>JANZLQ010000029.1:39028897-39053034 GCA_026212715.1 Elanus axillaris | reverse complement strand
TTCCAGCAGCTTCTCACAGAAGCCACCCCTGTAACCCCCCCACTACCAAAACCTTGCCACAGAAACCCAATACAGGTTGTTATTGATGAATGAGAGTTGGCTCTTAGGTTTGCACCCTCTTATAGTGGGAGCAGAGGGAGAAACCCTGGGGTTGTTGGATGAGCCTGCAGTCCCCACTACTGTTATTCAAGGAAAATAAGTGGTGCACTGCCTTGTAACCTTATCCCTCCTACCCCCAAAGTACATGTTCAGGTCAGCCACCACACCTATACCTTTGAGGAAATTTTAAAATAATTTTTCAATTTAGGAAAGCCGTGGACGTTTACAAGAAACCAACAGGAAAATGTTTCTTCCATGGAGACCATGGCTATGACAACAAGATAAACAGCATGCAGGTATGGGCAATGCAGTAATCTTTGTGGGAGGGTCATTGAAGGCAGAAGAAATTGGAGGTCTGTAGAATGTAAATATTCGCTGAAAAAAAACCTACCTTTTAATGCTCTCCTTTTGTATTCTTTTTTTTTTTTTTTTTTTTTAAGACTGTGTTTATAGGTTATGGCCCTACATTCAAGTACAAGACCAAAGTTCCTCCATTTGAAAATATTGAACTTTACAACGTCATGTGTGGTAAGTTACCTGCTTGAGAAATTGCAGGAGAAGTACGCTGGTTTAGCTAACAGGGCTTCATTTAGGCACCCATGAGCTCATGCCCTGACTCCCCCACAGTGTCCTTGCCCCAGTCCACCTTTCCCAAGCACTTGCCTTTTGACCAGGAGGGCTGAAGGCACCTCTCAGGGGCCTCAGTTTGCTCTTCTCTAGCAGCTGGCCAGTAAAGGGCATTACCATAGTTTTGCTGCGTGCAGCTTGGCAGAGATTGAATACACACCACTACAGTGCGTGGTGTCCACACCTCAGCAGCTTAGGAAGGAAGTTTCTGTTCAGAGACTGCTTCTGCACCTGCATGTCTCATGGAGCAGCTCAGGGGCATTACTTAATTTTCTATGGCATCTCCTGGTATGATTATGTTTCTTGAATTCATACTGTAGCTGTGAAGAAGAATGTGGTGATGTATACAGATATTTCTTAGGATCTTTTCTTTAATACTGATTTCCAGGGCAATAAAACTTTCAAGTTAAAGGTGTAATTCACTTATTTAAATTCTTTTTTTCCAAACATGAAATACCAAAAAAGGTAATTATCCCTTATCTATAAAGCAGGTGACTAATAACACTGTGTTCCAGATGGTTGGTGTAAGGTCAGCACATTAACGTAGGTTTGCACTGGAAGCTGCAGGAGTAGTTATAATAAAACTGTTTTCCGGTGTCCTGATGCAAATTAACCTTCTTGTCATAAAGGCTACCATACTATACAGGCAGCATCTGCAATTTTATGATTTGGATGAAAGGTTAGTATTTTTATTACATTAAAAACATTGATTAAAATGTTGTGGGTATAAACAGTATTGCAAATAAATGTCTTTGCTTGGTAGAGATGCTGCTGAATAAATGTTTGCAATCTAGCCATCATTCATTTGTCTTTGGTGGTTTCATAGATCTGCTTGGATTAAAGCCTGCCCCCAATAATGGCACCCATGGAAGTTTAAATCACCTGCTGAGAGTCAATGTTTACAAACCAACTGTGCCAGATGAAGTTGCTAAACCACTCTATCCTGTAGCTCTACCTTCTGCCTCAGAATTTGATATAGGATGTACATGTGACGATAAGGTAGGTTTTTAGGATCTGCTGGTGCTTCCACTACTAGCAGTAGTTGCCTAATAAAGTTGTAGATATTTTATCTGTTTTGGGAGGATCTAATCTGTAAGAATTCCCCGGATCCTTCTTGCGAAGTGTTTGTGCCCTTTTGGAACTATTATGGCTTTTTGTAAAATGGGAAACAAAAAAAAAAATCAGTGTTTTATAGCGGTAGTTTTGTTTTGCTAGATGCCTAGTAAAACAAGATGTCAGAATGCTCCAGTGATCCTAATCTTGTTCCTTTTTTCTATTCTTGAGAAGAACAAGTTGGATGAACTCAACAAACGCTTTCATGTCAAGGGAACAGAAGGTAAGAGCCTTGTGCCTCAGTTAATAAAAGCTATTTTTGTTTTCTTTTGCAAGTCACTTTGTGTCATTGATACCAGAGAAACTCCTGGTTTGGTTTGGTTAATGTGTAGTAAACTGTCTTTTCAAATAACTGTCAAAATAGCACATAGACATACATGAGACACGTGGGCAAGATGAAGTGCTGCTCACATGAGGGAGTGCACTCTATCTTTTGTTGTAACCAGTACTAAAGTATCGCTCAAAGTGATACAAGTTTTAGCTCTTCTTTTCCATCACCTTTAGGAGGCTTAATCTCTCCTTTGGAAGCAGAGAGATGAGGGCGCATGAGGCAGTACTCCATTCAACCACAAGCTATAAATGGGGTAAAAAACACAGACCACATCTGCATGCTGTGTTTTAACAGTATTGTTCAGGCTTAGGTTTCACCAGGTCAGTGGTAGGTACATCTGCTTTGACAATCCCTGACTGGGTCTTTAATGCTTGGGTTTTAGGGTGCAGGTTATTGGCTGAAACAAGTGCACAAATGCCCTGCTGGTTCAGGGATGCTTAGTACAATTCTGTCCCTCATCGGCGTTCAAGTCAGTGTTACTCCCAGGAGAAAGCATCCCCTGTTTTTCTGGCCGCTAGTTCCTGCACCAGTCCTGCTGTATGCCAGCGCTGACTTTGGCGTGGCTGTGCTCTCAGCCACATCACGGCTGGGGCCCAGGTTACAACGCAGCAATAGAACCAGAGGGGAGGGAATGGGAACTGCTTTTCTGAGCAGCAATACTGACTGAATGGAACACCGAAGCAGAGCTTTCCTTCTCACAGCTGTGATCTGGTTCAGCATAACAATACACACCAACCCCCTCACCATAACAGTTGTCCAAATTAGCAAATTCTGAAGCTTTGAGTTTAGACACGGACTTTTGAGATACTTCAAATCGTATTGCTCAGATGACTAAGGAGTTTGTTTTTTAAATTCCCCTATGAAGCTACTTCTTCAGTTTTTCTGTTGTGAACAAGCAATGCAGCCTATCCTTTAGTTTCTAGAGATGAAATTGTTCCTTTTCTTTGTGAGTTTAATTGCCATTCTGCAGTTTTCCTCCTGTTAAATTGATTTTTCCAATTAGTGAAGAGCTACTCCCTGCTGTGGCAATTTCTGGCATCAGGAAAAAATGCCCTCACCATTGCACTCCTAGACATCTTAACATCTTTATTTTGGTTTATGGTTTTGATGCTTCTTCACTTCAGTACTATAAAAATAGTATTTTTTATGTATTGTAAGATATAAGGTTTTAAACCAATTTCACTTGCTCATTTGTACTTTGTCTGTTAAGTAGAATGAAGTGCTCCTTATTTAATCAACCAGCAGTTCTGCTATGTGCAAGTTATTTTGTTGTATTTTATGACAGTCTGTAGCACCTGTTTGCAGATCTTCCTGCATTTCTTTGGTAATTCCCTTCTCCACATGGTGCACCATGCATATTTACCTGATGTTGTTATTCACATGCAGAAGAAAAAGATGCATTTAGCTTCTCTTGAATAAAGCAAGTTTATCGTCTGGGTCCTTAGACAAGGCTTTTCCTACTTTTCTTTCATGTGTCCTATAAAAATATCCTCTATTTGGACTCAAACACTAATAAAACATGCCCTTTTCTTTCAGGTTAAATGCTTAACTGTGAACAGTGTTAGGCCGCTTTCCTTTTTTCTATGTTTTGATTTCCAAATGCAAACCAAGCCTGTTTTGTCAAATGGCAAAATCAAAATCAGTGAACTGTGTAGCACTATGCAAGATTAACCAGGAAATTTAATTCTTCTTCTATGTCTTTCAGTGATGTTTTTGTCTTTTTATAAGTAAGCTTGTCAGAGGTATCTAGTGACATTTAACCATAACATATTACCATGACAGAAGAAAAGCAAGTTTTGCAGAGTTGGAGATGTCTTTTTGTAGCTAAAGTTAGGAAAAGGGGGGTTTTGTTTGTTTTCTTTGATATTACTGACAGAAAATAGCGCATCAGTCTTCAGAACATCATGTGTTTCAGCCAAGTGGAAAAAAATACTCTTTTAGTGAGCGAGCACTTTTGCTTCCCTTTTGAGAGGGACTCTACAAAAAAGATAAGAAGGAGAGAAAGTCAGGAGAAGAGTAGCAGGAGTGATAGGATAGGGGCTGATTTAAAGCTACAGCAGAAGTGCTTATCAGCTCACGTGTGACTGTAACGTGGACACAAAGATCCTCGTGGAGTCTCCTGTGTTTGGTGAAACACCCTCCCTCCATGCCATAACCCCAACAAGCTTTCAAGTGCAGAAGGGACTTTTGACCTCAAAGTGGGGTGTGAGCCTGGAAGGGGAATCCCAACCAAAACTATTGGAAGAACTGCTGCTCTCTGTTACAAGATTTCCTTAGCAGTTATTCAGGGTCAGTATCCCATTCAAGATCACTGTAAAATCAGCATGTGTTGGAAAGCCAGCCTCTTTTTTTTTCATCTTTAAGATTTTCAGTAATAAATGTAGATCTAATTTCTTCTGATTTGTAGAGAAGCATCTTCTCTATGGACGCCCTGCAGTACTGTACCGCACAAAATACAATATCTTGCATCACCATGACTTTGAAAGTGGCTACAGTGAAACATTCCTCATGCCTCTCTGGACATCCTACACTATTTCCAAACAGGTTAGTGCTGTCTTTGCTCTTGAAAAAGTGCTTAAAAAATCCTAGGGAAATCTGTTTGGTACCTGTGTTCTTGAAGTCCTAAAATTCCCCTTCCCCAAGTAGATTTTCCCACCAGAATTTATGTCAAATACCATTGTAAACAATGCCCAAATCCTTTTTTCCCTTCAGGATAAAATAGTCTTAAGGCACAAGGGCTGTATATTTATTTCTTTTCCTGTTTTCATTTTGTTTCTAAGTTTTGCTCGATGGGGGTTTGTTTTATTATGATGGAATAATCAGCGGCTTTGTTTGAATTATTTCCCATGGTGACTTCTACTACCCGAAGGAGGGGCTCTGCAGCAGATACAGGAGCAGGAATGGCTGCACAGCTAGGTGGTTTATTTTACTATACGAAAAGCCTTCCATGTAATCTGTCAGCTGTATGAAATGGTTTTCTTTTAGCTATAAATGCTGGAATTACTTTTATTGTCATTTTTGTCTATGTTCCTTTATGCAGGCAGAGGTATCGGGTATCCCGGAGCACCTGGCCAGCTGTGTGAGGCCAGACCTCCGCATTTCTCCAGGAAACAGCCAGAGCTGTACAGCCTACAGAAGCGACAAACAGCTCTCCTACGGCTTCCTTTTCCCTCCTCGTAAGTTAAGATAGCTTTTTCAATACCTAAAGGTTTTGTAATTTTCTTTTTTTTTGTTAGGGAAAACCTTAGCTATGAACCCCTGCCCAGATATAACAGACTAAGGGGTTGTTTGAGATTGTTGGGAAAGAATATAGGTAGGAATGGTTTAATTTCCCCCTGCTCTGGGGTGATTTCTTCCTCTGTGATATTTTCTCAGAGGGCCTGCTCCTGCACCCGTGTCATGTATGGGGCCCAATGGGATGGATACATTATTCTTGCAGCACTTGCTGAGGACCAAGGGCCCAATGCCACAAGGTGCCATCACAGCTGTGGTCCCTCAGCTTCATGAGAGATGCTCCAAACTGGTGCCCAGCTTCACGCACCAAAACAGTGAAGTGTCCCAGCTTAGTTAATAAAAATACAGGTGAACAAAGAATTGCACAGAGAAGGAATACAGGCTAGAAGACAATCTTCAAAAGCTGGCCCTTTGAAGTCAGTGGACAGATAGATAGCAGCTTATATGAACTGGGAATCTGGTCAGAGTTTTTAATTTTGAGTTCAAACAGCAGTAAGATAAATGTATATTTAATTTATAAATCCAAATGTGATTTTGCATACTGTAAAAATTTCTACCATCCTATAAACAGTGCTAGTAGAAACCCTGTGTAAATGAGCATCCTGGGTTCTCCTGGTGCAGTTACATTGCTTCAGTCTTGGAGCAATGATCTTCTGGGATTAGTAAATATTCATGGGACACAACTGTCTCACAGTTGTGAATTTCATTGCTCTGCCTTCCTCGCTCAGTGGCTGAAATATTTTATGGTTGATTTCTGATATGGAGTTACTGGTGCAGAAGCTTGCTCAGAACTAGAAAATAATCCCGCACTCCTCTCCCCGGAAATTGTTTGCCTCTTTTGTAAAAGCCTGCAGCCTCTGACTTTTGAGACTGCAAAAATAGATGAGCCATAATAATATTTTGAACTGGTAGGGCAGTTGAAGCAAAGATTAAATCCTTACTTTCCATGTTCAGCTGTCACATTAAAAACAAATTTTATGCTTAAAAGGTGCACTTCTGAATATAGCATTCAGATTGCTGTTTAGATGACACTATTCCCTTTGGTTAATCTCTGAAGCCATTTTCAAAACATTTTTATATTCTTTGAATTTCTGATATTTTATCTTATTAATATTTTTCTGTTTTATTGTTTCCAGAATTAAGTTCTTCTGCAGAAGCAAAATATGATGCTTTTCTAATAACAAATATAATTCCAATGTATCCTGCCTTCAAAAGTAGGTACCCTTTCCATGGCTTTACTTCCCTCTCCCAACATGTGTGTGTTGGTTTGTTTGTTTTTTTTTTTAAATACGTGTATTGGACTATGAAGGGGAGAAGTTTAGAACAAAGTTCAGTTACCTATATATAGCCAGCAGATAATACATGTGGGCACCTGCATAGTTCTAAGTATGGGTAGGCAAAATACCACAAGAAAGTCTTAAGTTTTAAGAAAGGTTTGTTTTCCTTGGTGCTGGGCTAAGATAACAGCACAGACATGCTGTAGTTCAGCAATTTTGCTTCATGCCACAGTAATTCAGTTTGTGCAAGACTATTCACATTTTCTTGTCTGTAGCCCAAGCTAGTGCAGAATGTATTTAGGCAAAATGTTTTAACTTCTCAACTGGAGCTGCCTGGGAGTGTGTACAAGCCCGGGAACGTGCACTTAGTGTGTTGTTGTAGTTCAGGGACAAGTGACTATTTCTGATTTTTCTATCCATGCCCTTAGAGGGAGACCAAACATGTTTGTTACCTATAAAGAAAGAGGAAACTAATTTATGGAAAACGAGGAATGACTTAAACCTGGCTGAAACTTTCAGTGCTGCAGGGATATAGTTAGTATTAATATTTCTTTTGTCTGCACATCCCTTTTCTCTCTAGTTTTGCCAAGAGGTAGGAAAACCATCAGACTATTCTGGTGGCATTTTTGGCTTGGCAGGAATTGAGAAGCCTTGGAAGAATCTCAAGAGCCTGTTCTTGTGAGATTTCCAATTCAGATTTTAGGCCAGACAGGGTTGGATAAACATCAAAGCCTATGGGAGGCTTTTTCTTTTTAACCAGAAGAGTGTTTTTAACTGAAAAACCTCTGAGTAGGAACAAGTGGTGATGTTTGCTGGAAATCTGAGCAAAGGCACTTACCTGATTACAGGGTGCAAAATTATTGGGGATTTCCCACTCTTAAATCACTTCATAAAAATGCTCTTTATGCTAATGTTAGTCTAAGAAAATTAACCAGGATGCTAATCGCAGGAGAACAACCCACCACTAGCAGCTCATTTTGTATAGTGGCCTTCCTCTTCATCACAAGTGGGTGAAGGATTCATTCCCCGAGAACAAATGCTGGAACTAATGTAATTCCTGGGGAATTATGGGCCACTACATGTGTGCAGGTTGCAATAATGAGAGCTGATTATAAGCTCATTATATGGAGCTTTTTCTGCAACAGCGAAAATACAAGGTGGCGTGTTTATGCTATGCTGGCTTTGGTAGCAGTGCTGGCTGCAGAGGTCCTTGTCTCTGTATTCATCTTTTCTGTTATGAGTCTGGCTTAAGCAGCTCCTGCTTTGCTGGAGCGGCAAGATGATGTCCCTGGGCTGGCACCCATTGCATTGACATTGCTGTCTATGTGGCTGGAGTGGGGACCCATGTGGGGAACTGATTAAGCTGGAAAACTCGGGGTGGGGGGGGAAGCTTTCCTTTTGGGGCTGTCTTTATTGTTAAGGCTGATGCACTGGAGGAGTGAGCAGCTGGAGGAGTGGTACTGCCACATGGTTACTACGGATGAGGTTTGCGTTAGACCATTGCTTGTGGAGCTCTCTGCATCAGCCCGAGCAGGGAGTTGAGGTGGCACTGAGCAGCCTTAGGACAAGGTGTACCGGGGAACTTGCTGAGGCTAGTGGTGCCATCCGTGCCGGGGAACCATGGACTTAATGGTCTGAGCTGGCAAGACAAATGTTAAACTTTTGCAAGTCTGAGATGTTTTGTTTACACACACTTCTGTTCATGTTAAAATAAAAGGGAAAAAAGGAGGAAAAGAATGATGCAACTGGAGGTTCCAGTGTGTTTCCCATCCCTGCAAGCATCTTGTTAAGGTTGAGGAGTGGGTGGTGGGAGAAAGTGTGTCATGCTCTTCCCAAAAGTTGCTGTAATGAGATGCCTTGCCATAATTTGGTCATCCTTGATGGCATTTAATTTATAAGTTAGGCATTTTGTATCCAAGGAGGATTTAACTGGAAGAATCTGACCTTTGTATTTCCCTTACTTTTAAAATGTTTGGGTTTTGCTTTTAATCACGGTGCTGTTTCCTTTCTAGAATTAAAAAAAAACACAGCACCATTCCCTGTAACAAGATAAGAAAGACAAGGGAATTGTTTACAGGGACATCAAAAGTGTGTGAATAGCTGTTTCTACTGTTTGGTGAAGGAACAGCAGGCTCTCTGTGCAATGTCTATGGCAATGCCAGCCTGGGAGTGGTACTACATTTCCTTTAGCACGGGCTGGGGGAAAAAAATCAACAGAGAACAAAGAAGTCTGAATAGCCTTTATTGACCAAACTGAATGAAGCTGCAGTAAATCTGTAATGATGAGTCTTTGATTTTCCCTACCATCGTGTGAATAACGTCCGCTGGATTTTTATCTTCAGGGAAAAAAAATATTGTTTATAATCTTGACATGTTTTGACTTATCTAAATTTTGGTGTGTTTTATTTTTTGTTGTTTGTTTTTTTTTTCTCCACAGAGGTATGGAACTATTTCCAAAGGGTTTTGGTGAAGAGATATGCCACTGAACGAAACGGAGTCAATGTTATAAGTGGACCAATCTTTGACTATGACTATGATGGTCTACATGACACATCTGACAAAATAAAACAGTAAGAGTTTGTCTTTAAATTGGTTTGCTGTTGCTTCTCTTAATGATGGCTTTATCTTAAACAATTCATTATCTGCACATTATTTGATTTTTCAGAGGAGATATAATTTTCTAGCTCTTTCTAAAATTTTTGTTCAAGACTGAATGCCCCTATAGGTAGGACAGTGGTAAAAATAAGGAAATGGCAATTCAGCAGGTAACTGTTCACCTTGACTTTGAAATTAAGTGTTTATTCATTCTTGAGATTAAGCTGAATTATGTTCCAAATAATCTGTTTTCTCTAAAAGTCCTCAGAATTGAAGGGTTGACAACTGGATACCAGAGCAAACCATAGCAGTGCTATTGAGTTAGATACTCAAGTATTTTGTTAATTCAGTAATGCTTTCTTTCTATGTCCCTGAACTGAAAAAAGCCTTTCAGCACTGGCATGTGGTATTTCTATAGCACAGTATCCAAACATGAGCTAATTGAATGCCCATTTTCAGATAGCATTTAGGAATCAAACACATCTTAACAACGTATATTTGTCCTCACATGTAGGGGAGGAAAGACCATGCTGTTTGTGTAACCTTCTTCCAAACAAGTTTACCCTTTGTGGATAAATGTTTGCTTTATTCCCCCAGGTATGTGGAAGGTGGCGCCATCCCTGTTCCTACTCATTACTATGTCATCATAACCAGCTGCTTAGATTTCACTCAGCCAGCCGACAAGTGTGATGGACCCCTCTCCGTTCTCTCATACATCCTTCCCCACCGGCCTGACAATGATGAAAGCTGCAACGTAAGTTCTGCTGCACTACTGTAGCCCCATGGTAAATATATCCCTGAGACGTGCAAAACCCTGTTACTATTAGATACTAGTGCTCACTGATGTCTTGAACGAAAGCACAGGGTCGTGACTCTATTGAGTGTCATGTTCAACTCATTAGACAAAAGCAATCCTCTGCAATATGAGAGAAAATATGGAACTGTTATTGCACCTAAAATTGTCTGGAAGAACTGACATACAGTAAGTTGGCAGTAAACAACCTGTAGGCTTCTATGTTTTGGCAGACACCGTCACTGTAACTTCAGAGCAGGTTGGGGGGAGGTTGTGTGCAGAGATGTATTGCGTTGGCAGCCAGCCTGATTTTTTTATTGAGGTCTGTTTCCATATGCAGGTACAATATAGTCTGTCTGCTATGGCAGTCTGGGTGCATCAGACAGCATGATTACATCCAACCCACGCAGTATTAAAACTATATGCTAAAACCTGCCAATGGTAGAGTACTAGCTATTGCCATTTCCAGAACATGTCTTGATTCAAGGGAAAAGTTTGACTTCTTATTAACAACCCCCTGGTTCCTTTCCCATCTTCCTTTAGGATGCAAGACCCTATAGTGTAAGAATCTTGGTGAAGCGCAAAGGCTTCAGTCTGGTCAGCACTGCAGAAAGTAACGCGTGCACTCGGCAGTTCATGGTGCGGCAGGAGACCAGTCGGGTCCCCATGCTCCCTGGCGCTCAGCAAGGACAGCAGTCCTCCCAGGCAGCTGTATTTAGACTTGTCCTTCCGCCTGAACTTGTTCTCCCATTACACAGCTGTGTGGATTCCTGCACACAGACACTTCACTATAGGCTGCCAGGAGACCGTTTCCTGAATGAACACATTAGTGTTATGAATTTTGTATTGGCATAAAAAGTTAAGACTCCTATTCCAGCTACAGGCAGAAATAGTCATTCCAACTCTGTACACAATTCACCTGGAACACTGTCTCTTTCTCATTCATCAAACATCGCCTGCTTTCAGGTCCCTGTTTTTAAAACCATGCTTTTGGAGCAGTATCCCTCGAACAGGTCTGGCTTCCCCCTGTTTAGACTCTTAACTGCTTTGGGCAGAGATGTCTTCCACCAGAAGTCTCAGAAAGTCCTACATATACTTCATCATGTTTTTTCTCTGGACTGCTTTCTTCTGAATTAAGATCCAGTTGGTGATCTGGAAGTTACTAATCTGACAGTTATTAGTGCCTCTGTCCTTGTAACTCTGCCCAATTTTATGACAAAGTTAATATTTTTCCTCCCTATACAGCGTGTCATGGTCCTCTTAAACTGCTGAAATCTTTTTTAAGAACTATTTAGAATAATGACTTCTTTTACTCTTTGATTTCTTATATTCTAACTGAGGCTTCTTTTCTCTGTAGTTCGTGCTACTTACAGTGTATATATTTACAGTTCTGGGGAGGAGCTTCAGTGCTACTACAAGTTCATTAGCAGATCTTGGTCTATGCTTTTTACATAGCAAAGAACCACTTCAAAAGTATTTAAATGTAGCTCTTGAATGAATATACAGTTAGGCAAAATTTTGCCATTTAAATACAGTGTCAGTCTTACTTTTGCACATGGTGTTCCATCTTATTTGTTCAAAGAAGTGATTGTGTAAAACCTCACATACTTCATGGATGAAATGCATCGGGTAATAGAAGACTTTATCCTTAACCTCTCCACAGATTTCTCTTAAGATCTGAAGAAATACTAGCTTTCCCCCTGCTCTGCTCTTGTTGCACACTTTCTTTCTCTTCACACAGTTGTTAGAGAACACCACTACTCTTCTCCTCTAAATTTGTTCCATTTCCAAACTGTGTTTATTCATGGTGAGGTTATACCCATTTATTCTTGTGTCAACATTTTTCTATGGCTTAAATAGCCCTTCACTGGGCTTCTTTGGGATTTACCCTAGTGATGTTTTATGATGATTCTCAAGGCATATACTTCTCTCTATTGATGGGAGATCCAGGATCTTTTTTTGCTCTTCTTGTAAGAGAGGATGAACATTTTAGTAGCCTTCCTATGCATCTGTACCAGTCTGATTTATTTACTTATTTATTTATTTTTTTCTGGAACACGAGTGAGATAAAGTACTCTAGCTGAGATGTCAAAATGAAAATGGTTCTCTTTCCACTGGACATAACTTCCCTGGTACTATCAAGGATTCACTTTTTCCATAGCTGTGTTATAACAGTGGCTCATAATGAATCATGCACAACCAGTACACCCAGGTCCTTCTCTTCTATCTGCTGTTTCACCTGAGAAGCTCCCAGCTTAGAATAAATTTTTGCTGTCAATGTGGGTAACCCAATTTCATACTTCACCAGGGACTCCCACAACTGCATCCTCCAGTATGCTATTCCGGTCGTCTTCTGCATAGACAGGAACTCCCAATTGTTGGGGTTTTTTCACTAGCACACTAACGATCTTGGCACAAAAAGCATGTATGGAAACATTACACAAAATCCTTTCCAAGACCAAAGCTGAAGGAACTCTACTAGAAAGTTCTTCCAGGCCACTGTTTTCCCTTTCAGCAAAACTTTTACATTTCTCTTTTAATAATCAAGTTCCTTACCCACCTGTCTGTGCTTTGATCATGTCCAGCTTTCCAGCAAATAATTTGATATCCAGAGAGATTCTTTTGTCCGGAGTATCTTGTGTCTTTTCCAGAGGTTAGCCTCCTAATTGACTGCCTATTTCTATTTACCTCTATTTATGTTTTTAATTGTTATTTTTTCCTTCTAAGACTCAATGTGCTATTGAGGTGAGACTAATCAGCACAGATGGAGAAAACTATCATTTTAAATTTATACACTTCATTCATTGTTCTGCAGGAATATAATACCATGTTAGCTGATCACTGTGTTTAAAATCCTTGCTGCTGGACCTGAGGTTTCATGGGCCAGTTGTGGAATGGAAAAACTAAAACCTAGATTAGTTGATTGATTTCCTGGAGTCATGCAAATGCTGTCTCGCTGGACTTGGTTTAAACCAACCTCACAGTCCTGTGATTTATTCCTATTGCAGACCTTTTGCAAACTCTTAAGAGTCCTCCTTGTGTTCAAAAAACTGACCTTTGTAGCAATTGGGCTTCCCTCCGAGCTCCGTAAAATGTGGATTTCCTGCTCAGAAGGAAGGCTTGTAGACAACAAAAATGTCGCGGTCATTCCATTTGCAGTAATAACCCTGCTGAGGCCCGTTTGCAGACTGGCAATCTGATTGCCAGGCTGACGGCTGAGCTGGAGGCTTCCCACAGCCGTGTGCTGCCAAGCAGTGCTCCTGGAGCATGGTACTAAGGCAAAGGGGAGCGAGCAGGGCACGCTCCCTTCTCTTCCCTCTTAATTTGCATCTTTCTTTCCATGGTCCAGACCTGGTTTTATGTTTCAGGGTGCTAGTAACATGGAGAGGAAAGTTGGTTTGGAACTGAAAAGCTTCAAAACAGACAAGAGCTGACTGGGTCGTGGATGTTTGCTTTCCAGCAGCCAGCTGTGACCTAGCTGGTACTTCATGTCCTCTCCGTGCAAACAATCATGCCCACCCTCCTGGCCTTTGCAGAGTGACCCACTGCCTGGTCTGTGGCACATCTACTGTGTTGGGTAGGCTATGGCATTGCTGAAGTCTTAGTCTTGATCGACGAGAGGATCGCTTTGTAGGAGGACCTTGCTGAGAGAGCCAGAATGGGCTCATTTTCAGGAGTAAGCCCAGAAGTAGATTTTTATCAGCAGGATTTCCAAGTCACAAACAAGGAGTCCAAATGCCCAGAGGCACGACCCTCCATTCTTAACTTGCTTTGCCAGCAGCCATGTAGACACCAGCCAGAGTGACCAAAGGGGGAAAAGTCCTGTTTGTTCTGTCTTTTTCCTATGTCTGCTCCCCACCACACAGTCCCCAGGGCTGGCTGCGATGCTCATGGGACATGTCACTGGGCTGGTTAATGCACTCAAACAGCCAGTAACTGCAGTGTCTTTTTAAAGGCTGATTTTCTGATGTCTTAGTGAGTTACATTAGTTTGTGGATTGCTCCAACATGTGCTGGAGCTGGCACAAGGCATGCAGCAGGAGTGGTCCCGTAAGAGAGATTACACCCACGCAACTCAACCCCAATCACTCTGGCAGCATCACCTTCCTGATTATTTTTTTTCATATTGGGAAATGCTTAGTGAAAGTCTTTTTTCTATCAGTGAATAATATGCATGTTCCAATTACACAATTTTACAGGTACCAACATAAACCATAGCCCCAACTGTGTAGTGAATCATAATGGTGTCCTAACAGTAAAGTGGAAAGATTAAAATAATATTGTATTAGACAAGGTGCCGGTCAGATGAGAATAATGTCTAAGGGTAGGATTTAAAGCTAAACAGCCTGGCATTTGGGCTTTGGTAACACAACTGATTAATATGGAGCTCTTTCTGTGAGATAAAAAACATATGTAGTGACCAATAGATCTTCTGAAAGCGTATGGCTGTTCTTTGGAAACACCTGCAACATGGGACCATCTGTTCCTAGGTGACTATGATTATTGTCTCAACCCCATCCTAAAATGGGTCCTGAAATAAAACTGTAGGAATCATCTTGTATGTTAAGTTTCAAATCCGTTTTCTTGGAACTTATTTACCTTCGTCATTCTTGATTAGGGCAGAGATTCTTCAAATGGACCCAGTGTTTAGAAAAGTTACATTTGCTTTCAGAGATGATTTTTGACACGGCAAGCTATAAAACTTTGGGTTTTTTTTACTTTTCAGAATTTGGATGATGAATCAAAGTGGGTTGAAGATCTTCTTAAGATGCACACTGCGCGCGTGCGTGACATCGAACAGCTCACAAGCTTGGACTTCTTCCGAAAGACCAGTCGCAGCTACACAGAAATCCTCTCCCTAAAGACATACCTGCATACATTTGAAAGTGAAATTTAGCTTTCTAACCTTACTCAGTGCATCCTTTTATCAACTGGTGTATATTTTTATATTGTTTTTATATTTATTAATTTGAAACCAGGACATTAAAAATATTAGTATTTTAATCCTGTATCAAATCTTAAATATTAAACCCTTGTGTCATTTGTTTTGTTTCACTAATGTTTAATATAGGTATGTCTCTTGGTTTATTTAGTAGCGCTTGTAATACTGCAGCTTCAGTCCTTACTCCAAGCTCTTAAGTGGTGCTGCAGGATTTGATATGTGCATCAAGGAAATATTAATTTCCCATGCTCCTTTACCACACTTGTAGTCCTGTACTGTGTATCAAAATACTGAACATGTAAAATTACATTCATTTACTGTTAACTATGTGACAGACATATTTAAACCCTATAGACAAATAGCATTTTAAATATAATAAACCACACGTTCAGTTTTTTTAATGTGTTTTGATTTCCTTTCACAGGGATGTTCAGAGGGACTTGTGGGCAGCTGAGTGCTGCCAGATCTCTCTTATTTACCAGTCAGAGCCCTTCTGAAGAGCTTAGGTTTGCTGGTAAGAGGGCTGCCAGGAGCCCAGGTGCCCTGCCCTGGACTCACCAGTGAGACCATAAAACAGACACCCACAGTAGTCATTACTGGTTAGGTGTTGCCTTAGGGGCAGAGCTAGGAAAGGAGCTTGGCTGGTGTCATATGCTAGCAGGGGTACTCCACATTTGAGGCCACTTGGCCCTGCTCTGGAGCTGTGGGGAGGATGTGAGGTGACAACATCTGCTGTCACCAGTCGGGCTGTGTCGCATCCGTTCTCCACTGCCACCACTCTGGGCTGGTTCCTGGGAATACCTGTTCCATTATCTTTTGCTTTGACTTTGAGGGAGGCTGTAGTAAGGCAGATGTTGACAGAGGTGACACTGCTAAACACCCAGCAGCAGGCTTTTACCTGGGAGGAGAAAATCTGATTTTCATCATGTTGTTCTAATGGCCAGAATTTACAGTTTTCCCCTAATCTGAGGCTGGGTCTGAGGTTTAACACCAGCCCTCATTCTCAAAGTAAGCCCCTTGGCCTGATTGCGCATATGTAACTTCTGGTACTGTGAACCCCATACATTGCATGTGATCTACAACCATCGCCTACCTGGTGAAGTGAGTCAAGTCTCTGTTGGATACTTCTGTGCAGTCACAGTCTCATAATCCTGGCAAGCCCCTATGAGGGACACTGATGGCACAGTCCTAAGCCAATGGAAAAGATGCTGTTGTATACTGTTATCTAGATAATGGCCTGATTTGCCTTGGACAGCTTTTATAGCAGGCATATGGTATGGAGCATTAGTGTTGATGTAGTTAGATGATGCAAAAGAGAAATTATTGTTTAGAATGCCTCTTGAGGCTGAACCCACTAGTGGCACTACTACAAAGCCATTGTTTGGGGTTACAGATTTCTCTCTTTCTACCAAAGTGGTTTGTGTCTATTTCCTCTTCAAAGTTTGCAAATGCTGGAGGGAAGCGGGAAGGGCTGGAAAGTAGCTCAGCCATGTACACAGACGAATAGCTAGGTCTCCTAAGTAAAATTAATCTGGCACAATTCTAGCAACTTGCATCTCTGTAACATCCATTGAAGAGAAAGTAGTAAACTGGAATTAGTCATGTTAACACTGATAAAGTTTTTGTGACCAGTAGACAAAATTTTATTATTCTAGGTGCCAAATTCTGTTTAAATTGGAAGAGCACAAAACTTGAATGCTTTAAAATCCCCCCAAAAGGTTAGGATGGAAATTCTAATAACTGCACAAAGCTCTGGGAAACATCCTATTCTTGCAACTTAAAAATTGTCTCTTGTGGTTGTCTGGTAGCACAGAAATATTTTTCTGTGAGCTTTTGGCAGGGCTTCCTGCCATGATAAACTTTACATTCTTACATGTGCTACAAAGGGTATTTCCTCTGGATTTAAAACAGTTTTCAGTTAAGACTGAATTTCTCCAACGCAAACTTTAGCAATGATATAATGTGGCTGTTCATAGCCTAAACCAAAGACCACCACTACTGTGTTGCTTTGATATTCATCTGTTGCTTTGTTTGGTTGTTTTTTTTAATACAGTCTAACAAATGATATAATTCTTTTATTTTCTCCTAAAATAAGATGACATTTATACTAACGGAACATTTAAGCTCTGAAAGATGCTGTTCTTGTGTTCAGAAAAGTTTCCTTTTGAAGTACAATAAGTGATGAGTTTTGGGAGAGATGGTTTAACTCTTATCTCGGTTTTGCTAAAGAATGATGATTGGTGTGTAGGGAAAAGTGATTTTTTTTACTCGGTTGCTTACTGTGAGAATAAATATTAGTAATTTACTTCTGTTCTACTTCAGGTCTTGGGCCTGTGCTCTTGTATGGTATTGCTGGTTTATTTTACCATGCTAGCAAAAGTAACTGTGCTGGGGAATGTTTGTGGTGACTTCTGTGAATTGTATGGGGTTTTATTCCTGTTGAAAGATACCTTATCAACACAAAAGCACCACTGCAAAGCTAAAGCTTGTAAATCCTTCTAAGCAACAGGAGCTTTGCAGGAACAACAGACATTTTAAAGGAAACTTGTAATTTCCCTTTGGTATTCATCAGGATGAATGTCAGCTTAGGGCAGTGTGTAGGAAGGAACCCCTCTGCTTTCCATTCCTGTTAGACCATTTTGAAAATATGAAATACCACTTGCTTCTGTTACATTTCCTTTTCTTGATATTACTCTGGCTTCTGCAATAGGTCCATTGAGGAGAACAAGTACTGATTTTTTCTGTCGAGCAAACACTGTTTAATGAGTTAGAGGCAGTTCAGTTGAGCAATTGTCAAGGCAACAGAAGCCATAGTGCCCTGCACACCTAACAAAGTCCTTTTGCTCTGGGAAAAATACTCCAGAGGTAGTTATGCAACTGGAATATCCCTGGTACAGGAAACTTACTTTTTTTTAACCCCTTTTTCACACTCACGTACCAGAACAAAATCCTTGATTGATAGGCACTGAAAGCAGGTCAAGTAACCTGACCAACAGCATGGTTATGATGGCAAAATTATAGCAAAAGTCACCATCCTACGCTAGCAGCAGTGACATATTTAATTACCACTGATTATATTCTGTCCTGATTAGATTAATACTTTCTGCTTGCTGCTGATTCCCTGTTCTTTGTTTCCAGCTTTTAGTCCCTTTAAGGTGTTAGATGCAGTGTTAAACAGTTCTGCACTTGCTTGGACACTGGCACTGTTCTGGTAATAGCTGATCAGTTTGTATAGTGTTATAAAGCACTTTCAGCCCCAGATAAACTAGAAAATTAAAAAATATAACCGTCAGGTCTGTGCTGTCTTGTAGAAGTTTTCCAGTACTCACAGGGATATTGTGTGAGTATATTTAAATACCCATGTTTAGTTAGGCCAATTTTGCTGTGTCCCTGGAGGCTGCTCCAAAACAATCCTGCCACAGTCCTCAGCTTCTCAGTGCTTTATATGCAAACAAACTGATTGCACAAAGTTTTTAACAAATGAAAACATGCAGCGCTTTGTGTAGTGGAGGCCAGAAAACAAAAGCAGTGATAAGAAAGGAAGTTTCCCACTTCAAGAGACAGAAGAGGCTGAACAGGTTGAAGGTCCAGGAGATGCTGCCAGAGGGAACCAGGGCTGGAGAAGATTTATTTGGCAGGTTTATGAAGTCCCTGTGCCACCTGCATCCGGCTTCTTCCCATAGATCAGTCCTTCAAATACAACAGATAAAATAGCTCCTTAATTTCTACTCACAGCCAGGAAGCAGAAAACTTCTCAGGAAAGCTGAAGGAGTTCCCCTCTGAAGGTGTTGCTATTTGCAGGAGCAGAACACAAACTCCAGAAGTGTCGGGGCTTGTACAGTGAAGACAGAGCAAGTTCTGACCTGAAAGAAACAAATTTGTAGCAGCTGGAGCTGACATTCCAGCAATTCTTCCCTTCAGTCTCACATCCATCCCAAAGATCTTTAAGTAACTTTAAATTCACATTACAGAGCTGTACAGCTTACCTAAGCTGCTCTCTGCAGGAGACTGGAGATACTGCTCTTGGTGCAATTGTGAAAACTCCCTTTTAAAAAAATGACAACCCACAAGCCCCCTACCCATAGAGGGGCAAATGCACTTGTTCTACCCTGCAAGAAAGGCATGAAACTGTGGCATGGAGAGGTTGAGTAATACATTTAAGGACATGCATACAGTAAGTCCAGTAAAGACGATCATAGCACTCCTGCATTGGGTTTAATACGTGACATTTTAAAATTGTTTCTTGTAGTGCTACTGCTGGTGGGAGGCCACAGGGTACGTTTTGTAAAGCAGAAGCCTCAGCATCATGTGGCTGAAATAAAATTTGAATACAGACTATAGAAACAAAACTCCTTTCCTTTGGAGAGAGTAAGTCATGCTGAATTAGTTTTCTATCAATTCCATCCATCAAAATGCTTGTTATAGGTGTGGTTCCTTATCAGAGTCCTCCCCTGTTTCCAGAGGGATGCCACTGTATGTGTGTGTCTATCCTGTCTGTAGTCCTAGTCCAGCTCAGTTTTGTGACTCTGGTTTCCATTTCCCTTGCTGCAGTCCCAGACAACTGTTGCACTTGACCTGAGATACATGGTATAGTCATGGTAATACAAATATACTCTGGTCAGGATAGACCTGCCACCAAATGATTAGTACCATGTTAACTGTACATCTTCCAAGTGGGGCCATATGTGTTTGAAATGTTTAAGGTTCAGCCCTTGTTCAAGACAGGAGAAAAAAAAAGGCATTTTAAACATCGTGGAAAAATACCTAATCTCGTTTCTTTGCACTTGTTGTGTAAATATAAGATAAGAGCTGTATTCCCAAGGTTACTGCAAACAGCCCATCACTACAGAGTACAAGCTAACATTTACTAAAATGTATGTTGACATAAAAAGCAGCATTGCTGCAGTCAACCATGGTAAACAAAAACACGGTGTTCTTTGCCTTGACAAGTCAAAAGTTTGGGATGTAACCTATTCAGACCTGCCCTGTTACAGCATCCACGGTATGTGTACAGCTGTTCTGGAGCCTTACCTTACCTGCTACTTTCTAAGTATGGTATGGAAAGGCAGGTGAAGGTCACCCTGGTTTCATCTGCAGGTTTCACCATGGGGAGATCAGCAGGCAAAGAAGTTAGTAATCATGGATTAGCACAGCTGTAACTGATTGACCCTAAAACTGGAATTTACAAGAAAAGAGGTTGGGTTATTTGTCATCACAGACCCTCAACAGAGAAGGATGAAATCCTTTTCAGGGCATATTTTCCTGAGAAGTTTTCTGTTTCCTGGCTGTGTGCAGAAATGAGGGAGTTATTTCACCTGTTGTATTTGAAGGCCTGATCTATCAGAAGAGGCTGGATGCAGGGGAAACAGGGATTTCATAAACCTGCCAAATAAATCTTCTCCAGCCCAATTCCCTTCTGGCAGCACCTCCTGGACCTTCAACCTGTTCAGCCTCTTCTGTCTCCTGAAGTGGTAAACTTCCTCTCTTATCACCCTTATCACAGCTTTTTTTTTTTTCTCTTCTGGCCTCCTTGTTTTATTCCAGCTTTGATCTGTTCATCATCTCAAAATAGCTTTAGTGTTAGCCTAGCCAGTGCAATTTCTGTGCACATATATCTCTACAGCGCGCACTGCCACCAGCTCTCCCAACGCTTGGCTCTGTCAAGTCTTAAGCACTCCTGCAGAAGAGAGGACATGGAAGACCCTGATATATCCCCAGTTTTTTCTCTAGTACAGTTAAAACCCCAGGGCTAGTTTTTGCAGGTAAAAACTTTCTTCAGGCTATTTAAGGTGGTGGCCTTTACCTATGTACCTGGCTTTGTATGGAGGCATTTAATGTCACTGAGGATAGGATGTTAAAGATCTGATGAATCAACCAGAAATTCACCACACAGGCCATGACTGACTAGACCATTACAAACAACTGAGAAAATTAACTTAATAATGTCAGTATTTTCTCCTCTGGGACTAGAATGTTCAAACCCAATTCAGACAGATCAGAGGTCAGGATCTGTCTCAGCATTGACTTCAGTGGGAATTGTGGCAGACCATCTCCTCTGCTCATCTGCCCATTTTCATCTAAAAGTCCCTAGGACATTGTTGATGGCTGTAGTCTTCACCTGCTCTTTTCCTGATGCATTGTCATTTGTACATTTACTCTTTTCTGTGTTTCTAGCTGGCTGTTGGGATGTGTTTTGGGGGCATGGGCATGGTGTTCTGGGTCAAGAGCATCTGCACGCTCCTCTTCCTCCTCCACTGTACAATCACATGAACAGTTGTCCCTTCCCACCTCATTTAAGTGGATGCTCATCTGCCTTCACCACTGTTGCCTCCCCATGCCCAAGGGCCCCTGGCTGAACTCGGGGTCTGTAGTCCAATTACTGGTTGCATCTGCAGAGTCTAGTGAAAAAGACAGTAGAAAGCAGGATGATGTGTTATCTTCTGGCAGGCTGTATCTAATCTGTGTGGGCCACAGGCTGGTCAGATGTTGATAGTCTTTTCCCATGTGAGAAAAATTGAATCCCCAAACACTATTCACTGGCAAAGATTCTCTTTACTGTCAACACCAGGAGAAACACTGCTACTTCAGGGCTCTAACACCTAACATTTTTATAATGATTCTTTTATGGCAGTAGAGAAAAAGAAGTTTGCAGAAAAATACCTCCTTTCGTTTCTCTATTTTGTTGAAGATGAAAGCCGTTATATGTAGGACACCCAGTCAGCCAAGCAGGTGTCCAGTCTGAGCTCAAAGTGCAACCCCATAGCTTTCATCTTATATACCTCATGAGTTATTTCTCCCTTTTGAGAAAGGTTTCCATACGCATTCATGAAACCTGGGAGCCCTCCTGTGGTCAAAACCATGAGCTATTCTTCTGGTTGTTACCCCAAATCTGGTGTAGGCAATCCAGTTTTAAACTTTATCCTTGGAATATTCATTGAGAAAAGTTTCAATCAATTAAAAAACCCCCAAACTTTAGATAGTTTCCTGGGTTTTTGTGGGGGGTGACCTCACTACACCTCACCCCCCCCTTGGCCATTATCTGATGCTGTCCACATCTCTTTTCCAAGGTCTGGGCATTGCCTGAACTGCCTATTACTTAGTCTTTCTCTCCTCCATATTCCTCCACTCTGTTTGCTGTCCTTCACAGGCTTTTCCTATTCTGCTCTGTTCTATCCAGGTTCTCATCAGCAGGCTGTCCAAGGACATTCCAGTTGTGCATAAAATAATGTAATTGACATAAATTTCTTGTTTATTGTCTCATTGTCTTCTGAGTTGGAGAAGTATGTGATTCAGAGGGCTTTGGTGTGCTTAATTTTAAAGGTGCGCTGAAGTTGGAGAAAAGGTTTTATGTTTCCTTGGGGCCTTCATTTTGTGGTCTTTGTCCAGCCCCCAAGGGAAATTCTGTTTCCCCATGGGCAATTGCTTGCTTTTTAACAGTGTTTCATTATACACTAGAAGCAAAATTTCATCATCAATTGAGTAGATTTCACAAGGCTATCCTAGGATGGGGCAGAGTTTGGAGCTTTGCTTGTATCATAAGCATTACCTGACAAAGAAGTACCCCAAACTCCACAGTCTTAGAGGCTGCACTTCTGAATTTCACTCGAAACAGTGCACAAAAACTTTCAGTAGTGAGATTTTTCAGGTCACTGCATCCCAACTAGACACTGGAGGCAAATGTTCTAGGAAACCACTAGTAAGAACTGCAACAAGCTGCAGCTCCGGCAGAGTTAAACTGTTCGTCTCACTGCTCTAACTGTAAGCTTGATCTAGAACAGTAATGATAAAAAATTACAAGCATAAATGCGTTCATGGTCAGATTATATCTTCTTATCCCTTTTGTGTCAACATCATTCCTATCTTAACAAGCTCGCCTTTCTCACTGGTATTTAAATAATCCACCCACTCCTTCCCAAAATGGTGGGGGTTTTTTTTGTTTGTTTTGTTGGGTTTTTTTCTAAGCTGCAAGCACATCTCTTCTGAATAAGAAAAGAAACTGTTGAAACTGATTCCTGGAAAAGAGGCTTGTTTAATTTTTGTATTTGTTTTATGGATTTAGATTTATGGGAGTACATACCTACATTTTATGCCCTGGGTTCCTTTGCTTAATTCTAGTTTTACAATATGGATGTCATAGAGAGGATGGTATTTTCTGTTCTTATAATTAAATGTACACCAGCAAATAAAGCTTGCACAAAGATAAGAATTCTCCAGCAGCCACTTAGTCCACCCCCACTTAATTTAGTGTTGGGTTTTGCCTAAGGATATATTCTTGTGGGACTTTCTGGAATGGTTTAACAAGTCACCAGCTCTAGCAGAAGGTTAAATTTCTTGGCATTGCAGAAGCAGGTCATGTGATGTTCCTGGGCTTTGGACAGGGACTCTTTCAGCAGCACTGATCTGGCTAAAGAAATTATTGCCTTGTCTCCCTGCAAGGGTTATTGTTTCTTCCGTGCCTGCAGAATTGCTCCCTATTAACCCACTCCAGTTGGAGTGACACTGAACAGTTTAGAAGCTAGAGATCTACTCATGTGGCTCGTTTTACCTGGAAATGGGTTGGGAAGCAACTCAGGATATGCCTAGTTAGAAAACCAAAATGAGTGGTAATTAGTTATGGAGGGACTGAACTGATCTAGTGGGGACTACAGATATTTTCATCTGAGACAGCTGGAGTTAGGAGAGATGATCCTTCACAGCCCTTGTCTGCTTCAGACACAAAGCAGCCTGATTATTTTAAATCACATGTACTAATGGTTCAAACTAATTCAGTTACCCACGTTGGTGCAGGCTTGTCCTGTGGTGCTACAAGGCAGCTGAGCCTGTTAAACAACACATTGCTACCCAAAGGTATGTCCTTACCAACCTTAAGCTCCTGCGTGCTCTCAGCTCAGTCCATCTCCTGGCACCTCATCCTGGGGCTGCTCTCAAAAGCAATAACTGGGTGCTCAGCTGAGGGGCTGTCAAGTGTTAATGAAGTAAACCTCTACAGCTGTTCATGAAAAGTAAAAATGAGTACGTCTGTAGAGTATATCCATGTATCAAACAATATGTCCATAGCTGCAGTGGGGCAAGGTTAAGCAACTTTTTTTGCTATTCTTTCTTCTAACTAGCATGTCCCTGCTTGTTG
>JANZLQ010000029.1:39004552-39028886 GCA_026212715.1 Elanus axillaris | reverse complement strand
GGGGGGGGGCTTGGACTAGATGACCTTTAAAGGTCGTTCCAACCCAAACCCTTCTATGATTCTATCTCTTGTTTAAGAGAACTTCAGTCCAAAGTGTGATGACTTTGCATGTGCTGAGGTCATTATTTTATAGTGTTTTAAGGCAGTTGCCTGACTACCTATTTGCTCAGATAGCCACATGATTTTTAACGGTGCTGGCTGTTTCTTTTGGCTCCAAAAAGATTCCCTACTTGCTCATAAGCCCTGAAAATAAGGCCCTGACTTTGCTGAGCAATCTGTTCAGCAAAGCATTTGAGGAGCTGGCTAAGTCCAGGTATGTGTCACTGTTTGATGCAACTGCTGCGAATGCTCTGTGTGTGAAAAATACACTCCTCTCCGGAGTGCCAAGTATTTCTGGCGTGGTAATGTGATCACGCCATTTGTGTGATCTCCTCCTTTCAGCAACCTTTGTCTCTGTGGACATATTTCAGCCCATATAACCACTGGGTAAAGGTCTGAAAAATCTGGGTCCAAGAGGCGTCATAAATATAAGTGATGGTCCACACAGTGCTCTCCTTGGGAGAGGACCTTTGCAAATTAACATGCATAAACTGGTGGATTGCAGACCTGCTAGTCAGGAGGAAGCAAAAGACACAAACACTGGGGGTACGTTTTGGCGTCTATACACTCTTGTTTGTCCTGTATATGCCACTTTTCTGAAAGAAAACAATCAGCCATGAGGAGAGGTAGGTCTGATAGGATGCAATTACAGCGTCTTCCACTGTACCAGACACTATGCATGGAAAATCCCATTAGATGATCTTATTCTTGCCTGTGCAAGGGTTCCCTGCAGTATGTTCTTGCTTAATTTCAAATGACCCAAGAGCTGGTGTTTAACCACTTCTCTGGCAGTCTGTTCCTCTTCCCCACAGGCCTCCTTCTCGGGATTTTTTTCCTGCACCCAATGTTTTCTTTGTTGTTTCACACCTTGCTTCCTGCTGAAGATCCCCTCACTGAACCCTCCCAAGCCCCTTTTAGGCAATGCTGTTTTCTTCTGTTCATTTTTTTTTACCTTTTCAGTGGGCATATTTGCAAGGCTGAAAGAACAGGAGAAGCCATTTTTTGCAGCACTTCACTGCAAGTGTCAGTGTATGCGGGATTTCTTCTTCAAAATGTGCTTAACATTTGAATAAAAAAGCTCCTATTATCTGATTAATCTGTGTTTTCTTTGATACCCTCTATTTGCAACGTAAAGAGCAGTATTTCCCTCTGAAAGGTGCTTAATATATTTCTACCTTTCATCCTGGTCTTATGCTGAATTATCTTTAGATCACAGCTCTCCACTGTGAATTATTTTTTATCCTCCTTACCCAGGTAGAGCATTGCCAAGAATTTATTAACCATATTTACTGAGGGAACAAGGAGATTAATTTTACATTGTGTCCAACATGTGGTTAAAACTTGGGATTGTCCTGGTTACCCAAGCTGTACAAATCAGCAAGTTTATAAGTTTAAAAGAGGTCTAAGAAGTTCCTATCCAACCAAAAGGGACTTCAGTGCTCCAGGCCTTTCTAGGAAAGATGAATATTCAATCCCACACAACATAATTTTTTTGCAAGGATAGATGAACCCTGACTTACAGCAAAATAGATCAAATCGTGTTAAATAACAGTTAGTTCTTTCTGGCCTGGCCAGTTATTCAATACTCTGCAGTCTCAAAGGCTGGTTAAGAGGAAGAACTGGTCATGGTCATGGTTCTTCTGATACTGTTCATTTCCAGGGTAGTCTATAATTTAGCCTGGGGTTTGAGAAGATGGGTGCAGTGGGGGACAGACTGTCTGTCTATGGCACACCCAGAGCCTGCCTGGGACTCCTGGGTGCTCTGAACATGCCAAAGCCATCAGCGCAGCACCCTGCTACATCCCAGGGCCCCAGATCAGTTGCAGAGGATGAGCGACACATTTACTGTCTGCTGGGACCAGAGCTGCATCCAGAGCCCCTGAAAGCCACGGCTAAGAGGCAGCAGTGACCAAGTCTTCAGTATGGAAGCTGTCTGGATAAACCTCCCAGCTGGAAAAAGAAGAGGTGCTGCAGGAAACATGGCCTTAAGGTAGTTCTAATTAAACTGAAATTAAACAGTTGGTTTTTTTTTCTAGATAAAGCAGGATGCTAGCAAAGGAGAAAACTCTTCTCAATGTCTCTACTCTTTCCTTTTTTGTATAGACACCTACCCCTTCTCAGAACAACTCCTGGGCAAAATACTGGGGTATTGTACAATGGATGTGTTGTACCATGAGACTGCCTTGGCTTTAAACATATCCCTGTAATTGGAATGTGAATTCAATCAGTCATATCAAATCTGTGTCAGTGTGTAACCCAGCAGGATACTTAAAGTGTGTGCTTAGCTCACATCTGTATAGGTAAATCCCTTTGGTTTTTGAGGGCACTTGAGAATGTGTTTAAAGCTGTAAAGCATTTTTCTACATTGGCTTTTACTTTGGGGGAGAAGTACATTTGGGTGTCAGAAAAAACAACTCATAAACTGTATATCCTTTCATATCTTTTGGCTTGCCTGCTGTTTCTGCCTTCCCCTCTGCAAAGCAGAATAATAATCTCATGTACTTTTTCTAGAGTGCAGTGAGGATTAGACAGTGCTACACTGCACTTTTTAAGTGTAAAATGTCATGTCCTACTGCAGTCCTAGTGTAGGTCCCAGACCTGACTGAAGTCTGCTCAAGGATAATTCCTGTCACTGTGGTAATAGGAGGCTTTGTATTAAAATATGTTTGGTCTCTTACACCATGAATTATAGGACTAAACTTTTCTACATAGTGATACCACCTGTGACTATGATACATGTTCCCTTTGGAAAGAAATCACGTTTTCCAGTTTTCCAAGTCTGTCTAACTGTATCCTTGGCAAATCACTCAAACATTACTCCAGTTCCTAACCTGTACTAAAAATACTGTAGATTGATTTTCCAGAAATGGTAATGTATGGTTGAAAACAACCTTGATCTCTACAAGTAAGTACTATGTCTGTCACCTACAAATTATACATATAAATTTACTTGCCCATTGCATTTCTGTATAACTTTTGCATGCTGGTATAGTAATTGTTTGCTCCATTAGCTTGAGTTTATTCCAAAATGCATGGGTTTAGGGGGCTTCTTGTTTGTTATTTTGTTGTTCTTTGAATATACTGAACTGTAGTAACTGATGATGCAAAATAGCATATAAAAGGAAATTAAAAAATAATTATATCTCTCTAACAGTGCCTGCAAAACAGCAGTGATTAAAAGGCTGATTAGTGTGCAGTGAGCTTAGTATTTCATGGCTTACCAGGTAGTTAGCTTTCAGTAAAAACAAACAAAGCAAGCAATCTTTGTTGATGAGATATTTGGTATTATAAATTATTAAACAATGTAAAAGTTGCTTTTTATTTTGGTTAGATAAAGTGCCTTGGCCTGAGGTTGTCCAGGAAGTTGAGAAAAGTGTTTCTGTAAAGTTTGGGGGCGGGGAGGGGGGAAGACAAACTAGATTTTGTCATTTTGACTACTATCTTGATATGAGGCATTGACTACCCTGTAGTGTTTGTGCTGGTGCTGGTTTAGCTCACAAGTTTTAAAGCTTTATAAAGGATGTCTTTAGCTCCTCTAAAAACACACACTTGAAAATGCCTTCCAAAATCTGTTTTTCCCCCTGTATTTTAAGTGGTTCATTCATCTCAGCTGATTTCTTCTCACTATAGCAGAAACTTTAAATGTTGAACCATGGAAGATTTCTAAACACTTAACACTGAAAATAGTTCTTAAATAATCTTTAATTGTTGAATTAAATGTTCTCTTTACAATGAGGTAAAAGATAAAATACATGTATAACAGGTATTAAAGTTGCATGCAAAATGTTAAGTAGCATCTAGGCCAAAGATAGAAATATCAAGCTAGTATCTTTTCATATACTGATTAACCTGTTTCACATATACAGCTCAGTATATTTTTGATCTGTTGTGTTTTAAATCTGTTCAAATATATCAGTAAAGCTAATGTGTTAAGAAAGCAAGATGACCTCAAAAACATGAAAAATCAAGCAGCAGCTCATGGGTTTTTCTTCTTACTGGGGAGGCTCAAATCAAGCCAAATTTTTTTCTCAGGTTAAAATATTAATTTAGAAGACAAAAATCCTTTTTTTTTTCTAAACTTTTTTAGTAGAGCAAGTCTCCCAGCTAAAACTTTCTTAAGCAATGCAGGGCATAATTTAAGGTAATAAATTTTCATGAAGCAATATTCCTTGAAATAACTGCTAGAGTAAGAGATAATTGTATGCCTAAATAGGACTTAAATCTGGGAGCATGTCTGAAAGGTTTCCAAAGAGATGCCCAACTACTTTGCTCCCCCATCTTGTTGTTCTTCTCTGGGAAATGCTGTTGCAGCCAGCTTGGCAAGGTAAGAGGCTGAGATGAGACACCTCATGGAAGAGACCAGTCATCAAATAATCTAAGAAGGGAAGAATAACCCAAGAAGTGAGGGAAGTGCCTGCAGCAGACCCCACCAGCAGCATCACTCCTTGAAGCAACACAGTGGTTGCAAATAAAAGCTCAGTGAGCTTTTTCTTCAGTCTCTATTTCTATGTAGAAATATATAAAATAGGGTTATATTTCCAGTCCCCCTTGTTTCCAGGTCTTATGTATCCCTTTGAGCAGTTTGCCCCAGTGCCTTCCAAGCTCCCATGGGAGCTGGCTGGTGTGCCCCCACTGGGGTGACGGCGGCTCTGGCTCCTGGACCAGCTGGGCACCAAGGCAGGGAGGAGATGGATCAAGCCATGCTTGTGTATGTGTTTGCAGTTTATTTCTACAGGTACTTATACCATGGTTTGGGAATCCTATCTTGTATACAAAAGAAAAAAAGGGACCTCACATCCAACCTGTACGAAATCCACATCTCCTGGCCAGGATTGCCTAAGGGCATTTCCATGGTGGAGAGCCAGGGCAGGGGCTCCAGCCAGCTGCAGCCTCAGCCACAGCCTGGCATTGTGGGGTCATGGAATCATAGAATTATTTAGGTTGGAAGAGACCTTTAAGATCATCAAGTCCAACATACTGGTCATTTCCCAGTAGCTCTTTGCTCTCTGAGCTGTCCCTTAAATGTAGAAGAAACAGGCAGCAAAGCCCTGTTTTGCAGAAATGTGTCTGTGGTTATATTTCTTCCTTTTCTAGCCAGCAACTATCTTAATAGTCCTTTGATTGTTCATCTCTTCTTTTTTTTTTTTTCATTTTTTTTTTTTTTGTTCCTGAGGAGGATGGGCCACAAAAATATTATTTTAAGGCTTCTCATAGAACTAGGCAATACTTTTTTTTTTTCTCTTTTGGGTAATATTCAATGCAAAAAACTTGTGTGAAGAGGGTGGAATTGTGGCAATGGGCTGAAAGCCCTCAATGTGTGTTTGAGCCTTGGCTCTGGGTGACATTGGCTGTGAGAAGACTGGGCTATACCCAGCGCTCTCTGCAGGGACTATGCCTTTTCCTGAGAGTGAGCATACTGGGACACTGGAGGAGCTTGTGAACTCCACAGCCAGGCTTGACTGGAAAAGAAATTATGACAAGAAAGCTTCAAGGAAATTTGGGATTAAATTAAGAAGTTTTGTAAACAAAGCTTGGTCCTGCTCATTGTGTCCTTATAGACAGGTCCTTTCCTTCAAGCCTGGGCTTAGCTCTGCCACCTCATACTGGTTTCTCCAATTCCATGCAGCCCTCCCAGTCCCCTCTGGGCATCTGGGAGAAGCACCTCACTCCCACTTTCTGCTCTGAAAAAGGGATCCCCCTTTGCCAAAGGAGGGTCATTCCCTCTGTTCACTGCATACTCCCACCTGACCGTTTTCTGCCCTTCCCAGGATTTTCAGGGAAGATGCCATTATCTCCCTTCCCCACCGATGACTCTTCCTGACCTGCAGTGCAGCAGCCAGGATGAGGCAAACTGGTAGTGTTTTTCTCTGTTGCTCAGCCAAATCCTTTCAAAAGAACGTAACGTATTCACATACAACCAGCTGTGAGCAAAACACATACCATCTGTCACAGCAATTTAAAACCACTGTTCTCATGGCCTGACTCCTTGGAAGTCATCGTAAATGCCATGGATCAAGTTAGCATCGAAGTCTGGACCTTACAGTCACTTTAAGGATGCCTCTTGTAGAGCACATGAGCATATTTCCAGGGAGCACTAGTATTGACGTCAATAATCTTTCAAGGGTTGGGTGTCAGGCTGCATTAGAGGCTAAATGAACTGGCAGAAAGCCTGTAAAACCCAAGAGATCGTGTGCCTGTGTAAGGTCCCAGGCCCTGCCAAGTCCGAGACTGTGGGAGCTGGACATGAAGGGTGAAGGAGACTTTGTGCTGGCCCCACTCATGCTGTCCACCTCTGCCTGATCCCCTGCTAGTGGCTGTGGGGACTAGGCATTGCCATGCAATTCAGAGGCCTGGGGTCAGTGTTTAGCACATATGGCCTAGGGTAGGTCATACTCAGTTTGCTTTTTGGGCTCCCGAGGTGCTGGGAGACCAGCTTGGTAACTAAGCACAGTCTGTGCTGCTGTAGGTATGGTGCATAAAGGTGGACAAATCTGCAGCATGGGAGAGGGCTCTCCTGCAGAACATCTCCATCAGCCTGAGTGATGGGGCCTTTTCCTCCTAACATACATCCTCCGAATGCCCAGGGGCACTGTATGCCTGACTTAGCATCTATGGTGGGACAGGGCTGTGTATGCAGCCAGGAAAGGTCCATCTTCACACCTTCCTTGCCATACACTGTCCCCTGGATCCTGCTGCCTCTCGCAGAGGCACTGAACAGTGCTCCTTTGGGCAGGCATTTCTGAACATAGTTAACATAAACGAAATAGTATTTCTACTGTTGCATTACTTTTTCCTTATTCTTCAGTTCTAAATCAAAATATCCTTATGGAGACTTAAGTACACAGTGACAACATTATGACCTTTATCAACAACATTTGTAACCTCAACAGAAAGATGTGTGTTTGTTTGAGAAGTTCTGTTTCTCATGTATCTATTGCCACTAACTGTGTTTCTTGCCTCCTCTTCACTCCCAGTTTTTTACTATCTCAGCCCCACCACAGTTATTCTGTTATTTCGCCTGTACTTAGTGCCAGGCAGATAAACCTGTAATTCCTTCAGTTGCTCTTGGTCACCTCCTCTGAAAATTGGCCGAATGTAAACCTTCTTATTGTTCTGTATGTTTCTTGATACTCTAACAAACTGAAAATGGCTATTTAAAAACTTAACTCCTCGGTGAGACACTTGACTGAAAGTGATGTGAGTTTGCCACTTTATTTTGGTCTATTTTTCATACCCTTTTTCATTATTGCATTTCACTCGCTCCCCAATCAGCAAAGTACAGAACTAAGACATTTTTTTCCTCCAAATGGAAAAAAAAAAAAAAGAAAAAAATCCTAGAAGCATGATTCCTAGTTCTTACACTTTTACCATCTAACAGTGAATAATTACTGCTCTTAGGAGGCCTTTTTCCTCTCATGTAGTTAGGAGAAAAAGACCCTTTCTACCGTCATTCTAATGGCCATATACCACCCTCCTTTTGTACCCTGTTTCTTCCTGTTCCAGTCATCTACCTTTGCTGGTGTCTGATACACGGTTCTTATCAGCAGTTCCTTCCTTATTCATTATGATATATGTGGGTTTGGTTTGTTTAATACTGTGTTGCTGAGAGAATGGTGGAGGGGAATTGTTTGTGAAGGTTTATACAAAAGCTGATTTAATTTCCTCTCTAAGCCAGCTTGTGCTTTTGTTTTGTTTTGCTTTGCTTTTGTTTTTAACTCCACTTGACCTCTTTTGTGCAATGTGAGAATGTGCCTTTTGGGGTACTTACTAAGTAAATTGTGTTTAAATAGTTCCCAATTATCACTCACATTTTTCCTGTTTAAATTCTTTCTCTGAAATAATTTGGCTCATAATTGTTTTCAGCTTTGCATAATTTGACTTCTTGAAAGCACTAAGTATATAGAACTGCTGGTTTGGATTTCATTCTGGTTGCATGCAATTAATGTAAACCAGCCTCACCAATTCCCTACTTTCTGACTGTAGACAAGTCTAATGCTAGTACTACCTCAAGTTGGGTGCCATATTTCTTATGTAAGAGTTTCTGTAGGTGGTGTTACATGTCCATTCCTGTAAGAACTGTGTGCTCTCTAGTCCTTCACATCATATTTTCCTACTGCTCCTTGGGGATTCCCCTTCTTCATTCTGAAGCTGAAGGTGGATTTTGATGCTCTCTACTATGATCAAATGAGTAAGAAATACCCTTCTGCCTGCCTTTTTTCCATTGCCAGTAAGGAGCACTGAGGGAAGAGTGGAAGATTTGTGACAAAGGTCAAAATAATATTTCTCCTTGCCTTATCGTAGACTAAGTAGAAGAGGAATTGTGAATTTGCGACTCTGCTTTTCATAAGAGAGCTCCAGTTTTGCACAGCCCTTTGCTGCAGGAGAGCAGGGCCTGCCTTGAGACTGATCGAAGTGATTGTTATCATTATTCTTTAATCCACTAACTTAGTTTGATTTTGGGGCTGAACCTGTTCCCCACCCCCATTTTGAGCATCTATCACAAAGAGGAACCACAGAAAGTGTGGTCTGGAAGGACACACCCCACATGAGGCCTGTCCTCATGGATTGGTGGTGGAGACAGCCGTAGAGGTTGTGATGACCCACATTCAGTTCACTCATCCATTTCAGGAGGTTTGTACCTCCTCAGTATAGGTACCCCTCTCCAGGCACATACACCATCCCTCATGGTATGGGCAGACTCCTGCTGAAGCTGGTTGCCACTGCACTTAATCCTAGAGGAGTCCTGCAATGAGAGGAAGCAATAGTCATTCCCCAGCTTAGTAGTTGTGGCTACTTGGGTTCCAGACGTAGTGAATATTTCAGTAAAAAAAATTGATGTGTTTTTAAAGAAAAGATGAGACCCCATTCTAGAGCTCCATGTGGCTGCCTCTGAGTTAGAAGGGAATTTAAATTGGCACTCCTATGCCCATCTTGGGCTTGTGTCCCTGGATGTTCCTGAAGGCTAACACAACATAACTTGTATCCAGCCACAAAGCATTCATTTGCCTATTCTTTTTGCCAAGTGATTTGATTGTTTCTTGTGTGCTTTTAAACTTCTCTCCTCAGCCATATTGCATTGCCAAGCTTCCAGGATTTTAATTTAATGGTTCTAATTTGGTCCATAAAAAGCTGCATGTTTCATGGGAGAAAAATTTTATGCCAAAAGGGCCACTAATGAAAGATGATAACAGCCTTGCACAATGAAAGGAGGTATGGTACAGGGTGAACAAAAAGCCCTTTTATAACCTTATAAGGTTGTTCCCTTCTGTTTTGCTTAAGGCTCTATTCATTTTAAACTGAATGGTGTCTCTAATTCCACACTCTCTAATTTTTCCTCCTCCGTGAAGGCATTGATCAGTATCGTTGCCTGGGTCACCACGTCGGATCCCAAGCACTGCTACTGTTTACTCCTTCCCCAGAATGCTAACTTTGGTTTATTTACCTATCATTAGTAATCCCTGAGGTTCAGCTATTTTTTCCAAACTGTCTGATGAAAGTAATTTTCAGTCTGCTTGGAGTAAGAAGTCCACAATGTCTTTAAAAGGACAGCTGCTAAAGCAATCTATCCTACATTTGCACAGATGAATTTGTATGGTTTAAACATCGTTACACAGCATGGGCAATTGTTGTAATAGTTGCAAATTGATCTGTCTCAGAGTTTGTTCTTGGTTTAAAGTTTCTGGACATAGCTGCCTCTGACAAGTAAAAATATATAAATAATCATTCAAGCACATGCTAGGGAAGCCTTCAGTGCTTGCTAAACACAAATATCAGCAGCAGTAGCTTCTTAGAGAGTGTGTTAAATAATCAACAGCTAATATGAACCATGATAAAGGGAACTATGAAAAAATCTGTGTGATTTAAGAAATGTCTCAGTTATGACAGTTTCAGAAAAATCCTTTGGTTTCCAGTCACAAAATGTCCCCACATCCTGATAAGGCTGGTGCAGATAAGCAAAATCTGCTCTGAGCTCTGATTTCCTCTTGCCCAGTTTACTCTGGTTTCAGGCAGGGGTGAACTGAACCAATGTAAACTGTGGTTTCAAGCACATTTTCCTGTGTAATTAAGAAGATGGTTTAACCACAGCAGCTGCAGGGGCTGAATCTTGGCTTTTGAGTTCCTGACCGGCCACCTAGCCACCCTGGCAGTAACAGTAGCCGTTAAACTCTTCTGCCCAGCCCAGAGAGGCAGGCGACTACTGCCATTCCTGGAGAAGAGTGGAGGGATGGGTCCTCAGTCCTCGGGCATGCCTGGGGTCCTCCCCTGCTGCCTTGGGCTGCTGAGGCCCAAGGTGAGATGCAAGGTGAGGACAAATGCAAGACCATGGGGGCAGCCTGGGGGCAACCTGGCCTGGAGCTGCTGCCCACGGCTTTGCTTGGTGGGCCCAGCGGAGGGACGGTGACTCCCTGAGGTGGACGTTCAGCTGCAGTCCCTCTCCTGGACACACGAGTTGAAGGGTATTTATGTAATTTAGCACACAGGAGGAGGTAAGTGTAAGCAAGGCCTGAGCAGTACATGCAGTGAGGTGTTTTAACCTTGGTAGGTTTGCTTGGCTGTTTTGCATGGCTGGCGGGCCTGAGTCTGCCTTAAGTAAATCAGGAGAAAGGGTTGAAACCTTTCCAGCAAAAGACTTTTTTCCATTTTTCCAAATTTCAAAATAAAAAATATTCCTTGAGAATGTGACCATTTTGAAAAAGTTTTGCTTTGGGAAAATATAAATTAAATCATTTAGGTAAAGCTTGATATGTATTGCTTGACTTTCTTGGAAGGGAACATTTCACTTTTTAGTTTAAAAAAGACTGCTTTAACATTCATACCATGTTTTTAAAATGCAGCATACCATTATTAATTGAATGAAGCAAGGTGATTTTGTTGAAAAGAAGTATCTCACGGTTCCAGAATGACTTCTTAATTTTTTTTTTCATTTAAATATTGACTATTTTTTCAATAATGTGGAGAGAAAACCTATTTCCAGATTTCAAAACATTCCCTGGACTAGGCACTTCTTGACTTTACATGGCTGTACATTGCAGTTTACACAAATTTTCTTTAATTATTGTAGTATCAGACTGTTTTTTCATATTTACTGTAACCTGTCTTCCTAAGAGAAATAGAAAGACAGTAGTACAATCTTTTGATTTAATCCTCCTTGGGATTCTTTCCTTTTTTATTAGAAAAAATTCAGCTGAAGCTTACTGCTATTTCTCAGCAATTAATTGTTTTAGACTTTTATTTTTTAGAACATTTTAGCCAAAACACTCCTCTGTAAACCTCAAAATATTCAAACAAAATGTTTTTTTGAAGCAGCAGTTGATTTGAAGCCAATATGAAAATTCATGGATGGGAAAAAAACAGTAGTTTTAGCATGGGAAAAAGAGCCTTTCACTTTTAGGTCAGTGGTTCAGTTCCTGCAAAAACAGCCTGCCCCCAGCTCCGAGTCAATTAAATGAAGACTGATGATGCTTCACTTATTTGAGCCAGGTGCCTGGCCCTTATAGCATGTCATAGCCTGCCTTACATCATAACATATGATAATACATTCTGGTCTTGTCTCTAGTCACAGATGTCACTGCATGCCATTGCACTGCACAGGCCTGTGGGTGTGAGGGCTCTAGCTTGGTGAAGAAGACCACATTGCACCCCATCTTCAGCTCCCTGCCCATCCACAGGCCTTGTGTGAACCCTTAGCACATCCGCTGATGTTATAGGTGGCAAGTCCTTGGCAAGGACTTGCTCAAGACTGATGAGGAAAACCCAGATGGGTGTTCAAGGGTGTCCTTCATCACTGGAGGGAGAGAGGAAATCACCTCAGGAGCTCAGTCCAAACAATGCACAGAGTGGGGAGCAGCCTTGAGCCAGCCCTTGAAGAGCAGAGCACCATTCTGGGTCTGACACTGGAAGAGGCCTGTCTCCTGAACTGAGACTTGCAAGGTTGGTTTTTCTGTCCATTCAAACCTAGCATGTTGGTGGTGAACAGAGGTGACCTCAGGAAGTTGCTTTAGATTTTAGGCTGATGTCAGGGTGACTGCTTTTTAGTAGGAGCTCTGGGTTTGCATCACTTCAGGTTGAGGAAGGTCTCCATACTCAGCTCCCACTTCCTGGACACATGCCTTGTCCTCTAGACAGAGAAGGTGGGTTGTAGTTGTACCCCATGCTGCAGCTGCCTCTTCAGAAAAAGTGGCTGTAGCAGCATTTTGTGAAAGGCCTAATCCTGCTGGTGTGCATCAGAGCCCAGATGTCCCTGTTAAAGGGACCTCAGAAAGAGCTGTCCCATCCAGGTGATTGTGATTTTTGGCTCCTGGTAGAGTTTACATAGGAGGTCGGTGACTTGGTGTTGAGCAAGCAAGTCTGAGGTGCCAAGTGGCAGAGCTTGGGCAGCTCCCTCATCAAACAGGAAAACTGCTGACTCGAGTTACTCAAATTGTTATATTGGACTTAAGGACAGAAGTCTCTCTGCCTATATGGGAGACTTCTATGAGGAGTCTCAAAGAAGGCCTTTGCTTTTCAGTTGTCCTGTGGAGTGGGGGTTGGTATTTCCCTACCTCACAGGCATGCTGTGCCACAGGGAGCAGAGAGAGATGGGCACTCAGGACAGAATGTTGTCCCCTATATGAGCATCTCCTTGGTATTGTTCTCATGTTAGGAGCAGGAGGTGTATCTGAAGACCCCTGTCTACACTGATGGGAACAGATAAGTCCCACAGAGGGACTTTAAAAAGCAGAGTTCTTTGTTAGCTCCCCAGTGGAGTGAAAAATAACTGCACCTTGGGAGTTCAATATCTTTCTTCCTCTGAAATTGATTTTTTTTTTTCTGGATTAAAAATAATTCAAGAGGAAACTACTGTAAAAATTTGAGGCAGGCTTAGAGGCACTGGTCACAGGGAAGAAAGTGTGGGGAGACCCCACTGTACACTAAATCAGCTGCTGAGCTGGGTTGGAGGAAAAGAACCTAATTTTTTCCTGTGAAAGTATCTGCATTTGCAGACCACTTCTTAATCTGACTCCCTCCCTTTTTCAGCAGCTGAACCTCCAGATGTGCTGTTACAGGATGATGCCACTGCTATTTTATGGGTATATGACTTTCTAATGCACTAATAATGCAGCTTCAGATATGACCATTAAGTGCACTGGAACATGAGAAGTTTGCATTAGAAAATGGGTAGAGATAACAGGCTTAGTGAATGGATGAAAAAAACGACAGTGGGGTCATTTGCTTTACGTTGTCAAGAACAAAATCAGTACCTTTTACTTGACTTTGGTAATTTGAAAAATAAGGAAATGTAAATTTATACTTTCTTTTGGAAAACAGAGCAAACACTTGTATCCAAAACCTGCCCTTAAATGAGGAGATAAAGTCATAGAGCAAAAAACTGGTTTGTAAGTCTCCTTAGGCTGAAGGGTCATGATGGGCATAGTCAGAGATGGAAGGAGTTACTGGTCAGGCAGTTGAGAAAAGTAAATAAGAAGAAGAATGCAAAGGGATAGAGAGGAACTAAATATGCACCACAGTGCCCTAACAAATGGCAAACATAGTTTATGTAGCTCTGTGAGTCACAAGACATCTGAGGAAACATCATCTCAGTGAACAGTGCTGTGCAGTTGAGAAACATGTGTTTAGGGGAAACCCAAATAAAGCTGGATTTCTTTGTCTCTGGGTTTCTTCTCTTTTCTTTCTCTGTTTGTTTTTGTTTTTTTCACAGGCTTTTTGAATTCCTCAAGGAGCTTCCAGGATGAAATAAGATGAGATTAGGTCTGGTCTTCTTGCTGTACTTCCTCCAAGCAGAATCTGAGGTATCATGAGAAAAACAGACTTCGGGTTATTTCAGACCCATAAGCTCCCAGATTCCAAAAACAGTCTGAAAAACATGGGGGGGAAGTATAAATGCTAGTTCACATGTATACCCCCGTCAGGAAGATAAGAGCTGGCTATCTCCTCCCAGAGAGCTGCAAAGCTGCAGAAGGACACAGAGCCATTGCCTCCCTGGAAGTTGAGCTGCCCTGCCTTCAGCTCCCCCGCAAAGGTGTGCCAGCCCAGCCTGCGGGAGCTGGCGAGCGGTGAGGCACGCTCCTGCACTGTGCCATATTTGCTAACGCAGCTCCACGTCCACACGAGCAGCTTGCTGCAGGCTGGCTCTGAGCATGGGAAGCGGGGCTTGTGCATGCCTCTCAGCATCGTTAGGTTCACGTGCTTGCACTGGAAGCAAAAGAAAAGAAATTATCTTTTTTTTCCTGAGGGGTTTAGGATTATTTCATTAGATGTCACATTCATTTCTCAGTCACGGACACTGAGCAGCGTTAGAACAGCACATCACGGTGGGGTGCCATAGGCAATGCCAAGCATTAGCATCAGCACAGTGTTTGTGTGAACCAAGAATATCTACACAATCTTCCTTGTGTAAAAAATGAAATCTCCATGGCCTTTCCATCTCATGAAGCCATGTGCTGCTGATATATTTTTTCCCAGAGTACAGCTTTGCCCAGCTCTGCTTTCATTTTTTTTTCCCCAATAAAAGGTCAGGGATAAAGAAGAATAAGGCAAGTTTCTGCTACAACCAAACAAAAATGAGTTGGTTTACTGGCTCAAGTCCATTCTTGAAGTAACTTAGTCTCTTTCCTTCACTAATGTTGCACAAGAGATAAATTTGTCTCCACTGGCTTGGCCTGGGAGAACTGCTGCTGTATCCATGTGACAAACAGCTTTTTAAGGGTGGTATGCAATGTCTTCCTCTCTGCAATCTCTTTTCCAGAGTTTCTAATCTTACTCTTCTCTTGCTCCCTCCCTCTTCTGTGTTTGCCTAAGTGAGAGACACTTTTTGCAGCACTGGGATGCAGGCATAGGGTCAAGAGAACAGAACATGTAATCAGTGTTCCTCGCCTCATTTTTTTGGCCCTGACACTGATTTGCTGTGCAATTTAGAGCAACTGACCCAACCTTTCTGTATCCAAATGATAATGTGTTTTTTGCTTCCCAAGCAGCCAAAATTCTGTCCGAAGAGCCTTACCAAGTCCAAATCAGAAAGTGCCAAAGATGCATTTTACATAAAATGTCTTCTGAGCCTTTAAATGCATTTGCAAGTGTTCACCTTAGCGATGGTCAAGGACCTCCAAAGAGGCCCTCTCACCCTTTCTGGCAGCTTGAAATCTTCCTTTCTTGCCTCTTTGGACTTTGCGTAATCTAAGCCTGTTGCTACCTGGGGACTATGCAGCTTCACGGTGCTTATTTACTTCTCCATGAGAGAGTAAGGGCTGAATGCAAATTTTCCTTTCCAAAGGCACCATGGAAGCCTCAAAGTGTGTTAATAGTAAAGAATATGTCACTTACAATATGCCTACACTGCTCCATGGGGTTGTGGCTACACTATTTGTAATATCTGAGTAAGCTTGTTTAGAGACAATTTGGTCTTCTCCACCTCGTGGTATCCACCGACACAAGAGACGAAAAGGCTGGCCTTTAAGATCCACCAGGTTTCTGATCATGTCTCTGTGCAGTGCTGTGCAGTCCTCAGCAAGGTCATTTAGAGATAGTTAAGGCATTTCTGCATAGCACCTCACTGTGTCCTGTAGATAAACCCTCTGTGTAGTGTGTACGTGTACATGTATATTACAGCAGATTAAACAAGTATCTGCTATTCAAAGATCCATGTGTATTTAGAGTTTGGATGGGCCTAAAAACATAAACCAAGAATTCAAGAATGCCCCAAACATAAAAGAAAACTGTATTTGGGCAAGACTCAAAGTAGTCATTTGTGGCTAGAGATCTCTGGTTTGCACTGCTCCACCTCCTCTGTGTGAGAACCAGGCCTTAAAATACAGACCCACAAGACTTAGGGACTTTGAAAAAGCAGCTCAGGCCATAACTAGTTAAAGAATGAGGTAAACAAGAAGGAGCCCAATTAAACTACTTTATTAGATGTCGGAGAACCATCGATTGTGAAATTTACTGGTAGCCAAGTTTTCCTCTTTGCCCTACCACTTATAATTATGCCTTAATTGTAGCTACTGGCTGTGGCACAAAGCTCATGCATATAAACAAGTCCCAGGATGTGCTGCAAAAAATACACTGTATGGGAGGCATTAGCAAGAAGACAATCAGGAGCTGGAATTGCGTTCCCACATGGAAAGCTGCGGGTGGTATAAAGAGCTCTGTATCCATATGGTTAGTTATGTGTAATATCTTTGTAATGACATTAGTACCCCACCATTGCTTTTTCTGGCACATTTCTAGCCTTGAGTCACTTGGACCAATAGTTACCAAACTGTGGTTTGCAGACCACTGGTGGTCCACAAGCTTATGGTAAGTGGTCCACAGCTGGGCTGCAGAACCAAACTGAACAGCTTTCAGTTGTGTTTTCAATTAAAAGTTTGATGATACAGGGTACATGGTGGTCCACAAGAGGGTCTTAGCATTAATGGTGGTCCCATTACCCCAAAAGTTTGGAAACACTGGCTTAAACAATCATGCAGTTCAACAGTCTATTTGTGTTACGTTGTTTGAAGTTAAATGTTACAGCATGTCCTCTCCTTTCATGTATTAGGAGCTGCATTGCCTGCTCTGCTTGTCAGTTTTAAAAAAAAAAATCATGAAGTAGTGGAAATAATTCTTAGTGGTCTGGTCTTCCTAGTTTATGATTTATTTAGCTCATCATTTCATATATATATTACTGTAGTCACGTATCAGAAGTATTTGCCCAAAACCTGGTAGTATTTTGAGAGGAAAACAAGAGGGGTGTTTTTCACGTTTCATTCACTGAAGTGGGAGTTGAGCAGATGTGGGAGGTAGAGCTGAGTAGCAGAGAGACTTTGAAGTGACAGTCATTGCAGTCTGTTCCCAGAGGTTACGCTGAGATGAGTAAATAAGGAGATGAACCTTATTTTCTTTGGGAAGTTCTCTTGGTCCTTTTATTGCTTCCTTAGGTTAAAAACTGGGAAATTCTCTAAAAGGGAAGTACCTCAGTTTAGGCTGGATATTTAAGATTAGGCAAAGGAAAGAATCTGTTCACAAGGTTTGTTTGATCTTTATAAGCTCTAGCTAGAGGCTTACAGCTCTTAAAGAAAGCTGTTTACAGATTTGTCAGCTAGCAAATATTAGTAGCCTAAGGCTATACCTCCAGCAAAGGCTGGTTCCCCTTCCATACCTTGGTGGTTACAACATTTCTCCATCATTCAAAACCATGGCTCCCCTCAAACAGCAGCCTCTTAGTCACCAGCCCTACACTACTCCGGATGGAGCTAGCTGCATTTGTCTTGGGGGAACTGCAGGGAAGAATTTAGGATGCATTGGAGGAGAGGAAGAGCACAAACACGACCTTTTAGTTCAGGGCAGAGGGCATTCAGCTGGGAAGAAAGTGGCCTGGCTTCTCCTTTCTGCTCCCAGAACTGTTTTCATATCTTATCTAAAGTCTAGTAACATTATAGAGAGACTCCTGGGAGCAGGGACAGGACCTATAGTTCCTTCTGCCCACAGGCTTCTGACCTCTTCTTGCCTTCTCTGTCTTGCTCAGCCATGTGGCACTTATCACCCACTGAACATGGGTCACAGCAAGTTCCTGCCAGGTCCATGTGTCCTGCTTCCTAGACAAATGTTTTCACTGCTAAGATATAACACAGGGGAGAGCAGCACTCCTGCCATTGTCACCTGAAGGAAAGCAGAATTGCAATTGTGTGTGTATAGGTGGCTGATACTGCCAGGTGGTGGTTCCAGAGCAAAGCTGGTACCTCAGTCTGAACCTCTGAACTGGTTTAGGAGGTGCAAAAGACCAGTGTTGGCTTCCCAGTTAAATTCAGGTATTGATGAAGTGCCCAGCTGCTTCCTCGGGTAAGACTGCATAGCCAGGACCATCCGATGTCTAGGTCTGTGAAGTAATCCAACCTCAAACTCAAGCCCTTTGCCACTGCAGTAAAATGGATGGTTCAAATGAATTAACAAGCACTGTCCTAGAAATAAATTGGGGTTTATGCTTTTTCCCTTCCTACTGGAATATGCTGCTGACTTTCTCCATCAGGAGCCCTTTATACATTTCCAGTCTAAACTTCTTCATTGCCACTCTGTGCTCATGTGTTCTTGGATGAGCTTTTCTAGTTTACTTTATTAGCTCTTTTCCTTCTCTGTTTTTGGTCTACTTTTCTGTGTTTATAGAGAGTAATCACAGTTTTTCTCCAAGAGTGTTTGCTTCAGGCTAACCCAGACTCTTCTAATAGTGTCTTGTAAGGCAGACATTCCCCTCCTCTGTTTCCTTCCTAGCTCCTCTATCTTAAATTCACCTTTACTGAAAATGGGTATTTAAGAAAAAATGCATATTAAATACTCTTCCTCCCAAAAAATCCTTTACCTGTTCTGGGTGAATCCTGGAATATCAGTTATATTCTGTACTCACAGAAATACCTCTCCTTGAATATGCCATGACACATCCCTGGCTGCCTCACCCTGGCAGCTAGGATACATGTCAGTCATTCTCCTCCGATATTCTCAAATCACAGTCCCAAGTTTTCTGTCAAATGCTCTTATTAATTCCTGAAATCACAGAATCATAGAATATCTTAAGTTGGAAGGGACCCATAAGGATCATCGAGTCCAACTCCCTGCTCCTTGCAGGGCTACCTAAAAGTAAATCATATGATGAAGAGCATCATTCAAATACTTTTTAAAAACTGCATAGGTGCCTCTTTGTAACTTACCTCTTTTTATGACTAAATCCTTGCTCTATAGGATTATTGGTTTCTCTGTGAGATCAGAGAAGACTGTCTCGGCAACCATAGTGGTGGTGGTAACCCTTCCGAGATCACAGATGTAGGAGCAGAGATGTGTTTGGAGAGGAGCACACACTAGTATCTCATAAAGCTGCCTGGAAAATTTTTAAAAACATTTTTTTTGTCAGAAAATGTGTATTCGTCAAAACACATTAACATGAAAATGTATGAACTACTGGTCTGTGGCAATTTAGATGTCTTCTTCTTGGATTGATTTTTTTTTACTGGAACTTAATTAATGTTATGGTTCTACAGAACTTCTTCTGATTAGTGTACTTTTTGTGTGATTACACCACAAAGTTTAATCCTGTTTCTGCTCCTCTAGCCCCGAGGTTTATCCAAGTCTCTCCCTTGGTACTGCTTTGTTCTTCCTGTAGGCTGCTACCTCTGAGCCATCAGCGAGTCTTACTGGTATGCTCCCCATGAGCATCTGCACCTTGCTGAGATAGAGTGACATGTCCTAACAATACTAGCATTTGGGGATGGTAAAACAAAGCCGTATGAAATCACTTTATATGGACTCCCCATGCAGACCAATACCCTGTTTTAACGTGGTCCAAACCAGAATGCTCTTTGGTTAGCCAAGAAGATGAAGGGTTGGCCAAAACACAGTGGTTTTCTTGATGGATCTAAATGGTTTTGCAACATTCAAACTCCCAGAGGTCAGATGGTTTCAGTTGTTGTTGGTTAGACACAAGTGCTTTCCCAGTTACAAGAGCTCCAGGTGTTTGTGTGGAGGTTAATTCCACATTTGATATATTATTATTAAAATTTATCATGATATATATTGCATCAGAGCTATAAGTACAAGCACCATCGTGCTAGGCACAGGTAATTAGGTTTCTTTCCAAGTGGGGATATAAATATTTGAAAAATACCTGGAGAAAGTTTATGCTGAGATTTTTATCTCTCTCTTATTCAGAAAGCATTTTTTGTAAGTCTTACATTTTTTGTTTCAGGTATGCACCTGCTTTGTGTGTGCTGTCTGATACTGTTTCTTGACGCTCTGTCTGAAACAGTAAATTTCAGAACCAAAACAGTAAAACTCAGAGCCAAAATGATTCAAAGTTTAGAAATTTCTACAATGTGGTCATGTTGGGCAATTTTCTTCTGGTGGCAATTTCACTGCAGTCTGTGAGATGCTGTGGAACTTTATTTTGGCTAAATCTTACAGGTATAATTTAAGAGAACACAGATTTTGTTGGGTTTTTTTTCATGCTGTTATCTTTATCTCTAACACAATTAAAATACCGACTTTTTTCTATAAAGAAAAAACTAATGTTTGTACAATTGGCTTTTGTTCAGAGCTCTCAAGACCTACAGGAAGCAGATCAAAACAGTACTGCTCTGGAGAGAGATTGTAAGATGCAGTGACAGGGTTGTGCTCGGGCTGGCTTGCTACCCACAGCACTGTGTGGGCATCAGGAATCAGGTTTTACATTTCCTTTTGATGTAGTTCAGATTGAACAACACAGTCTTTAGAGGCTGGGCCTGGGCTACATCACTTTGGAGGTGTTTTCACAACCCTGTTTCTTATTTATGTATGCAGTATGATTCTGGGACTTGGGAAGTGGAAAGAAGGACTGCCTGGAAAAACAGTGTATTAAAACACATCTTGATACACTTTTCCTGTAATGATTTTCTGGATGCAAACATTAAACAACTTCAAAAACATGAAATCAAACAGTGGAAAACAGACCTGCAAACAGCACACAACAAAGAGAGCCCTGAAGGCTGGAGGACTGGTCCTCACTATGTGTATCTCAGCTGCCAAGGTCATTTACAGGAAGTGACCCCTATGCATACAGAACAATTTGCGAAGATTCCTCTGGTTCTTGGGATCCTTTCTGCTGGGTGATGACCCAGATGCCTTATTTATACATTTCTATCACTTCTAGCTTCCTAGCCTTCTATTCTTGTCTTATGTTGTCCTGTTGTATTCCTAGAAGTGAAATGTAAATGACACCTTCATCTGAAACGTAGAAACATCTAAAAATGACTGTGTGAAAGCAAAGGCCCCAGGCAGGCCCTATGAAGAGCTCATGTCAAAAAAAAGCAAGAGGGTAAAAAGAGGTTCTGAGGGATCATAGGGGCTAAGATGTGACTGATGTCATAAGTATAGGAAAGCACTTCTGTGACACAAGCCGTTGGACTACAATCCATATAACCACTGCCTATTTTAATGACTGTCAATCATTGCAAGTAATTTTTGCTATTTAAACACAATAAAACTGGCTGAAGTTACTTAATTAATTCACTTTGCTAAAGGGACAAATTCAAACCTTAATTCATAATTCCATGGGAGAATGTACGTCTCAAAGCTGTAGACACTAGAAGCGCTTTGAACCAGGTAAGGTCCATGTATGAGTTCTGTGTTGAGGACGATGAGAACATTGTAAATGAGTTGGTTGCTTCCTTCCGTTAACCCTTCCTTTAAGGGTTAGTAGGAAGTGAAGACCTTGGAGATATAAAATGTGGATCTGGCAGAGAGAAAATGCCCAGAGGAATCAGGATGGTGTTCCTATGATCACTCAAAGTGGCTGTGGCGTCCACTGACCTTTCCCATATTTGGAGTGTAGTCAAGAAGGACTTCTCCACTACAGCCATTCCATCTCCTGCCTGGCTGATTTCACCTTATTTCAGAGATAGCATAGATTGTTTGGCTCATACAGCTTACATCCCTGTCTGTCTGCAAAGGAAAACCAGCTCCTACTGCCTTGGCCCCTGTCATCTTAGTCTGTCATCATGGAACCTCCTCCAGCTGCTATACCCAGTACACCCAGTATCTTCAAAGGAGGCTGTTCTGGTTCACAGTAGTTGATTTGCCCACAGATACCAGGTAAACTGTGAGTTCCTGGTTACTTTCTGCTGTGAGGATTGTAAGATCAAGATTCAACTCTTAAAGCAAATAAGAGGTGAGACTGATGAGGGACCTTGTTTGAATCACACCTCACACAGGCAGTTTTATCAGTGGCATTCCCAGATTGGAAGGGCTTGAATTTGCAATAACATTAATTGTTCTTTTAAAAAATGTGTTTAATTTTTAATACAGTTACTTCCTTCTGTGGCAGTCATTTTTGCAGGCTGACTTCCTGATGTCCTGTGCATTGGAGAGGCTCTGTTGACTTTCTTCCATGTGATTTGAAGTAAAGTTCTCTCAGGATAAGTTCCAGAGTTCTGCCAGGATCTAGCTCTCTGTTGTCCCATGTTCCTACATGCCATCTGCATGCCCTTTGCCCTTGGCTGCAGCTCTCTTCCCACAGGCTTCCTGCAAATTCCTCTCTGTGTGGTTATGTATACCTCCATCAGAAATGGGGCTGGATGCGGGATCTTCATTTTGTGGTAATATGGGAAACGACTGTGCCTAATGGGATGAGACCTTGCCAAATGACATTATAGATCTGCACTAGGGTCTGAGAATTTCTTCCAAGATTTCTTTTCTATGAAATTGAGTTCGCCCTAGGCCATGAGACACCATCTGTAAACTGTACGGATCACAGGGGGCGTAAACTGTGCATTGTTTGGGTTGGCTCTGCTGTGGATGGCATCACATAACTGCAGGGGTGAAGATACCTTTTCAGTGGTGACATATTACAAAGGTTACACAGTTGTTCCCCATCATAGCTGCCATATGATATGGTCCCAGTTCTCTGAGGCTCAGCAGGCTGCTCCTACAGCTGCGGCTTGAGCAACTCATGGTCACTAATAGATGGAAAACACAGTCTGGCAGCCCAACGGTGTACTGAGGGAGAACAAACCCTTGTCCAACCCTGTTAGTGTCATGCTGTGCAACACAGCCTTGAGGTCCTAGGACAGGGTGCCGTTGTGCAGTCTCCCCTCACCATGCTGCTTGGCATGCAGGCACGCCAACCTCCTGCAACTAAGAAATGCCACATCTTTCAGCAATCACTTAATCCACCATCCATAGAGCAAGGCTGGTCTGAAAGTCATCCTTCTGTTCCAGGAATCCTAAGAACTCAGAAATATGTGATGGTGAACACCTAGAAACTAGCACTTTTGACAGTGGTTACCCCCCTTGACCTGGCAGCTGTGCGAGCAGCCTTGCTCTGGGCTTTGCAGCATCATCCTATGCTGCAGTACTGTTGCAATCCCTGATTTTTTACACCATGGAAACTGAGGCAAATAAAGGTTGAGTAAGTAGACCAATGCTACACAGCAAGCCTGTGGCAGAGCTGGGAACTGAACACAGACTTTCTGACTCCCAGTCCTGGGCTTTAGCTACCCACTGAGCTCTGACGTGGGATGAAGTGAATCTCACCAGAGACATCAGATAACCACAGTCTAATTCGGTTTCTCTGTGCTCTGTACCCTGGGGAGATAGCAGACCTCTGGCCACGAAAGGCAAGTTATTGAGAGATTTACTGTTAATTCCTCCTTATGAGGTCCATCTTGTTATGTTTGGAGTTGCCATAGGTTTCTGTTTGTTTTGTCTGTTTTTTTGCGTGTGGGGCTTGTGTATTTTATTAAGCCCTTGGCTAGTATCTTGCGCATGTTTAAGATTTTACAAGGTTTTCTTTTAAGGTTATTCATTATAGCTTTCAAAGGTGGCCTATTCTGCAGGCTTGCTATTGAATGCCAATCTTTGATAGATTCATGTCTCACACAGGGGAGAAGACCATTTCTCATACGTTCATAATTAGTGTTCCCAAATGGTTCCCTAGCTGCTTTTCATAGCTCTACATTCACATTGACCTTGGACTTTGAATGCTCCATGACTTGTTGAAGTACAGTCATCAGAGAGACCGACAGATAAACCTCCTTTTATTTTCATCACTTAAAAAAGAAAAGTCATCCAAGAGATGCCTTGCTAATGCCTCATATTTTTTGATCTGCCACTGATCTGCTGGAGACCATGGGGAAGGGAGTTGACCTCTCTCTGCTTCATCTGGCTTTTTTTCCCTGCTTTGTCTGCTGATGTTGTGGGCAATGGAAGACTTTTGGTGACCTTAGTTATTGCTTTAAGACTTTTCATGTTCTTAGGTTTTGGTAGTTATGTCCTTAAAAATTGTTTCAGACACACAGCAAATTAATTAAGTTGGGGAACAGATTTGGAGTGTGTAGAATATTCTATTAGAAAGAGAAAACAGCTGCTTTTTTAGTACAAGTATGTATTTTTTGATTCAATGTGTAGTATAACACACCTGAAATTTAGAAAGATGTTTTCTTTGATCTACTTCATATTAAACATGCAGCATGCATTTGCCAGTTGATTTTAATTCTGGAGAAACTATTTCTCTTATTTCACTCCATATATAGAAGCAAGAGCATTGTTTCCATCAGCAGATTTCCTTCCTCTAGGAAATGCTGAATTTTAGTCTAACTGCAATTAATACAATTTAAAAAACTAAACCTTACTTAAAAGGATATGAATTGATAACAGCCATGAAAAGGTTAATACCTTTTCTAAGCCTGAAGACAGATTTGCTTGCACTCTTTTTGCATATGTCCCTGTGCTTTTCACCGCCCCC
>JANZLQ010000029.1:38975334-38996378 GCA_026212715.1 Elanus axillaris | reverse complement strand
ATGGAGCCCTGCTTTCCTGGAGATGGCTGAACACCTGCCTGCCCATGGGAAGTGGTGAGTGAATTCCTTGTTTTGCTCTGCTTGTGTGCGGCTTTTGTTTTACCTATTAAACAGTTTTTTGTCTCAACCCGTGTTTTTTCTCACTTTTACTCTTCCAGTTCTCTCCCCCATCCCACTGTGGGTGGAGTGAGTGAGTGGCTGTGTGGTGCTTGGTTGCCAGCTGGGGTTAAACCACAACACTCAGTCAGTAATACATCTGCATTTTCTCCATCATCTGTCCTGAGTTCCTGCATTGTCCACAAACAATGCATTTTGGGCTGGCAAGCTGGATGTCCTTCCAGGGAACCATTCCCATCCATAGTTACTGGACCAATTATCTGATCTTCCCAAAATCTCTGTGCTGTTTCCGTAAGTTAAGACTTTAAAAATACTCATAAGGAAATACTGAAGTTTTGGTCTTGTTGTGATAGCCAAGCTTTTACTGCTGGCACTCCAAAGAGATTTTTTTCTCCTTTAGACAGCCATATGATATCAGAATAGCATACCATCTAACTGCATGTACTGATTCTTGCCAAAGGAAACATACTGAATTGAGGTTCACCCACCCAGAGGAGTCACAGAGTCCAAGAACTTTATCAGCCATCCAGCAAAGAAATCAAAGACGTGAGAGATGGAAGAAACGATTGGTCATCTAATCTCTTTCTCTGTTTTTGCTGGTCTGGTTGCCAGGGAGATACTGTATTAAAAGGAGTGGTCCACATATTCGCTTCACTTATAAGCTGCCTCATTGTAAAAACAGCATTTAAAAATACAGTTTAAAAATACTTGTGGACTGAAAATGTTATTGTGTCATTGTTTAGCCAAGCTCAAATAATTTAATACTTTCAATATTCCTTGTAAACGATCCATTCAGGCTTTTTTCTCTGTTTCTCTAAATTCTATCCAGGTTTTCCTACTGAAATCCATAGAGCAGAAAAAGTCTATTCAGACCAGCATGCCATTTTTTCTAAATCAAAGTCAGGGGCTTGTTTATAGAGAATGCTTTAACACAGTTAATTCCCTTTCCCCATTTTCCTTTCTTTGGTCCCTCTAAAAAGCTTCCAGGACAGACTTCCTTTGTTTTCCCTTTTGTGGAAATGGAAGCTGGATATGAATTCAAAGAACTTTTTTTTTTTTCCACATGCTTTCTCCTTAGGACACATGTGCTTGCTGATACATATGCTTCTAAATTGAAAATAAACTCAGTGCAAATATTCACTGAGGTTAGCCTGACATCCACGTGCTCTGTGAACGTTACTGAATTCAAGAAATGGACAGAAAATACAGAAGTCTATGGGTAAAATTTGGGATTACTTTTTAGTCTTCTCTTCAAAGAAGAGAATTGGGAAGGGATGCAGGAAGACCTGGAGAAGAAGTGGTCCTGCTCCATAGGAAAGGGAAGCTCCATTCCTGGGTAGGGCTCAACCTTATAGTATGTACCATACACTATTACAGCTTGTGCAGCTGGGGAGCCATTGCAAAGAGGATGGTATAGCTAGCAGGGAAAAATTTCAACCCAGCCGGTTATTTTATAAGTTCAGTTGTAGATGTGGTGTGACAAGAAGCACCAGGGCAGTGTTTCTAACTTCAAATTGCTCCTTCTGCCAAAGCTAGAGAGAGTACTGGAGGGAATTTACCAAGGTGAAAAGACTGGAGAGGTGGTAGCCACCTGATCTGGCACATAATTCTCTTGTGAGAATTTAGCAACTTCTTCTAGCCTCGAAAGAAATTAATATCCTAACAGAGTAAGGGCTAGGCACACAAACCCGTCTGTTTTGGAACACTGAAACCTCAAAATTTTTTGCAGAGAAGAAAGATATAACACTTCTGAAATTGAACATCATCCCATTTGCTTAATGAGTTTGTTAACAGATACCTATAAATAAAAGTAAATGTTAAGCAAATATGAATGTGAAATTTTCTAGATTATTACTGCATATAGAGGTAAATTTTGCAATGTGCTGGAAGTGTTACCAGCCATTATCTTCTGAGAGTCTACACAGCTGAAGAAGTAGATTGAAAAGCATTCCCGATAGTGTAGTAAATTATTTCATTACTGACATTCACATTACCTCCTGCTTCGTGATTTTTGAACGTCCCTGTGAAGTGTTGACATGAAAATTTACAAAAAGCCGGAGCACCCTGCATTAGTATTCATATACATTTGTATTCATGGGCATCTGCACTATCATCTTATCTTTCTGCCACATTGAAAAGGTCTCTTGACTAGTCCTGCAAAATACAAAACAACTAAAACTTTTATGGTGATGTGCAGACGACACTTCAAAAACTGCAGAAGAGGAGTCTCATTGTGAATTTTGGTGATTGGCTGTTTAATGCCCAGATTATCACTAAATCTAGATTGCAAGCAAAGAAAAGGAGGAAATCTCCAAATAAATATTAGCAAGACAGTAATCTGATGACTTCATACATCTGTAATAAGTGAGCCTGGGTTGACGATCTTAGACCCATGACAACTACTGTACTGGACATCTATGGCGCTTTTGTTGGAAGAAATTAGGGACTCCAATGTGTAGATAGTGTCACAAGATCCAAGAATGGAAAATCATACCCTACATATCAAATCAGATTGTCAGTGACTGCTTTCTGTACCATCCCACTGCCACAATGAAATAGTCATTCAGAACTCGATCCATAGGGATATAGCCATCAATCTGAATGCATATTTCCTTATTCTTAGAAAAGTGTGGAACTTCAGATCCACCAATGGATGATACTGCTTGTCCTTAATATCCATTGACTTTGGTGAATGACGGTTCTTCAAAAAAATATAAAACTAGACAAAAGCCAAAATATTACAACAGCTGCAAGGGTGAAAAGTGAGAGGTGATGGCGGGAGGGAATTGTACTTGGATGCCGCAGAGAGCAGGGTACATTCACAGCTCATACTCAGGCCTCAATATGTGAAGTCTTTATGTGGAGAAAGTGTAGCTGCTACTACTGGGTGCTACTGCCATGTAGCACCAGCATGCTGTGAACACAGCTGACCAGGAGTTAAGAAACTTCTGCCTAGTGAGGAAGACTGAAACATTTGATCAACAAATAGCTGTTCACTTGCTTGTTTAATGAAAGGAAGAGCACCTTCTTCCAGGCTGCTTGCCATCTGTGCACAACTGGATTTTCCCATGCGGCAGTCTGGAAAAAAAAAAAAAGGAGGGAGAGAGGAAGGGAGGATAGTGAAGCAAAGCAGAGCTGTGCTCTGGTCCTTTTCCTTTCGTCTGTTTGCTCTGCTCTTTAATCTATGCAGCAGCTCATATAGGTGTTAACAAGACTGGCAAAGGCTGTTGGTTTGTCCTGCCTACTGACACCCGTTTGTCCCTCAGTACCAATGCCAGGCAATTACAAATGGCTGTAAAGTTCTTTTAGTTCATAAAAATTTCCAGAAATATTTGCTTCAGTATAGCTTTTCAGTTGAAATGCTGCACAGACGGCAGGCTGGGTATGTGAAATCCATGGCTACAGAAGTATGTTTTAAAGTCTCTAGGCCACAAGGTTGTTCCTCTTGCCAAGAAGAGAGGAAAAATTTTATAAACTGGAAACAGAAATAAAAGGAGGTCAGGGACAAACCAGGAGAAAGGAAAAGAGAAGCTATAGAAATACAGGCAGAAAAATAGACATATATTATATTAATAATGCAAATTTTTAATCAGTTGTTAAGGCATTCAAAACTTATCTCAAAAAATAGTCATGACAAAACTGAAGGCTAATACGGAGATCTTTGCAAGTTCACTAAAGAAAATTTTAAAACCTGGTGCTTGGCAGAAGTAATTCACTGATATGGTACATATAATAATTATTAATTAATAACTATATAATATTTTTAATAGATATTATTGTAGATTCCTAGAATACTATGTGATAGTCACAGTACAGATATAGAAAAAGACACAGTCCCTGATCCTGACAGCTTTGAACATAAATAAAAATTACAAGCTTATTTCATCATAAGGACATATGGATATTAGTGGAAGCTCAAAGCAGAAGTTACAGTATCTATGATCATGCTAAATATTTTCTGCAATACATTCTTAAACCGATGTATTCGTCACTCCGGGTTTCATAGCGTAAGACAAAAAAACATGTACTGCACTGTCCAAATATTGATCATTGAAACATTATCTCAGCAATATCAGCTTATTTTAAACAAATGTGAGTTCTTTGTTGAGTAGATGATCTCTTTTCTTCTCCTGTTTTTGACAAAACTACATGCCATCTTCCCTGTATGACATGGTTTCTTGCTTGTCTACTCTGACTCAGTTTTTGTGACTTAAAATATTTTCATTTGAGTAATCTGAGTACATCTCCTGTTAATGTAATTCAGGACATTTAATATACATGTAAGAGTGATAATTTTTAATGTAAAGTCTAAATTAAACCTTTAAAAACTTTCTTGTGAAGAGAAAGAGACTGGCAGCATTTTAAGAAGATGATACTTTTTCTCAAAAACAGGTGTGGCAAAAATGGTCAAATTAGGCTCTAAAACATTTACTGAAGAGATAGCACTAGTTCCATTGAGTAAGTGGAAAGGTAGTACCAGGCTGTATAAAAAGTTGTAGCCTAGATTATGTAAGTTTTGCATGAAAAATTAACAAGCCAATTAATAACTAAAATGTCTTCTTTAGTAAATAATGATTCTACTGGCGATTAAACAGATTAGTTGTAAAAAGGCTTAATGGAGCAGCAATTTGGAAGAAAAATGTGTAGTCATTTTTAGGTTGTTAATGTTTAACAGAAAAGTATAGGCATTAACTGTTTTACGTATGATTACAAGATTTAACTAAAAACTGAGTTTTGGTCATGTCTGATGGTCTTGCTTAGCTGATTATAATTATTATGAAGGACTATATTATTTTGTAATGTAGAAAAACCTCTAGTTCAGCACCCATGGAACAAGTAATGATATCACAGATACCATTACAAGAAATGGTATCACGACTAGCAGTGTCAAAAGAGAGGCCGGGGTATGGAGTAGGAAGCAGCTGAAGGAGCAAAGTACATAGGCTGAATAGCAGTGAAAATTCTGTACTCTCTCTGATACAGTGATTATTCAGGAACATTCAAATTATGACATAGTAAGGGAAGGGGGAGAAGCTCCTCTCATGGATTCTATTGTGTGCTCTTTTAATACAAGGTATTAAAAACTTTAAAAGCAAAGTATTAAAATATTTATGAACAAGTTTAATATGAATGGAGAAACATCATCAAGTTTGTAAGGAGTTTGTCTTGCAGAAGGAGTGAAAAACAGCTCCCCAGAGTGGTTCAAAACCAGTGGCTTGCTTAATCTGTTTCACACTTCAGCTCAGCTTTCAGCCATGGACATGAGAAAGAAGGTGAGTGTTCATCTGTGTGTTTTCATAGTGAGTAAGCTCAATGCTCTTTCATCCAGATGTTTCTGTATTTTGGTATGAGTGGAAAGTTGACAAAGTCCACCAGGCTTCAAAGATCCACAGCTTAACATAAGCAACCCACTAGCTGAAGTGTTACCCTGCTATAACACCACTTGATCTCCTTGGGGAAATTTTTCTTACTATTAGATTTTGCTGAATATAGTCCTTCTTGGTTTTCTTGGTCTTCAGCACCTAGAGAGAAAGCTTTGAATATGTTAAAGAAACACTTAGAGGAGACAAGACAGGCAAAACCTGAAAATGCCTGTCCGGATTTCAGCAGTTCACTATACTGAAAAGATGCTTTTTGTTTAGTAAAGACACCTTGTTTCATCACCGGAACAAGGTGAACTTGCACTTGGAGACAAAGAGAAGATACTGGAGGACATAGGTTTCTAGTCCTAATATATATTCAATGCAATATAAGGTTTGTATGTAAGGTTCATATAATTTATTGAATAAAAGCCCTCCTTAGATTGAGATAGGTGTCACAAATCTACTTCAAAGTGTGCTCTTTTATCTCTTGTACATTAGGTGATTTTTCTGCATTAAAATGCCACCAAAAAGAAAGACATCTCATTTTGCCTGGCTTTGCTATAATATGATGAAGGGCACGGTCTGGAGTGGTAAATTTGGGCTAGGTTTTAGGGCAGAAACCTTGGTAACCTGTTTTCATCTCCCACATCTAGCAGAATGGGTTAGGACACTGATGGCACATGGCTTTATTTAAACATATGCAGTGATCCAAAACTAGATCCACCTAAGGATTTTCACTGCACCAGAGGTGGTAATGCCCTGGCTGCCTAGGAATTCCAGGAACAAGAGACAGGATTTCCCATAAATATTCTTTTATTCAGGGAATTTTTATTTGATAATGTTATGCAATTATGCGATCAGCGTCTTAGCTCTATTCTGTCAGCTCAGTTTTTGATTCTGCATTGACTAGAGCCCAAAAACATTGGTGGGTATTTTTTCCAATAAAAATATGCTTTTTTCTCACACAAAGTATGTGATGGCTTGAATATTTTGATAGCTTTTTTGGAATGCCAGTGCTTGATTTCATACAAGAGAAAAATCTTTCTGTGAAATTAAAGAACCTGCTTTTCAAGTAGCAGGGTTTTGATGAAGCTATATTGACTTAAAATTGAATTAACTTTAAAGTATCCTTTTTAATAACAACTGCCAGTTTTTAACAGTCTCAAGAGCAAAAATATTAATACACCATGCTTGAAATTTCTTCTGTAGCATGCTTATTGGGGAAAATATTTTTCTTTTTAATGATATTCATTTCTATTTTTCCCCATATAATTTCCAAAACCCAGAATACTCTACTTTAAAGACCAGTGGTTTTAAGGTCCTCACATTGTAGGTTCCCAAATTAACCAAGATTCTTCACAACCTATTTTGTTCTTTGTACTTTTCAGATTTTAACTTTACCCCAAAATACATTTTTCTCAGAGTACTTCTATTCAAGTAGTTTCATGGGGGAAGAATGGATAAAGTATTATTATATCTTACTGTGAATGTTTTGGTTATCCAAATATCACTCTAAGTTTCAAAGCTGCTGGAAAATTTTAGATATGGAAATCCTCTATAGCTGTCTGGTGGATTTAATGCTGCTCCCAATGAAGTCAGTACTGGTCCTGTTCCCAATTTCAGTGTGAGTGCTTCAGCCAATACATCCAGAATTAATTACCCTAACCTGTGGAACTTAACATCTTGGTCACCCACATTAACAAGTAGATCTCTGCACCAAAAGAGTGACAGGCTTTTTTGAAAACCAAAGGATGAGATACTTGAGCCTAGAGGAAGGAGGAGGAGGAAAGTAAGGAAAAGGAGGTTAAAAATAGGGGAGGACAAAAAGAAGGGCAGCGAGGAGAATTAACCTAGTTCATCAGTTGTTTTGCTTATGTGCAAATACTTGGGTGCAGCTGGGAAGTCCTTTCCTGGAGTCAGCATGAAAAGTAACTCCAGCGCAGGGCTCCATTGAGCATGTCCCTCGGCTGGCTGACTTGCTTCTGTGTGAGCCAAACCACTAAGTGTAGATGAGGGAAAGAGACGGACCTGCCAAATATTGGGATGCAGCTGTCTGAGTTTTCCATATGAAAGTCAGCAAAACAGAGTTCTACATATTTTGTAAAACTCAATCCAGTTTCCAAAAGAAGGTCATAGAATTAAAACAAAAACATCCCGAAACATTTACAAATAATGACTGGATTGGGCTTTGAGGTTCTTTCTTACCTGACAGATGGCAAGGCCAGCACACTTGCTGATCTGGGAAAAATCAGCCTCTCTCCCCACCAGCTGTGGAGAGTATAGTTTATACTCTGTAATTTTGTAATTCTTTGATTAACTGCATGACCTGTCTTCATGTTTTCTTTTCTCTTTCCTAACTGACATTTCAGGTATATTTAATTCAAAAATATTGCTTTCCTAAATTCTTTGAGTTTGTGCTTTTTCTGCTTCATAGCGGTCCTGTCTCCACTCCCACTCTGAGTCTTATCCAATACCTGTTGATGTTAATAGAAAAAAATTCCGTCAAAATCAGCAGATTTGCGGCAGGCTTGTTCTCTAGGGCATTAAATAACAGCAGGTAGGAGGCACATGTGTGAAGCACAAGTATTAGACTAAGGGGAAAATCCTGACTTTTCTAGACTTCCTGTGATTCTAAGCAAGTCACTTAAAATCTTGGCACACTGAGGTCCTCCTACTCTCATACTAATGATACCAATATAAAGCAATTAAGATCCTACAAATAAAAACAGTTATACAACTTGTGGGCAATATTATTCCTCCTGAGGATAGTCCCATAGCATGGCCTAGGAAACTGGAAGTTTCTCAACTTTTACATTGAGTCTTCTGACCACAGAAGACTTTTTAAAAGTTGCTGCACTGTATTGCTTTTCAGATTAGTCATTATACAATACTTAGCTGAAGTCCAAGTTGGTGGTCTTCCAAAACTTCAAGAGCCTCTGCTCTAGGGGAAAGCAGTCTGATATCAGTGAGGGTAAGAGAGTGAGAGGTAATGCTGACAGATGTCCCAGGGTAATATCAGATACCAAATTAGGCAGAACATGAAGACAAAAAAAGGTTGTTAGTGATTTAGAGGCCAGTTACGCAGCAATTTCAGGTAAGAAATCAAGGAGTTACTCTTTTCCCTATGGAGGTGATGGTGGTAGAGAGGTGTATCACATAGCTTACAGTCCTGCACAGACCTCCCCAGGATAGCTCTGGAGCTGGCAGGAGTTGATTTCTGAATCAATCCACTTTTCAATCTGCTGGAGCTTCCATATAAACCTAGCACCAACCCCTTGTTTTCCCCAGCAGAGTGATCTGAATTCAGTGAGAAAGCCCATCATGGACCTTTGGGTGTCCAGTTGTTCAGAGCAAGGGACCATTCTATAATGATATTATCAGAAAGTGGCAAAAGAAAAAAACAATTCTTTGACAAGAAAATGCCAAAATCCATCTGCTGCTCAAGAAATGTCATTGGAGTCCAGGTATCCATTGCAATGCTTTTCCAATAGGATGCCTGGTCTGGGGAAAAATAGGTAAAGAGACTCTCAGCAGGACAGTAAAGTTCTTTTATTTTCATTCCCTTTTTTCTTCAGAATGGTTTCTTTCTGTAAGAATGCAAAGTAAAGCCAAAAGTCTCAAAGGTATCTTTTCAACAGACTTCCAATCTGTAATGATGGCTCCAATTGCCAAAATATTTAAAAGGCCTCAGAAAGTCAGACAGTGCAGATATAAAACCCTTTTTCAGGCCTGAAGAACTAGATTATAGTATTTTTATGGAAACCTTTAGAGTAGGACTATAAAAAAAGGCAGGGAAGAAATCCTGCCTCTTTTTCTGCTAAATAACCCATTTCAGGAAGTCCATTGCAAGTTGCATTTAAAACTGTTTTGGCACCTGCCTATAGCATTTATCTAATTTTCCTTCAGGTTGTTTCTGTCAGTTGAAAGAAGACTTTCTGGTGGCTGAAAGTGTGCTAGATTCATTAACCTCTGCATTAATGCAAAACCAAAATTTTTTAAGACCCCTCCTCCTACCTCAGATTTTTAGTGGATCTAGAATTTTAGGGGGGTCATTCAATCTCAAGCTGTGTTATGTGGATAGCAGATTGAAGCCAGCATAGGGTTACTCTTCCTTTTAGGGGAACAGCTTTGCAGGGACCTGTTTGATAAAGAGGGTAAGAATATAAATAAGCTAGTGTACTAATAGGAGAGGGGAGATGTGTTTCTCTTATTGCTTCTTCCCTCATTGCCAAACCTAGGCTGTGGACCTGGATGGTGCTACTCACCTGCTGTGGTTTGTGTGCATATCTCAGCAATGCCTTGGTTATGTGTTGGAATAATACTTTTCTCCCTTTTTCTTTTGTTTCTAGTGGGAGGAAGTCCAGGCTTCTGTGGCAGAAGCTTATTGTGCTTCAGCAAAACCCTTGGTTTGAATGGTCCAGAGACCTGATCTACCCTGTGGCATTCATCTTACATGGAATTTAGACAAAGACTATGAGGTTAATTCTAACTCTCCTTTCAGGGAGAGAAGACCAAAAATACCTTTTCTACCTCTCTTATCTCTTTAGCCTCTTAGGTGACCTCTCTATTGACTGTGCTCTTCCCTTTCTTCACCAGTTTGACCCCAGCACTGACAAACCCATTTTAATGAGAGGAGGAAGAAGAGCTTGAACCTGATAAAAGTGAGAGATTGGAAGCCACTGAAGATGAGGATGATTGTAGTTAGGTAAGGCTGAAGATGTAGTCTACACTTTCGGAATGTTGCTGTTGAAGTCCAGCATATGCTTATGCCAGCCTGTTAGAGGTTGGAGTTTTTTTTATTATGGCTTGGCGTTTTTTAATATGGCTACTTCCTGTAGAAGTTTTCCTATCAAGTCTTTACTTTGTTTGTCCTAGGATTTTTTCTTTAAAAATTAAGATCATATTAAAACAGAGGAAACACTACTTTTGGCAAAGGATTAAAAGAAATGAGAACTGGTTCCATTTTGTTAAAACTGGTCCTTTTTAAAACGACTTTCAAAGGACATATCAATGCTTGGTAGGAAGCTTAAACAAATAAAACATATTATATTGTTTTAATGCCATTGTTGAAAAAATTCAAGAACAGAGAAGCAATCCTGAACATTAGAGTATAAATACAATACCTATACAATTACAGCTATATCAGAATGTTACCTTACACTATTATGTCTTTTGTCTGGCATCTTAATATGTACAGGTGGAGTGGATAATTAACTAGACTAGACATTCTCACTAACAGTTCTATAGAAAAGAGTGGAATTATAACATTATGATATCCATAGTTAACAACTGTTTAAAAAAGTAGGTTCTCACGACAGAAGGGAATTAAATCATCCATAGGAGATGCCTTTCTGGTTTTGATTCTAATCAAAAGGAGGGGAGCTGGTTATGAATGCAAAGGAGAAGGGCCACAAGCATGGCAAAGAGCTGGTGAGTTCCCTGTTCTTAGGAAAAGGAGAGGCTTCCTGAGAGCAGGAATCAATAAACTCAGGATTCATAGGTAAGACTTCATAAAGATATAACCCAAGGTAAAGGGAGTTAAGGAGATATCGGAAGTCTTCAAAGAAAATGCTCTAAAGAAACAAGCACAAACTGTCAAAAAATTGTGAAAGCGTAAAAAGTTTAAAGAGGTTCTGCTTAAATGTTTAGCTCTTCACTGACATTTAACTCAGGAAGGAAGCACATAGGAAATGGAATATAAATTGGTTTGGATATAAGTTAATTATAAATCAATAGCACTAGCCAAAGTGCAAACCCCAATACACTTGGCTAGGGACAGCAGAGTAACAAGAAGACATTCTATTATAAGTTAATATTGTATTATACATTAATATTAATTTATATATGTGTACACTAACAGGAAGCACAATGGCATTTCCAGTTTGCTGTTCATTAGAAAGAAGGAGAGCTAGCAAAAGATGATACTCAGAAGATTCAATTGTTTTCTGCATCTATTAAAATTTAAAAGATCAGCTGGTAACTAATTCAATACTAGGTAAGGTCTCAGTCTAGAACAAACTTAAATTAGAGAATCCTTAGATGACCTGGGTGTTTTGAAATTATCTGAACTTGACAAAATTCATCCATGGGTGCCTAAAGAACTTGCTGAAATAAGCTCAGAAAAAATTAGTAGTTATTTTTGAGAATCTGTGTATATCAAGTTTAATACTGGATATGTGAAAACAGCAAATACAGCAGTTATCTTGGAAAGTAAAAAGCTGGGAAATTATAGGTAAGCTAAAGTGTTCTAGAACAAATGGACAATTAAAGAAACCATCTGTAGGCATTTGGAAGATAACAAGTTGATGAGCAATGTGTTTTTTCAAGGAAGGTTCATATCAAGCTCATCAAATTTCCTTCTACAATGAAGAAGTCATTCTAGATGAGTGAAGCAAAAGATAACATAGGTTAACTCTGAGACAATTTGAATTGCATTAAAGACAAGCAAGCTAGGAAGATGTAATCTTGCTGAAACTGTTATGCCCACATACAGGACAGAGTTGGAACCCAAAGAGAAGGTATCAATATGTTGAGTGAAATCTTCAATACTGGAATAAATGACTTAAGCGATGGAGCAGAGAACTGTAGTATTAAGCTTGCCAAAGATAAGCAGCTGGGAGAGACTTCAGGAATGCTGGAGGACAGGATAAATATTGAAAGGAATTGTGAAAAATTTAAGAAATCTTAAAATGGTGATCTGAAGTTCAATGGAATCAGTGTAGATCATCACTAGGAACAACCAATTGCATGAATCCAGGATCAGAACAGCTGGATAGGTGGCTGATCTTTAAAAAAAGGAAGAGAGGTTCAAAGTGAACATGATCCAAAAGTGTCATGATGTTGGGAGAAGGCAAACCTCATTTTGAGATGTACAAACAAGGGTGTGGCCTCCAAAACATAATAATCCAGGTGCTCTGTTCAGCAAGGGGCATACAGTGTCTAGTGTTGGGCAGCGCCTTTGAAGAAACGTATAGATAACTGGAGGAAGTTCAGAGCAGCGAGAATTTATCAGAGGGCTAGAAACAAAGATGTATGAGGGTAGGATTACTTATTTGGGATTCTTTAACTGAAGACAGACAAGGCTGAGTGTGGTGGGTTAACGATCTTCCAGCTATGTAAAAGTTAGTTCCAAAGACTAAGGTAGTATCACCAGTGAATAGGATAAGAAATGATCAGCCTACATCACAGCACAAAGGATTCTGGCTTAACATTGGTATAAACTTTTTAAAAGGAAGGATTGTGACGCATTGGGACAGATTGCCTGAGTAAACTGTGCAACTGCAGTCAGTGGCGGTCTTTAGAAACAAGCTTTAATAGGCATTTATCTCCTCAGTCCTTTCCTCCTTATGCTCAGACACTGCCTTCCTTACAGCTTGATCATATTTTTAAAGCTGTAACCAGGGAGAGTATTTCTCATTCACTGCAATAAACTCTTAAACAGTTGTGGCTGGTTAAGTGCAGAAATAAAAGAGAAAGTAAAGTGGAGAAACACAGGGAAATCAAATGAGGGTAAATATTAGGTTATTGCATATTCTTCTAACACCTTTAATGCCCAAAGCATGGAAGACTAAAGGAGAGAGTATCTGTAACATCACTGCAGTGAGAGTCCAGGAAAAGAAAGGGACTTGAGAGAGGGAGATCTATTCTTGTGACTGAGGTGTAAGCAACTGGTATTTGTCCACAAATATTGTGCTCTGTGGCAGAGATACTTGGAAACATAAGATGAAGTTATGAAATATCCTGCTTGATTTTTCTCATGAGGATGTGACACTGCCTCCAGGTACTAAGCCTCCAGCTGTCATACCTGCAATCATGACCTCTGCCTCTCACACAGAGACCTGATCCATGCCCTCAACTTTTGCAGTCCCTGCTTCTCTCCCCAGGTTTGGCCAAAATGCTGCCTGTTGAGTAACTTCATCCTCAATGCTGTATATGCTGTAGATCTTATTTGGTGTTGAATGACAGCAAAGAGAGTGTATTCTTTTGAAGAATTTCATGCTAGGCTTGTCTGTTCTCAGTATTGTGATAGATGACCGAGCCAATGCCCATCTGAGACCATATTTATGAGAATTCTCATCACATGAATACACTAATTGAATTCAAAGGATGTTTCTGCTCACTGCTTCTTCTGATCCATCTACAAGCTGGAAAGGAGCAAGACAGAGAGAGTTTCTTCTGTGTTTGTACAACTCTGAGAATGCATACATTATACGTAACTAAGAACTTTAAAAGGCTAGTACCTCAAATTGATCTCTAAGCTAGGATTTTCTCATTTGTTTTATAATTAATGTATTAAACCCTGTCTTCTGATATAACCAAAAGGTAAATCTTGTACTTTTTTTCTGTCCTGTCTGCCAGATGTCTCTCTAGCAACAGCTGTACTTATAGGTGTGCTGCTGCTAATACAATTCTAATGTTATTACATGAATATTACGAATAGCAGACGTTGTTTTCCTGGGAAACCTACTTCTGGAAAGGTGTTGCCTTCAGTGCATAGTAACTTCTGCAAACAGTTTAATTACATTTTGGTTATAGAATTATGATAACAGAAGCCATGATGGTGAAATAAGAATTGTAGTGTTGAAGACGTGTAATTAAAGATGCTAAGGTTGCATATTTTTAGCTGCTTCCATAGCACTCCTTATCAATGTCAGACATAATCTTTTTCTTGGGATTAACCTTTTATTTATTACGACTTACCATTTAGCAAATTCTAGTGAGAAATCCAGTGCTAAACAACTCTACATCAATAATTTAATCACAGTCACTCCTTGGTATATGTTTTTATTTTAGTTCCTAGTATTGTCTCTCTAGATATGCATAATCTGTAAAGAGAGAGGGGCACAAGGTACTTGCAATTTAAGACCATAGTGGCCTATGCACATGAGGTGCTTCTGGTGGGATCTGGAAACAGAGGCATGTAATGTACAGGATGCAAACTCAGTTGCAAAGTACTGAAAGCAAACTTTGCTTTACCAACATTCTCTTGATAAGCTGTACAAGACAGAGAAATAATAACTACAATCATTCTCTTTTAGTTATATGGCTGATCTTGGTTGGTTTAGATTTCATTTCCCTGATTTTTATTTCAAAGATTGATTAAAAGATTGAAAGAAAAAGGGAAAAAAGTTTTGAAGTAAGATAAAACAAAAGATGTCTTTTTTTTCTGTTTCTGATTTTAACATTTTTTTCCTGATGTTCTGACTAGCAAAATGCCACTACCAATTTGAAGAGAGGCAAAACGCATTCTGTATGACACAGCACCTATGACAACCTCTTTTATTGTTGCTTAATGGTGTGTTCAAGAATGTCAAAACAGCTTGCAAATATTTCTGGGTTTACTGTTTCAGGGACATGAAAACAGCAGCTTCAATTGTATTGAAATATTATTCAGAACAGCTTAATACTTTGGGAGCATTTCTTGGCATCAGCATGCTTGCCCATATTTCTAGTGATAAATTGTCCACTAGTCTTTGAAAAGTTAGTTTAAAACTCTTTAATACAGTCAAGTAAGCTATACTCAATAAAACAAAAGTGACATTTAATTGGATGTGGAGACTAAAGACTTGGTGGTAACTATTTAAATTTTTATTTCTTATTCATAATAATCAGAGAATAGCCCAGCTCATCACAACCTGTGGTTTCCATTCAAAATGACTGTATGATTGCCTGCTTTGATATGAAATGGCTTCTGAATTGTTTTTGTGAAAGTGGTGCCAAATCATAAAAATCACCATAATAAATGACACACTTATCAGCAAATTTCAGCAGTTAGAGGAAGGAATTTGCTGGACACTGTAGGTGAAATTTGTTTCTGGAAACAGGGTTTAAAAAGATTAGGCAAAACTTTTATCTGCTCTTTCAAACATATAGCTTGAGAAAAATTTAATAAATCATAGGATCATAGGAAAATTCAAGTTGGAAGGGAACTCAGGAGGTCTCTATCCCAACCTCCGGCTCAAAGCAGGATCAGCTCTGAGGTCAGACTAGATTGCTGAAGGCTTTGAGCAAGCCCAGTTGGGGTTGAACCCCCTCCCTCCCAGGATGGAGACTGCACAGCCTCTGGGTCATCTCTCCTCCTTCAGCTTATGCCCAGAGCCTCTCATCCACCCACCAGGCACAGATGTGAAGAGCCTGGCTCCCTATATTCTCGATGGCCTCCTCATGGGTACTGGCTGGGGGCTGCTGTTTTGCCCCCCCCCCCCAAGCCATCCCTTCTCCACACTGAACCATCCCAGCTCCCTCAGCCTCTCCTCAGCGACAAGTGCTCCTGCCTTAAGCATCTTGGTGGCTCTCAACTGAACTTGCTCCAGTTTGCCAATGTCTTTCTTGTGTTGGGGGCCCCAGAATTGGATCTCAGTAATATGTATCAAACTCAGAATATCATTTCTGTCTTTATCTTCCCCACTGTAGAAAAGCAGCTCATGAAGTCACCCTCTGGAACTTCCAGAATGCAAACCAGGTCCCAGGTAGGGTACCACAGGCTTTGATTCTAGGTCTAGAGTAATGATTTCTTTTTATATTCCCACACTGATGTTTCTTTTAAATTTCTTACATTCCCACTGTTTTTTCCCCCAGACCTCTATGACAAAATCAATGTATAGATTTCTGTCTACCAGTGATACTGCAAACATCCATTTTCAATTTTCTTTTCATTAACCTGCACCTCTGATCCCAATGTAAGTCTTGCTCTGCATCAACTAACCTTGAGAATGGGAGATACAACAATAGCCAAAAAATATTGCTTTGCTTCCAGACTGTCTGCGGGGGAGTAGGACCTTTATTCTGTTGCCAGAATTCAGTGTTCATTATCCTAGTGATGGTCTGACTTTTGCTGTCTTCACAGGTAGTAGATGGTAGAAGAAAAGAAAATTACTTTGAGCAAGACTTATTTAATCAGAACTACTTGAGAATGTTAAGAAACAATCAGTAGAAGTAACACTATCATGACGGTTTAAAAAAAAAGCAGTCCAAATTTCTCCACTTTTTAGGTGCTGTGCCTCCAAAGCATGCTTATTTCAGAGTCATTCTTTACTTCTCAGTGTTTCAACGTCAGAAAAAAACCAAAACAACTAAGTAAGGTTGCTAATTGCCTTGGCTGACTCTGCAACAGAGAGCACACTGAGTTCTGTAGCTGGACAGGCCAGACCTGTCCTTGACCTGCTGAAGTGGCTTGGCATATGCTGCCTGGGCTTGCTTTCCCCAGCCCATGTGAAGGGAGAAGATGCACCTTCAAAAAGCTGTAGGAGAGAGGGAAGTTCCTAAACTCTCACCAGGAAAGGGCAAGCAGCTTGCAATGGGCATTGTGGGAAAGGGAGCTAAGGAAAGAAAACGTCTCTGAAATCAATTAGGACTTGAGGGAGCCCAAAATTTCACCTGTGAGGGAAGGGGCTGGGTACACCATGAGGCTCTGTCACAGCTCTGATCCCTGCCATGCTGTCTCAAGCCATCCTAATTTGGCCCTCTAGATTACAGAAGGACCCTCAAGAAGGGTTGGCTTTATTAAAAGGAGGTAAAGGCAATACAATCTAGGCCACTGATTTTGTTATCTTTTTAAGCTGCAAAGGAGCATTATTTTCTATTGATCTGGCCTTCTGAATAGCCTGAGGGAGAAAAGCTGACTGAAAACTGTGATGCTCATCTGAGAGGTGAGAAGTGACCCCTCTTCAGCAGGTCTACGCAAACTGAACCTGAACCTTTTCATATTCATCCATGACTACCTTAATTAGTATTTTGTAACTTGCTATTTTTTCAAGCAAACTAGAAATAGAAGGGGTGTGGGAAAAGCTCAGTGTATGCCCAACAGGTGACTAAGGCAGCTGTACTTTTTTCACCTCGCCATGCTGCCAGCCCACTGTCCATAGCTCTACAGTAAAGAGGTTTCTTTTCTCAGCCCCCACAAGGGTGGTTTACTCTGCAGGATTTTCCTGATTCCGGTGCATTTATAGTCATAGAAGTGGAAAAGAAAGTCTTTCAAAAGGGAAAGGGAAATATTATTTCATATTGAGGTGGAAATCATAAAGAGCTTCCTATCTGCTCAGTGATAATCTTTGCATGAACAGGGAAAGTGGCTCTTATTTTTAAAGACCTGTGGAAAAACAACTTTCTACATATGCCAGCAGTTTACAGCTGTTATATTTTTATTAGCACTCTGGTATAAGTGCAATTCCTCCCCACCCCAACATAGTTTAGAACTAAAGGTTTAAATCTGAACCTTGTTCCATTCACACAGAGGGTTTTGGCTGATCCTGAGCTTGGACTCCCACACAATTCCCATTTCCATCTGACACTATGTACTAGAGAGAGGCTGGGATGAATAATGTGCTGTGGAGATTCAGGAATGCCATCCTCTAGACTTAAATTATAAGTAATTGTGATCCATACACCATCAACCATGTAAGCGGCTTTTGAATTGTCACTAGAAAATGTGTTTATTCGTTGCCTCCTTATCCTTATGTCTTTTAGGTTCACATTTTCACTTGACCATATTGGTTAGCAAAAGATCCCATGAACCCAGCTATCCCAGAAACTGTGCCTTTGAGGGGAAAAAGCAAGTGAGGGAGATCAGTGACAAAACTGCATTTGCCTGCAGCTCTGGAGCAAGGATGCTGTTCGTGCAGTCCTAGACTCCTGGTGCGGAGGAAGAGTTCCTGCTACCTCTACTCCAGTGTGGGCACTTTGGCTTCCTAATCCTGGAAGTGAGGTGAGGGGATGGACATGTGAACCCAAGTCTCATCCTGGAACAGAATGGAGTCATGGCCAGGTTGAACACATGGCCTCAGGAGCTGGAGTCTTGAGAAAGGTAACATCTAGGAGCAAGAACCCTTGTAACTTGAATTCAGGTAACATGTATAGAGGTAGGAAACAAAGGTTATGTGATGGACTGCAATAAAATAATTTTCAGGTTCTGTTTTGGATGTGGCTGCAGGCCCATCACAGTTCTCAGTGAAATTTTGGCACAGCAGGAGCATATCCTGAGCCTAGGGGACGGACCTTTGCCTAAATCTAGTCCAGAGTCAGATCAGAATACTGCATCCTTGACCCTGCTCCATATACCTGGCTTTGGTATGGTTCCCAAAAGAGAAAATGAAAGGACTGTGGAACAGAAATGTCAGCCTTTCTTGCAAAATAAATGCCTAACAGTATATAACAGGCTAGTGCTATTTTAATTTCAACAGTCCTTCATGGATTTTCCTTTGTTAGGTTAAGAATCGAATCTAAGTATTTCCAAATTCCTTTTACCTGATTAAAGTGCCTTGAGGATTACACAGAAATTCAGGACTTCTATGTTCCAGGTCAGTAGTTAAATATTGCTCTGGTTCTGGTTATATTCTTCCATACTCTAGAGCAGGAAAATTTACTCCCCAAAATTGAAATCAATAGAACCATGAGAAAAAGAACTTACTGTCCGGTATGCACCTTGCCTATGTCCTTTTATTTATTTATTTATCTATTTATTTATTTATTTATCTGTCTATCTATCTATCTATTTATTTATTTATTAAAAGAATGATATGGTATAGAGTGACACCCACTTTGAACATGCTTTCCCATCACTGCTCTACCAGCTCTGAAAACTGCTTTTGTTTGGATATTGTTATTATCTGCTAGAGACTGATAGGAATGTGGAGTCACTCATGGAGAAAGGGAAACATGGTTCTCATTCCGAAGGAATGCAGCTTCATCCACGAAATTTACAGCACAGTTGTATTTGAAGTTGAGCCGCAGGATCTTGTGGCAGTAAAAATCATTGTGATTTATAGGAAAATGTCATTCTGGCTGTCTCCTCTATAAAAGCTTTTTACTACTCTTGTTGAATATAAATCAGAATTATGTGGCCAACAAAATGATGGTTTTGGCAAAACGTTGTGAAGACAAAAAATAAACGAGTTTGAATTGTCTTGGCTTTATTCTGCAGAGAGATATTACTGGAATTTATTGCCTTGCCAAGATCAATATCCTTGTCCTTAAAAATAGGTGTGTGTAACTGTATGTCTAAACTCATATCCAAATTAATTTAAGGATGTTCACCATGAAGTTTACCTTCAAACCACAGTAAGAGTAGATGTTTACTGCTTGAAATGAAACTGACAGAATTTCAAAGTCTCACACTGGCCATATTTGTAGCACCAGACTTCAAAATCCTTGGGGGTTTTGTCTCCTTGTAGGGGGGAAATGTGATGGGTCTCAGCATATCTGACTCAAAGTTAGCAAACTTCACCCAGGAATTGAAGTAGGAGACAAACCTCTCCTCCCACACAGCATATTAGTTTCATTTCTAAGGAAAAATATGTGACAAGAGGTAAACAATCAATGAATTCAGTTGTTTGCCATAGTTCAGTGTTTCTGCCTCTGGACTGAAGCCAGTAAGTAGGGAGATGGATGAGCACTAGGGGAAGGCAAAAGAGTCCAGGAGACAGTGAAGAGAGGTGACAAGAATTTGAGGCTAGTCCTGCACCACCTCTTTCAAAGTCATGATGTTAGCCAGGGGTTGCCAGCCTGTGGCATTTTAGCCAAGTGTGGTTGATGGGTGTATAGTCAGTGTGGTTGCCTGAATTTGGCTGTGGACAGACTCAGGCTACGGGGACTGTGGGGACAGTATCTTCAGCTTGTACCAAGATACAAGCAAAGTCCCAGCTCTAGCCCGTTCTTGAGTGGAGCAGAAGGATTCATGGAGACCCAGGGGCACCTCTCACTGTTAATTGTTCCTTGAGTCCTCTGGGGATGGTGGATCTTGGCCAAATGAGGATAGGGGGGCAAAAGGATTAGCTTCACCTTCATTTGCTCTATCAGCACTTGCAGCATGATGTAAATAATGTTTGGAGAAACTCTGAGCTTGCAACATACAGGAGACTGGGCTAGATAGAGATTGTAACCCTCCCTCTGGCCTTTTTGAATTTTGTGTTCACAGATCCTTCCCCGTACTTAAAAGACCTCTACTGCTCGTAGCTGAGCACCTGTGCATGTCATCTGTTTGTAATTAGTTGTATAGCAGTTGGAACAGACAGCACTCTCCTGACTGGTAAATTATTCAGCGTATCCAGTTCTGAGTGGTGCCCTAATCAGAGGCACCGGCAGAGACATACAAACCATGGAAGAGCTTGGGCATGCCATGGGAGGGCACACGAGGTACTCACCTGTCCTACACCACCAACTCCTTCTTTATTAGAAGTCCACATCTCAAAGAATATCGAGCAATATTGTACAGGGGTGTAGAGGGCAAAATAATCCACCGCTTGCTTCTGCATCAATGTCAATAATGTTCTAAAAAGTGAGACCTAAGGACTAGCCCCAGGCTGGGCATAACCTTGTTCTAGGGCTTTGTTCTATGTTGGATAAAGTATCATCTAGGCCAAACTAGTTGAAGTAGTGCTCCACAGGTAGCATGCAAATGGAGCAAAGAATATTTCCATGTCAAGTTGTGGTTTCAGCCCAGCCGGTAACAAAGGACCACGCAGACGTTCGCTCACTCCCCCCGCCCCCCTCTGGTGGGATGGGGAGGAGAACCAGAAAGGGAAAAAAAAGAAAGAAACCCGAAACCCCGAGGGTTGAGATAAGGACAAT
>JANZLQ010000029.1:38940344-38972937 GCA_026212715.1 Elanus axillaris | reverse complement strand
AAGTAATTATAATGATAACAACACTAATAAAATGACAACAGTAATAGTAAAAGGATTGGAATGTACAAATGGTGCACCGAGTAATTGCTCACCACCCACCAACTGATACCCAGTTAGTACCCGAGCAGTGATCCCAACCCTCCATGCCACCCAGTTATTTCTGGAATGTGATATCCCATGGTATGGAATACCTCGTTGGCCAGTTTGGGTCAGCTGCCCCGGCTGTGTTCCGTCCCAACTTCTTGTGCCCCTTCAGCCTTCTCGCTGGCTGGGCATGAGAAGCTGAAAAATCCTTAACTTGGTTTAAACATCACCCAGCAGCAACCGAAAACATCAAAGTGTTATCAACATTCTTCTCATACTGAACTTCAAAACATAGCACTGTACCAGCTCCTAGGAAGACACTTAACTCTATCCCAGCTGAAACCAGGACACATCTCCTTTGGTCTAAAAGGGCAGATGAAGGATATTTTAGAAGAGTTCCTCTCATGCCAACATCAACATTATACCTAAGCTATCCAGTCTTGAAACAAGCCTATATAGCCCACTGTGCTTCCAAGAACTACAAATTCTTATATACTTATGTATATATATGGATACATGTATTTATATCTATATACACCGCTTTTGATTTAATCTGGATTTATGAGACATGAGAAACCTGAATAGAGACTTCAGCAGTCTATGTGTCTTAGCACTGGGTGTCAGGGAGATGTCCCAAGAGAGGTTTCCCCACCTATCCTCTTCAGTGGGTGACTTTTCTGTCTGCTGTCAACCACGTGGTATCACCACAGGGGGGAAAGCGTAGAGGAAGGGCGCACCCATGGCTGATGCCCATTACCTTGAATATACCTGAAAGCAGAGCAAACAGCCAGTGACTGTCCCACTTAAAAGAATCCAATTAATTATCTCAGAAAGAACTCTGAAATACTCCTGAGGGCAAATAATGCAGATGGGTGTTGAGTTTGGCCTAAAGTCTAGCCTTATGACTTCTCTTAGGTCTATGGCTACTCACAACCTTAAGTGCTTCATGTTTAAGGAAATGGTAGAAACAGTGATAATGTAGACTGTCAAGATTCATGGTGTTTAATATTTGTAGTTTTAACAGAATTCGGTTTACTAGCAGATAACACCAGGATCTTCCAGCTAACATTGAGGAAGATATGAAGACACAGATGGAACAGGAAACAAGGATTGCTGCACAAAGTGCTAAGAAATAAGAGAAATTACTGTGATACCCTGGCTCTGTCCAGGTTTATAAATGGCTAATAAATATCGGTGAGCACTGTATATTTCTTTGCTTGACCTTTTGGTGGGTCACATAATCGCAGTGCTTTCAGCTGTTCTGGCATTTCATGTGGGGCTGGGTAGGGTACACATATGTTCTGCCATTAAAAATAGCCTTATGAGAAAGAAAATAACCTTTTGGAATCTGAACTGAAAGAAAAATACATGGGGTTTGCCATAAGTTGACATAATTTGGCTGTCTTATTAATCTTCATAAATCAAGTTCTACAAATAGATTAGCAACATGATTCTGCTGGTAGAGGGAGTCTGGCATCTACCTGATAAGCATCCGATCTAGAGACCTGTGTTTTCAGTGCCTTCTTAATTAGAAACTGTTTTCCATTCCTCCAACTACACAAGCTGTAGCTGGGAGGAGTTCTGCCAGTGCTGAGGGCAAAATGTCAGAAGGAACAGCATGACTTCAGCTGTACCTGCAGAAATCCACATGTACAACCACACCCACATCTGTCTTTCACAGCACAGGTGATGGAATTGCAAAATGCATTATGTGTCTTCTCAGGCTGGACAGGAAGATAGGAGCCAGATTCTGAAAAGATGAAGACAAAGGTCTGCAAAGCCAGGCTCTGTCTTTAGGCATAGGCTACGAGATGGCTCATAACTTCACTTTCCCTAAGGATCCCACAACAGGAGCCATTTCCTCAAGCTCTCATGGGTACATAGCAAGTTTATTCTGCTGTCATGCTGACTTACCTTGATGGCCAAAACCCTGGAAGGAGAGTCGAGACTGCACCTACTGCCGCAGATCTTTTATCAGCAAACAAGGGGCTGAGAGGACTGGTTATGCCTTCCCTGCTCTCCTCATTCATTGTGTACCCTTGAGATTTGGAGACACAGTACAGGAAAGTGTCTGTGTAGCTTATGCCCCTTTACATCCCTGCAGGCTCTCAATAATAAAATTCCAAGTTAAAATGCCATCTTAGAGATATTTGGTGAGAGGTCTTGGGTGCTGCTGAGACACTTGACTTAATTCTGCCACCAGTTCAAATGGAGTGCTGGGCTTCTTTCCTGTCTTTGTTTGGATTTTAAATCCTCTCTGGATCCTGCTGAAATAATCTCTGCCAGAGACAACTTATCGCTAGGTATTACTGAAAAACTCCCAAGAAGCACATTTCTTTCTTTCTTATTCTTGGCCTAGACGAGGTTACAAAAAATGGGAGGAATTTTAAAGAAATTTCCCAGAAGTAGAAGCCAAGAATACTCCTCTTTTTGCCCCAAACTCTTATCTTCCCCAGTTTTAGGGTAAGCAAGTCAAGCGTGGCTTTTCCTCACCCATATCTCTGGTCTGTTTTCCAGGAGCAAAACATGCTTTGCACAGGTAGGATCACCTCCCTGCTTGGGGACAGAAGTGAGACAGCATTCAGATGACATCGAAGGCTGAGCAGACTCTCCAGTCTCCCAGACATCCCGGGCAAAAAGAGATGGATTGTTACTGGGAATTCCCTTGTTTAAGATGTTGGCAATAGGCTTCTACAGTGTTGGGGTTATATATATATATACACACACACACATATATATATATATGAAATAAGTATTCCACCTGCTGCATTTTTTAAAGACTTTCTGGTAACTAGTTCCATCTTCCTGTTTCCTCCACAACAAGTCCATGGCCAGGGAACCTGTGCAATACATGAATTTAAGCACTTTTCCATAGCTGCCTCTCCCAGTGGCTTTTGCCAGCTCTGACCATTCAGCAGATCCTTCCTCCAGGGCAGGACCCCAGGGACAGTTGGTAACAGCTCCACCACCCATCCTACCTCCGCTCTAAATCCCTGGACCCCTCGGTGGGAGCAATTTGTCTCCTCTTCCAGCCTTGTCGAGCACCTGGCTTATGGCTTGGGGTTTGTGTACTGAGCACTTAACCAGAATCCAGGGTAAAGTATTAAATATTTGTGATACATGGTGAATGAATATAAAAGTAGGCAAGGAAGGACTGTTAACAAACCTTCCTCTAGACTAGCGGAAAGAAAATGGCAAGAGTGAGTGGAGGATTTTCCTAGAGCCAGTACCAAAAAGTCAGCAAGTGTTTGAAGTCAGTTAGTGATAAAGGGCTCATTATAGATGCTGGAGAAATTTTAATAAAATGAATGTGGAAAATTCCAGCTCTTTCATTTTGTGAGTTAACTCCTGCAGGAATGCTTAGGTTTTTGTCTCCTTCAGTATTTTAGCAGGATATACTGTATTTACAATGAACAGAGGTTTGTGTTCCTTGTAAAGTAGAAGGTGTTTAATTTGTTGAGAAAATTTGTTCTCAGAAAAAAACTATGTGGTTTTGTAAAAAAAGGTAATGTTTTTCTTTACACGTATTAAACCAGATTCATTAGGAACAGTTGACATGTCCTATTTTTCTCACCATGTTTTTCAGTTCTTGAGGTTCCAGGTTTTGACACTATCAAAGAGCAGGACAATGTGCCAAACTTCCACTGTTTGGGATACCAGCAGGTAAATTCCCCCTGCCTGAGGCAATCAAGGATCTAGTCCTGGTATATGAATCTTGCACAGGGCCTTGCTGCCCCTTCTGGAGCTCCATGGAAAGCAGTGGAGAACTCTGCGGTTGCAAAGGTTTGTCATCACTTCTGATGTTAGACTTGCATTTCCAATAGTCTAAACCTGTGTGAGGCTGTTGTTCAGGAAATTAGTACTATCTGCCCAAGAAACCGAAAGCAGTGATGCACGTACTCTACTCAAAATGGCAGGGGAAAAGGACTTGCTAGCTATTTTAAAGAAATTTAACCTTAAAAATATCACATTCTTGATTATTCTGTGGCATTCCTGTTCTTCCCCAATAAATAAACTAAGCCTTAATCCATATAAAATAGATTTTACTAGAATGTAAGAATGCATGGGAAAGTATAAACCATTTACTGAAGGAAACTTGACCTTCCTGTGAAATGGAAACAATCTGAGAGCAGAATATTAAGATCATTCATTGATTATGTTCATTGGACTTAAACTTTTTATTTATGGACAGTCAGAAAAGATGGGAGAGGTGTTAGACATATCCCAGCTACAGTGTATATATTTCCATTATTGATGCTAAACCCCAAGTTATTTTAAAGAGGATTGGTGCCTTCAGCTCACCTTCTGCTTTTAATAAAAATAGCATTTTCATAGAAAAAGTAATAATGGCTTCCCTTCATTGCTCCAGATTCAGATTTTGCTGTAGACTTCAGTATTGGAGTAGGCACAAGGTACAAGGTAAGACTTCCTAATGATTACTTTTATGCCTAGCCATGGCAGTAAAATCTTACTCCTTTTATACATCTGTATATATATATATATATACATAAAATGTACCATATACTCTTTAAAGGTTAGGAGAACTTTCCATGAGTTTTTGATGTGGTGGAGATACACTACATACACTGTGTATGTGCTCCAGACATATGAAAGTCAGTGGAAAGACTATGATGTTCCTCAGGGAGAATTGGATCAGGCTCCATATGATTAAAGAAATAGGTTAAACATTTCTGTTGCCCTAACTCACTGGATGTCACGAATATAGAAAATGTGGTTCAGTGTTTTTCTTTGGTTAAATTTCATTTCTTTACTGGACATCTAACAGAAAGCCTCTGAGTACTTTGTAGTTGCTGCAAACGATTAAATGTTTACACCTGAAGAAAAGCCATCTGATCAAATATCAGGAGAGACAAATATTATTATCAGTATTACAATCCCAACTTGACAAAAAAAGGGAGGAAAAAGCCTCCATGGTAGAGATTTGGAAAAATGTAAGAGAAAGAAGCCCCCAAGAATACTCAAAGAAAGATGAATCAGTTGAAATTAATATCACTTGCAAAGCACTCCGAGGGCAACAGTAGGATACATGGGTAGGAGATTTCAATTAGCATCCAGACTCAAAGCTGCATCCAACAGCCCCTGGGCTTTGCAGGGAGGATATTGCTGTGATGAGTGAGATAAGTCTCATTCCTGTGACAGTGTATATATAGTCCATCTAAAATGTCAAACTGGCTGTAAGTGTGCAGAGAAAAGGAATTCTCTAGACAAGCTGAGGAGGTCCCTTCCCACCTCAACTATTCTGTATTTCTATGATTTACGACATCTTGAGCAAGTCTAAAATTTCTGCATCGTAGCTCTGAGCAGCAGCTTCACATCCTATTGGGCCTACCTTGAAACAGTGCTGCATGGCTCCTGCTGTTTAAGAAGATTATTTGCTGCTGGAGAATCACCTGAATTGACAAAGCAATGTGCTCTGCTACTTAGATGCCTGAAGGAATTCCATCTAACTGTAAGTCAAGTCTCATTTAGGCCTTTCTGCTGTCAAGGTTTGCTTTGCCTGTGTTGCCAAAGTCATCATGGAATATTTGAGGTTGGTAGGGAACTATGGATCTCTGGTCCAACGACCCTGCTCAAAGCAGGGTCAGCTGGAGCAGGATGCTCAGGGCTGCATCTAGTTGGGTTTTGGAAATCTCCAAGGATGGAGCCTCTCTGGGCAAGCTGTTCCAGCGTTTGACCACATTCACAGTAAAAAAAAAGTGAGGTTTTTATATTTAAATGGAATTCCTGTATTTCAGTTTGTGTCCATTGCCTCTTGTCCTGTTACTGGGCATTGCTGAGAAAAGCCTGGCTCTGTCATTTTTACTTTCCCCACTGGGTATTTATACACATCAATGAAATCCCCTTGCACCTTCTCTTCTCCTGGCTGAATAGTCCCAACTCTCTCAGCCTCTCCCGGTGTGTCAGATGATCCAAGCCTTTAATGTCCCCTCACTGGGACTCACTTTAGTATGTTCATGTCTGTCTTCTACTGGAGAGCCCAGCACTAGAAACAGTACGAAGATCTACCTCACCAGTGCTGACCAAAGGGGAAGGATCACCTCCCTTGGCATGCTGGCAATGTTCTGCGCAGTGCAGCCCAGGAGGCTGTTGACCTTCTTTGCTGCAAGGGCACATCATTGTTGGCTCATAGAATCACAGAACCATAGAATGATTTAGGTTGGGAGGGACCTTGCAAGATGATGTAGTCCAAACCTCCCTGGCACGGGCAGGAAAATCATTTACTAGATCAGGCTGCTCAAAGCCCCATCCAACCTGACCTTGAACACTTCCAGTGATGGGGCATCCATGGTCAACTTGGTGTCCTGGTCCACCAGGATCCCCAGGGCTGTTTCTGCAAAGCTGCTTTCCAGCCAGCTGACAATCAGCATGTGCTGGTGCCTGGGGTTCTTCCTCCCTAGGGGCAGGACTTCACATTTCCCTTTGTTGAACCCCATGAAGTTCCTGTCTGTCCAAGTCTCCAACCTGTCCAGGTCCCTCTGGATGGCAACATGACCCTCTGGAACCTCAGCCACTCCTCCCAGTTTTGCATCATCTGCAAACTTGCTAAGGGTGCACTCTATCCCATCATCCCAGTAGGTTATTAAGGAAGATGTTAAAAATCCTACCAAGCTGTGATTGTTTTCCAAAATCAGTCTGGAGGCAAGACACTTGGGACGTGCATCCATAATCTGTGACTCTAGGGACCAAATTACACTTCACAGGCTCCTTGACAGAAGTCTCGACACTCCCTTGCAGGGGGACCAGTAGTCTTAGCTCCCTCCAGTATGCTCAGGGTTGACAGTAGGAGCAGTGTCCCCCCCGAAGAAATACACCCACAGTGCTGGGTCTACCTTGAGTGACACTGCAAGTGGCAGGGCCGAGTGAACCCGAGCAGGACTGCAGGGCCCCATGATGATAACCTGCAGGGGAGGAGACTGAAAACTGCACTGTGCCTATGTCAGAGGGAGATGTTGCAAATTATATTCTCTTAATTATTTATATTGTTGCAAATTTATATTCTCTTGCCATAAATCTACTTCCTCAGATTATTATCTTCACACTATCATCATTAGGAAAATGCCAAGGACTTCATCTGTACTTACTGGACACTGTCTCCTGCTGTCACTTGGCTTGGAAGTCCTCTGCCACACCATCCATGTAGGACACATCTGGCACCTTTCTCACTGGCCTTCTGGAATACCGCTTTTGACAAAATAGCAAACCCTGACCCTCTTCCAGTCCCAGGTCAGACCCACCCAGCAAAGGGGACACCCACATGTGCTGTGATGATGTGTTGGGAGAGTCACTCTTCCTGTGCAGAACTGGCTCAGTTTGTGTAAACCTGGTCTGGTGTGTTAGCTTATGGCCTCTATAAATCTTAGGTCTTGTCAGCTGTAACTACTGTGTTTAATATTAAGGAGCCATGAAATTCAAGGTGATTTCAGCAAAAGCCACATGGGAACAGAATAACATTGGAACTGGAAGTCATTTTTTGTTCTGAGTTGCATGCAGAGCTGTTGGTGTAAGCCCCAGTGTGAGCACTTGGCAAGGAAATTGTACAAAAATGACTTGCCAGAGGCTTGCAGTTTATGCCTGTATACATTTCTGTGGTGAAATTTCATGCCTGCTAGCCAAGCCAACTTGCACTCAGCACTTCATTGGGAAGACTCCTCACAGAGGCATGCCTGTAGTCTTCCTGAGACACCTGTGCCAGAGCTTTTGCCATTGACATCTCAGTTCTGCTTTTCATTCTGGGACACTCAGTGCCTTGGAGCTTCAGAGAATCAAAGTGATCATCAAAAAAGTCTTTTTGGCATTCCAGAGCGATGTGATATTGCATGGGTTTACAACATACAACCACTAAGCCTTAGAGCAGAAAAATCATAAAGAAACTCCTTGTGGAAATGTACTTCTCTAACCCACTTTCCCTCTCATGGCTTCTGATTAACCTAGATAGGGAGATGCTTTGGAAAAGACAGAGTGTATTAATGGATGGTTTTGCATGCCTTATTTCTGTCCCTAATAATAAAAAAAATTCCCTGAAATGTCTAAAGGCTGACTGTACAATGGGAATTTTGCTCAAGTAAAAATCACAAAAGGATCACTAGTGAATACTCTGCAAAAGATAAATGAGGTGTCAGGGAGTAGAGTGCAGCACAGTCTATGGAGAGAGCTTCTTCTCATCCCCATGAAGTCCTGCAGCTGTCAGGGAGCATGCAGACATCCTCCAAGATAGTCTTTGGGATTTCATGGTCTGCTTCCTAGGGAGTCAACAAATAGAGTCCATCCACAGAGCAACAGGGCAGGCATGAGCTCAGTATATAGAACAGCATGTCTTTATTAATGGAAGAAGGTGAATAAATAGCTTGTGCCTTGCTTGATAGTGCAGGACTTCTCACAGCAAGTCTTAACTCACTGCAGGTAGCCTCTTGTGTTGGGGTCTTGTTTGCCTGGAAAGAATTGTTCCCCATGATGGCTGTCTGTGGATACGTCCCATACATTGTCCCACACTGGGACATAATTCTCTGCCCATGAGTTTCTGCAACAGCTTGAGGGAAGAATTTGCCTCATTTAATGCTGGTGTCTGCGCCAGGTCTTCCAGTATTGCTCAAAACCACATGAAATTTAAAAGCTAGACCAGATGCCAACAGGTCAAGTGAAATAGGATATTTTCTACTAAGCTGCACCTCAGCATTGCTGCTGGGTATCGGTGAGCATGTGGGGACAATTGCCCCAGGCATAGCAATATATGCATAGTCCTTGCTTGCAAGCAGGGGTGTGATGAGGGTGAAGCACTACGGTGAGCATAGCACCCTGTGCTATGGGAATCCTCTTGAAATTAAAGTGAAATACTGCACATGACTGTTCAAATTAGAGTAGAAAGGGAAGCACAAGTAGCAGCAGTTGCCTTTTAGTCATTTGGTATGCGCTTCCTCATCTCTTGGACCATTTTCCAGTGTATTTTGTCACATGGTACCTTTAAAGTGAAATGGAAATTAGCTATAAGCACAGCAGTATCTCCTGGTCATGCACTGGGACACCTTACCTACCCTCTCACTCTGAATCCAGTCAGGAAACTCCCGTTTGGGCATTGGGGACCCATATTTAGGTATGGCAATGTGCACAGCAGTCATAATTCAGGCCTCAGAGGACTTGGCCCTTCATGACTTAAAATAGCAATGGGATTTTTAGGCTTGCACATTATGTACATGGTTTTAAAAATATGCCCCCCATTTAACTCATGTGTCATGATGCTACTGCTGATGCACTACATTTTCTTGGTAAAGTTTTCTGTTCCTCTGTGGATAAAACCTGTGAAGGACTACTTGAAAGAGGAGCTACAGTCTGCTCTCCTAGTGGCAGCATAGCTTTCTTCCAGCATCCCAGAAAAAAGCACCAGTAAATCTCTGGCCAAGTGTCATATGAGGTAAGAGAGTCTATCTGACATAATTTCTTTCCTAGAAACTTTCAGTGTTGAAAGTCTTCAAACTTTGGCACTTTGCCAAAATCCACAAGCCCCACCACAAAATTAGAAGATATCTAAAAAAGAAGTCCCTTTCCAGGAATGACACGAACAGAAATGAATACAATGAAAGGAAAATTCTCCCACTGTTAAGGATAGATTAGACAGAACATTTCCCTTTTAACTTAAGGGGCACCAGGGATTTGGCCATACATTTTAGTGAGTCTTAGAGAAATTATTATTTTCCAATTACAATTCTCAGACGCAAGTTCTGCTCTTCCCACAATTGATTATTTCCCAGAAGTCACATTTTTCATATTTCAGTTTGGTTTCTTTGATGCTAAACTAGCTGAAACCAGGAGTCTGAAGAGAAGAAAAAACTAAGACCCCTAGCTTTGAAAAAGTTTTTTTTTCCCTTTTCTGCACTTACCAAAATTTAGTAATTTACCAAAACTTCTCATAAACACAATTTCTACCCAGGCAAGTTCCAGCAAGGTTGACTATCATTCTGTTTGGTTGAATTTTACAGAATCCTTTTAGGCCACTTAATAAAAAAAGAATCTGCTGCTGCAGACACCATGGTACAGCTTCAGTTCAGTTCACATTTCCAGTTCATTTGTTCGTGGCTCTCAAAGATATGAGCTGTTTTTCTTTTTTTTTGGTGAAGTTTATTATACTGTGGGCAACACATCAAAGGGGAGAGCTGGACTGAGCTATAGAGTAAGCCACAAGGGGCACACTATTACACTGGAACAGTGAATATTTTTCAAATGCTAAAGATAGGAAATATTTTAAATACTTTTTTCCCCTTTCTGCTGGATGTGCTGCTCCGTATGCCCTGCCCACATCCATGGAGAGAGCTGCCAGCTCCCTTCGGGACAGGTGCCCTCTGTGGGGCCAGCAGGCCAGGATGGGGCATGCAGCAGCATCCTTGGGACAAGAGCAGCAGCCAAAGTAGGGATGTCCCAAATTGCTGCTGGAAGCAGGCTCACCTGAAGCTGCATCTGGGGACAGATCTCAGCACTCTGTGTGCTGTGGGAAGAGTTGAAAATTCATCCAGGCTGATAGTGGCTATGGGTGCTAGTAATGATATCATAGTCCAAGAATTTGACCATGTTCTACAGCTATTAAAATTTTAACCTGTAGCTTGTTAGGGATATTCTATAGCCATTTGGAAATAGAAGACAAGGACATGATGGGAAAATGGTCATCAGCTAAAGTTTATTGATGGCTGTCACCATTGTGTGTGTGTGTTTGTGAGCCATTTCAGTCTTGATGAGAGTGTAGTGTTTAAGGATCTCTTTTTGACAGTGGGAGAAGTGAGTTTAAACCCATTAGCTGAAAGGAGGACAAAACCACCAGTCACTCAGGGGAGAGCTCTTATCACAGGAGTGTTGTATGAAAAGGTAAAAAGGAAAGGACTTCTCCTTAGACCTTGTTTTCAGTGAAATTCTTCCTCCTCTAGCTACCGGCTTTGTTTGTGTGTGTTACCAGCACAATAGCATGAGCTAGAAGGTCACTTGTCTCCCTTTGGATTTACATGACATTACTGTTAAAGCCAGCAGGCTGGAAAATGGAAAGCTTTCCAGGTCTGCCTCATCTCCTGTTAAAGACAATCCAGGAAGCTGTGCAGCCTCTGTGCTGAATACCCAGAGTTATACTGAATCCCGTGGCTACTTGCTACCCTTTAATGCATATTTGAATAAAAGATACTCTCTGAGGGAAGCATGTTGTTGCGAACCTCTCTGAAACACTGGTGCTGGAAGTCTGTTCCCTCCACCTGCCCCCATATGCTCATATCTCTCTCAGCCATTGCTCTCATCATCAGAGTTGTCCTTCACCACCATGGTGGCTACTTGGTAAAGAAAAACAAAGCATAAAGGTTAAAAAGAACTCTAGTTAAAGACCAGGTTGGATGCTCAGCTGATGTGAGCTGGCACAGCTGGACAAGCCAAGAGAGCTGCCGCAGAGCAGTAGGAGGAGAGGTCCTCAGCTTCAGACCTCCAGGAAAGTGGTACATATGCTCAGGGAAGAGGGGACTTCAAAATTGGCAAATACTTCTCTCACTCAGACAGTCTGAAAAGCAAACCGCATTCTCTTTTACTTCAGGAAAATGCCATTTAGATTGTAATTGAGAAAACTTGGTCATAACAATACAAGCATTTTTCAGTGATGATCATACAGCTGAAATTTTGTCCATAAAAGGCATCATTCCTTTGGTGTCAAGGGGACTTGTTCAGTGTGAAGGGTTAAAGATGCTATGGCTAGAGCAGGAAGCATTGCCTATCATTAAGGAAACTAATCCTTTACTCTGAAAGACTTTTTCAATTGCTTATGATTTGCCAGATTTTAAACAAATTAGGCTGAAATTGTCCATACTGGTTGCTTATTTTCTGCTAAACTGTCTGGGAAACGTTTCATCAGAAGTCATTCAATCCTTCTAAAAGAGCAACTGGGAAAACCTGCTTTGCCTATAGTGAAAAAAATAATGCTGTAACTGTATTACTAAACAGCTGCATGTTTTGCAAGGGAAAGGCAGGTACCTGACTGCCTCTGAGGCCCCTCACTCAACACTCGGCACTAGTGGCATGCCCAGCAGCAGAGGACCTGAAGTCCCACAGCCCTGCTGAAGTCACTTGGAGGACTACATCCCCGTCTTGCACGTTAGACAAGTGATGAGTCGCTTAAGGCTGACAACAGGGAGAATTAAAAAATAACACAAGGACTGTGAGAAGAGGCAGGGATGAAACACCAGCAAGGCATGCAGGGACTGAAAACACTACACAGAGGAAACTGGAACTGTATGAAAGAAAAAAAAGATGGAGCAGAGGGAATGGCTGAACCAGGATGCTATGGGAGATTGGGAAAGGAATTAGATGGTGAAAACTGTGAGTGGGATGAAGAAGTGTGTGCACGCGTGTGTGTGTGTTTGCATGCATGAGCATGTGCATACAGGCAGCCCAGCCCTCGCAGAACTGTAGAAGAAAAGGTAATGAACTGGAGGAGAAAACAACAGGACAGAAGGTATCTAGGAGACAACAAGAAAATTTTGTGAATCTTGTTTTTCAATAACCTTGTACATATACTTAATTTTGACAATTAGCTTTCAGCTTGTCACTGCTGAAAAACATGTTTGGGGAAAGTCTGAAGAGCAGTACTAAAGGGTAAGGTGGAACTTTCTCAGCTGACTTGGGCATCTTATATTGTATCCATTTTCTGTTCCCAAAACTGTATTTAAGAGCATGTCCTGATCTTACCTCTTGTTCTTCCACTGCCTTGTGAAGAACCAGGAGCCAACACTGTTATTCATTTGTACCAAATCAAGCAGTGCTGTTTATGCTAGGACATACGAGTTTTACCTTTCCCTAAAAAATCTTGATTCGGCTGGCTTGATTTCAAACTATCAGCTGGCCTCAGGCCTCAGCCTGAGGATGAACTCAGCATTTTGGTGATGTAGCAAGGACCGAGTGTGTAGGGGAGGCTGTATCCCACAGGGGAACTTTGCCATTTGGAAGAAGTCACAAGCTGCATATAAGTGATATGGCCTGTGGGTCACACCAGTGAGCCCTCTAGCCCGCTACTCTGTTTCCAACAGTGGCAAGAGGAGATGCTGTTTAGGAAGAACACGTGAGGCTGGTTGTTATGTGCAGCCCTTTCCCCTAGTACACAACATCCACAACAGTTCGGTTAGGGATACTAGAGGTATGTTCCTGCCTCATCCTTTTAGCATAAAGACCCATTAATTTGTCTAACCCTTTTTTGAACATGCTAATACTGTCTGCCTCCACAAGCTTCTGGGTTGGCAAGCTCCAGAGGTGCACTGCCACTGTGCAAGCAAGTACCTTCTTTTATCTCTTTTAAACTGATTTTTAAACTGATTTACAAGGCTCTTGTTTACAAGTTATGTGTTTGGTTTAACCAGCACATTCATCATTTTGTAAATCATGATTATATCCCTCCATCACCTCCTTCACTCCAGAGCAGAGTCCCAGTATTTTCAGTCTTTGTAAGGCAGCAGCTTCAACACCTAAACCATTTTTGCTGCCCTTTAACTCTACTACAAGAACACACCAGTTTTTTATATAGCAGCAACATTACACCCTCTGTCCTGTTCCTAATAACTTTCTTACGAGTTCCAACATTTTATTGGATTTTGTTTGCCATTGCATACTGAGCTGGTGATTTCAGAGAACCATCAGCAATGGCTCAGAGATCTCTTTCCTAAGTTGTAACTCTCAGTTCCAAGTCTGATATAGATAATTTTTTCCTAGATGCTTTACCCCAGATTTATCTATATTAAAGTTCATCTGCCACCTTTGAGCCAGCTCAGTTTGGTGAAGTCCTCATGGCCTGCACAGAACTTGACTATCTGAAAGAACTTAGTACCATCTGCAAACTCTGCAATGGCAATGGCTCCATGGTATGAGCTGGTTCTGTTGCCATTTTAAATGAGTTGACTTGGTTAACTTTTTTAGGTCCCTAGGAAGAAAAGATAAAATATATCCCCCCAAAATCCCCATAAGTTTTGAACGCTAGTTTCCACTTCTCTAACTTAGTGGAGATTCAATCACAAATGATTTATGGAGGTCAATTAAGCCAAGTGTCCTGTAGGGAGAAGAGTGAAGGATACTGTCTCCAGCTGCCTCTTAGCTCCTCAGAAAAGGGACTTTGCTTTTTATTACTGTCCTGGGGGTTGTTATTGATAAATGTGAAACCTGTAATATAACCATACTGACAGAAGTATGTGTATGGTGCTGAGTTGTTGCTATGTCTGCTTATAATAAAAAATGAAAAGGTAAGCCCCATACTTTCAGATGAATCACGTAAGTTATGATGAGTATTCCTGATTGCGCTCCCGGGAGCTTTACTTATTTAGAAATGGGGGGTGCGCAGAAGCCCAGAAGCAGGACTGCCAGAGGATGTCCCCAGCGCAGTGCCGGCGGTGACGGGCGATGACAGGTGGTGACGGGCAGTGCCGGCAATGACAGGGGGTGACTGACGGGCAGTGGCGGGCGGTGACGGGAGGTGACGGGTGGTGACGGGCGGTGATGGGCGGTGACGGGAGGTGCTGGCAATGACAAGGGGTGACTGACGGGCGGTGACGGGCGGTGATGGGCGGTGATGGGCAGTGACGGGTGGTGACAGGCGGTGACGGGTGGTGACGGGCGCTCCGAGGCTGCAGCTCCATCTACCGGTGCTCATTGCCCTGATCGCCGCCTTGTAGTCATGGGCTGCAAGTGACTTGTTCTCTTTGGGGGTCTTTGGTAATGAAAAGAGTTATGGTTCGCAGGAAGGAGGTATATTCACTGTGAATCTCTTCTCCCAATATCCTTTCAGCTGGCAGAGGCACCCAGATCTCTGGGAGACCCCTGTAACTTGGTCATATTGCAGCAGTTCTTCATCTCAGATTTATGTGATGGTGCACCTCATATACCCTGTCCAACATTGCCAACCCTAAACCATTCACAACCCATGAGTCGGGTCCCCCAAAATAATGAGATTCTACAAGTGATGGATTTTTATCTTGGAGTCTTCACACTTTCTAACTCTGCCATGGCCACAAAGACTGTTTTTCCCTTAATGGCAGCAGCTATTCCAGCAGTAACTTATGCCAGCAGCAGGATCCTTAAGAGAAAAAGCAAGTGACACAAGGCCAAGGAATTTGTAATACCATTAGTTTCAAAGGTCAGCTCTACTTAGTGCTGAGGGAAAATTCTGTTCTTACTTCCATTAGTGAAATTCCTCACTGGTGACTAGACCTCAGAAGAAGTTGCATTTATGTAACTAAAAAAAAAATTGGCCTCTTGTTCATCATGAAATTTCCCTCTGATGTAGCTCCGTCTTTTTCTAAGAACATTTGCTCCAGCTAAGACTCAGGCTCATTGTTTGACAATTTCATTATTGGGGTATATTTCCTTTTAATACTAGGTCAGGGACTGAACCTTGGGCTTTGGTGCAGGAATGGCTGTCACTGCTATGGGTCATGTCAGGCACGTCTCAGCACTCAGATGACACCTCTGGGCAAGTCCTCCTCCTTTCCGTCCTCCAGCTCATCCAGGACACATGCTGATTGGAGCCAGGGAATGGAGAGGAAGAGGAGAACTACTCCTGCCCTTCTTCCAGCTCTTAGAGCTGGTACTGAGTTGGGAAGTGGACCTGGGAAATGGACATCTCCCCTTCCACTCTGCTCCTGAATTTTGTATTAAAGTATCTGGTGATGATTCACCTTGTCTCTTGTTCAAACAGCCCAAGGCTCTAAGCTGGCCCTACAGGTTCACCAGGGCTTCAGATCCCAGGCCAAGGTATTTACAGTTTGAAAAACAGGTATATTAAGGAGTCAAGAGCTCGATTCAGTGCCAGATTTAATACAGGGGACAAATGCAGCCAAGTACTAAGGTCTTTATCTCCTTTTCTAATCAGTAGGCCTCCCACTCCTTTTCCCCATTTGCCATAACTTTGTGTTATGTTGGTGAAACCACCTTGAGACCATCTGTGCCCTTTAGTGCTACTGAACAGTGAATCGTATCCCAAGACACCACATTGGTTTCTGGGTTGCCCAACCTGTCCAGATCATGCTGCAGCTCCCTGCTTTCTTTCAAGAAACCGGGCGGAGGCAGGGAGGAGAGAAGATGTTTGTTTAGGTCTTACCATGGCATAGAGCTGTGACCTAGCTGGGATGTTCACCTGGACCCAGGTCTGGAAAGACTTCCAGGTCATGAAATTTTGGAATAGTAAAACTTATGATATCATTAATTACAGTACTAATTTATGCTAAAGTATGTTTTCCACCTGAAAAGTAATCACAAAAGAAAATGGCTATGGTCTTCCTGTGGGACAAAAAAGAGGCAGCTAAGTGTTTACAGAAACAAAACACTTTTTGACTCATTAGTTTGTCTTATAAAGCTTATTGAACCTGAAACAACACCTGTAACAAAGTAATATTAAAAGCCAGTCATTTGTGGGCACTGCAAGTAGAACTGCCCAAGCATGTAATCAGATCACTAGGAAGCCCCAGCACCTTTGTACAGGGCAACAGGGCTGCGTGAGGTTCCAGCTCTGCAGCAAGAGGAGCGCAGAAGGATCCTTTCCTCTGCAAGGAGTCCCTCTGAGCTTGTTCTGCTCCGCTGTTTATTGTGCCACACCACTGGTCCAGTGACACAGGCCACACCTTGCTGAGATGACCAGGAAAAACTGTTTGGATGAGATTAAAATCTCCAGTAATTCTTTTAAAATTACTAGCAATGCTGCAATCATGTATGGATCCACAGGGCTCAGTCCTTGCACAAGACCCTCTCTAGAGCGAGGCACAAGAGGTCTGACACCAGATGTGGTGGACATAAGCATATGGATATTTTCTCCACAAACTCCAGAATCCTTACAGATATTTGCAATAATCCTACAGCAAGAAAGGTGTTAAAACCACACCTATACATAATCTGACTTGATCATTGTGTTCTCTTGAAAGGTAGCTTGACAAGTTAGTTGCCAAAATACAGCTCAGGTTTCTGAACTGAAAGGTGCTGTGTCCTGGCAGGCTTAAGGCAGGTAATATTTTGCTAACACCAAGAATTTAGTGCTCAAATATGTTGTATAGGAGGAAGCAGCTGAAACCTGCAGATTCCTGGGATCTGTTTCCTCTCTTAAGATGCAGGAGGTAGATCAACATCTCAAATAGCAACTCTGTGTAACATATTTACAATTGGATAATCAAAATTTAAGCTCAGAACACCCAGAAACTACAATGTTTGATCTAGGAATGCTAGTTTGGCACATTAAACCTCCCTTTGACTCATAATCCTTCACAAGCATTCTACCTTTTAACCCTGTGTAACTAATTGCCAGAAAAATACCACCACAACAGAGACAGAAGTGGCACAGGTCACATACAATCCATGCTATACTGCTTCCTTCCTGCCCACAGCGGGCAGCAGCATGGGCTGCTGGGCAGGGCACTGACCTCTCACTTGAGAAACCAGGTTCCCTCTTCCTGCTCCATCACAGATCTCCCTTGCGAGGCCTTTGGTAAACAAGCAGCTTAGTGTCTCTGAGTTTCCCACTGGTGAAATGAGAATAGAAGTTTTCCTCTTTCCAGGAGCACCTTCAGGATAAATACAGTAAATTCCAAGCTTGTCAGGTTAGAAGGCGGTTTAGATAAGCACCATAATGGACCAAAAGAAACTTAACCCAGTGGGAGAAAGGGGAACAGTCATGCTGAACTCAACTTAAAAAAAAAAAAAATTAAATACTTTCCATTGCTGTTTACTGACTCTCATACATCAGATTTGCTTTTTCTTCTGATGGTTTTCTTTGTGTCTCAACAAAGACCAATGTGTCATGACCAATTGTACAAAATACAGCTAAGAAAGAAATACAACATGATCTCACTTTCAAGTTTTTCTTTTTGTAAGATTGAAAAAAGCAATGTCCTATTTGCATCTCAGTTTGAGAACTCATGGTTCACCATTATCTACAGCCAAGACCTAGGAAGCCTTTCTGTACAGCTTGGACAGCCTGGTAACAGAGTGTGAAATGCATCAGGTCACTAGTGTTCAGAGACCAATTTCACAGTATATAGATAAAAATGGAACACAGGAGCTATCAGAGTTTTAAGCTCTCTTAAACATGATTTTTTTCAAATTCAGATGGGAAAATGATGAAAGTCAACATTTTTTAAAGTTATAAAGCAAATGCAAAAATACAATGATCAGAGGAAGTGCAATGGGAGTCAGCATTGTCATCTGGTTTTGGAAGCTAAAGAAAAAGACGACACTGGTCTAGTGATTTTCCAGTGCTTTTTAAAAAACTTTCTATGAAGGGCACAGATTTGTGTGATCACTGCCTCTCTCACCTTTTACAGCTGTGTTTTACAGCTGCATTTTAAGGCAACATTTTACAACAGCTTAGCTTTACTCATACCAGGAGTTATAACCAATGTACACAGCCAGAGAAATCATGAGACTCTGAATAGACTGATCCTGTATATATCAATAATGACTGCAGGACCTGTGTCACTTTGAGTTATTTCCAGGCATTCAGTGAGACAGAAGCAGAGTCAGGACTTCTGCGAACCACTTGCTGTGCATATTTTCTGAGCATGTTCTAACAAAGTTTTAGCTTTCTAAAATGTGCACTTTCATTTCTTGTTAGCAATAAGCAATAACTCGTGCTTCTCTCTGCACCCTTTGAAGGTCTCCTTAGAGAGAGCTTATTTACCAGCAGCTACTACAGAGTGGTATCCAAAATGCCATGAAATATTGTCAGATTCTAAGAGTAGGGACCTGCACAGTATCTTAGATACTTCTGCACTGCAGCTTCACATCAAATAGAGATGTCTGATGAAAAGACTATTACGCATCTGTGGTCTCATTCCTTTCACCTTAAATTCACTGAGGTAAATTATCTCCCTATGTCCTCCCTACTCCTTCCATTCTTTGGAGAGGGCTAAGCTTATGTTCTTCAAGGTCATAGGCTTGAGGGAATTTTTGTACAGGGAAGAGTGAGATTTATTAGAACCAGATATCACAAGGATTATGTGTTATTCCCATATCAGTATTTGCATACAGAAATCCCAGCATGCACATACCACTTCTGAGTCATGCCTATCTTTTTAGCTCCCTGTATAACATAATACAAAATTAACTACTGGCCTTTTTTCCTTTTGGTGTTTGGTTTGGGGGTTTTTGTTTGTTTGGGTTTGTTTTTATTTTTTTTTAAAGAATGTAACTGCTTGTTCTTGTGTGCCTTTCCTTAGATCCTCCTCAAAGTACAGCAAAACCCCATGCACACTAACAGAAAATTTCCATTCTTTCACTCCTTTTTAGCTATTTAGCTTTAGAAAGCCATTCTTCATTACTGTAGCTTTTACCTTTATCTCTTCTCTGCCCTTTGTTTGTCTTTGATACCTAAGAGGGAAAGTTCAGCCTTTTCTCGCTGTACAAACAGTCTCCCTGCTACACTAACCACACTCTACTATCCAGACTTCTACAAGTAGCTTAAGAGACTTGAATAGCACCCATCAATCATGACCTTTACACCTTAGGTTTGAACTCAGAGGTTAGACACAAATGCCAGCTAAACTTGGATAGCTTTTTAATTGACACCATGTGTGGGATTCATAGTCTGTAGGTTTAAATAGGCAAAAAGTTACAATCTTTCCCCCCATCATCCCAGTTGGCTGCAGAGACTGTAGCTGTGGCAAGCATAGTCTGTGGTGTGCAATGCACATCCAGGTCACAGGATGCAGGAGAAACCACACAAAAGATCAGCACCCATTTGCAATGTTGTACGACCTTACTCTTCTCCTCACTAATATCCATGCTGTGTATAGCAAACTACTATACAAAACTAGCACCAATATAATTGTGCCTTCTCAAGAAATCTTAGCCTTAATTGTACATGTCTAGCATCAGGTCAGTCAAACTTGCAGGATAGTTTTTTGATACTTTCCAAAGACAGAATTAATAACCAGACTACTGCCACAAATATATTAAATAACTTTAATGCTGCTTAGCATAAGTCTTTGTTATATACTTTCATCCATATACTCCAGTGTAAATGTATTTTATACAATATGAAGTATTTTTAAGAGTATGTGACTCTAGATAAAATGTTCACAAAACAAATTTCAACGCAAGTAGAGAATCAGAAAAAAAAAATCTGACAGAGTAGAAAATCTTTGGAAGATACAAATTTCAGAAAACAAGATATACAAAACCATCCCATTGCAGTAATTCAGGACGACTGAGTGGCTTCAGTAGTCAGAAGGGCTGCCACTCACTGCTGTGTCATCCATAAGACCCTGTCCTGGGTCAGCAGGGACTGCGGGGGACTACTGAGAGTGACTGGCTCTCAGAGATCCTTGTGCCTGGTAAGTTTGATAAAGTAACCTTCATAGTAGACACCCTTGCTGGCTCAAGGAGAATGAGTAGGCCTGGGAATGAAGAAAGTCCTGTCTTCCCTTACCCAACCACTGCTGGTCTCTGCAGAATATTCAGGTGCAGTGGCAAGATGTGGTGAGCAAGTTGTTTTATGAATGACAGGGAGCCTTTATCCTCCCAGGTTATCAATTTGGCACCATTCACAAGAGCAAAAAGTATTTACTAGCATTATTAAAAAAAAAAGCTTCACCATATGCAAAATGGCATAAGTATTAGGGAGCAGAGTGCAATGCTACCATTTAGTTTTGTTAAATTAATTTTCTATATATAATATTGCATGTCATTATACAACAGGGATATTCAAGGGAGGCTCAATTATACTTGATTTGTGCCAAAAGCAAACTCCATAGTGGGCGGACTGCTTTGCATTCCACTGCTTTCAGTAAGATGTTGCATAGGCATCTGTCCAAATAAAACCACCTTTACAACACTGCAGGTTTAGAATGCAACAAATAACATGCTGCAAGAATTGAGGTCAGACATTATTCACCATCTGGTAACATTCCGTTCAAATTATATTGACTCACATAATAAGTAACAAATGCAGCACTTGAAGTAATAAAAACGAACAACAAAGTAAAACAGTGCAAATATTCCTGTTAAACAAAAATATACCATGTATATACACACACAACACAAATGCACTGTTTTGTTTTGCAATATAAATAGATCTGATTAAGCTAAATTCCTAAAACTAGTGAACTACTGACTGACAGTCCCAGTTTCCATCTACTAAGGAATACAGTAAGTTTTTAAGGGTCAGATGACCAAAGCTGGATATGGCTATAAAAGAGTACCAAATTATTTCACTGGATGGATATTTAAAATATTTTCTCTGTACTTCAAAGTTAATAATATATATACTAAGTTGGTATCACAAAGTCAGCTTGGGGTCTGATCATGCAAGGAGCAGCACACAGAAAACCCATGACTCTACAAGGAGCCTCAAGGCCCTACCTGTGTGGAATGTGCTGTAATGCTGCAAAACACTTAAGGCCCAATACCGGGACTTAACAAGGGGGAAGCTTTTTAGCTGCCTATGCAGTTAACATGTTGGTTTAATTTCCATTGTCTTCCTCTTCTGATTTAGCACTAGAATTCTGTTTACCTGCTAATGACACATCTGTTTATCCTTGAACTCTGTAATACCATACAATGAGTATGCTTCTAATGAGTATACAATAAAAGTAAAAATTAGAAAGGGAAGAGATGGAAACTTATTTTCTGTTAAGGAAATCCTGATCAGGGGTTATTTGCATTTCAGCACTTTAAAACAGATTTTAAACAAAAAAAACAGTCTTTTTGTAATTAGATTACGGTAAAACAGACAAGTAGCACTTAGTTTCATCTGAAGTGGAACACTCCGGCATTAACCTCTCTTCAACTGCTATAGCCTCCATCTCCTTAATGCTAGGGCTGTGCTGCAACCATAACAAACAGCTGTAGCAAAGGCAAAAATCTAGAGAAGGAGCAGGGAAGAAAAGAAGAAAAAAGAAAAAAGTGAATCACACATTATATTATTCTACAATTTTTTCCTATTCTAAATGAATACAAGAACACAAATGATTCTAAAGTTACCTCCCTCAGCCAAAATGCTTAAGGTAAGGATAGGTCTGGGATCCTCTGAAGTTTTCTCATGAATCTGCCTGTTATAGGCCTATGTTATTGCTTTTAACTTGCTTGCTTCAGAAGACATTTTGAAATAGAATATGAAACAGAATGTCTGCCAAAGTTATGGTACGAAGTAATCACGTGTATATGTACACTGTGTATTTCAGTTTTCTCTTATCTAGACTGATCAAACATTAATCTCAGATTTGTTTCCAAGTGAATGACTTTACCAGCAAATAACTAAGACAATATCCCTCTGAACTGCAGAACTCTTTTACTTGCACAAATACAGAAACAGCTTCAAATCTGGCCTCCTTGACCAGATAACCAGACATTAAAACAACTTCCCGAGAAATGCCAGGAAGTTGTTATTGCTCAGGAACGGAACTGAATAGATTTGAACTGAAGGTCATGCCACAGCAAACTTGTATATGTAATGTAAACCAGAAGGAAGAAATCAGAAACTGAACTGCTGAAAAAAATAGTTTCTCATATTGTCCAGTGCTACCGATACATTCTGTCTTTTAGAACACAGAATTCAATAATATCATAACAACATATCCCTTGCTTTCCATACAATTGTTAATTTGACAATTAAAGTTTTGAATAGATACTACACCATAGACCTATCACCTGTATAAAATGAACATATATATTTTTAATCACAGCATACATAATTTAAAAAAAAAGTTAGAAACCTTTTGGTTTTTTCCATGTAGACCACAGGACTGTTTTAATGAAGTGTTTCAAAGGATTACAATTTTTTTCCTGTATGTCCTGACTTTCTAATTACATACTTTTGGAAAGAAAGAAAAGACACTAAAGACTACAGTTATCTGTAGTATCTGTAGCCATTTCCCAGCATCTCTTAATTAAAAATACTAAGGCAAGTTACAGAAGTCTCCTCCTCCCCTATCTTCACAGGGATTTGAGGGGCCTGAAGAACTGAATTCTCTTTGAGAAAAATAGTATGGAAGGGGGAAAAGGTCTCTTGGAGCCTGCAGTATCCTGTCGTCAGACAAAATGACTAAAGTGACCATGTATTCAGTGAGATCTGGGCATATCGAACAAGGATTGAAGGGCTACACTTAAGGGTAGAATCTGAGACACTTGCTTAGTATAAAGCCCTCCCTTAGTTCAGGCACAGCTATGAGACCCCACCTCTGCCCTTGTGCCATATAGCCATAGATCAGATGTGCTCAAGTGTGTTACTGTGAGTGGATAAGAGTGAGGCACTCTGGAATTGGAGACTGACATGCCCACCTCACCCCTTCAGAGACTGGCTTGCCAAAGCAAAAGGCCTTTCCTTTTTATTCTCCTCTTCCAGAGAGAATGTGAACCTTACACCTTACGTTCATGTTTTTATCTTAAGAGGAACTGAAGGCGTTTACTGTGCAAAATTTATGGTTTATTTAGTTTTAAGGACAACAGATATCCCCAGAGAGTTTTAGATCCTGAATAAATATATGCAGTTCCCCGAGGTATGCAAGACCCTCTGGTTGGTACAGAAAAATAAGAGCAGTAGTTTCAGTTCTTTAAGTTAAGCTTACTGGCACACCTCTACTTGGCCTTCAGGAGTCCAGCCAGGGAGAAAGCTAAAGCCTGCTGTATTTTCTGACTCAGCTATGCACACCCACATCATCAGATACAGTGATGATGCAACTGCAGTGAGAAAAATGCAGTCTGAGCTTAGGCTATCAGTAAAAGCACTCTAATCCTTGCCATAAGAGGCAGCAGGGCCCTTACAGATAACTTTTATGATTGATGTAGTAAGTACCTAGCCGGCACTTTACAAGGAGCTAGTCTGAGGTTTTTTCACCATGACATGTTCAGGATTATCTAAATGGTATAAGAAAAGCAACTGAAAGTTTGAGCACAGGCATGAAATTCACACCTGATGTTTTGAAGAAGGCTCAGTTGCTATCTTTTTCTTCTATTCTATTAACCAACGTTGCTCTTACAAAATACCTCTTCTAAAAATTACAAGCTGTAGTAGTCATATATTTAAAACACTATAGTGAAGAGTAGCAACTGAGCACCTATCACATTAACGTGAGCTTATTCCAGTATTTTTTGCATGTCACTGTTAGACACTATTTGCTGGTCTCAAAGACAATCCTTTCTCTCACAGCTCCTCTTTCTATTCCAGCTTGCTGTTAAGTTCCCAGGTTGAATGGTTGGCTACAAGGACAACAGACTTCTGTTCCCCAGATACAAATATATGAAATACATACCGAGGCTGCTATGCTTATGTTATATTCATGATCAGCTAGAAGCTTCTCTTGTGTGGTGGAATTGAATTTGCGGGGAAAGTAATGCAGAGATGTAGTTGCTGCTTGCAGTAGAAAAGCTCCAAAATAAAAGACAAAAGTAACCCCATGGAAAAGAAAATCCTGAAAAGCAAATAACAGAATCAGTCTGGGCTGCAATACATATCTAATTCTTCTAGTCTCAGTACAAATGAAACCCAACACTGAAACATGAATCGAGCACTGATTACAATAACTTTAGATAAGCAGTGTTAAATCCATTTGAGAGCTTAACCTGGACATGTTTCCACAGCTGCTTGCAATTATAAGCAACTCACTAACTAACTTCATCTATATGTACATATGCTGACCTTTTAGATCACTTTAAAGCTGTTAGAGCTTACAAAACTTCCCCTTTGTACTGCTCAGATAAAAAAGAAGGGACATACAGGCCAACTTTATTAGAATTTAAGCAGTACAATACAGGCTTGCAGTCCCCCAAATCCCTTCTCAGCTATAACCTAAGCTCCAGATTTCCCCCTCCACACTTAAATTTTGCTTCTGTAAATGCCCAGAAACACCTCAGCCTTGAAAGAGCTGAAGTTTACTTCCCTATACAAGCAAAATCCAAGAACTGAGGCATTTCTTCAACTCTCTCTGACTTGGCTCTACCCAAAATACAGTAATTTGGAAGTACTTAATGATACTGTGGAATAAAATGCCTGAGACTTGAGAGGACAGGAGTTAGGATTTACTTTAAATATGCTTCTCTCCTGGCTTCCTCTGGGTGAATCCCTCCTCTGTGGTGAATGCTAGCTGAACACAAGGTTTAAACATCTAACTCTCATTTCTGGATTCTATTAGTGGAGGACATGAAAAAGCAGCTCTGGTGCCTAAATCTCTTTGTGGGTTGTGTTTCAGAGTCCAGTGTTCCATGCAGCAAGATCCAAGACATGTTCCATTACAGTTTTAAAATGTCTAAAATATTCTTCCAACATCTTCTGTTGTTGAGTCTGCAAAGCTGACATTTGCACTCAGTTCCTGAGTCCATACAACATATACTTTGTGCCTACACTTATGCAGGTCTGCAATAGCCACAGACACAATTTTTAAAATCATACAAAAGTATATGTATGCTTTTTGATGATATCCATGTTATATAGTCTATCTCCAGCCCTAATTAATTCTTTATACACTTCTAATTCACTTGAGTGCAATGGACTACCAGTATGCCAAGAGTGAGAACCCAGGGTACACAACGTGCAAGTCCATCACAACAGCAGACAGCACTCATATGCACTGCTGCTACAGTCTCCCATTCCACATAGATCAGGAAATAATTTTCTCTTAACTAAGAATCATTTAATCATTTGAGGTTAGGTCACAGAGTATACTGCTTTTCTTAATGACTGCTAATTACTGGGAATCCAAGTTTTGGCAAAACAACTGCAGTAATTCCCAAATTTTTTTTATTTATTAAAAACAATTACTTCCTCTTGGAGTATTCACAAGGAGGGCCCACTGACATCAACAGAACTGATAAGATAAGGGGGCAGAGGGTGGCTTCCTGACCTATTTGGATAGCCTTTATGTGCTAGGCTTGCCAGATCTCAAGCTTTGGGCATAAGACATGTTCCCTCAGTCTCCAGATCTGTTGTAATGTCTGTACCTCATAGAAAAAAATAGTAGAGACCTACTCCAGCATGAGAGTGCTGAAGCACAGGAGAAGCTGCAGTGCTCTGCTGCAGCTGGGGGAGGCACTTCTACCCACCAGATGTTTACTGTTGTGGCTTCCCCCTCACTCACTCGAACTGGCAGGCAGAGACAGACACACACATCTTTCATGCTACTGCCTACTACATTCACCATGTCAGACTGTATGCAAGTGTGTGTTCACTGTGTGACAAATACTGGACCCCATATCATGGCCTGACATACCTATTTCACAGCACAGGATTCCAGCAACAACTTGAAAGGTCTGTGTAAACCCATGGGTAGTCAAGGACATCCATTATTCTTAGGCTGCTAAATAGCTAGTGTGCAACTCTGTCAGTGTTGCCAGCTGTACGCTTTTGGCAGCAGTGCTCATGAAGGAGCACAAATAGCTCTATGAGGAAGACAGTGCTGACTGTGTACAGGATAGGTATTTTCAGGAGATGAACTCTTTCATTTCCTTCATTCTCCTGCCAAAGCCTCTAATTTCCTTCTCCTGGCAGCTATTAGAGTGAAGCTATGTAGAATCAGTAAGGTTTCACGTTCGTATGGTTATGGTTTCTGTGACTAAAATACACAAGATCTTAGGAAGGAGGGTTTTTTGTTTTTTAGTGATTGTTAGCATGGTGCCTAACTCTCCCTTGCCTCCACACTTGTATAATCATTGAAACCTCATACAAAGCATATGTAAAACACTACCAGAACCGCATGACATTTTAGTTGACATCTAATTTTGTAGATGAGTGTGTTGTGAGTCAGGCTGTAAAGGAGAGTATTTGTCATACCATCTGGTCTAATACAGGGAAGTACAAAGTGATAATGTACCTCCATAAGGTCCATATTTTCCCCCATCTTTTCACTGTGTAGCATCTTTTCTTTAAGCATCTGTATTAGTATCAATGGAGCTACTTATGACATAAGGTATTACTAAATGCAGGGCTGTCAGAAGCCCATGCTATCTTTCAAACTTACATTTAAATTTCTGGAGTCCTAAACCACATTTGTTCATGAATCTCTACATGAAGCTATAGTACTCCAATATAACTAAGCCATGACTCTTCCCATTTTTCACCCAATCTAATGACCTGTAGCTTCCAAGTTCTATCGTAAATTTAATTTATGAAATGGCAGAAACCATGTGTTTATCTAAATACATGCCAACCTAAACCAAGCAGGTACACCTTTTTATTTTATAGTAATAAAAATAGTTTTAGTGTTTCTAGGAATTATTTATTTGCAACAGAAAGTAAAAAATCCTTGTGAAGTGCTGCTAAAGTTTAGTGCCAACAAGTTACAGAACATTTGGGTACCTGAAAATAGTTGTCAAATGATCTATCTAGTGTTATTTTTGCTGACAGCTGATTTCTGCTACCATGTTAGAGATAAAACAATTCACTCTTCATTTATTCAAGATGTTGACTTAGTTATGACAGCTTCTTAGATTAAGTTAGAGTCCCACAGATGCAGCTTTTATACAAGTCATGTATCAGTTTCCTGACATAGAAAGTTTTTCAGTAATTTATCATATACAAGGGGACAAAATTAACAGAACAACAAATCACTGCCAGCATCAAGTAGACAATGTGTAAGACACACTTACACAATTGTTATAAAATGAACATTTGTATAGCATTTTCAATCTATAAAAGGCTATGCTCTCACCCTGAAACTCTTAAATACATGCATGATTGTAAATTGTCAGTTTCAATGAAACCCAGGACGCTGTTAATTTACTTAAGTTATGCACATGCTTAAGGGCTTTGTTGCATCATAACTTGTGAGGATGTCGCAGCATAAATCCCTGCGAAAGTCTCTGTAATTGTAACTCATTATTAGCCTAATTACTGCCTGTATTGTGCTGGAAAGCTGACACTATATGTGTATGTATTCGCTATCAAAGGGCTAAAGTTTTTTTTTAATAGAATCCAGTTTGTTATCACTGATGGGCTTTGAAGTTAGCAGTTAGAGCCCCAAACTCATGAAGCTCTAAAATTTGCTTTAAAGACCTTTTGTTTTAAGGGACTATCCATTAATAACTTGAACAGATACATAACTACGGACGTTGATACTAAAGCACGCAATTCCAGCTATGATAGAGAAAAGTGTTGATAGGAAAACTAAGCCGCATAAGAGGAAGGTGAAGGTGAGCAGCAATTACAAACAGCCATACTTTAATATTTCAGAAGTTCTGGTCCTTCTGGAAAAGTTTTTTGGAAATTCCCATTCTGATCACAATTTTGGCACCTCTTATTATTTACTTCCAGTAATATGAGAGCGAGTGATACCATCTCATGCTCAGCTACTGAGCGTTAAAAACTCAGAGTAAAAAAACAGTTAATGACAACAAAGGAATACATAAATTAGCGGTCAATCTGAAGCATCCATGTAGTTTGTAAAAACTGGAGCCAACAGCTTCCCTTTTTTTAATAGGAAGGTACAGTCTGTGAGAACTACTGGCACAAGCTGTAACAATCCATTATGGCAAGAATCAAGCCTTGTCTTCACAATGAAGAAAAGCTCGGCAGAGTATAATGATATCTGTAGTTTCACCAGGCTTCCCCTAAGAAAGATAAACATTAAGTCTCCTAAAAAAACGTTAAGCTATATCGTACTGCAGGTTATGCAGTCTTTGACTACCTGAGGTCTAACAGCCACTCCCCAATGCTGACCTAGCTTTAAGGAATTGACCCAAACATCAGCTGAAGACTTTCTTAGGAACTGGAGGAGACTTCGTGGCTACTTTCGTCCAGTCCGTGCTATCTTAGACAACCACATCACACAGTGTATTCACAGACATATCACTTCCTTTACAATATTAGATATATCTTTCTACCCCCCCCATTATTCACAGGGTGTTACTACCACTTCTCTGACAGACAGAAAATATCTTCCGATTTGCAGTCCACAATTATTTCTGGCCAGTTCAACCAATTTGTTGTCATGCTTTGTTAAACTAGTCCTGCTCATGCATTTTATGTGCTCATAGAGGACAAATACACTCCTTCAATCAGTTTCAAAACCTGGGCTCTTTCAGCCTCTGTCACAAAACAGGACCTGTAATTCCTCCATCATCCTTGTAGCCCTACTCTTTTTCCAGTTTTGAATTCCTCTGTTCTGAAAAATTTTCTGCTAAAACGGAAGGCCAGGCATCAAGACTTAGGATCAGTGTTTCTCATGAAGTGATTTTCAGTTTATAAAACAAAGGGAATCCTTAAATAAAGCAAAAAATCTTACCGTCTGGTTCCAGTTGACAGCAATTCTATTTGCATAACCGAAGAGGAACACACAGAGGAACACAATGGACAGGAACCACGCAGTCACTGCTACAAATATTACCCATCCCTGCAGTAGCGGCAGTGGAACTTGGGTAGAAGCTACCAAAATCCAGACTATCGTTCCAAACAGCTGCAAGGAAAGGAATACAGATGATGAACCAAGAGATAACTTTTATTCAGTCCTTTCTGCCCAAGAACTAATATCACACATCAACACATCCTCAGATTACTTTTAGGAACCAAGAGGAAACACTTCAAAAGTACTTAGAGACCCCAAGGGCCATTCTCAGAAATGATAGGCACTAAGTGGCAGTGAGACAAAGCCACTCTGAAATTCTTAAAAGCTCTTAAAATAGTCTTGAAAATAGGATTTACAAAGCCAGGTGACTTGCGTGCTGCTGCTGAAAATTTTACCCTTACTCTCATTTTGAGGGAAATATTAGAAATGTGAAAACACGGTCCACTCATGCATGTACAAATCTCTCTATATATTCTAAAGTTAGCATGACAAGGATGTATATCAGATTTGGATTCAATCTCATACTGTTTAGGTTTGTAGTCCTAATCAGATGAGATCCAGAAAGAGATGAAACTGCATCCTCTTTTTCAATGCATTTGTGATAGAAAGCTGAAAGTGAACACATTAAGCAATAAAGGGAAAGAAAAAAAAACTAGAATACAGAATAAGAATTATGTTGTAATGACTAGAAAAAACATACAGCTTTCCAGAATTATCATAACCCAGGGAAGAATTCAGCACTGCCTGTTTTTTCTTCAGCATACTGATCGCAGTGAATGAGTGGTGGGGATGCTGTGCTATGATGGGCTGATGGAGAATTTACGTAGTCTAAGGCTTTCCTGGTTTAATCAGCTCTTGGCCTAAGGAAGGGTACTATTTCACCCTGCAATCCTGCCCCTTTGTAAAAAAGGATAACTGGAGAAAATCATAATTGCCATGTGAAGTATCTTCATTTATTACAGAAAGATTTAACATCTTAATTCAACCTGCTGCGTAGTGACAGCTACAATTAATTTCCAAGCAAGTTACTACTCTCCTTTTTAAATCCTACAGATTTGCAACTACAAAGTCAGAGATTACATTTTCTGAATCAGAGAACTTTCTTCTGATCAAGGTTAGATGAAAGATACCTTTCAAAAGATGCCTGCTATAAAAATAGTTGGTTCCTCTCTTGTGTTACATTGCAGCAGCATGTATGTAAAGATGCATCGCTAGTCTCATTTCAAAACTCCCAAGAGTTTATGTATTAGCCTTCAGGTTGTTCTCTAGGGTTCCTTTTTTAGCTGCTGTGAAGAACCAAACTTTCCCTAGTTTCAGAAGGCTGCAGGTGCAATGTTACTCAGAGACCAGATAGTGATGGGCAGTGAAGATGCAAAAGGGATAGCAGAAAGTGTTAAACAAAAAGCAGAGACATATGAAATGTTTTCAGTATTTTGAATGAGCAACCTTGTAGACTTCTTTAAAAATAAATTTAGAAATCTACTGTAGAGACTGCTAATCTCAGCACCCACTGTTGCACCATTTCCCTCATACTACACCTGCTCACTTCAGCTCGGCTGTCAGACGTATAATAGGTTGGCCAACCTAATTAACCTTCTGTCCCTGCTGACTCAGGGCCTGATTTAGTGCCTGGACTTGTGCTCTGAGCTCTTTGCTCTGGTGCAGTTTTACAGCTTGCAGGGTGGGATCCATCTCAGAGTGGGACCAAGCAATATTCTGCTCTGTCCCGGGGGGGGGGGAAGTCAGATTAGTTCTGCTAAGGTATTATTTTTTTTCTCCTACTAATTAGTACCACAGCTCTGCAGAGCCTCATACACAGCCTTGGCTCAAAGGTCCTCAGCCCTCTGTACACCAGTAAGGCCTTACACGCACATGAAATTAAACATACTTGCAGGAGTTCACACAGGACCCGTAACACACGCACACAGGCAAAACCCAGCGCAAGACTCCACGGTGGGTTTTTGGGTCTGGGACTCTGTGTGGCTCAAAGCCCTCGACAGCTTAAGCGACCCCCACGAAAGCCATCTCTGCGGGCCTCCTGCTGCCGCCCGGCCCGGGCGGAGGGAAGCGCCGCCGCCGCCCGCCCGGAGGTGAGCGAACACGCCGGGGCAGGACGGAGGGAGCGGGGACGGGTCCCGCTGCCCTTCCCGGCATAGCCCCGCGTCCCTGACCCCGGGGCCGGGGCCGGAGCGGGGCAGCCCGGGGGCTTCCCCCCCGCCGCAGCCTCGGCCGCCCGCAACTTTCCCACTCACAAAATGGCAGGTGAGGAGCGCGGGCGACGCGGGGCCGCCGCTCGGCGGTCTCCGGGCAGAGGCACGTGTGTCCCCCCCGCCCCTCCGGGGAGGAGACGGGCGCCGGGCAGCAGGGCGCGGAGCCACGGCGGGGCGCTGAGGGGAGGGAAAAGCGCGGGAAGGCCGGTGGTCCCCCTCCCCTCCCCCTCCGCACTCACGATCTCCAGGAAGATGACGGCTCCTGAGTAGGTGCGCAGGATCTCCAGGCCGGAGGGCAAAGTGACCCGGGGGGGCGGGAAGTAGGCAGCGGGGTTGGGAGGCGGCGGCATAGACGAGGCTCCCCTGGGCAACATGTTGCTGTGGCGGCGGCGGCGGCTTCTGCTGCTGCTGCCGAGGGCGGCGGGGACGGCCGAGCCGCGGCCAGGTGGGCGAGGAGGCGGTGGCGAAAGAGGGAGCAGGTGCGGGCGGGCCTGGGCGCGCCGCCCCCAGAACCGAGCCCTTGCCGGTGCCCAGCTGCTTCTCCCGGCCCTGGGAGCTGGGAACTGCTCGCGCTGCGCATCCTGAAAGGTCAGAGCGGATCCTCGGGCTTTTGCATCGGTACAGAGGGAACCAGCCCAGCCGTGCCAACCACCCCGGTTGGCGAGAGCGGCTTTTCGGAAGGAAGGCGGCAGCGCTGCTAAGACCGCGTTTTGTATCTGAGCACGGGAGTGAGTCAACTCGGCATCCTTTAAATCGTTTCCAAGCGCTGTTTACCCTGTCCTGACATGTTTTTTCCCCCGAACGCGTGGCCGGGCTTGGCAGCGCCGTCCACTGCCGGCGGGCGCGGGCCCAGCGGCGCTCGGCGGGCAGGAGCCGGGCGATTCCCACGGGAGCCGGCGCAGGGAAGGGGCCGAAAGAGCCGCGGCCGCAGCGGGGAGCGCCGATCCCCTTCCTCGCCTGCTCTCTCGCTCGCCAGCCGCCCAGCCCGGTGAATTATCTTTGGGGGTGCCGACGGGGAGGACCGGGGCGGGG
>JANZLQ010000029.1:38924149-38940244 GCA_026212715.1 Elanus axillaris | reverse complement strand
CCCCCCGCGCGGGGGGGCCACCCCGCGCTCCGCGGGGTCGGGCCGAGCGCGCACAAAGGCGGCGGCGACGATCGCGACTCACCGCTGATCTCGTGGCTGGGCGCTTCGCTCTGGCTGAAGCCCTTGGCGGCGTAGAGCCTCCGCACTTCGGAGCAACTTTTGGCGCGGGGCTCGGCGGCCAGCAGCAGCGGCAGGCTGAGAGCGGCTAAAGTGCAGAGAAGGGGCGGCAGGCAGCCGCGCCGCCGCGGCATGGTGCGGGCGGGCAGGGGCCGTTTCGGCCAGCGGTGGGGCGGGCTGGAGGGCCCTGCGCCCCGGCCCGGGACCCCCGGGTGCCCCCAGGAGCCGCGCCGTGTCCCGCCGGCGGCTTTCGGCTTCCCCGGGAGCGCTGTGAGCCTCTGCGCTGGAGCGCAGCGCTCCTCCCTCGCAAGTCCCGAGTCAGGGCCAGACTGGCTTAGGGCATTACCTCCTAATGCCAGTTGCTAAAGGCTGTTATTTACCTTCTAGTTACGGGTATTTGAGGCTTCAAAATTAAGAGGTTACTTTTGTTTTTTTTAAGGAACCTACTAGGTTGCCCATTCAAAATACTGAAAACATTTCACGTGTATCTTCTTTTTGTTTAATCTGACTCAACTGTGCACAACTACTTAAAAGTAATAGAAAATGTTTGTTTGTTGTAAAAGTTTTGGGTAGGTGAGGGTCTAGAAAGGTACCTGTTTGTTGGACCACTTACAATGTATTTCTCCTGCTTCTTAGTATAAATGTCATCCCCAGATGAAGGGTGTGGCATCATCCAGCATTTTTGTTATTCCTCCTTGTGTGGCTTAGGATGGGATGTCCTGGCACTGGGATGACTAAGCACTGTTTCACCTGGTGTTATCCCATGCAGTGTTTCTCCGTGTTTATCCTCAACATACACAGCTGCAATTTTAAAGATTACATTTTAAGAAGGTTTCTTGCGAGCATATGCAGCTGCTCCTGAGGTTGAACCAGCTAGGGTGTTAACATTGTATTCCTTTGGTTTTAAATGCACAATGTTTCTCAGTATTGCTTTTGTGATGACAAGAAATGCCTTAGCCTGAGATGCCTGTCTTCCCCACCCCAGGCCAAGCTCTAGGTGGGGAGCTGTTGGCTCCTCTAAACACAACTCATCTGTGCTTCCAGCATACCTAGTAGATAAATAGGCCTGGGATGCTTCTAAAATTCAGTAATAGCCACTTAGCTTTGAAACTGTCATGGTTTTAAGCCCAGCTGGCAACTAAGCACCACACAGCCACTTGCTCACTCCCCTGTGGTGGGATGGGGGAGAGAATTGGAAGAGTAAAAGTGAAAAAAAACACGGGTTGAGACAAAGGCAGTTTAATAGGTAAAGCAAAAGCCATGCATGCAAGCAAAGCGAAACAAGGAATTCATTCACCACTTCCCATTGGCAGGCAGGTGTTCAGCCATCTCCAGGAAAGCAGGGCTCCATCACAGGTATGTTACTTGGAAGACAAACGCCATCATTCCAAATGCCTCTCCTTCCCTCTTCTTCTCGCAGCTTTCTATGCTGAGCATGACATCACATGGTCTGGAATATCCCTTTGGTCAGTTGGGGTCAGTTGCCCCAGCTGTGTCCCCCGTGCGCCCCCAGCCTACTCGCTGGTGGGGTTGTGTGAGAAGCAGAAGAGGCTTTGACTCTGTGTAAGCAAGCACTGCTCAGCAGTAAGGAAAACATGAGTGTGTTATCAACAATTTTCAGCACAAATCCAAAACATAGCCCCATACCAGCTACTGTGAAGAAAATTAACTCTGTCCTGGCCAAACTCATGGCTTCTAAAGGAGGCAGAAGCAACAGTTTGTATTCTTTCTTGTGCTCTCTCCTTGTCCCTACACCCCTTGTAGCTGGATGCCTCTTGTACTCTTAACAAGCGGTAGCTGTGGGTTTGAATTCCCATTAGGCTAAGGAAGGCACTGAGCCCAGCCTTTCCTCTTCTGAGCGCTTTACCCCATTGGTTATCAGATGAGATGATACTCCTCCTCTAGACCTATTTTAAAGTGAACCTTGTGTCCCATCCATTTATCTTCAGGGAACAGCTCCAGGCTCTGGAGGCACAGGCCTACAGGTCCTGATTTGGGTGTGTTTTGGAAGGGAATAGGATTCAGATTTGTGCCTAAGTGATTAGGTGTAGGTGGTGTTCTTGGGGTTGTGTTCTGGAGACCATATGTCTGATTAATTTCACAGTCTGGCCCTAAATCTGTTGAGACTGCCCTGCAGAGGGAGAAACGTGAGTGGGTGGAAAACTAGGTTGATCAGTTTATTAATTGGAACGAGAAATGTGATTACCCTTATCTTATACAGAAGTGCAAATAACACTTGGCCACAAACATTTCCATTTTTATTATCCAGTCACGCAATTAATCTATGCGAAGTACAGCAGCACTGGATTTTACTGATGATAATGCACCATGTGTAGTCATTTTTTTCTTGCTTGAAATACCTTTCATTTTTACCTCCACATTCCTTTTAACACTGATTTTCTTGAATATTAGTAGGTTTTCACAGTAAATAAAGTCTAAATTTCACTGTTAGATATACATAGACACAACAGATTTATGGCAGTACTTTTTCCTAAATACTAATCATTTCAGTGAAAGTAGCTGTTTAAATTATTTTTACTGTGTTTGGGCAGGATGCACTACAATGCCATATGGGATTCTTTATATACTGATTCATACACTGAATCTTCAAAAATATAGATTCTTTAAGAGATTAGTATCAGGATTGCATTTTTAAGTTTCCATGGCAAAAGCACATGTTTGTGTTGGGCTGCTTTTTAATAGCATTTTTATCTAACTAATTGCATCTTGCCATGTTACAGGGTAAACTAATGATGCTGCTTCAAGTCCACCAGAGTCAACAAGTATACAGAAGTATATTGATTCACTGTACAAAAGGACTAAAAACTTCTCTTAAATAACTGTTACATAAAGTCCAAATTCTTTCCCCTTCATGTTTTTATGCTTATGGCAGCCTAATGTAACTTGCAATTGTCACAGAACTACAAAACCAGTTGCTATATTTTTTAGATTATAAAAATTATTTGACTTAAGTTCCAAGTATAGTGATGTAATATGTGCGTATCTATAATATATATAGAAATTAAAATATCTGGTTCTGAATGCTGTAATTGTCCCCCTCCCCCAAGTGACCAACCATTAGAAAAATGCATTAAATTATGGAAATCTGTAGGCAACTACTAACCATCATATATAAGCTTTAGGGGTTAGAAGAGATAAATTAATACTTTGAAAAAACATAGACATACATCAGGCTGGATATGAATATTACTTATACAGCAGTCCTATGTAGCAAGATACAGACTACTTTTTGTGATGTAGGGCATGACACTTCTGGAAGAGCTGAATATTTTTAAGGGTACTAGAGTAATAGGTGAAAGTAATGTCAATTTAAGAATTCATGGTTCTTAATACCTTGACTGAGTGTGTTATCAGAAGCACCTCTGGAAACAGATGTAACTCTGCTAATCTTATGTCTCGTATTGCAGTGTGCACGAGGGTGGTCTGCCAAAATGGCAAAAGGAGTGGAAAGTTTAAAACCACTAAACGACAGTAACCCTCTTCTCTACCCTTGTGGCTCTGTTTATGCACAGGCAGATCTGCACAAACAGATCTCCCTAAGCCAGAGTGGAGCTGAGCAAGGTTTTTCTGGTAGTATCAGGATCTGCTTCTTTTTTTCCAGTTACTTTCCTGATCTGGAAGAAGTTGCCCCCAAAAGCCCTCTGTGTTTCTTTTAGATTTGCAAAGCTACTCTTTCTTAAGAAAGAACACAGACTCTCTTAATCCCGTAGTTAGTTATAGATCAAAAAATAGAAAGCCCAGTATTGATTATATAAAATGTAGACTGTTTTGTTTATGGATGAATTAATTCAACATGTTCCTGGAAATTGCATGCAGGGTTCTGATCTCATACTGGTGCAAACTCAGGAGTCATTCCCCTTTAGCCAGTGAAATTAAGTAGGCATAAAACTGGTTCGCACAAGATGAATAAGGAAACCCTTTAGCGTCATTTATATAGTGTATTTACTCAGTGGTAACAGAATTCTAGTGTCATGATTGGACCAGTGCATATTATGAATTAGTGTGCAAATACCACCACATTGTTGAGGTTTCTTGGAAGGCAGCATGGCAGTTTTTATTTTAACTGGCAGGGCCAGGCTTTTAATTGCACGCTGCCCCTTTCTGTATCATCAAACTAAGGAAAAAGGAGCTGTTGAAATAATTCACCTGATCCAGTTAAACTGAGCTTGGGATGCCTGCTGGAAAGAGGTGATGAAGATAAATGTACCACCTGTTTGGTCCAGCCGTCCCAGGGACGGCTGGTTGCCAAACCAGTCCCCAGAGTAGCTTAAAGAGGTCTCAGAGCACAGTGATTTCTGGCTGGCTCATAAGGCTGCGGTGGTACTCTGGGTATGGCCTCTTCCCACAGAAGTGTCTTCTGTGCCCAGAGCTGTGAGAGGAAAGGCGTTGACCTGGCTACTTTGGCTCTCCACAATCCCAGAATGCCTTTTAAAGCAGGGAATACTTAGCTGGGTGGTTAAGGGAGTTTGAGGGTCCTTTCATACAGGCACCACACAGCCGAGAGGCTGGCGTGGAGCCAGAGACCCTCCTTGGTGGAGTAGGCTGGTGTTACTGAGAACAGAATGAGGTCTCTGACCTGTTCTGATAACATCATTTCCATGTTCCTAAGGATGCCAACACTTTATTTGACTTGGTGGCCCTGCAGTTCTCTAGCAGTATAGTATAACATATAGTATAGCATAAAATGTAGTCAAAGGGCCAAATATCCTTTCGTTCACACTGAGAAATTCCTTTTAGATGTGTGAGGGTGCAGCAAAGGTGACAATGCAAAATCTCATCATAGCAGAGAGGAGGATTCTGAACTCACATGGTGCAGGAGGCTGGGTGGGTAGAGAGGGACGTGACAGAGCAGAGCAAAGTTACCAAGCAGAAATGTGTTGCAAAAAGTCAATGTGCTGCTGCTCTTGGCATAGGTGAGCCAGCAGGAAAAATGAGTTGCATGGATTGTCCCCAGGCAGGAAATGGGAAAGTCACAGAGGTACAAACCAGAGCATAATATTCTTGTAGATGAGGGATAGGTAAATGGCATGGTTTTTTTAAGACAGAATTGCCCAGGAAAACCGGTAGATGGACTGCCTAGCAGCAATACTGAATGTTTTTTTCTCCCCTGTCCCCCTCCTGCTCCATGGTGTAAAAGAGGAACAGTTCAGCTGGCTGCAGAGGAGCCTGAATTCAGCAGCATGGGCAGGAGGACATGCTGTCCAAGTGCTGCCAATGCAGGATGCAACATAGTCCTGTGCCATTATTACTGCTGGTAGCATGGGGCTCTTCAGTCAAGTCTTGAAGTACTAATCTTTAATCATAACATGTTGGCTTCTGATATTATCTCTCATTGGTCAGGAGTATGTATCTATTGTTTTGATGATCTATCAGTGCTGACAGGGAGTCACTTTTTTTTTCCTCAGTTGCAGTTTGTTTGCTTTTGGGGCACTGTTTGTTTTATTGAGCAAATTCCTGGCTAAAAATCCAATAGAAGGCAAAGGATAATTAAGCAAAAGACAATGGTGGCTTCATTTTGTGATGAGTGAATTCAGGAAGGAGAAGCAGGGAGACATTAAAAATATGCTTGTATACAAAAGCTCTGTAGTGTTTTGAAATAGCATAAAAACACTGCTGCAAAAGGAGTGAGCCTGTAGATATCAAAACACTCTGAGTTTATTCAGTTGTAAATAAAAAGGCTTTATCTTAGTGTTAGAATGTACACACGTAATTAGGCCATATCTGATGTCTGTTAGTAGGATGGTAAAGAGCTGTTTCAATGTAAGTATGGGAATCATTAAGTGAATCATAGGTAACCTCTATATTTGTAGTTAGTTTCAGCTTGCTTGAAATAGCAGGGTCTTATTCTACAGGCATCCATAACTACTGGAGTTATAAGGCTAAGAGGGAGCTCTTCAACAGGTGAATCACTGGGAGACCTTTAATCTTTTTGCTGACTATGCTTCATCTCAAAACCATCTTTGATCCCATCCTCGAAGAATCCTATGCCTCTGGTGTTTACAAACTTTCTCATGGTAGTTCAAGCTGCACATAAGCCAGTGTAACAGCTGCTGCCCAGTGAAGTGATCCTGTTCCCCCAGCCATGGTTTCCTTCTGCTTCCTTTGCATCTAAGCTAGTGGCAGTGAGGGTACAGAGTAGGCAAAACTGTTCTTTTTTTTTCTTTTCACTTGATTAAGCTTGTGCTGAAATTAGTTAGTTTTCAGTACTAACAGATCAGTTTAAAAATAAACACAAAACTTATGAGCCACATACACTGCCATGTTCTGTATTCTTCATGGAATGTACAGTACATGGATGTTGTTGCAGTTTTAAGACAATAGATGGAAAGCCTTTATTATGATGTTTTCTTTTAGATAAGAAATGCTGATGCAGCCTCTAGAAGCATTCACATGGTCTGAGCCATGCTTCTACACACCTCTAGTGTGCTACTGTGCCCATATTAAGTAAAGGGAAAAATCAGATCATCACAGTTAACTGTTTGTACTGCAAGAATATTGATTTCATTATGAAATTCAAGTTGTTCATAAAGAAGTGTTTGAATGTTCTTATGATTTTAGGGAAATTAGTATCTGGATTGTGTTTTCTTAAGTGAAGTTTACAGTGTTTCACATCCTGGAGGACTCCAAGGGTCTCAGTAGAGATTAATAGGTCACAATATATGGGCATTTGTCTCATTTTTTGTTACTTAGTAAGCACAGATACACATTCTGTAACCTTGAACTTCAGATTATGAGCTTGCCTGTCTTCTGCAATGATGAACTCCCATAGGGCACTCGGGTGTTTGCAGGAGCTGGGTGCCCCTTACAGTACATGAACCCTATTTCTAATGCACAGTTTTCTGCTGTCAGACTGAGAAATGCTGCCTGCTGATGCGCTCACATCCTCTGAAAACCAGCCCTGATACTGATGCTACTTCAAGTCCACCAGAGTCAACAAGTATACAGAAGTATATTGATTCACTGTACATAGGAAGGTCTGTCTATACAACCAAAAGGACTAAAAACTTCTCTTAAATAACTGTTACATAAAGTCCAAATTCTTTCCTCTTCATGTTTTTATGCTTATGGCAGCCAAATGTAACTTGCAATTGTCACAGAACTACAAAACCAGTTGCTATATTTTTTAGATTATAAAAATTATTTATGACTTAAGTTCCAAGTATAGTGATGTAATATGTGCGTATCTATAATATATATAGAACTTTGGCAAGTTCCAAATAGTAATTGTTTCTGATTGACCAAGTGCTGAAGTTAGTGTAACATGTGAAAACAGTATCTTTATTTCAAAAGATCATGAGTTTGGGAAAATCTGTGATTACTTCCACCTGCATAAGGGATTTCCATTCTGGGGAAGAGGCTGGAGGAATCTCAGCTGCAAATGCAATGAACTGACAAGTATTTATAATCAGGAAATTACTGTGAATATATTTCTTCAGGCGTATCTCAACTACTCAATTCCTACTGAACCCAGCTTCAGGTTCTTGCACAATGTTTTGGTAACTTTAAGCATTTGATCAAGTAGGTTTTGATTCATAGGAAAGCAAACAGGTTTGATTTTTTTTTCCTTCTTTCATAAATCATAAACCAGTTAAACTGCATTCCTGTTAGAGTGGCGTCCTTTGTGAAGAAATAAGTATTACACACAGTACGTATCCAATTTCTGGAGAGAAAACAAGCTGTGGTTCTACTAGCATCCTTTAACATACAAATCATTAAGGAAGTTGAAATGGTTTGTGCAGTCCTCACACCAAGACAAGGTCTGCTAAGATGTGGTTTAGACTGTGAAAAATAAGTTAAAGACCAACTATCTCGCTTTCCCTTCATGATTTTCAATGTGAAAACCACAGAATTTACTCACACAGATAATGAATATTTTAATTCACTCATAGCTGCTAATAGTTTCTTGTGTTCATTAGTGTCTGACTTTGTGCTTTGTTTCCTGACATCTTTCTGCTTCTTGTATATGGTCCTCTTATGTAGTGAGTATTTTCATCCTCTACAGTAAGTAACTCTTCACAGTGGACTTGCACATTGTTCTCAGAGATGCTGGAGGAGGGGAGAGAAAGGGTTGATGAATTAGCTACCAGGAAAATTTTGTAGTTTATTTACAAGGCAGTAATTAAAAACTAAAACCAGACAAACTTAAACCAGGAGCCTCCCTGCACCTTTTAACAAAATTATTGTACTCTGGAATTTCATTCTATATGGGACCTTACGTTCATGTATCCTTCTGAGTGTTTACAGTCTGTAGCAGTGCATTTCAAATACTTGCCTTGCCATTTCCTGCCAGTAATTTTGTGGAGCTATTTAAGTAGCTTAAATTTTAATCCACAGGTATTTGGAAGAAGGATGAATCAGTGTTCAAAAAACACAGCTCATTAATTTTACATAATAGCAAAAGAATAAATAGGTCAGTTTTCTGTGCATTATTTTACTATTAGGATAGTCTAATTACCATGTAGTTAGTATTTATAGGGTGCTTTGAAGATGTAATTTGTTGTACAGGACTAATGTTGTGTTCATACATATCCACATGTAGCTATACTTGGAAAGAAGTAACCTTGCATGAAATCCTTTTGGGTTTCTGGTGCACAGTGAAAGAAACCAGCATGGGATTCAGCTGACCAAGTGCCTGTGTGTATCTCTGAGCTACCTGGCTAGACCTCCACTACAAAGAAGAAATAAATTGCCACATTTGAGGAAAAATTTGTTTTGTACTAAAGTAGGTATCTGAAAATAGATCATATGAATCATTTGTGTCTACTTCTTGACTGCAAACAAAGATTATGGTGGTTGGGCCTGATGTGGACATCTACCTTGAAAATAACTAAATTTAGGTGAGTGAAATCCCTGTTCCAAACTAGTTCAGTGTTTTCTGCAGTGATTTGGAAGTAAATACAAAGGCTACTTAAAATGAGTCAAATAAAAGCCTGGGCTGGTTGACTGAAGGGACTGACTCAATGTAACATGAAGAGACTGTGTATGCTATATGCATACGTACTTCGTTCCAAGCATATTTGACATAGGGAGTGAAAAATGTTGTTAAGCTCTTTTTCTTTGCCCTCAATGTCTGTGTTTTTCTTTCTGTCAAAGCCTAGCAGAATAAGTTCCTTGAGTAAACCCATCTAGGCCTGAAGATGTATCAGTCTGCCCTAGCTTCCTTCCAGAGACTTCTGAGGTTCTCAGCCTCTCTTCCGTTCAGTAGTGCAAGTGGTATCGCTGAAGCTGAGTCACAGTCTCATACGGTCTGTGGTAAGGTGAACACAAAGCAAATATAAGACCTTCCTCCCTTCTTGGATCTTTGGCAGACACAAAGTTCTCTCCAGCTTCCCTCACGCTAAACTGATTGTCGACAGCCAAAGGTCCTTCCAGCTCCACAGAAGCAGTTGTTCAGGTGATCAGTGGAATCCATGTCTACCCACATTTTGGCTGCTTAATACTGAATTTACCTCAAATGTAAACAACTTCTTTCCTTCCAGGGACATCTTTGCATGTCCTAGTCTGGCTCTTCTCTAGAAAATCTTTATTTTCAGGTTTTTGATAATTTTATTAGCCAAAAATGAAAAAATATCTTTCACAGTGTAGAATGGTGTTGTGTCCCTACAAAGCTTTCTCCAGCTCCTTCCCTCAGAACTGGTCTTCTGGATGGACCAATGCAGGGCTGTGCTTCTGAGGGGATCTCTTCAACCTTTTCCAAATCTCACCTTTACTTCCCATTTTTCTTCTGACTATACAAGCACTGGCCCTCATTTCCAGCTTTTCTAGTAAGCCTCGCCTCCATTGGAATAGGAACTGACTAATAGCCTTCTCCATGCACAGAAAAAATTACCTGTCTGCAATGATCAAAAGGGGATGAATATAGGGACTGATGATAGCATATGCAGTGTGACATCTCCAAGTTACAAATCAGATTCTTGTGTGCTGGGAGGAACCACGTCCTGAATCCTCAGAAGTTACTGAGTTATATATAATTGGATCAACTGGGGAGGATAAGCAAGGATACCTATCTTTATTCCATAACCTTCCCTCCTCTGCTTCCCAAACTCTCATGGCTATTTGGGTAGTTCTCTTGTAGAGTTCTTCCATTGTTATTATTATTATTGGTGGTGGGTTTGTTGTTGTTATTATTATATTTTCTCTTATGAGAGTCTTTTAGTGGCATGGCATGCGTGGTCACTACAATCTGTCACACACTGTCCTGTCCAAAGAGAAAACAGTGCAGTGCAGTCATATACATTCCTTGCTTAAACTTTAACGGGTCCACTGGTATGTGCCTACACTGAAAAATGTTCATATCTGAGAAAGTAGGAATGGAAAAAGTGTGCCTTTCACAAGAAAAGGCTTCTAATAGTCCTTGGTTATGCAGAAAATTTCTGCTTCTTCAGGTCCTGAGAAAGCTTGCTCTCTTGCATATATGAACTTGCAGAAAGCTCTGGGATTCCTGAGCTATGTAATTGAGATTTCTTTTTGGATCTACTGACATTCTTTTAGATTTCCTCTGACAAGCTTTAAAGCATTTTCAAGACCTAGAAATTGGCTCACAGTGCGAAATAAATTCCTCAGTTCACATGCTAAGCATCCGCCAACTCTGTATTCACATTTTTCTGCACAGTTTTATTTAATCTTCTACTGACTGACTGATCATCATTGTTGCTCCTTCCACCCTCCACATGGTAGAGTGCCTCACATGCTCAGGGAGTGTTACGGGGCAACTGATATAAAGACTTCTATTGTATGACATTGGGAAAATTAGCATCTCTTGCTAGACAGTTCACTGCTGAAAGTTTAATAAGACAGCAAAGGCTTGAAACGTCTAGTAAAGGGAAAAAATGAACAGGACATTCATGACTGAAATCTGTTTCTGAAAAGACATTACTTATATTTGTTTTACTCAAGGACTGAACTATGTCTGCTACAATAAGACCAAAGTAATAATTGACATCTTTTAAATAATTGGCTACTTTTAAAAAGTTATGCCTGTTTTGTAAAACACATAAGCAAGTACAAATGCAGCTCTTATCTGCGTGGAAAGGAAAGATATAATGAAAATGCATCATATGAGAAGGTTATGGGCCTGCAGATGCACCCATGCTGTACTGCATCATACCAATGAGGAGCTATGGCCCCTTTACTGCCCCAACATCTGTAGATCTGCACTTGATTAGGCAGAGGACTTCCATGGGATTTAAGCATAGGTATAGCACTGAGGATGTTAAGGCTCTTAGGGATTCAGAACTCGGAAATGCACATGATCACACATACTTCCCAGCCACAGAGAGTTTTGTGTAGTTAGTGACTATGCTTTGGTAGGCTGCTACTGCTGTCTGCAAAACAGGGTGATGCAAGTTCCTGGTCCCACCCACCTAATGAAAATCAAGTAAAACTTTTCCTCCCTGTGTTGAAATATCCATATGGAGAAACCTTTCCAGGCCAGGAGTAGGTGGGGCCCAGGGGCTGCATTTGGGCACGCTGCATGCAGCAGGTAGGCAGAGAATTCTTCTACTGTTTGCTGTTCTCCCTTACCACACAAGCATAAAAGCAACCCACATTAAGCTATTGCTTTGATCTTGCTCATTCTTTCTTACACATGTTGAGTAGGTTATGTATGACTTTAATAAATAAGAGAAAGGAAGAAAAGAAATGGCAATTCATGGCTTTTGTACCTGTGCAAACATTTTCAAGCAAGACAATCTAGAGCAGTGCTTGCCAAATAAGTTAATCCCTCTCTCTGTGATACATTTACTATTTTTATCATCATACACAGTGTCAGATCACATCTCTTAATAACCATTTCAGCCAGTTGAACTACAACTACAATGTACTATACAGATGAATGAAATGAAAGAAGTGGATCTGCTCAGTGACCATGTGAGATTGTTTGAAAAGTTTGAGGAAAAGATATTCTCAATGGGATATATTGATTCTGTGATCATTTTTATTAGAAGTAGTTTTAAAAACCCTGTATTTACCATGTGTATCTGTATCTTATGTTCATTCTGGACCTGGGGAGAGCAGGAGTTAATGCTTGCACTGAGTGAGATGACAATCTTCAGAATGTAGGAGATCATAAAATCCTGGCTCTCCAAGAGCAGGAAGAACACTGTAGTACTCCTGCTATGAAGTAGCAAGATCTTAGGCAGCTGTCTTGTGTTCACTGTACATCTATAAGCAGATGTATCAGTAGACTGATGTGGCTAAACAAGGAGCTTGGTGGTGCTCCAATGCAGAAAGGAAGTATAGAGGAGATGGAAGCAGGGACAGGCTATAGTGGAAGAATGTAGAAATGTTGCCTGAGTATGTAGGGGTAGCCTCAGAAAATCCAAAGCTTAAGTGCAGTTGAGACTTGCATGGGAAGCTTAACAAGAAGAGCTTCCACTGATATCTTAGTATAAAAAGACTCTGCAAGGAAAACATGGGACCACTGCTGAATGGAGGAGGTGATGTAGTGACAGGAGACACAGATAAAGCTGAGGTATTCAGTGGTTTCTTTGTCACCTTTATAACAAGCCATCCCATTCCTCTGTGCTTAGGGCAAGGGTTCAAAGAGAAATATCAGCAATAGCTGAGGGTTGAGTCAGGGATTACTTGAGAGAGTTTGACTAGAAAGTTCCATGGGACCAGAGACACCACATCCAAGGTGCTGAGAGAACTGGTTGATGTCTCTGCAAGGCCACTCTGTCACCTTTGAAAGGTAATGGAGATCATGTAAGGTTCCTAATGACTGGAAACAGGTGAATGTTGCAGCCTTCAAAAAGGCCAAAAAGACTATCTAGGGAACTAAGCTGATCAGCATCACTTTGTTCCCCATGGAACTTAATGGTACACATCCTCTTGGAGCACATTTCTGGGCATATGAAGGAGGAGAAGCTGATTGGGAATGATCAGCATGTATCTACCATGGGTAAGTAATGCCTGACCAGCCTGATTGTGTTCTATGATAAAATGACTGGATTTGTGGATGAGGGGAGAACAGTGGATGTCACTTATCTCAACTTGAGCAAGGCTTTCGACACTGTCTCCAACAACATTCTTGCATCTGAGTGTGGGTGTTGTGGTCTGGATGGGTGGACAATCAGATGGGTAAAAACTGGTTGGATGATTTGGCTCAGAGGAGAGAGGCTAATGGGTTGTACTCTACCCAGAGGACAAACAGAGTGCGATGGCTGTCTATATACTGGGACTGTTCAGTTTAACATCTTTAGCAATTACCTGGAGGAGATGATGAAGCCCATTTTCATCAGGTTTGCAGGTGACACCAAATTGGAGGGAACAGTGGGTATGCCCATGGGCAGAGCTTCCATACAGAGGGACCTAGGTAGGCTGGAGAAATGGGCCAACGGGAACCCAATGAAATTCAGCAAGGACAAATGCAAAGTTTCTTTCATCTAGGAATGCCAAGTCCTTGCACTGATACAGGCTTGGGCTGACTGGTGTTACTGAGAAAGCCCTGGAGAGTCCTGGCAGACAGCACACTGCCTGTGCATCAGGAGTGTGCCCCGGCAGCGAAGAATGCTAACAGCATCCAGGCTGTGCTAGAGGGAGCACAGCCAGGAGCTTGAGGGAAGGGATTATCCTCTTGCTCAGCACCTGTTAGACCACATATAGACACCAGGTCCTTTTGAGATCCCCAGTACAAGAAAGACAGTAAAAAAATGGAGCCAAGTTCAGCTGAGGGCCCCCAAGATAGTTGGAGCCAGAACCATGTGAGGAGGAGGTAGGGGTACCTGGTTTGTTCAGCCTGGCGAAGAGGTGGCTTCCGGTGGACCTCATGGCAGCCTGCCAGGACCTATGTGGGGGTTTTCAAGAAGATGAAGCCAGGGTCTTCACAGTGGTGATAGGCAGGTGGACAAGAAACAGCGGGCATAAATTGAACAAGAAAGGTTCAGACTGAGAATAATGAAAAGAGAAACTGGGAAAAATGTAATATTGGGATTGGGTAAAACGGCTTAGGTGCTGAGCTCTAACAGACCATAAATCCTGAATAGTCAGACACCATTTCCTGTGCTCCTGGCTCCATCCACTTCATGTAGAAACCTAAGGTACTTTACCCACCACAGTGAATTTCCATTGGCTAGCAGTGAAACCTGTGATATAGCCCAAATTCTTAATAATAACAAGAATTTTTTTTTGCAAAACACAGCTATAATATTTGAATTAGTGCAGGCTCAAGCTTGTGTCTGCATGGCATGGTGCAGAGCTGTATGGATCTACCTGGCAGGTTTCCTGTGTGGGATAGCCTTTTTTATTTGGCTTGGCCTATGTGTTAGGCTTCTTGGCACAATTTATTGACTGGGATCTAGTGCTGGAATGGGTTGGACAAGCACCTGATCACACTTATGCCGGCCTAGTTTGAACATCTGTGCTGTGCTCCTTTACTGTCCTTCTTCTGTAGTTAGCAAAGGAACAGCCACCCCAAGACTACTAGTTTCAACTGGTATAGCCTCACCCAAAGTTTTGTGAATACATAGTGAGTAAAAGGGTTGGTTTTGTTTATTTTTTGTATTTAAGAACAGATGAAGCTGGTGTGGTAGGAGAGGAAGAGGATGAAGGAACTGGGCAGTGCCAGCATTTCCATTGCAGAAACCCAGCACAAGTTCCTCACTTGCTTCTCTCAGCCACGCAGCCAGAGTCTGTGACAGTCATTTCTTTCCATATGTTGTGATTTAACCCCAGCCAGCAACTAAGCACCACGCAGCTGCTCGGTCACTCCTCCCCGCTCCCCACCACAGTGGGATGGGGAGGAGAATCAAAAAAAAAAAAAAAGTCAAAATCATAGGTTGAGATAAGAACAGTTTAATAATTGAAAGATTATAATAATAATTGTAATGAAAGGGAAGATAGCAAAAAAAAGAGAGAAATAAAACCCAAGGAAAACAAGTGATGGACAACGCAATTGCTCACCACCCACTGACAGATGCCCAGCCAGTCCCTGAGCAGCGATTGGCCCCTCCTGGCCAACTCCTCCCAGTTTATATACTGAGCATGACTTCCTATGGTATGGAACCTTTAGCTAGTTCTGGTCAGCTGTCCTGGCTGTGTCTCCTCCCAGCTTCTTGTGCACCTGCTGGCTGGCAGGGCATGGGAAACTGAAAAATCCTTACCTTAGGATAAGCGCTACTTAGCAACAACTAAAACATCAGTGTGTTATCAACGTTATTCTCATACTAAATCCAAAATACAGCACTGTCCCAACTACTAAGAGGAAAATTAACTGTCCTAGCTGAAACTGGGACACCATACATGGAGCGTGCTCCAGGGTTACTTACAACTCATGGTCTCCTAAAAAAGACCAGAGTTTCAATTTAGACATGTATTCCATGATTTTGTGTGTGAAAGGAAGTGCCTGGTCCTATCTCAGGCAGAGCTTGATCCTGCAGCAAAGTATTGCTCCTCTTTCACCTTCTCCCAGCTCTGAGTTTCCTCCTAAAGAACAGGAAAATGGCCTGTTCATGATGATTGTAGCATTAAGGACACCTCTGGAATTTGTCAGTCAGTGGTCTCAGTATGGCCAGAGGATTCCAGAACTTGGACCCCCAGTCTGGCAAGCATGTTTTGGTGACTTTTGGGGTCAGAATTAAAGATGAGGTGTGGAGAGGGTATCCTTGTGATTGTGCCTAGCCACAGGGATGTTACTATGCCACTTCTGCATGACTAGTAAGGCCTGACCTGCTGAGAGTGAGGCTAGCAGCCCTGGGCTTGAACTTCTAAAAGGCATTACTTTTCCTCAAGAAACTTTGCCTTTAATTAGTCATTAATTCTTTATCATTACCCATCAATGATTCTAAAACCCAAGTGTTTGGCTTAATGAGTTTATTACTATAGATCCTAAAATGTGTATGTCGTGGTTTCAGCTCAGCCGGTAACAAAGGCCCACACAGGTGCTCGCTCACTCCCCCCGCCCCCCCTCCGGTGGGATGGGGAGGAGAACCAGAAAGGGAAAAGGAAAGAAACCTGGAA
>JANZLQ010000029.1:38857294-38924049 GCA_026212715.1 Elanus axillaris | reverse complement strand
ATATATACTGGGCATGGTGTCCCATGGTATGGAATAGCTCCTTGGCTAGTTCAGGTCAGCTGTCCCGGCTATGCGCCCTCCCAGGTCCCTGTGAAAATTAACTCTATCCCAGCTGAACCCAGGACAGTGTAATTCTGCTTAATTTGAGGGAATATTGATTCCCAGGAAGGGAACAATTCAGGATGAGTTATGTTGTGCTAAGTAAACCTGTTTGGCTAAATACTCTCATAGCATAGTAGGGGAGCAATGAGAAGAAATGCAGTCCCACCCCTTCATTCATAGGCCTGAGTAGTTCCCTGAAGGGTGTGTAGCAACACAGCTAATTTACTGCTGGTAGCAAGAGGTGGTTTTCTGGAGGAACAAGTGACAGTGAAACTGGATTACATGAGTGGTTCTGAGTCACAGTCTCCTGGGTGCTCATGCCTTGGTCATTGCTCAGAGATGAGCTTGGACTCTTAACAATCAGCTAGATTGTTTAGAGGATTTTCCTGTTGAGGGTGAGGTTGCAGAACTATGACTGTTGACTAGTTGCCTTTGCAGTTCTGTATGCAGCAGTAGAAGGGAGACTTGCAGCTGACTGTCTGTGTTACTAGCTGATGGCATGTCCAGCTCTTCCTATACACAGAGGAAGACTATGTGCAACTGGTGCTCAGAGTGACTTGCAGGTACATTGTTGCACTGTGCCTAGTGTCTAGCATTCTTCTTAGCCTCCAGATATCATTCCTTCATTTTTAGTGTCAAGTGGGAGAGAAAATCTATAGACCTTCATTGCAGGGGCCCTGGGGTTTCTCTTGATATCTCCTGCTGTGAGGAAAGATGAACCATGACTAAGAACAGGCCCACTTCTGAAGACAAAATAGTTGCTGTGTCTGAAGAAAATAGCTCCTCCAGTATGATCAAAGATATGATAATGTGATCCATTGCAGGCATACTGACATGGACATCTGAGTAGCCAGGCACTAACAAAGTCTTCACACTTATTGCTCATAATTTGTGGAGAGCCCTGCTGAAGTGCATGACTAAGTTGCTCAACCACACCTGAATCTGGCTTCTTGGGGAATAAAGCCTGTTCTATAGCTGCTTCCTGTGTTGCAAAGGTGTGGGTGATTTTAGCATTAAGCATCAAACATCACTGGCTACTTAGTTAGGGAGTTAACATGTTCCTAGAATCACTTGTTGAACCAGCAATGCACATTGGTATAGCTGATACTACATGTGCCTGTTTACAGCCTACAGCAATGTTTTTGCTTCCTCTGCGCTGTACTCTTTCTGCTAGACTTCTCTATGTTTTTCACAGATTTTGAGGGGCATCAGAGGCTAGAACTCCTCCATCTATTTTCAGGTTGCCTACAAGCTGTGCAGGCTTGCATGAGGAAGTGATGTTGCTAAGTAAATTCCTCATGCCTCAGACCAGCCTGATGGATAATAGAGTTGGAAGCAGAGATAAGCAAGTCCTCCCCTGCATATCAGGCAATATAATTGCAAAGCCAAATTAAAGGGAGTATAACATCTTCTAATCTAAGCTTAAAGTTGGCCCTGCTTTCCATGGAAGATTCAACTGCATGATCCCTTCCAACTTAAATTACTCTATGATTCTAACAAAACAAGGATTTTTTCAAGGGAAACCTGCAAATCTGTTCTCCCAGCTCTGAAGTCACCAGGGAAATTACTGGGACTTCCTATGCATGCCAGAGACGAGTAAAGATCACACTCTTTCCATCTATGGACTTTGCGAAGCACATCAGTAATTAATATACTAGTGAGTTTAATATTTCTGGCATTGGTGAAATCGTATTAACCTCTGTGTGCTCTAAATTTGTCCCTAAATTACATATAGAAATGCCCACCCTAAATTGCACATAAAAATGAAGTAAAAATTCACAACTGGCTGGATGCCCCCTGCAGACCTGTGCTGACTTTATGGTCACTGTCATCTTAACAGTAGTTACTCTTGCTTAACCCAGTGAGGTGAAGGCTGGATTGAGCCCTATCCGATTGTCTACTCTCCCTACAGTGGATGAATGAGGAGACATTATTGTATGTACAGGAGGTGCCAGGCACATTCTACGGCACTTTTATTTCCTCTTCTTGAGGAATTCACAGACAAAGTAGATGGTGACTTGGCACTCAGAGTCATTCCACTCTCCTGTGCTGAGCATTTCCACACAGTCCTCGCGGCCAGCTGGGTCGTGAGGCTCCCCTTCCTTCCAGTTACTGTAGTTCTGCAGTGGGCTGCTGTCTGCATACACAAACTGTCCTTCTTTTTCCATGTCGTTCAGCCCAATGAAGGCTCGGAAGAGGCCACTGTTGGAGATGTAGTCAGCAATTAGGGCGTTGGTTGCCTCATCTTTAGGCATGGCCAGTGTTCCTCCTCTGTCCCTGCAGTGAATCAAGGCTTCTCTGTAGTTCTTCTCTTCTTTCACAATGTAATAGAATTTCTCATCTGTCTCCCTGATACCTGCTATAACTTTAAAAGGGAAAAATAAGTTGCTTAATGGCATGTCAACAGATACTGAAGGTGCTTCTGTTCCAATATGACAATGAGATGATTTTTACATTAGAATTAATAAAAGGGAGAGAGGAAAAATATTCCCACCACTGAATTTCTGATGAATGATGAGGACATGATCAGAGGCTGATGCTACTAATGGGACTGACAAGCACCTTGCACATGCTAGGACAAGAATTATTCAGTCCTGATTGGCATGTGTCTCTTGTGACACTTAAGTTTTACTTCACGGATATCTAGTACTAATCAAATTAAGGCATGCTAAATGGTCAAATAGCAATGTCTAACTCTGAGTCATCCCCGTTGCTTTGCATGTTTTTGAATACAGATTGTGAAAAAGTGCCTTGGGATAGAAGCACAGGGGTAAAGATAGCTTTTCAGGTCCTTTCCACATAGAAGAAAATCAATATGACTGCTAAAATAAGACATTTTAAAGACAGCCCGATGTTCAGAGCTGCTGTAGCCACTAAGTGGCATTGACTAGGAAGAAAACTGGCTGCTGAGCAGCTTTAAAAGGCAAACTTTTCAACCAGTGTATATCCTAGTGAATTAAGCAATGCCAAGGAGCATTCCTGGGCAGGTGGAAGTTGATTGTCCCTGCTGATGGATTTCTGGAATGGTCCTGAGCAGAGCTTTGGCCTGGGGGCAACTAACACTCTCCCGAACAATTTGGGAGTTACCCCAGGCATAGTTTAAGAGTTAGTAGAGGGACACTCCTAATAATATGGCATTCAGTTTTATAGGATTTATAATATAGATAAGTGCTGTTCTGTGCTGCTTGCCCATAGTGCCAGGGAACAGTCTCAAACACATTTAATTTACTGATAAAGACCTAGTTCTAGAAGCAGTGGTGGAGCCTTCTCAAAATCTCTGCTACACCAGGAAACATGCTTCCTTCCTTTCAGTGGAGGCAGTTTGCACCATCCACCTGACAGTACTGCCTGCAGACATGGTTTCTTATAACACATGTCTTTGAGTGCTGGTCCCTTGTTACAGGAAAATGATGTTTGCACTGAGAGGAAGGAGCACTAGGAGTACCGTGTCTGCAGCCTTCCTGTGCAGCGGAAAGACCAAGAGGTTCCTATTGCTTTTCCTGCCTCTCTGGAGCAGATTGAAAGAATCTTTTTCCTTTCATTGCCTGAGTAGCCACAGAGCCTGAGCAGATTGACAGTGCAGACATGGTTAACAGGCTGTGCCTTGTGCTTTTCATGATTCTTTCTGTTGTGTTGTTTGTAATTTCTGTATTGTTTTTGCTTTTAGTGATCTGCTGCTTGTATCTTTACAGATGTAAGACTGTTTCTTTTCTCTGTGTTTTCAGAGTGCCTCACACAGTGGGACTCTCTCTCTGGGTCATCTGTGGATGCTGCCATAGAGCAGCAATGACAGAAGAATAGCAATGACAAATGTTATAGGAGCCAAATAAATCACATCAAATACATAAGGATCCTTACCATTCTTTACAAACTTGATGGATGTGTTAAGACGAGCAACATTGATATTCAGCTGTCCAACAACTCTGCGGTATCTTCCACAGTCACAAACTGTTCCTGATGCAATACAAAGGATATGGGATTTATCTGTTTAGAAGCATTTGTGTGTGTGCATGCAGGGTCATCTGTAGCCTGCTTCCAAACCTTCTGAAGACTTGGCTGCTACTTGTGGAGAGCCAGTCTCACACTGCCCCGCTGACCATACTTCTTGATCAAAGTGCTTAATACTTTGGCTCTCTACACTCACTTACTAACTGGCCTAAGAATCCCTACTTTTAAAAATGTGGATAGAAGAATTTGCCATCTTCTTTCCACCCATAGCAGTGTGGCATTTGCACACCATCTGCCCCTCTCATTATGGATTCCATCTAGCTGCAGAGACATGGCTTATCATGGTAATCACTACAGCATTACATCTGAATGCCAAAGGTCTACCTTTGTATCTGTAAACAGCACAGGCCCCCCAGCCTTCTAATAAAAATGAAAGCTTCCATGAAATGGGAAACTGCTGCTTTCTCAGTGAAGGAATTTTTTGAGTATGCATAGAGGTGAGATTGGCAAAACTTTGGTAGAAGGACTGTTAGTGAATTGCTGCATGCAGCTGCGGTACAGCAGTAATAGTCAATACCAACTCAGATAATAACTTTCAAGCACTGAAGTCTCAGTTATATTTTGTTAGTAAACTGAAATTTGGCTTGATAGAGGTTTTGTTTGTTCCTCTGTTATTCTCAGGAGGAAAAGAAGTTGCTGATGGTCTCCCATTAAGAACCAAACTGGCATTGCATATGGAATCTCTTAAAAATAAACAAAACTGTACATTCAGGGTGGGAAAACAGTCAAGGTTATTAGGAGTAAGAAGAACTTTCTGGGTCATCAGATCCAAATTCTCCTCCTGTAAGCAAATGCATTGCATTCATCTAACAACAGATTATCCTCTATCTAAAATAACTTATTTTTTTGTCCCCATGCTCCTATTAGGAAACTGTTAAAGGACTTCATTCCTTTGGTATTCAGAAACTTTCTTCTAGTTTCCAGCATATATGTACTGCTGGCCTGTCTATGTGTTAGTTTCTATGATATCAAACATTGCCCATTAGTTTAGGTAACTCTTCTCCATATTATGTGTAAGTTGGTATATTCATAGGCATCAGTCATGTCCCTACCCAAGCCTTCATTTTGCTAAACAAAACCTTTTTAGTCTCCTCCTGTTCATTTCATCTATTCTCAAGTTTTTCCATGAGCCTCAAAGTTTTAGGAAACTCCAGACAAACTAACCCTGAAGTCAAATACCTAGCAGACTTGACCATTCTGCAGAGAAGGATGCATAGCATACCTGCTTTTCCCTTTTTTCCAGAAACCCCGGATAAGCCTTTGGCTCCTTTGTCACCTGAATAAAGAGGAAAATTTATTCTCAGATCGCAGACAGTGCACATGTCAGGGGACCGTAATTGAAAAACCTGTTTAATAATATATTAACGGTGTGCTTCTGATAGGAAGCCCTGAGGTACTGTACTGACACATGTGCCAAGTCAAACAAACCATGATTAATTCTGGTGTATGGAACCCTTTAATAGCTAACTCACTGATAACACAGGCATCTTGTGTGCTGCTGGTTCCTGGTACCACTTACTTTAAATATAAACTGCAAAATGATCCTGAGAAGCTGAAAGCACTCAAGAAATCTGTGAGAGGTGAGACCTGGGTTCTCTCATTGCCTTGCAGGACAGAGCCCTTCCTGGGGTTCAGTAGCTCCATGATGGGATGAGGCACCAGATGAGGCTGATGTGCAGTAAGCCACTGTGCAAAAGATTACATGTGTGGGCAGCAGTTAGCACCTGCACAAAATGAGGTCAGTAAGGAGCAGTGTTTCCTTTCAGATTCATGTCATGGAAACATGATTTATTTTCATCCACTGCTTTCCTTTTATTCTGTAAATCATAAAAATCATAGAAATACTTCTCCAAATGCTGTGCTACTGTAAAAGTGAAGGTGACTAACTTTTTAAAAAATCTGAACTGTAATTTGGATCAGGAACAGCTAGACTTTACTTGAAATTCATGTCAGCTCTTCTCTTATGAATTAAAACCTTCAGAGGTCAAAAAATACTAATGCTTGCTCTGCTTTGTTGATGGCCGTGCTTTGATGGACTTTTTCCTTTATATGGCTGTGTTTTTTTAAAGAAATGAGTTGGCTGTCATTTTAATTAGCATTGCTTGACACTGCACACTTACAAGCTGAGATTTCAGGGTTGCTTCATTAAGAACTTGAATGTTTAAAGGTAGATTTAAACAGTGCCTTAGTGACCTTTGCTTCTGCAAATAAAGAAAGATGAGAAAAATGTGAAAGGGGCAATAAATTGTACATTTAGGTCAAGAGAAAGCTTGATTTAAAGACTCAGAGCATTGGTTTACTTACAGATAAAGATAAGCAATTTGTGGCATTCTTAAATTACCTCTGGTGATTGAAGACATATTGGGAGATAACTATCTGTGTTTTCAGTTGTCTAGGTAATTCTGAAAATTAGTCCCTCAGGCCAAATTCTTTTGTTCTTCTCTGATACTGAGGCTGGCTAGAGGCCAGCAAAGGTTTATTAAAAACGTTGGCTTGAGGAGCTCCCCGGAGAGATTGTTCCACCCAGCCACCACAAGCCTGGGTTGATGTGCTGGTTAGAGACCACAGAGTTTCCCTGGGGATGGTGGAGTCCTTGCTCAGCTTTCAAGACAGGTCTCTTTGTGGCAGAAGTACTATTCCTTCTTAAGTAGCTCTTTAGGAATACTGGAAAGGAATGCCTGGGCCTCTTCTCAGATGACTAGAGCATAATTTCATGAAATAATTGTCCAGGTAGACTTGGAGTCTGCCTTGATTTGCAAGTAGTTGTTGTCCCTGGTTACTTGAGTGCTTTCTTAAAACTCCTAAAATCCTTTCCTTACCGAGCTGTCCTGTGCACTGCTTGCTCACGTGTCCCACAGCAGTGCAGGTGGCAAGGTGAGGCATCCTGAGCAGCAGCAGAATATTGACTTAGGCCTACAGTGTCCAAAGCAGAGGCAAAAAATTGGCTTTCTCTTTTAGAGCGTTCAGGTGATTGACTTCACAAGGGCCCAATTTCTCCCTTCCTCCTTTACCATCAAAGAGGACTGATTCCTTTACTCATAAAGCAAATTATTTTAGCCAAGTAAGTTAGATATACTGCACACGGGAAATAAAATGAGAATATCTCAGTTACCTCTTGTCACCAATCTGTATGCATAACTTTATTTGGAGAGCATTGGTCACAGCCGTTATTTGATATTACTCCATACCTGGAACTCTCACAAAACACATATTTACCTTGAGGGGAAACCCAAGAAAATTCCTGGACTAGAGCTTACCCTTTCCACCAATTGGGCCAATTTTCCCAAGCATTCCCTGGTCACCAACATCCCCCACAGGTCCCTTGTTTCCTAAGAGAAGAAATAAAGAGGAAAAGAGTATGGATGGTTTCTGTCATTTGTTTCCTGAGGCACTATTTAGGTCTCTACTGCTGCTATTTTTCCTGGGCCTGGCCAGTCTGCATGTGTGGCAAAATCAAAATGAGTGGATCCCTAAGGATGATTGGAGGAGGAAAGCACAGATCTCTGCTACTGTAGGATACAACAGTAGGACATTGCAAGGAACCTTAGTAGAACTGCCTATTCAAATGCCCAGAAACATCCTGTTGCCTTACAGAAAATACAAACTAAAACTGCTAGTGAGTATTCAAACATTGATTTTACTTCACAGCCAAACCAGGCTGACAGCAGGTTTTATCTGGATGGTTTTTTTCTCCACCCCAGACAAAAGCCTTTCCTTCTTCCTTGAAGTAAAGTGCTTGTGACTTTGTGGGGAATCCTTCTCGAAGCAGGACTGCAAATATGAAGCTACTAGATTTTCTGTATGTGCTTTCCCAGTCCTCAGAGCACTGAAATAACGAATATCTTTTTAATTGATTAATAGTTTAAGTTCTAAAATATCTGACTAGTGATGACAGCCCAATTTAGAGAATCTCAGTTTGCACACCAGATTTAACATCACTAAGATGCTTTGTAAATTGTTGGTTACCTGATTCCATTGTGTCTTTCCCAGTCTTCTTTTTAAGGTAAGAAGCAGTGTCATATGAATGCATTTAAAAATAGAAAAGTTTTCTTATTATAACAATAATAACAGACTGATTTTAAAGTCTTAAACCATTGTCAAGGAAGAAAGACCATGGCTATGCATTATCATTAAACTCTAATGATAGATTAAGCTTTTCATTTAGAGTATGCAAACAAGCCTGACACCATCACATCTGGTACCTCTGAATGCTTTGCCCAGCTCACACTGTGGATATGGGATTATGTTTAATAGAGCCAAGTCCTGAGACATCTGTGACTCCTTGTTCTCAGCTCAGATGCTGTTTGATAAGAGGAACTTTGTTTCTCAGGGTATACCTCCATTTGCTTTTCTGCAAAATAAGGACAACTGAGACCAAATTTTGTTGAGTATCCTGATGTATTACTAGGAAATAACTCTCAAAATTCAGTTTTAACTAAAGGATGTCATTTCAGTAAGAGAACAGTAATCTTTCTGATGATACATATGATCTGGGTAATGATTATATATATGATCTGGGTCTTCTGGATCACACTCATGACAGCCACTTGGGAGAGCAGCAGTAAATGTACAGGTTTATTACATGACTCTTTGAATTCATTGCCATATATAGTTGTCCTGTGTATCACTAGGAATTGCACCAAGCTCTCCGAGTATTGCTAGGTTCACTGATTAATGTTTGACAGGATTGTGAAATCCACTGGTGCAACAGGAATGAAAAGCATTAAACATCACTGATCATATGCACCAGTACGGTTGTATATAATGATATTCACATATCAGTAATAGCCAACAAAGTGTCATAAATACCTTTTGGTCCTTTTGGTCCAACCTTTCCTTGTTTGCCCACTTCTCCTCTATCTCCTTTTTCACCTTCATCCCCTTCCAAAACACAGAAAATAAAGCATAATGGTACATTTCTTTCAGTGCAGTAAGTGCAACCATTCATCCTCAGAAAGTAAAGTTCACAGGTTTTTTTCCTACTAATTCATATAGAATAGCACAGTAGCCATAGGATAAATTTCCAGAGAAGACCTGATGAATCTGACCACCATTAGGAAAAGCTAAAATCTTTCCCTTTTGGAGAGGCTATTCCAACATGAGAGTTATACAACACCAATTTCTAGTCCTACCCTCTAAGCCCTGTTAACTATAAAGCAGATAAATAAGCCAGTCTTTCTCTGTTGGGAAACCTGTACATGCATGGAAGAACTGCCAGGGAAGGAATAGGAATTTATTAATTGTTCCTAGTGACTCTGTTCATATGGTATGCAGATACTTTTGGAATGAGAGGAATGTAAATATGGTGAAATAGATCTTAGCATAGACCTTAGCACTTAGTATGGCAGAAGTCTTGCCTTCAGTTTTTGACAGGTGACATTTATATGTTGATATAACAAACATGTTTTGCAAGTACTCCAATGCTTTACTTTGAAAATATCATACACAGAGTATCTGTAAGAGGTAAAATCATTGCATTTATTACAGTAGTGCAGAGATTTCTCCAAATGAGATCAAGACCCTATTACACAGGTTCCTGTATAGTACTGTATAAGTACTCTTACTATTATTGTAAGAGACAGTCTCTCACTGAGCAGCTTACAGTCTTAAAGAGAAGACAGCAATTAGTAGGAAAGAAATGTTTTCTCCTTCCTCAGGTAGCATACAATTTTGCTTCACATTATGCAGGAAATTGGAGGCACGTCTGGAGCTGATTTTCTTATCTTCTTAGTTTTGAGCCAAATCGCAAGAACATCTTTCCTCTTTTTTTTTTTAGACAAATGTTGAAGGGGGACAACCCCTGCACCCCTTTGCAACAAATGACCAGCACCGAATACAGGCAACCTTCCAAAGCCTCTCCCCCTGTCCCCTACACTTGTCTGCAACAAGCCTTGCCATGCGGTGGGAAGCAGTGCTACAGTCTCTTGGCCAAGCCAGGATCTCACATGTGAGTGGCAGCCAGTTATGTCTGTGCCTGCAGCCCAGAAGGGGAGAAGAGGCAGCAGTTCAGCATACGGATTACCCAAGGGAGGGAAGTCTGTCTAGATGTCAGCAAAAGAGAAGTGAAAACAGAATATCATTACATGACAAGACCAATAAACTGTCTCTCCAAGGATGTTGCCTCCAGCCCTGGCAGAAGGTGTTCATGGAACTGGATGTGCTGAGGGTGACTACGACCCAGGCAGCCACTTCCAGCCTCCCACAAGCAGTGGTTTAAAGGGCTTGCTGAGCCAAGCACTGCATCCAGACCACTTGTGAACAGCCACTAGTGATTCTTCACTGCACAGATTAGTCCTGTGCCTTTTAAACCCATTTATATTTTTTGCCCCTATAATATCCTGTGGCAAAAAGGTCAATGATTTAATTATGTGCTGAGGGAGAAAGTAGCTTCCCATGGTTGTTTTCAGACTGTTTCACTGGATCTCGTTCTAATTTTGTGAAAAATACTGCCCACTCATTCCTGATTTACCTTCTCCTACTTCCATAGCCATAGGTAGAATATCATGGGCTGTTCTGTGGGGTGATGACAGATGAGAAGTGGTGCATATTGATTGCAGCATATGAAATGTAGTATTAGCTGTTTGGCTCCTTTCCATGTCAATTACATGGACTGGGCTGAGTCTGTCCCTGTATGCTGGAAAAAACTTCAGTGTTGTGACTCTCTTGTGGAGGACAGACTTGCCCCCTTGGTCAGCATGGGGGAATCCCACTGGGGAGGGTGTTCCCGTTGCGGGGGTATGGTCAGTGGTCCAAGCTGAGGAAGATAAAGGGCTGAGCTTCTGTCCGTGTTAAAGGGAGGAAGCATTTGCTAGAGGGATGGACAAGGAGGAAACATGCCATGGTGCATTTGCTGGCTCACTCACGTGCTTTGTTTTTAACCCTATCTATCTGCTACAGGACAAAGTAGGAAGGGAAAAGGCTGTAAGCAGCCAGCAATAGAAATTTTAACTATCTCTATTTTCACTAGTTCTTAAAAAAATGCTCAGAAAGTCAGTATGTGTTTCCAAAAGCCAAGCTCCTTGAATACCCAGTTGAAGCTGTGGGTCTGAGAATGGAGCTGATGGAAGGATGCCTGCTTGTACTGGTTTCTTGTCTAGAGATCATCAAACAGCAGAGCTAGAGAATGTGCAGTTTAATTTTGCTCTTGGCCTCAGTGCTAACAACATTTACAACTGAGAAATCAAGAAATTCTCCCTTCATACCCATCTATGAAACCCTTGAGAAAACTGTACAAGTCACTTCCCAGTAGTTAAGAAATTCAGAAAAGATTCCCAGAGGCTGACAAAGGGCTTGTGAAATGAAATTCCAGGAGATGGTTAAGAGCTGATCTGATCACGGTCTGCAAACCCATACAGGGGGAGAAATGTATGATAATAGAAAGGAAGAAGGGTGTGATTCAAAGGCCGGAAAAGCTGGATGAGTCCTGACTAAAAATGCAACACGGGCTTATCAAATGGACTGTGCTCTCCAGAAGGGGAGGGAGAAGTAGGAGGCTCTTCATGTCCAACCTTTCCCCATGCAATGGATTCTTTTGTCTAAGATATGCTGTAACTCTGGGTCCAGTGTAGAAACTGCTGAGAGTTTCTTTGGCCTGTGTCACACAGGAGAGCAAACCAGATTCCTGCTGACCTTCCAAACCAGGAGGACCACCTGTCACCCTGGCAGTCCTGATTGCTTCTCTCAGGCCAGCTAGTTACATTCCCATGGCTTGCAGACCGCTCTATTGCGTTAAAGGCTCTAGAGAGACTGATGTTTTCTGCAGAATGAAGACCTCTGTGTGAGAAAGACGCTTTTTTCTTTCTTTTTTTCTTTCTTCTTTTTTTTTTTTTTTTTTGTAAGAAACATTGTTGAGACAGTTAATCTCAGAAATAGAGCCCAGGAAAGAAAGTCAATATACCAGTGGAGAAGCTGTGACTACTTTCTGAAGGTGTTTTCTTCCAATCTCAGTTTCAACATTTTCAGCCACTAAAAGCTGGAATGATTTTTTTCTGAGAGACTTCAGAGCAAGCTTTTCACATACAGGGCTGCTGGAGATGAAGCTAGGTTGCCCTGTATGGGCCATCAGACTGAGAGTTGACATATGAAAGGAGTAAAAGGTGTGGGAAAGTTTGTTCTGAAGATTTTGAGAGATTAGGGAGCGTCTCAACTTCTATTGCTAACGCCTCATGTAGTCCCAATTTTTGCTCAAGACCTCTCAAAGTCTAAGGGAGGGGGAAGTAAGATCTATCACCTGTTTCATCTTGGTGTAAAGCAGCCTAACACACTCTGCCTTAGTTTACCTACCTAAGAAAATGGGAAGAATAATAATTTGCCTATCTATAAGGGAGGGAAATCCTGCTTTTCTCCTCATATTGCAGCTGAGAATGGGTAGGCCATTGCAAAGCAAGGGTAGAAGCAAACAGTGTTAATTAGTGGTACCATCTCATTGTTAATTTAAGACCAGATCACACCCAGTGCTTCATGATATGGTGTTATAATTAAAAATGCACTGTGTCCTTCTTCAGCTGTTGTGTGCAGTCATCTAATATTTTGGCAAGAAACGTGAACTCTTGGGTTATGCTCCCCCCTTGTGGTGTTGGTATGATTTGCAACCAGGTAGGAGGGATTGTGAGAGGTTGGTTGACTTTGTTTTGGGCAGGGTTTGAGTTGGCTTTGTCTCTAATTTATAATAAGCATCTCTCCCTTTCCTCGGGGACTTCTTGTGGACAGGCCATCCCGCTGTGTTATCCACTTTTTTGTAATCTTCCGGAAAACTGAATCTAAATCCTGGCAGTACTCTGAACGGGGTTTTTGAATTTTGTACTGCTGTGCTTTGTGCAACATGAGTTTTCTTACAGAAGAAAACCCCTCTGATTCCTGACCTCAAATGCTTGTAGCCTATACCTAGATATTAACCTCTCCTTTGTGCTGCTTTACATTTGGGACAGTGTCAGATTAAGTTTTAACCTAATAAGCAGATTGTCACCTTAAAACTGTGGTTGCAAGGCTGTCAGATAATGCACTGCCCTAGCATTTTAAGCATGGGAGACGCACTTGGAGCCAGTAGCTGAAGCAAGGCCATTTCTCAACTTTGTTAGTATTCCCTGAAGCTGATTCACTTCTGTGTCACAGATTTAATATACCAGACTATTAAAATGAACGCATGGCACAATAAATTACTAGACTCTTCTAGCTTGGGACTGTGTGAGACAGAAGGAAAGCAGAAGCTATAAGCAGCAAATTACTGTTGCGGCCATTAAAAAAATTTAATTGTAATTGAGAGGGAACCTCTGTCCTTCCTTCTCCTATAAACAAGCTCAGGAATGTCTAATAATCAGCAGGATTTTTAGGCAGTTGAAAGGGGCTCTGCCTTTTTAGGAGTTTCACTAAATAATATGATGTTGAGAGGTTACATTTTGTAAGAATTTAATTAGTAAGAATTTACTGATCTTCAAGTGACTTAGATTTCCCTGATGAATTTTTTGTAGGCAATTTATCTTGTATTTTTTATTTTGTATTCATGAATTGAGGAAGTTTTCAGGTCAAATTGTTCCCATACGTTTAGTGATTCTCCAAGTCTTGAGATCAAAGGCTGACCCTGGTTCTTGGAGAATCAGGGCGTAATTCCTGGGGATTATGGAGCCCACATTTGTCTATAGACATAGCTCTGCATCAGGGTGACAGCATGTCTGCAGGCTGCCTAAAGGCTGAAGCTGGGAGGAGACTCCTAGCTGGGTTTATGCGTGTGTTTCTCTGTGCGCACATAGTCTTTTCACTCAGAGCTCTGCTGAGAGACTCCCCAGGTCCATGCAGGGTTTTACTGAGACACTTTGTCAGGTGTGCTGGCAAGTCACGGCCTCAGGTCAGCAGCTCCTGTTCCTGCCTTCTGACCAAAAATACTACAGAAATGTTAATGCTCTCTCAGCCTCCTCTTTCGCAGGTATACTTTCCTCCGCACTCCAGGGCATGCCCACCCTTTCAAATGATAGAAACACCACTTATGCTGTGCTACATCACAGTTGTCCTCCTACATCAGATACTATGAATTGAAAAAAACCTACATCCAGCCAAAAAGTTCTTGAGAAGCCCTGGGGGCATGACTGATTTGCAGTGAGGAGGGGAAGGATGGTTAATCTTGATTAGTATGCACATGGATGCTTTGCACTGCTTGCTGTAGATGCCTTTGGCATTGCTAGGCACAGCCCATGTCCCACCACAAAGGCTTTGCATGCAATCTGTACAGGGTTTTACCCAGCCTTCCCCCCCCCCCCCATCATGCGTGACACAGTTCTGCTGAGTTCCATGTTTCATGCTCGTAGTCCCACCTGAGGTGGCGTAGGGACCCTCCCCACCTCCACAGACAGAGTGTGAAGAGTACTGGTGATTTCTCTCTGTCCTGGGTGTTAAACTAAAGAGACAAGGATACGCGCATCGTCCTGAGGGCTTGAGAACCCTCCAGGAGCAACTGAGTGCCTTGCCCTCCCGGAAGAGCTGTGCAGATGGCCACAGGGTTAGCGGCAGCCTAGGGACAGAGTGACCCCGAGCACGGCGAGCCTTTGCAGCACTTGCGCATGCACAACCTCTCTTCAGAGGTTTTGTCACCAGAGGGAGTCGCAGACTCCGAGAAGTAAGCAAATACAGGCCAGTTTTTCTTTCCAGTGTACGAGCACATCACAGCTACGTCAATGGGAAGCCTCAAGATTTCCTCTCATTTCACTTTCGGTGTCTTTTAGACGCTTAGCAAATTTCCTGTAGCAGTGGGGATTCTTGCTTTAAGCTGTATCTGGCTAGTGAGGACAGGATTTCCTGACATCCTCAGCCTACCTAACACAATGTCCTCTTCCCTGGCCCTCCTCCCTTCGGCCCCCAGCACTGGCCGGCATACCTCCCTCCCCTCTGCCTGAGGTTGAGCACTCTTCTCATCCTGTGTTGAAGTCATTCGACTCACTAAACAGAGGAATATAAATAAGGCAAATAATACACGTTTTTAGTGAGTGAGCTGAAACAGCTGAGTGAAAAGTCTCATAAGTAAACAGCCGAGCCAGCACAAGGTGAAGGTGGGACACATAGAGTGGGGGAAGAAGATGATGTTGGGCCTCCCTTTTTGTTGGAAAACCTGACAGATGAGTGCAGCTGTAGTGTGCAACTGCACCCATAGCCACTCTCCCAGGTGTCCTGCAGGAGCATGCAGGGCTCCCACAGATTCCACCATCAGAAGTAAAGCATTTTTCTCACAAGTTCTTGAACTTTTATTTTTTTACCCAGCTCCAGATTAGGCAACAGGGGCCCTTCCCTGGTGAAATAGGAAGACTCTTCAAGTATAAACTGGATTGTCTACTCACTTTTCTGCTTTCTACTTATAAACATCCACTAACTTCAGTGGAAATACCCTCTTCTCCTATTGCCTTGCATGCTCCAGACTCAAGCCTTCAGTAGGCTCAGTGAAGCTCTGCTGACTTGTATTATTTGAAAGTGTTGGCTTTTGTGCATGACTGGGACATACATTATTTCTTTAATAACACAGAAATAATTAAAATTATTCCCGATTCTCTTTTCACTTAGTCTGCTCAATTTAATTTTCCCAGACTATTCTCCTGCCATCCTGACATGATCTCAGAGACCCACAGATTACGGTGGCTTCAGTGAGGAATCAGACTGACATTGGTAAGAAATACAGACCAACTATCTTCTGAATTTATGTATTTAAGTCCCCACATACATGCTTTGTAGCTTAGGCTGATAAACATCAGAAACTTAATGTACACTAAAATGAGGAAGTCTAAAAGACATAAAAAATAGAATTACGTGTTGAAATTAAAGGGCTCCAGATCAAACGTGAGGCGCTAAGAGGAAAGTTTAGTTATAGGTTTGAACAGCCTATAGGATGTGGTAAGGCACTTTATATTTTCAGAAGAAAATGTGGATAACAGCATATCTGGTTTCTGAGAGAGTTTGAGATTTTCCAGGAGTGGAATTGCCTAAGTGCAATTAAAGCTGAGAGATGGACAGCTATACTGGAGACCACAGTAAATGCTATTTTGAGGGGCCAGCCAATGTCATAGAGTTTATAAGCATCATTTGTCAGAAATAATAATAAGGAAATGTTTTACATCTAAATTGCTATGGGAAACTCCCGGTATTCAGATTTCATCTCGTTCCAGTTTCTCAACCTGGATCTGATTCAAGACCTTTGAAGTTCCTGTGTCTGGATTTCAAAGGAAATGAGCTGGGACCTGGGACAGATAGCAAGATCTAGAGCTGGTCTCTGAAGCACTAAGCTCCCATGAATCAGCTCATCAACTCAGCTTCCACAGAGCTAGCCCTGCCCCAGTCTTCTTCTCCCCCAGCCATGCTTTTGATAGGAGTTTAGGAGTCAAAGTTTTGGGGCCTATGCTTATTTCTGCCCTCATGTTGTTGCTTGTTGATTTACTCAGACCAGGTCAGGTCCCATCTCATCTATGTCAACAGCCCACTTAAAATTTCCTTTGCATGCTAGACAAAACTTGCAGTCTCCATGTGAGAGCAGGCTAGAAGAAAGGACAGAGTTGGGACACTGGTCGAAGGCAGAGCCCAGGGCAGCAGAGCCTGGTATTCCTGCCACTGCCAGGCCAAGGACCAACAACTGGTGCTTTTGCTCTCACTGTATTAGCTGCTGCCTCCCCACAGTCCCAGGTCCTCTCTCGGCAGCAGCAACAGCCAGGCTGCTTCCAGGCTTGGAAAGGTGGAAAGTAAGCAATAGGGCCGTGACTAATTTTGCTAGGGCAAACACTTGGCTGCCCTGGGAAATTATTTTTTGGGTTTATGCTTGATCTAGTTCTCTTTGGACTCAAGAAGTTAATGGAGTACAGAACTTGGTCTTTATTGCCCTAGTTACTCAGCTGTGGATCAGCATTACCTAATACAAGTTTTCAGGGGGCCTGTGTCACAGCACTCTGGCTGAGACCAAGTTGTTCCTAAACACCTCAGGTTAAACACCAAAAATCACTAGTTACAAACACTGAAATTCTGTTTTGGTCCAAAGCACATAGTTTTTTTTTCTTTTTTTCATCTCCTAGGGTATTTCAATAAGAGTCCTAGAAAATGCCTCACACATTTCTGGTTTTAACTGCTACATCAGGCAACTTGCTGTGTGTGGGATACTTGGAAAGCAATGGGCACATAGTGAACAATCCAGACACAATGGGACTGATTATGCTGTGAGCCAGAGGCCTCTGCAAAAAACAGGCCTCAAGGACGAACTGTTGCTACAAGTTTGATGAAGCAGGCACAAAAAGTAGAACAAGGTTAGACGTACGTGACTGAAAGCAGGATACAAGACAGAATATTGGCAGAGGGAACTGTTCACCTGATCAGAAGTCCTTAACCCATCAAATTATTGCTTTAGGTGCGTGGACAGCACATGCTAACCAATCAACAAATGGCTTACACATGAGCAGGAACTAAAATGTATATATAAGCCGAGCTATTTGGGCAATGAAGTGGCATTTGCTTGATCATATTGATCGTATGCAGTGTCCATGACTTCTGCGTCGACAGTTGTGTGCCTTAAAAGCTTTTTCAGGAAGGCAGAACAAGACAGCCATTGCACTAGGGTTATGTTCACTAAAAATAATCCCCTCTTTTTCAGAAGAGACCCGAGTATTGCCTAGAAAAGGAAACTGGGAGAGGAGTGCTAGCTTTTGCTTTTCTCTTATTCTTTTTTTTCCTCTTTCTGGAATGCCTCTTTAGAAAATTTCTTTGCATAAGTCTTTACAAACAGACCTCTTCAACTTTCGTTTGCTTGCACTGGGGACAGAAAAGCAGCAGATAGATGAAGGGGATAGCAAGGCGCCTGGTTTGCATCACACAGAACCACCAGAGGTCAGACTTAAACTCCTATTCGTTTCTAATGCTGAGCAGTTTAATTCAGACTGACTTCTATCATTGCAACAGAAAGTGCAAAAGGCTTACAGAACATTTACTGCATTCCTTCTGTTCCTGGGAGACTGCATCCTTCCAGAGTATTTTCTAGCTCTTTGTGTTATACACAAAGGCCTCTGGTTTTGCCTCATGCTTTTTGGGAGCTGGTGGGACTGTCACAACCAGTTTGAAGACTTTCCTGATAATCAGCCTGGAATTACCCTTCCTTTTCATCCCATCACTCATATCATACTTCTCTTGTGACATCTCAGGTATGAGCATAACAGAGTATGTTTTTGAAGGGGAAGAATTTGGCTTGCATGAATTAACTTTGACAAGTTACTTGTGGCTTGTATAAGAAGTGGCCAATTTTTACAACTCTAATGACCTTTTTTGAACAGATGATTTGCAGGGTGAGCATGCAGAGAGGTTTGGTGCTTGCTCCTGCAGCAACCGTGAATGCCAAGATGATGAAGTGAGTAATGCAACCTCCAACAGTGCAAGAAATAAAGGGCTATGAATTCTGAGCCTTTCCAAACAACCTCACTTCTCCCTCCGTTTTCTTCTCTCCATTGTGCCGTGTGATAGGAACAGCATTATTGCTGCTGCATAGCACCAGAGACCATCCCACTTGTAGCCCACAGACTGGATTGAGCCTACAGGACAATTTGTGCCTTGCACTGAGATAGGTGAGGTGGGACAGTGCAGGAAGTCTTACAGCTAGTTGCTTTGGCCCATTAGACACTCCCACGTTCATATGAAAGGAGGAAGTTGCCACAATAGGAATCTGGCCTGTGGTAGTACAAAAAGCCAGCCAACATACTGTGCAAGCTCAGCACCTCTGAGTTGTGGGAGCACCACTGTGTTCTGCCATAGCTGAAGATGCTGAACAGATGGAGGTGAGGGAGTAAAAATTATGCAGGGTGGGTCAAAACCCATTTGGGGGAGAATGGTGGACAAAGAGACACAACAGATGTAGCACAGAAAGTAAAACTTAAAGCAACAAAAGTCAGAGAGTTGTCCATTGTTAGGGTTAAAGTTTGAGCAGCAAAATGTTGCCTGTGGCTGCGGTGTGGTCGTAGGCTGGGGAATCACATGCTCTGAGTCTGTAGACATAAGATGGATAGAGGAAAGCTGGCAGCAGGACAGACTTTCTTCTGCCGTATTAGGTCAGCATGCTTCATCCTTGACTACGAGGGATGCCTGAGGAGTTACAGGGCAGTTCATATACCCAGCTGGTCAGTCTTTACTTCCCCAGCTGACTGGCAGTCAAAACAACCAGTGCCATTGAGAGCCACTTGTAAGTGTCCTGGATGAGCTCAGCTCTGCTAGGAACTCAAATTAGGCTATAGGATCATATCACATAGACTGAAAAATGTATTTGATGACCTGCAATGGATGTGAGCCATTCATTTGGAGGTGATTTACTTGATACTCCTTTTACCAGTCATGGATCTTGGGGCATGGTAATCTAATTTTAAAGAAGTAGTGAGGACCATGCCAATATACTGTTTGGCTCCTCTTGTGTCTTGGTGTCAGCCAGGAGGCAGCAGGACTGGCAATGACTAAATCCTGACTTTCTCAGTATCACACTTACAAAGAACCATAATATCTAACCTTTAAATGTTCCCTGTACAAGCTAGACCACAGAAGCCAGCTGGAGTCCCAGCTACTCTCATGTTGTCACCAGACCACCTCATTAGCCTTGTGACTTGTTAAACACAATTCTGTCAAACTTTGTTCTCCAGCCTGCCATTATTCAGATACTAACTAAACAAACTCCCACTAGCTCCCTTGGGGATCATTACATCTCTCTGCATTTATGCTGTGGCAGCAAAAGTTTAAGCTTGGATTGTAATCATAAAGAAATTAACTTGCTGTTTAAAAATGGTCCTTTAAGCAACATGCATTTGAATAATCCATCATAAAAACAAATGAGTCTGTAACAGTGTTTTTGACCTGATAATCTTTTTTCTGCTTAAAATTTAAATCAGTTGGATTTTTTTCTCTCAGTCTGTAGCCTATAGAAAAATACAATGAGTTACTAAAAAGAAAGCAATAGTTCAAACTGCAATAGTCATGGTGTGGAATATATATGTGACACTGCAAGGTAGATTTGTATGTCATAGACCTAATTTTTGGCTGAGATACCCTCCAGGCAATTCCACTGATGTTAGTTGTGTTACACAAAAAGTAAGTTAATGCAGAATATTTGGTTTCAGATATTTGCAAAGTGTTTTGAAGATAAAAGAGCTCCACATGCCAGAGCTGATCTAGTTCTTGTTGAAATCTGTAGTGAAGGTCCTGTTTAATTCAGCAAGAGCTGCTGGATCAGGTCTGATGAATGCAGCAGAGCTGTGTTTACAAGTAAACATTTGGAAATAATGACAGTTCAGTCATTTTAAATATTGCATCTCTCCCTACCTGCAGGTGCAAAGCGAACCATTAACAGTTCACAAGAGGTGCCTACTTTCAGACAAAGTAACTCAATTTGTGGCTGCTAGCTGTACTGGTTGTGTGATGTATAGAAGTAAGTGAAGATTTATGTGGCTGGAGAAAGATGCAAAAGGATACCTCTAATTTATATGAGAATATGTGACACTTCCTGAAAATGAAGAAAAGCAAATTCAAATCTCCTAAATCTCCTTGCTTCATCACTTTCCCCCATCACAGTTCCACTTTTTTAGATATTTGTACAGTCCGCAATAATTCACATCTTTCATCCCCAGCCCATGCCACAAGCCCTCAATGTCTGTCTTTTTAAAAATCAGCTTTTATCAGTACTGGTCTCAGCATTAGCAACCTGATATTCCTCACCTTTTGGTCCAGGTAAAATTGTGTGTGTCGAGCAGACATCTGTTGTAGGTCGATTGTCAACATCAAAACCAAAAATCTGAACTTGGAAGATAAAAAGCACTACTAGGGTCCCATATTTCCTTAGCTGTTGTTCTTTCTTGCTGCTCATCCTTGCAGCTTCTCAGGAAATGCCTTTCGTTGTTACAGTCTTAAGAAATGCAGCCAACTCAAAAATAAATGCTTCACTAACTGAAGCAGTGCAAAGATTGGGAGCTACAAGCAAGAACAGCTAAATAAAGTGAAGAAAGGAGTTTGATGATGCTGTAGTTATTTCTGTCCTGCACATTATCCAGGATATTTATTTAACACTGACAGCTGTTTATTCCAATTTATCTCTTATCTGTGAGATGTTTAGCTGCTTTTGCCATGGAAAATTTCTTCAATATATGGGAACATCTCTTTTGTCATTTTTTTTTTCCTTTCAGCACTGACTCTTCATGCCCAGCTTTTCATTTATTCGAGACAAAAGACTTCGGTATTTGTATCCAAGTGAGTACTAATTAGTTATAGGATACTTGTGGCTGGTTGTATGCTGGAAGAGTAATGCAGACTCCGTATAACTTGTAGAGAGACTTTTCCACAGAATCTTTCCTGCAAGGAGACTGTTAGTGACAATGGATGAGCTGCCAGTCTGCTGTGGGTGGAAGTCACTGGTGCTATTTCACACCTTTTGGGTGCCATGTACCCATGGTCCCCAGAGTAGCAAATGAAAAGTTGATATTATCAATGGGTATTTGAGCCAGAAACCCACAAATGATAGGTTTGTGCTTACAGATTGCTCCACAGTGGTTGCTGCAAGCTCAGATTATGTTAGTAGACACAGTACAGAAGGACAGACTTCAGGACTGAAACCACAGAGCAGCAGAAGCTTGAACGACTGCAGTATCTCCTCCCATATCACCTTTCCCCTGTACTGGGAGAGGCCATATATCAGGACAGTGGTGTAGCATAGGTCCCAGCAGAATGTCATCCTTGGGTTGTCCAGGAGCTGCTGCTGGTTCAAATCTGCACGAGGTAGCTGTCAGGTTTTCAGCTGGGTCCTAGGACTTTGAAACCAGGTGTAGGAGGCCTCTTAGATGGAGGAACAGCTAGCATGCAAGACTGCTGTATATCCTTTTGGAAGGAACTGTGACAGATACCCATCCATGTGCAATCCCTTCCTAGAAAAAACTCTAGCTTTCTTTTAGGGAGAGCACAGTAACCAGGGACAGAGGACTGTTTGAGGCAGCCTGGCAGAAAAGAAAGGTGAGATGAGTATTCATAATCTTACCAGGAAGTTTGTTAACTTCTGGTTTCTCACACAACGAAGCAGACAGCTACTCGAAAAGTTGAACTATGCTTTTGAACTGCCTGGTGTGTAAGAGCACATTTGCTTTCCATTCTAGGCAAAAATGTATTTTCTATTATAATAGCTTTTGAGATGCTTTCCTCATTATTTAAAAAAGTATTAGTTCCTTAGCCCTACAACATTTCAGCCTTTTGGTAGACAGAATAAGTAGTAGCACTGATGTAAAAGCGAATACCTTTTCTTAAAGGCTGAAGGAAGGCTTTGATTTCAAGCTTTCATCTGGGATGAAATGTTGGCCAAAGTCTTAAGAGGGGTCAAGGCACTCCTCTCCCTCTTTCTTTCTAGCCTGGTCACAGACTGTCCCACTTTTCAAAACACTTTTCTTTTTTGTTAAACTGTATACAGTACTTTTCAGAAATAAACAGTGGTCACTGTCCTAATAAATGTCATCTAGCTAACACCCTCAAATGTGGCCTTGATAATGGATACACGACAGCTAGAGGGGGAGGAAAGAGAAAGCCGGGATTATAGATGGATAGAGTCATACCAGGAATAAACTTGTTCCTCTGTGATTTGCGTTGGGCACTGTGCCTCTGACTTGTACACTGTAAATCTGTTTTATTTATCTTTTTCTTCTCTTCACTTTCCATTTTGTGAGCAGAAGGTCAATGTAAGAGCAAGAATAGAGAGCGTAGGAGTGGGAAGCTAGTGTACTTTGGAGGAGGCATTTTGGGAAATGTTGCCAAACTGAAGAGAATGATGCTATCTATTCCACAGTACTGAGAGACTTACAGTGACTTCTTTGTTATTTATCTGGGATAAAGAGGGGTAAGTGTAAGTGAGAGGGGAAACCATTTGTTTAACCTCTTCAGTCACTGACCAGGACTAAGCAGGGAACATTTTTCTGATACTACTATTGCTGTGTTCATTTACAAATGTTCTCATTCCACATTAGAAAAGAAATCAAGACTCTTCTTTTTTTTTCTTCCTTCCTGACAGTCACAAAACCCCTAAAACACAATGAGAAATGAAGTTTAATATATCCAGGAAGTTGCTGATGAAGGCACTTACTTAAAATGTAGGAGATCCAGATTCAAATTCTTTCTCTGCCTAATTCAAACCAGTGTTTGCACTAGAGCCTTAAGGTTATATTGCCTTATTACAAGGCTGTTTGCTAATCAGTTATGTCTTCCTCTATGTTCGACCAGAAATCCTGTCCTGGAGCTAAGAAACCTGCCTTAACAGGCAATCCATCAAAACTGATATGCTAGCACGAAAAGCTTGGTATTTTGGCACATCAGTATTTATCAAACCAGTTTCACTGAAAAATCTGCAAGCACCTTCATTGCTGATGGAGACTTAATGAGGCCCATTGCCTATTATGCATGTTAATTCTCATTGAATTGGGCTTAGAGAAATGTCTGCGGGCAAGAGAGAAAAACAAAGTAGGCAGTGTTGTCCAGGCATAAAAGGCATAAAGCAAACCTTTCCTAGGGTGTGAATGTTTTACAATGAAAACCTGAGAAGACACAAAAGAAAATCCTGAGAGAGTCTGTTCCTTTGAGATGAGCAGTAGCCAGGTAACCTTTGTGTAGTGCATTGCCTCCTTGGAGTCCAAGTACTTCCTTTGTAATTTGTATTACCTTCACTTGCTTGTTCTTCAGATGTTAGTAGTTAAATGTCAATAGACAATAAGGAGTCTTCAGGAGAACATCCTGAAATGGTGTTCATCCAAAGGTGGTCAGATCTACAGAAAATTTTAATAATTTGTAGAGTCCCAGATCCTGTGGTTGGACTCCAGGTTAATACATCTTGCTTATGACCATGGGATGATTCAGCCAGAAGTGCTGAGTCCACTGGCATCCCTTCTAACCAAAGTTCAGTATTAAGGAGAGCTTTCCTGTTCTGTACCTTACTGTACTGAATAAATCTGGGGGCATCTGAAGTAAAAGGAAAAAAAAAAGTACAATATTTCTCAGCTTTGGGATCCTAGGTGACTTCAGTTCTCCTGGTATCAGAAGTCATGACGATTTGGAGTGTTTCAGCCTGATGTACCGGATACATCAATCACAGAGGCAAAGTTTAGAGAGAATGGAAGAGGAAAAGCAGCAACATGCGGTTTGCCAAGTGTAGGGAAGAAAGTAATCCTAGGGCTATTTTGTAAAATGTCATTTTTGGTTTTGACACCACACAATGACTACTCAAGCCTGTAAACACAGTCTCCACCAGTTGTTGTTCCTCTGAGTAAGATATAAACAATGACTAGACCTTGATATGCTTGCAAATAACTGACAAAAAGAACCAAACTAAGGGCAAAATTGTCCCAAATCTTGCTTCTATGTTCAGTAAACAGACCTTGTAGGACTCCAATGATTTTAGGTAGTCCTTGTTGGATATTTGAGAGGCTTCATCAGCCTCAGCAGTGTAGAAATATATGTTCCCCTATCAACTATGATCTCCCTGGTTTCCTGTTAGTGAGTTTGACACTGTTGAGTTGCGTATATTGAGGGATGGGCATGAGCATTCCCTGGTCTGGCACAGGGATGGCGCTCTGGGAGAACCTTACATCTGCTTTAGAGCTTAGTTGGGATACTCCTACCTCTCCTTTCCCACTCCTATCTCCCCCAGCTTTTAGCCCTTAAACAGAAAAGCTGACCCAGATTCCAGCTGAAAGTGTTTGCTGAGAGGCAGGAGGGATTTGGAGACAGCTGGTGCCCAGGGAGCAGAACAGTTGGTCAGCACCGAAATCTCAGAAGGAGCTTGGGTTGCAGACCACAGATTCAGAGAGCTGCTAGACACTATGAGCTGCAGTACTAAACACTGGACCCCATTTTTTTTAAACAGACCTCAATTATGTGTAACTTCTGCTCACTCAGGTAGCACTGCATTACAACTTTGGATTTCTAAGTTTTGCATTTCGCGAGAATTTACTGGCTCAAAGTGAATGTGTAATAAGCAGTTTTATTGTGAACACTTTCATTGAGAATATTCTGTGACAGTTAGCCTGCAGGCTTTCAATTCTGAAGATGCCTTTGACTTTAGTCATATGGCAACAGCCTTCCTTAGAGGCCTAAGACAGACACCTATTGCTATTGTTTTCCATGCAGTCACTCAGAGAAGCTATCCAAAAAAGTAAGGCATTCACATATGCATTCAGAGATGCGATAGAAAGTGAAATACTCGGTGTGGTTTGTAATTGTGTTTATCTAAGTGCAGCCTCTTCCTGTGTCAGAACAGATTTTTGCAAACAAGAGGGTAATGATTCAGTTCCAGGGGAAGACTGACAAAATAAACCCCAGCTTCTGCTGACCTGATGCAGTGCTGAACCGGTGTCCTACCCTGGGAAAATATTTCCTGCTTCATTTTCATAAATATTTATGTAATTCCTTCTGGGAAACATGTCTTCTTCAGAAAACTGAACATGCTGCTCTCTGACACAAATTTAACTGTTTGTTTACACATTAGAGATTATGGGCATGTACCCAGCCTCGGATTTTTACAATCTTATCTCAGACATTTCTGTCTTTCAGAGTTCTCCTTCACTCTCCTCCTAGAGATCACATCATGTCTTGAACCACAGAGCTTAGTTCTGGCTCTGGAATTTGAACATCCCCAATGCTCTTTGGAGAGTTGTTATTTTGGGCTGCAGAAATAGGGACCAAATGTAATGTTCTGTCTGGATCACACTTCTGTCCTGCCCAGTTATGCTATTCCCATTCTGGCTTCAGGCTCCTCTCTCAAAAAAAAAAAAAAAAGAATCATGTAAGCAATTAAACAGAGGTGGGTGGAAGGCATAGTCACAAGAGATGGCAGATGCTAAGCTTGTGGAGAGGATAAAACATGCAAATGAGTAAGTGGTACCTAAGTGATGTGCTGACCTGTGGATTTTATGATACCTGTTTATCATGCAGAGCAATGACAAAACTTCAAAGCACAAGCTCTGTCAGTCCTACAGGATTTTAGTCTCCTGGTCCTAGCATTCAGCTGCTGTGCCTTGCATTAACCGTTTGACCTTCTTGTTGAACATCAGTATTTACAGATTATATAGATTTATAATTATTTAGTTTCTCTTTTTTCTTCTTTTTCACTTCAAACTCTGCTGCACACTTGCCAGAGCCAGAGCCGAACAGCTCTTAGCATTTTCTTCAGCACTTTGCAAAAGACACCCCAACAAACCAGCAGGCAGCTACCTGCCCTGGAAGATTTATGAGCTCATCCAGCAAAAAGGGAAGGAAAGGGTGTGAGGAAGATGAGAGAGAGTGAAACACAATGAATAAGGAAGAATCCACACAAAACCAGAGAAAGCTTGAAGACCTCCCTCCTAGCCCATAGGTATGTGATAGTATGTGCATAGTCTCAAACAGGCATTCCAGATATTTTTTTTCTGCTGTGTTGTTGACCATCAGTGGTGACAGTGACTGCTCACTGCTTCAAAGGGGCTGACTTGCTGCTTCTCTCAGAGCTCCTGGCCTTGGTCACTGCCTGAACCCTGCTACCAACTGTGTCTCAAGACATCTGCCCTGCTTGGCAAACTCTATCTTACCTCCTGAGTTGCTTCCCTGGTGTTTGGGGACGCACAGTGTTGTGTAATATGTATCGTAAGGTTGGTTTCATGTCTGCGTGGGTGTCTTTCTGGCAAGAAAAAGAAAGTTTTGAACATCATTCTCCCACCTTCCTAGTTATTGTCTGACAGACTGTTTACTAGTGAAGGGGAGGGAGGGAAGGTGATGATGGTGGCATATTTTCTGCTTGACAGCCTAACAAAACCAAAGGAGAAAACCCCCTTCACTCAGTTCATATACAGAAAGCTGTTTGGTTTGGTTTTCTTTTAACCTGATAATGAATTACATGTTTTACAACTTCAAGTTTTGTGTAATGAAGAAAGATTAAAAAAAAGAAGGTATTTTTCTGCTTAATTCTGATTATTGTTGTACCTCTGGAGCTTTTGACCTGTGATTTGGAAACTGGAAGGCTGGATTCTAGTCCCCACTTCATATGCATGTCTCTGAATTGTGGATACTTGCTTAGGTATACTATGTGGTGTCATTATGGCTGGGTTTTAGTTTAACAGTAGTTTAACATATAAAGTACAGCACTAGTGCAGACTGGATAAAAGGACTGCTGTGACTTCTACCGTTTGGAGTAATTCACATCACTCAGAACTACTGCTGAGCCACCTCTGGCAAGGAAAAAAATTGAGCTACAGGGCTTATAAAAAGATTTCTGAATAGTAATTACTTTGCCATTGATGGGAACTGTTGGGAACCACTGAATTTTCAGCATTTTTCCCCAAGGCAGGATTCCTCCAAGTTTTTGTTTGTCTCATCCCCCCATAGGAAGTGACACCTGCTTGGGTGCTTTGCTTTTTAATCTACCTGCTCTCTGGCTGCAGCAATATAAGTACAGATATAGAAGAAAGGCTCATAAATCAGCACAGTATTTCTCATCACCAAAAACTGGTGCATGGTTTTGTTTAATGTGTGGGCTTTTATGAGTGCATTCAAAAGAATTTATGGGTTTAGAAGTAACATTAAATCAGTTCCCACGACAGCGTCGGACTACATCCAACACTGTCAGTAAAACATTATGTAGCATTGTAATTTCTCCAAGGGTTTTGTAGATTCCAATTTTATTATGGGATTCACAATCACTTTCAGTCTAAGGGACAGGAAATTGCCACAACCTGCTAGGTGCTTGCCATTTGGTCAGAGCAGCATGTGCTGGGAGGAAACAGTAGATCCTGGCAGGTTTTTGTCCTGTGCTGTGGCAGAGAGGTCTTACCCACTGAGCCATAACCAGCCAGAAGCGGTCTTGAATAAACCTGAACTTGTCAGCAGCTGGGTTAATGGTAAGAGATTACCTCTAATATTAACTGGTCCTTGGCTTTATAGCGCAGAAGAGGTTTGTCATTCAAAGTATCCACAGCGCTGTATCACAGATGAGATGTTTTCTTTCCAAAGACCAACAACTTGATCAAAAGAATAAGGACTATGCAAAGGGCAGGCAGAGCTTGAATGTACAACCCATCATTAAGAAATCTCCAATTGCTCTTCTCCTTCCTCTCCTCCTTCATCTTTTCTTGTGCAATATATGTCCTGATCCCTGAGCAACAAAAATGACTTCACACAGTGGAGGAGGCTATTTGGCTGTTCTCAGAGGTGATTCCAGCTTCATGCTGTTGACATGGTCCATTAACTATTGAATTTGTGCACAGTCTCCAGCCATGCTGTTGCATCCACATTCCTGGGCTTGGATTCATGCCCTTTTTGCCCACAGTTGGTGCGTGTGCACGATTGCTTGGCTGCCCACCCTACTGCCCATGCAGTAGGATGGCGCAGTGCCTGCTCACAGAGGTGGGAAGCCAATTTCACATGGGTACGGATGAGCACTGGAAGTGGACTTAGGCTGGCTCAGCTCAATGCTGCCTATGCCAGTTCCCCAGCTGGAACTGGCCTCTTTTCAATGATAACTTTTTTTTTTTTTGATTTCTAGTCTTAATTGATCTGAAAGTGAATTACTGCCTGTTAGCACTAGGAAGAGATTCACGGACAGCACGTGTTTTCCTTTAAGGAGGATCTGTGGCGGGGAATGAGTCAGTAACTGTGAGTCTTTCCCTGTGTGCAGATGCCAGTGTGTCCTCAATGCCGACTCCCTCAGATGTGATGACTGTACCCACTGTCATGCTATGCCATATGGACAGACCATGTTCAGCGAGTGTCTGTCCATGTTGTGGTGCGGAGGGCAATGGAGGCACAAATTGAATGCTGAACTGCCCTTTTTCAAGGAGGCAAAGGCAAGAGCTGAGATTTATTGACTAGAGACCCTAAACATCATGGCAAAAAAGGTGGCTTTATACCTCCAAAGATTTGCATCAATCAGCACTTAATAAATAGGAAGTAATGGGGACACACAGTAACAGAGCAAGGAAACAAAGGAATTGAGCCATCTTAAAAAAGAAAAGAAGGATGAGGAAATGAGAATTTATGATTTATCTGTTATTCTAATTACATGGGATTAGAACCAGACCAGAAACATCTGCTGCTTTGATTTTGCTGCTCGTGGGATTCCTCAGCCCTTTCCTCCTAAGTGGAACATTTCAAGTGAGCAGAATCTGGCCTGAAGAAATCCATAAAGCTGTATTCATTACTTAGGTTTTCTGTTTGTGCTGATTTAAGGATTTGGCCGTTTTGATTTTCTTTGGATTAGCTGAGCTGAAGGCAACTCTCCAAAGGAATGTGCCATTGGGTTTTCTGATGGTGGTTTTGTATGTGATACGATGCATTAAAACTTTCATGCAGGCAGTCATTAATTGTCAAAACCAAAAATATCCCTACACTCCTGTCTGCAAGTATCCATACTGTGCTATATTTGGGACATATTATGGTTTCTATCATTAAGAAGGCCTCCTTGTAATGCCCCACCATGGATAAAATATAGCCACAAAAATGATGCATATGGACAAAATATAAAGTGAAATTACGGGTTTCTATACTGAAATGGAACTACTGATGATGCATATGCCAGACACGAGTGACACACAGAAGAGAACTGTTAGTAAACAGAGGGAAAACTATAAATATGCTTAAGACGAGACATCACGCATTGTTTCAAGTGACAAACTTGTACTCAAAGAAAAAAGATCACAAATCTAGACAGACAGTGCTGCTAAAAGTTATATAGCTGCATGATTCATTCCCCAAAGAAATCAATGTCAGGATGACATTTTTCTTCAGGCAGTACTGGCAACTGCTCGTAATTTGGGTAAACTTTCTCTGCCCTATAAAAACAAACCATCAAACCAAAAGGTAACCACTGAAACATCTACCACTCAACCAAAAAAAAAAATAGTATTTTAAACAGAGCACAACATAAAACTGCATGAGTCAATCTACCGTAAACTTTCGGCAAATAGGATGTGTCATAGAGATCAACTTCGGTGTTTCCAAAGAGCATAGGCTTATACATCAGGCTTTTTAGAAACAGACTTTGCTCCAAATAGTAATTCCCTGGTTTCAATAAACCCTGACTGGCTGCAACTAGTTATTTCTCCTGATACAGACAGCCAAAATAACTGACTCGTAAACAGAAGCCTATGGAGCTAGATTAATTACAGGGATTACAGATAGTATTCAGAGCTTTTAGAACCAGGAGAGATCATTACAATGATCCCGGCTGGCCTCCTACGTAACATAAGCCTTGGAATTTCACTGAACAATTCCTGCTCACAGCTGCTAGTGGTGATGGGAAGATGTATCATCTCTATTTAACTACTTCAAGTGAGTGAAAACACAAGTACCCCATTCTGGTGGCTAGTTGCCCTCATTTTGTAAGCTGCTGGATCTTCTGCAATGCATATTTACTAAAGTATATTTAATATGTGTGCCTGTTTATTTAAACAGTTGCATTTGAAGTATTTATAACTTTTAATCAATTTTAGGCTCAAATGCCAACTAGTTCTGCATCCTGTATCCTAAAAGCTGATATCTGATATGGTATATCGCAGTTAGAGAGCACTTTTCATCCTGAAATGTTGCACTTCTTACCAGTGAAATTTTTCAGCACACAGCAATACATGTTTCTTGGTTTGGTTTCCTTTAGATAACAGTCCTGAGGTCCACTGTTTTAGCTTGTTGCAGCATATAGTGTTCTTGACAAAGTCCACAGCTACTTAAGTTGGAGGTTTTAGCCTTACTGCTGTCTTTCATGTAGGGAGGTGGCTGAGATGTTGCCTGGCTGTCCTTAGTGACTTTGATTGTTCTCATTTGATGCTCCTTAAGGTCTCTCTTGAGAAAAAAATTAGTTCAGATATTTGTAACAAAACCTCAACATTTTGCCTGAATAACCTTTTAGATGAGACAGCCAGTTTGCTTGATAAAGGAGAGTCATCTCTCCATTATGCATGGGAAGATGATTTGGTTTGCAGATCAACCAGTGCAGTGGTTAGAGAGAGCTAAGATGCCCTGTGAGTCAGTTTAGGTCCATCAAAGCTCAGGAGTTTAGGCACAATGCCACAGTATTGTTTATGCAGTTGTTCTGAAGAATAGTTCAGGTCCAGAAGGAGTTTTGCCTGTATTTTTCCTTCAGCTGTGGTATCTCATAACTCTGGAGAGTTGATTCTAATAGATTTCTGCAAAGCATTTGACTTTGTACCTAAATGTGGGGAAAACAAATGCCACCATGAATGAGAAAGCTAGGTAGCTCTTTTAGTCCCACCTTGTTACACTGGAGAGGCATGTGGCAAGAGTTTGAGAAGGATGCATGATGCAGTTGGGAAGGAGATGGGAGCAACAGAGAATATCCCAGGCTACCTTTCTGTGGAAAGGAGGAAATAGGGTAAAGAGAAAAATAAAGGAAAGCTACAGAACTGGGATGAGCTTCTCCAGTGGGTCTTTGAATGCAAATGAATGAAAAAGCATGACTCCAAGGAAGCAGTTCTGCAGGTGAGCATTCAGAAAGACAATGAAGAGTTGAAGATCTGTGATGGATACATAGAAAAACTCAAATTAACTTTCCTGAGTTTTGTATCAAATTCTTTGTGAAATATATAGCATGGAAAATCAAGTGTTTAAATATGAAGAGCCCAGTCCACCTCTTCACCAGGTTCACTTCAACAGAATGACATAAACTCACAGTGGGAACAGGTATATGTAGAAGAACATAAGAATGGACATATCAAAGGTCCTTCCATTCCAAGTGACTGTTTTTCACTTACTTTGGAAAGCAGAAAAAATACAAGGTGAATTCACATGACAAATAATGTGATAGTGAGACTTATGCAGAAAGGTTTCAACTGAAGACAATTCAGTGCATTTGCCCAACAATACAATTTAGTGTCCATGAGTGCTTTCATTTTGGCATGGCTCATCAATCTGTATTAAGTTTCATTCAGAAGTTTCTGAGGTTTGCAAAAAGGAGAAATCACAGAGAAGGGTTGTTACATTTAATGTTGATGAACAGCTTATCTATTATCAACATCCCAACAAGGAAGGAAGATATAATTCATTCCACCACTGCTGGAGCAAGGCTACATATTGGATTATTCAGTGAATCATGCTGGAGGGCAGTAAAATGGGCCATCATTCTCAGGATTTAGTCAAGTACACAGAATTTTACTAGTATGACCTGACTGTTTCTTAAGACAGAAAAACTAACAAAAAGAAAAAGAGTCTTAAGTGTCAGATCCCAACTACAGAATATGTCTGCGTGTCACAAGATCAGAAATTTGGTACTGTTTCTTCAATTGAAATGATTTTTTTTTGAGTCATAGATGTATTTGCTCACCTAAGGGCTTTTCAGGTCTGATGGAAAATTTCTCACTACCTCACTACAACTATTACAGTTGGTGTCTGTCAGAGAATGTGATGAATGTTAACAGTAATTCACAGAATCACCTAAAAATCAATTATTGATATGGCTTTATAGATACAAATTTTAAAAATTATTATCTTCTGTGCAATTTCCCAGAGCTGGGCTGTGTCTTCCCTTAGCTTCCTGAGAAAATCTACTATTATGTGCATCAAAAACTGAGACTGCATGTTGTCGATAGTCACTTGGGAACTATTAGCATAACCTCTGTTTTTCTGTCCTTTATTTTTGTAATGCTCACTGACTGGAAAAATGAATAAACATATAACTGTAAATGGCCATTTGGAAAATCCAGAACTTTCACAGAAGAGTCATGTGGATGATCACTTGTTCTCCATGTCTCAACTTTGTGGTGGTCTGGGAGGCAAAGAAGACCTTCCTCTGGCAACCTCCAAAGATGAACAAGTTAGAAAAATAGTTGTACTTGGGTATTTTGTTTCCTGACATCAAAGCTTCTTGAGAGAGAAATGTGCTATTATGTGACATTATTCTTTTTTTCTTGCTGTAATAGCTGTGGCTGACACTCAGCATTTGTTTTACGCATTTAAAATTCTGATTCATTCAGGGAGACCAGATAAGAAACCTGCTGAGGGTTCTGCTCATCCTGAAGTCAGTGGTAGCACTTTTTTGGGGATAATCTGGACCAGCAACAGGCACCCCATATGTGGGCGTACACTGGAGGAAAGGAGGAAATGCAGGAGGAATTTTTTCTCCAACGTGATGCTCTGTGGTAGACTGTATCTCATATTGCTTTAATCTTCGGGGTGGTAGCTGGCCTACCTGCACGCCTGGGAGCCTTGACCCATTTCAGCATAAAAGGTCCTTGTTACTTCATCCTAAGAATTTTTAACATCTTTGGTGCTTCCAACAGGGCTTTGAAATATGGCTGTGTGAGAAGTGTGCAAATACATACGTGGCAGGACAAAAAGGAGGGAGCTCTTAGTGTAGAAAGAAAATACATTTCTTTTGTCTCACAAAATTGTTTTTCCAGAGATGTTTCCCACCCCTCCCTACCAGAGCTCAGGGAAGTTGTGGTGTCTTGCCAGCACCACAAGCCAACGCTGGCATGCCAGTAGCTCCACTTCAGCCAGCAGAGCAGGAGAGGTTACAGGGATGCTGGAGCTGCTCTCAGGGGAAAGGGGGCTGGGAGAAGCTCCCATATTTGCCCCACTCTAGGAGCCCTCTCCACCCCATCTTCCACCAGTTCTCTCCTCTGGCAATAAGGTGTGTGTGGCTGGTAGCATAGAGTGTTCATCTAGTTTCTCCAGCAGTTGGCTTCTGTGTAGCTGTCACAAGCAGACAGTGTTGATGTCCCACTGATGATGAAGAGGTGGCTGCATGTGAACAGAGTAGGCTTTCTTTAAAAAATAAATTAGCAATGCACAGTTGAAACTCATACTTTTTTTTAAGGTGGAAAATCAAGCCCTTTGAAGTTGGGAAATTGCAGATATTTGTCTGTCTGACCAACCCAAATTCAGCCTGATGTTTGTGTGTTCTGCTACGATCTTCAGTTGCCTTCATCATGGACTTGTTCTTCCCCAGGGCCCTGATTCATATGAATTTAGGTCTGGTTACAAAATCAACACTTTGAAATTAGGAAGTCTCAAGCGTGGGGTTTCCCAAGTATCCTTTGTTCTGCAACATTGCAGGCCTGCCTTTCTCCATTTCACGCCTAGCCTGAACACAAAGTGTCAAAATTTAGGCCATCTGGGCAAATGCAAATGTGTTATTTCTTAACTTCTGAAAGTTTGATTTTGCCAGTGTTGCAATCTCCTAATGCTCTTTCTTTGGTAAGTAATAAACAGTGTAGAAAAACTCCTATTGAATCCAATAATCTGAAAGGATCAGTGATGTGAAAGGACTGTGGGCTGCCAATACAGCATTACTACACTTAATGGATCAGTTCATCCATTCATATGCACCTGTCATTTTTCAAGTATCTAAATCAAAGGCTAGTATAAACTCCAAGGCATAGGAAGGAGAAAAGCAAATAATGTGTGAGCTGTAAGCAGAAATCCAGCCTTTGTACCTAACAGTAGAGCAGAATTGTAAGAAAACTGGCAGATATTTTAAAATCAATAGGAAGATAAACCCTCCAGCCCCAAAACAAATTATGAAGAAGTTTTAAAAAACAACTTCAGCCATAAAGACTAAATATTATAGACACTTTTTTTTTTATTTGGGTCTTGTACCAGGCTACTGACCTGGGGCTTGGCAAACCTACATCTTGGTTTTGGTTTTGTCACTGACCTACTGCATAACATAAGGAGACCCAGACATTCAGCGTTTTGCTTAGTTACCAAGTAGGCTTTTATGGCAGATTGTTCATTTCCTATGAATCTTCCTTCATGTGGATGTCTACCCCTAAGATTAATCTAATAATAATAATACATTACAACTTTTCAGCCCTAATATATTTTCCTTTTCCACAAAGAATCTTCTTCTGACATTTTGTGTATTGCGGTGCCAGTGGAGGTGAACAGATGCAGTTGAACTGTTAAGACAGAGCCCTTCCCAAATGGCTCTTGTTCATTGTAACATGCTGACTAAATATGACAAAGTTTTCTGCATCAGCAGTGCTTTTCTGCGTCTGAGTGTGCTGACCCCTTCTCAGTGAAAGCTTTTTGACGCAAGTGCCCAAAGGCATGTAAGTTCCTGTTGTTTGTAACTATAAACCACTGGTTAAAAGTGACTTGAGTTTTGAGAAGATATTACTGTAAAATATTTCTTTGTCTGAAGCAGTATGGCACTTGACAACCTGACAACTAAATGTGCCTAAGCACTTTGATATATTTGAGTATTAAAGAAACAGCATAGTACCTCCATAGGAAAAACCGTTAGGAGTTTTTTTTGTTCACTAGACTATCCTCAGCTGGTTTATTTGTTATTTCAGCAAAATGAGTCCACCCCTGTGTTATTTTGGGGATACAGCCACTCCTGGAACTGGGTGCAGAACACGCACAAAGCACTCAGGTTATTTCACTTACGCTGTGTAGAAGAGATGAGGCTTTACCCAGATTCTTGCCTTATGCTTCAAAGCAACACTTACCAATTGTGTCCTCAGTCCCTTCAGCAGGCATGTTGGCACAAGACAAAAGTGGGTAGTTTCCTTACTTGGAGAAACATATACCATGGCAAGAGAGGTAGCACTGCTTCCAGTGCATGTAATAGGTACTACATGCATAAAATCTCTGTGTGACTTTTACTAAGCCAGCATTTAAAGTGAAGTTGGCTCTGAAGTGAAATCCCCTTAGCAAGTGCAGGTGGAAAGCCTGTGACACCTTTATTCTGCCTAATTGAGGGAAATAAAACCTTTTAATCATCAGTCCAGTATCAGAGCTGGCTGATTTCACAGACTGTCAAGGATGTATTGATGTGTTCAGCCTTGAACATCCCTTGCTTGTTAGCTTTATTATCTGTTTTGCTCTTACTTTCAGTTTTCCCTTAGCTAAAAAGAAGATGAGGGGAAAAATTTGATTAGTTATTAAGGTGTCTCCTTCTATCTTGGAGAGGTCCTATAAAAATTTCTGAAGTGATTCCACTTCCCTGCATACATGGTCAATCCTGGTACAGTTAAAACACAGCACCGTAGTCTGTGCACCCAGCCAACTTCTTCATACCCTGTCCTCAAAAGTTTTATCTGTGGAGCTACCTCTGTTATTTGCAGCATATTCTTTTTTTTTTTTTAAACACTATGCATATTTTATAAGTTTATTCAAAATTATTTGCCAGTAACTACTACAACTAGCTTTCATGGTAATTCAAACCTTGCAGGCCAAACATATGAAAAAGATTGTGTCAGTAAGGTCTCTGTAAGTTTGATCAAAGCCTGCTAAAAGTGAACTTGTAGAACACTTTGGTCAGGAGCTGAGTTGGAGAAAATGCTGTACTTTTTCCAGCAGGCTGCCATTCCAGTATATGAAGAACTGGATGATCTCTCTTGGGGGAAAAAAAGAAAAGAAAGGTAAGTTTCAGCATGCCATATTATGCAACAGGTTTGCCACATTATATAATGATTTTGCCCTAAAAATGAGCACTTTTAGAAATAATTCATGGAATGAGATTGAAGCACAAGAGTTGATAGATGCAGCATCATGAGGAGGGCTGAAAGGAGCAGGTCTGCCGCAGTCTCTTCACTCATTTCACTCAGTAAGTAAATATTAAAACCACCTGAATGGATAATAAAGTGTGCCGTAGTATTTTAATATGCTATCTATTTCTATAGATAAGATGGTCTGCACAGGAAAAAAAAAGACAATCATTGTCAAAATGTGGTTTAGTGGATGCTCTTGAAAGTAGGATTTTTTTTAAGATATAATTGCTATTGTTTATCAGTACTTACAGCTCAATAGGAGAGGAGATGATAAAATGTTGGTACACTTGCTCGTCAAAACCCTTTTTCTTTTATTTCCACAGGCATATGCTTTTGGCCTACAACTCATTAAATCTGTTGGGTATGACAGTTTCTTTGAATATTTGATGTGGGTTTGTGGTAACTGCAATAGAGAATTTAATGAAGAGGCATAAACTCTACAAATACGTTCAAAATTACTATGGCTTTCTTCATTGGCTTCCCTTTGCTTTACTATCAATTTCTCTTGATCTCTACTTCTTGCAAGTTCTCTAGTTATGATGTTAAAATTCAGGAAATATTTTTTTACTATCTGTTCTGTATTCGATTTCTTAGTTTCATTTTGAAATAATAGTGTGCATTTGTTGTGCTTAAATTTTTGTAGTATGTCTTACACAATTTTTGTAGCTACAGTAGACAAAATCAGTATTTTATTATATCCATTAGACACATAATTAGGATTGCAACTATCCTCTTAATAAGTAAGAGTTTCAGCTCTTCCTTTAACATAATATAATCACAGTAAAATTTGTGCTAGTAAGTAGCTGTATATATGAGAAGACAATAGTTTCAGGCTTTCTTTTAAGTCTGCCTCTGCCTGCATCGCAGGATCATGCAGATGTGGTTCTGTTAGATTTGTGCAGGGAAATACTTTTGACAAAAGAGATACCATTTTCTGAGCATGTTAGTGAATGAAGGAACAAGTTCTACTGCTAAAATGCTGGACTAGAGTTCTAGACTCAGCAGAAGAATTGGTTATCGACAGAAACATCATTCTCTTTGTCACACATTAGTCTTCTTCCAATAACTGTAATGTATATTAAGTTTTCCTATTGTATCTATGTAAGAAAGAAATTATGAGCAGGTAGAAGGAAGATGCATAAGTCTTACTGCATTATCAAACCTAACTCCTTCAGAGCGTAGGAGACAATTCTTTTTCTTAACAGCTTGAGTTCCTTATAGTTAAACTGAACAAGAGCTGAGGGAACAAAGCACACCTGAAATTCATTACACAACTGAGACAGCACTATTTTCTGAATTAGGATTATGATCTTCATCCTTTCTTCTATGGGCAGATGCGGCTCCTACTTGCATGAATGCTAGGCATATGTGTGGTGTCTATTTATTTATTTATTTAGCTTATTAATTGGTTCTAACAGCTATTAATTACTCTGGTCCCTGCGCTTGCTTCTTAAAACTGCAAACAAAGCTCTGGAACTCAATGAAATTCCTCAGGTGCTTAAACCCAAGCATTTGGCATTCTTTTCAGAATCAAGTTCCTTAGTCCTTTTCGTTGTGTCCTGCTCTGGTATAGCAATTTTTGACACTTCAACTCACCTTCTTTCACCAAAAAAATTGTGCAGAGGGTATATTTCTGCCATAAGTATATGTTTTTGTTTCAGTGATAAACCCCTGAAAGAGGAGTTTGTAATGGAAACACTGAATGCTACTTATATGACTATGGAACTGGAAGGCTAAGCAACACTTAGCAAAAACAAGGGCATATTTTAAAATTAGACCTACCATTCCTACCTTTGTAAGGACTAGAGGAAATTAATGGGGGCAAAGCCAGCAATGCTGACTGCATTGCACCAGGCACAAACTTGGTCTGAGACCTTAGATATATTCAGCTTTCCCAAGATCTTACAACCTACCTAGTATCAGGCAGCCAGGGGAATCCTGGAAGGAAAAACAAGTGCCACAGGAAGTGGCACTGTGATTCAGAAGATGACATTCTTCACCCTGAGTCACTTATGCCCTGCTGGGGTGCTCTTCTGCAGGTAAATCCCAGCACTGATGTTCTGAGTCCTGATTGCTCTGTGCTGTAAAATATTGGATGACACTTGTCACAAGAATAGCAGCATCTGTCCTGGCTTTTGGCTATATTAAAAACTGGGTAATTGCCTTGAAGTTCTGGTTGCTTTAACTGCCTATGGTTCTTTCTTCCGTACTTCCTTCCCCTTGGTCTGTGTCATGTTGCTGGCACTGTTATAATAGCTGCTGTGTTTCTAGGGGTGACTGGCTTTGCTTGATGCTCAAGGGTATCTGGCTAGATTTCAGTGGTTTCTGAGTTGCTGCTTCTGTGTCATGCCTTTTAGTTTGTGGCACCACTGAAACAAAAGCTGAACTGCCTTTCCTGCTTGGAAAGTGCCCAGCCTACTGGGGTTCATATCCAAATAAGAATACTGCTAGCCTGAGGAACACTGGGAATTTGTGCTATGCCAGTAAATAAAAATAATCTTTACATAGCATCACAGGCAGCAAAAAGCCCCAAGTACAATAGGCAGAAGACGCCATTCCCACATAGAAGACATACTTGGCTTGAGTCAGTTCTATTTTATTTCTAGTGCATACTTTAACACTACCAGCAAACTGTCAGCCACATATATCTACGTCAGGAGCACTTATCACATACTCATAAAGAATGAGCCATTACTCTACTCCTTTGCAGGTTATTTTTAAAATAAGGTAGCTCTTTCTTACAGTTATGGAATAACATGCATTGCAATTAATGTTAAGGACCAAAGTTTGCTAGGTAATAAAAGGACAAATAAATGTAATTCTCCAAAACTTCAGTTGAATTTTTATCTAGAATGGCATAATAATAACTGATTTGACTTCTCTGCAGTGGAAACTACTTAATCAAATGCAAATTTTAGAATGACTCTGAGGCTCAGAAACCACACACCAAATATCTGTTTTCTGTAGATTTTTATGGTGGCTTATAATGGAAAAGTTGATAGAACTTTAGCCATTGCCTTGCTATCAAATGCTGCTGTAATTCCAAATTAACATGCCTTATGTTATCTGCTAGCTCAGCTGCTTGCTTTGCATTCATTACAATATGAGAAATCTAGGTTCCTTGGTAATATTAATTTTGATGTCTGAGAGTGGGTGTTTTGAGTTTCTTCTTCTATTCAAAGCCTATAGCAGAAAACACTCTTTTACTGATTTGGTAGAAACCTGATCTCAGTAAGTACTGAATATCTTTTGACTTGGTTCTGCTGATTTCAAAGACCTGAGAGCACACAGTGACTCACAAGACACGTTGGCACCTGGTAGAATCATGTCCTAATCGATCTGTGTGGTGCTTGGTGGTTTCAGTTGGCAAAGAGCCATGCAGACTATTGCCTTTTATTGTATTATGCATGCCTTTTATTGTATTATACATTCCAGCCTAAGTGGTTTTGCAAGCCTTGAAGTTTGCTTTGAGCTCCAGATTCAAGTGTTTCTGAAGCATTAATGTAAAAATCCTTCAAGGTACTATACTTCCTGACTTTCATAATGAAAACATGCTAACTGTAAACTTCATAAAATTTTGGTGAAGGAGAATGAAGCAGTGTTATTAGGGTTGCAACTCAGAGCAGGTGCAAAAGTTCTGTAAGTCTTAATGGACATTTTGATACACGTGTTGTGAGTTAGGGGTCTCTTTCTAAGACCCAAACAAAACACACTTCATGTAAAACCTAAAAGAAACACAGAGGTGGTATTGCCATAATCAGGAATTATTTCATTCGGTTCTATTTAGTAAGGGGCCAGCCTGCCTTTAGGTTTTGCCAAAACTTCCAGTACAGTCAACAGACTATTTAAGCACTCCGCAAGTATATCCTCTTACTTTATTTCCTTGGTTATTCTTGAACATTTACAGCCTTCTGATGTATGTACCTGTGCACTTGTATGTGTCCTTTTAATTATCTTAATCTGAACTGGTTTTTTACTGTCCTTTGGCAACTATGGGACAGCTGTCTAGTTGCTCATTTTGCGTAAAGATTACAAAGGATGCAGATGAAACTAGATCTTAAGGCAAAAACTGAAGAAAAGCCTTAAGAATGTCTTAAGAAATGCCAAATTTTAAAATGGAACCTCAGTTGCTACTTCAAGTATATTTTTTCTGGAGATGGGCTTGACCATGTTACAGAGCTGATTTCAGTTATCCTTTTATAGTTGACTTGAGACCCAAATCTATATTATATTGCTACATTATGCATGAGGGTGCTTTTAACTTGAGATATTGATATGCCAGAGGGGTTAATCTAAGCTGCAGCTAACACAGCTCTTCAGCTGTTAAGAAGACACAAGCTGCCTCCTCTTCTTTGCTGCTAGTCTTTTAATGTCTGCCCCAAACTTCTCCCTTGCACCAAAAAGGCCTGGAAGCTCCCTCTCAATTCACACAGGAGCATTTCACATTCACACAGGAGCATTTTGTATTTTAGACCCACAGTTCAGCTGTCTGAAGACCAAGGTCAAGTACCGCAGCCCCAAAGGGCTTCACACCATGCACAGGTGCCTCTAGTCCAAACTAAGCAGTTCAGGTATCACTTCACAGTGTGGCCACCTCCATTAGCATGAGGCTAAGTTGAGCTTAGATAACTAACACTAAAGCCAAGTTGTTCTCCCTTATTCTTCAAAGTGTCACTGAAAAATCAGTGGGATTTACATCCTTCCATGCTTTTTGGCACCTATAAAAACCAGACCACAGCTAATTTTGTGCATTCATTTGTGTTTTTCAGTGTTTTTCAATGGCAACCTCCAATTGAAGAATGGACACAGGAAAGTATGTATGCCAGAGCCTCATCTACAGGTTGCATATTAAACAGTTTCTAAATGAAAAGGTGGTTGCTGTGCTGTAAAATAAAGTCATCTTTCTGCAGACCTACAGCCCACTAGGACGAGGGGACAGGATGGTGTGCCTTTTCCAGTATTCCACACCCACTGACCCAGAGCATGAAACCCACAGAGTTCTTGGAACTGCAAACAGTGTTTGAATTCAGACTAAAACTGGAAAACAGAAACTGGCCTTTTTTTTTTTTTTTTTTTTTGAGTCACATCAGTCAATGCTATTTACAAAATCGGTTTATGGAGACCACAGGTGGACACTCTGACTCATTACACATAAATACTAAATATATCTAAGACAATCTTGGAAAATCCCATAAAGAAAGAGGGAATAGCCGTCTGATTTTTATATTTATAACATTGGGTTTTGGATGCCAGTAATGGAAATTACATTGTTTTCACAAAAAGCAGGTGAGGGACAGTAAGGGACTGAATGATTGCCAGGCTGCATGTGGCTGGAAGGAGTAGAAGGCTCTAAGCTAGACACGGAGGGAGGTTTGTCATGCTGCTGTAGGTTGCCATTTGCATTTGTGGCAGGCTGTGGTGAGGTTAGCAATGCATTCCACAATTGTCAGGAGTTAAGCAAATGTTATGTCCTTTAGCCAGGCTGGAAAGCACACCTGCGCAGGAAACTGGCATAAAATTTGGTACTTCCTCAGCCCTACTTCATTGCTACATGGAGAATCTGAGTAGTACTTATGGCCTCATATCCTGCCACATATTTTAGTCTCTCTGATCTTGAAAACCAGGGAGGTCCAAGGTCTGTAATATATACAGGAAAGCAGATAATGGATCCCTTTATGTCTGTCATCACTGAGTTCTGTTTTGATGGATGTTTTGGTGCCAGGGCTTCTCTTATTCTCACCGCTGAAGGAGAGCTATTGCTGGACTCCTGCAGTCCCTAGCTTAGCCCTGAGAAATGTAACAGGGTGAAACTAAACCAAGACATATCAGTTCTAGCCTGAAAGCTTACTTTATACATAAGCTGAGAAACAACAGCTTCTGTTAAGAGCAACTAACTGAGGAATGAGTCAGTGATTCTAATCTATAGCCTTTCCTGAATGACCAGTAAAGTGAATAAACTAGATGCAAAATTCAAATTTTTTACTTACAGATCACCCAAACCTGTATTGTGGGTTTATGATATTTCTCCTTGCCAAGATCCCAAGACAAATTCTGTCTAGGCAGTGCAGATCAGTTCATTGCTACTCCAATCTTTGAAACAGCCCCAAGACTAGAAAGAGTTTCTCTGTCGCTACTGTCTTGTTGGAGGTAGAAATGTGTGGGTGGCTGTGAACATAGACACAATGAGAAACTACTGATGCAAAATCAGATTAGGTAGTCATAATTGTTCTGGGCGAAGCTGTATAGCAGAAGTGGTGTCACTTCTTTGTAAAGGCAGCTTGTATCAAGTACTTTGTTGGTTAAGCGGATGTAATGGGGATTTGCTTGTGGACTTTCTTCCTACTAAGATCTGCTAATTTGGCTCAGCTTGCTGATCCTTTTGCAAAATAGAAGCAACTTCAGAAAATTCACCCTTCTGGTACCCTGAATGACTAAAGATCAGGAGCTGGAGCTAGAAATATCCAACCAGCCTAGCTGCTTGGCTCACTGCACTCAGCCTCTAATGAGCTCTCCATTTGTTCTGTATGTCTCTGTAATGCTCCTTCCAGCCTGCTACTAAAGTACTTCTAATGGCAATTTCTGTTTCTTCACAACTTTTAAAGGAGTTGATTCTTCAGCATATTGAGCTCGTTTCCATCCATTCACCTTTAATATTATCTACTTCAATAGACTTAAGCCAAAATAAAATATTGCTTGAAATGTTCAGGATGTTGTTGCTGTTGTCTGTTGAATTTAACTCATCACCAGTGCAGAAGCGCAAACAGCACAGCGCAAATGGAAAAGTTTATTGCAAAACCAGAGGGATGGCAAAGTAGTATCCCTTTTTTTCTCCTAGAAGAATGAGTGTCTTTGTTTCAACCTTAGGTCCAGCAATTTCTACCAGCTCACTGTCTGCAAATCTTGGTTCTGTGTTGATCATCATAGTCATATGAAATGATTTAACAGGTATTTTGTTGCCAAGGTCACATGAAATTAGTTAACAAAAACTTAAAAGTGAATTTGCCGGCTTATGTCTCATTGAAACACTCTTTTGGCTTAAAAGAACCTGCTGAGTTGTAAGAACGAGCAGGATTGGGCATTTTCCCAATAATAAGATGGCAATAACAGGGAGGAATGCTTGGCTATGTTGTATGGTAAGTGAACAATGCATCCACAAATTTTATATGTTTACATTCTTAGACACTTCATGATGACTTAGATATGTGGCTAGTCTTAAATTACCCAGTGCAGGAAAATCACATAGGTGGTCTGCAGCCATCACCAAGACTTTTGTCTACAAAAGTAAAGGGAAATAGAAATCTTTTTTGGGGGGAGGTAGAAAGGAAACTTTTGGGGGGTAAAGGATAATTTTATGAACCTAACTATGTTACATTTAAAGCTTTGCAATGGCTCTTCACTTCAATCCAGTTCCACTCAGTGCACCCTTTGGTCTCTGTTACAAAGAAGCAGCACTACTGGAAGATTTGCTCTCTTTCATGAGGTAGAAGGGTCAAAAGACAAAAAAAGTTGAGTGTTTTGATACTGAACACCTGAAAGCTAAGCCCTGCTTCAGAAGCAGAGCTCCCTCACTGCTGAATTACCTGCTGAGTAGGTCTCCTCATTGCTCTCTCTGTGGACTCGTGGATCTCAAATTCAGGTTGCAGAGTGTCCCAATTTCAACAAGAAGGGATAGCGTCCTCCTTACTCAGAGTGTCCTATGACTTGATGGTTAGACTCTCTCCTGTGAAGCAAGAACCATGGACTCTGGCTCTATCATCCTAGAAGGTCCACAAACCAACCCTCCTACTTCAGCAAGTACCATAACCTCAAGGTTACAGTGTAGCTTGCCTCTTCTCAATATCTTTAAATTAAGGTGTCTGTGGCTGCCGGTCTTGGTGCACTCCACTCATGTTGCGAGCACACCCAGTGAATCCCAAACAGCCCTAGGCAGGAGAATGGCTTCTGAATACTGAGCTTAGCCAAAGTAGTGGTTCTTGTGAGTAGAAGTAATAACTGGAGGTGCCCATCCAGCCACAGGTACATATATGGGTTAAATGCAGCTTTCCTGCATCACTTGGAGTCAAAATCATGTTTTTAATTGCATTTTAGGAGTCTTTTTCACTGCAAATTAGGTTTGTCACTGAATGTGTGAATTGTTGTATTCATTCACCATGTTTAGATATTAAAACAAAAAGCTATTTGCAGGAATTCTGAGGCCCAGAGTTCTTCTAAGTGAGTAAGCAATGTTCTGTATTTTGATAAATGAGGGATGAGGCCTTTCAAGAAAGAATCAAGCCTGTTCTTGTTTTAAAGGCAATTGCTCTTTGACTGCTCTGGCTGCTCTGCATCCTCAAAGGAGACCACACTGCATCAGCTAAATGATTGAAAAAATAGATTTTTTACCAGACAGTGAAAAGTTGGACTCTCCAAAGTGTTTTAAACAAAGTTGAGACACCACAAAACTTCAATTCAGTACGAATTGTTCTTTGTGCTGCTTCCACTAAGGAAAAACGCACAAAATATTTCCTTTGCTGAACACAAAAATTCTTCTTACTTTTGCTGCAAGACATTTGGGTTTAGTTCAGAGGCTTTACTTTTTAAACCATAAGAATTTCTTGCTAGACACTGTGCATGTAAGCCTGTCTATACCTTTATGATTTGAAAATAAATATATTACAATTTTAACATTTTAAAATCCCCCACAACAGCATTCAACCTTAATTCTTTTAACTCCATTCCCAAACCAGGCCAACCAAAAGTCTTCGTTGACCTGAAAAGAACCTGAATAAAGTCCTCCTTTGCCTAATTTCATTAAATCTGGGAGAAGGAAAAGTTTGCATTTGTCTTTGTTTTTTCCCAAATAGTAATAAAAGTTATTTTGTGACTCAGTGCTTTCTTACATTCCCCAGGGTCATACAGACAAAATGTTGCAGCAACAAACCTTTGAGACCTGGTCCTCTAATATAACCATTGTATCACTGGAAGGGAAAAGGGAAAACCTAACAGTTCTTCTAACAGAAGAAGAGCCTTGGGGCATCTGAGGATCTGCCAATACCACTGACTCCATTATGATAAACAATGTAGACAAGAGAGGACTTGTAATGTACCTTCTGGTTGCCTGCTCTTTTAAGCAAAAGTTTAGCCACAAAAGTTAGGAGGAAAGGGGAAAGGGTGAACATCTGTATGAGAACCTGACTCTTCACAGCAGAACATTTTACACAACTCTCTTTAAAATCTCGAGGGAGTTTGGGAATTGAACTAACAGAAACCAGAAACCATTTCCTCTGACTTAGGAGATTCATTTCTCCTACTGGAGAAAACTCCACCTGCAAGGAAGTCCGTGGCTGCCTTCCTGCAGTGCACTCATTATAAATAACAAATGCTTAAAGCAGTTGCTGCTGCAGATATCATCATAGCACTCCTGCAGTGAATAATCTTCCCAAGCAGTGCTCCCAGTCCATAGGACCACGGCACACTCCTGATGTCTGAATGAATGGCATGGCCATCAAAGGCTTCCACGCTGCACTCTGACCACTTGCGTGACCTCAGCCGGGTGGGCTGCTCTGCACAGAAGCAGGGTATGGCTGAGCAAAGCAGTGCCTCTGCAGTCCTGCCAGTGATGTCCAGTGGGCTGGATCTCCATCATCTTCTCCAAAGCCAGAACATGCTCAGCTGTGAGAGGAATACAGTCGGAGCTGGGAGCTGTTGCCTTGCTGTGTTTGTACAAGGCAGCAGCTCCTGCTGAGGCTGGAATGACAACCTCCTTTTTTTTCCTCTCTCTACTTAGACCACTGGTCTAAAGCCATGAATCAGGAAAAGGACATACTACCAAAAAGTGAAGAGACTGTGTACGTAACTCATGAACACTGAATTCCTGAAATTCCCTCAGCTCAAATCCTAGCTCCAGCGGTAATGACAAGAAACTAGCACAGCCAAAACCAGAGCCTAAGGACCAGGAAATGAGCTGATCAGATCTGCAGTGTCTGTTGTCCCCTGTTGTTCCCCTCAGGCAACTATAAAATATCATTAGGCTGAAATTCCCAGGGACAGAGCCTGATTAACCTTTTTCCAGAATATACAGGTATCTCCTAAGTGGAACATAATAATGTAATACTGTTCATTCTCACAGAACCTACTGAACACTAGCTTCTTGAGCATACTGTACACCAGGAGTTATTTACTCAACTTTCTTTGTTACATTGGAGAAACGCCGCACCTTTTTTTTAATCTAATGCAAAGCAGTGTTTTTACATTTTTGCATGTGCTGTAGTCGGCAATGATTAACAGCTTACGTGTCTCAGCAATTTCTTTTTTGTTCCTTACATTTTAAGTAAAATGCAATGGAAATTCAATACTCTGATCCATATTCACCCTTCTACTTGCATAATTTCTCAGAGCTGTCAGATCTCATTAGCAAGCCTCCCTTCTTCTGTCATCAGAAAATTATGTCAATATTCCACACCACCTGATGCATCCTCTTGCCACTTTAAAGATCAGAGAAAACATATGTAAAGTACTAACCAAAGTGTGAACAATTATAACCGTTGGGCCTGGAAACAATGCAGTTTGCAAAACATGTTGTCTTTATTATAACTTACATGAATAACCTCGAAGTGAAAAGGCTGGGTGTGTGCAATGATCTCACACACCAGTTATTAACTCTAAAATATAAATATTGAAGGAGCTTTGGAAATGTGTTGTTTCCCCTGTGTATTGCAAAGAGGACAAGCATTCAAAAGTCTGAATCCAAGATCACACTCAGGGTTTTCCTATAAGGAATGTATTATGGAGAACACTAGGAAAGCGGAGAACTTGTATCTGAGCTGCTATCTGCACTGATTAAAAAAGAACCCCAAAAAACCATACAAACAAAAAGGAAAAAAAAATCTTAAAATGGAGTGGAATGCTTTGTTTGTGTTTATTTGTCTCTCCAGTTCCATGGAATGCAGCTCCAAGTTGATTCACAATTAAGAGCGTCTTCAGCTGGCAAGATTGAAGGTCCATTGAGCTTCTTTACTGGAAAACCCTGTCATCAGTCAAAACTTTGCCCAGGAAAGGAGAAGGCTCTTGTGGTCCCGGTGTTAATTCCACTGTTTAATGAATTTAAGTCCCCGCCAGTTACTGGTGAACTTTAATCTTGAGATACCTTGTTCAATTTTTTCTTGTAGATAATGAATGCCTGAAGAGAAACATTTGATATGGTGCAGTCTTAATATCTTTAATACCAAATTCACTGTGGTATGATATACCTGTGGCAAATACAGGAAACCAGAAAAAAGGGGTCAAAATTACCCATCCACTTCTTAGTTGTGGCCATTGGACAGTACTTGCAATGGCTACAACGATACTGCCAGCCATTCTTGGAAGAAACACTGCCACAGAGGGCAATTAATACTGCTTATTTTCTGGCAGCCTGCAATACATACTGGGCCACTGAGGGAGAGCCAGAGGCTGCTTTAATCTTCAAGAATTAGCAATAACATGCTGTGGCAGAACTTTAGAGATTGGACTGAATCCATATTAGCTTTATTGCACTCACAAAACATTGAGACCACACAGACATTAGTATTTTCCTGTACACTCATAAATGCCACTCAGATTCTGGCATTGAACATCTGATTTTATTTTTTTATTTACTTTTTTTTTTCTTTTATTTCATTTCATTTCATTTCACTTCATTGTTTTATGTTTTATTGTTTCTCTCCCTGAGTTACTTCCCCTCCCAAGCCTGCCCCCTGAATTTCCTGTGACTGAAGAACACATTTCCTTCCACCTCCTGTCTCTGACTGTTTGGTAGAAACAGCCTCAAAAGACCACAAAACAGACGGATGGACTGTTCTTGGTGTTTCTCCCAGGAATTAAGGTTTGGTTGCCAGTGGCTTTAGTTTCATTGGAAGAGGCAGCTGCTATATCCTACAGCCAAGTGGGAAGATTAAATGATTTGGGGACATTGAGTTCACCCAGGAGAGAAGGGGTGGAGAAGACAGCGTTTTGGCACAGCGAGTCACTTTTGTGTTGGGAGAGCAAGTGCCTGGACTACGCTGTGCTGGGAGGTACAGACTAACCCAGAAATGACTAAAACAAATGGTCCTTGAAACATGATTTGGAGCAGAGCCTACAGCACGTCTGCAGTGCATATGAGATAAATCCTAGAAATGGTTGGAAGGGATATCTGACTGCAACAAAAGGCTGAGTCTTACTTTAAAGTGCTCAGAAAGGATGAAAAGGCCCACTAGAAAAATTGACTAGCTGCTAAGAATGACAGACACTACATGACTGCTGGGAAATTTAGTACCCAATACTGCCCATGGGATGGGCAGAGGATGTGCCTTGCTTAGATAAAAGCACTATTGTGTATTTAAGAGCCTCGACCATCCTTGAACTTGCTTCCCAATTCCCCAGAAGGGATTGGTGTAGCCAGGGTAAAGATTGTTGTTCCAGATGTGCATCTGGGTTTCTCTCAGCCTCTCAAGGCCTCTCCTGGCCAAAGAGTCTATTAGAAGATGCTGCCCTGCCATTGCAAAGCTGCTCAAAGGATTTAAGCACATTAATTTTAAAGTGAAAAGAGTCCATAGGTATATTCCCCTGCACTTCCTCACCTGCTTGGCATGAATACCTCCCCTGCTTTCTTGTAGAGAATAGGCCCCAAATTCAGCACTGCAGTTTTAAGCTCCTTGAAAACCTGAGCTTTGCTACTTCCCCCATATATAATCAAGCATTTCAAACCTGCTCTGCACCTATGTGCTGCTTCTTAGACCTGGTAGGCAAGCAAGGAGGGACAGGAAAAGATGCTCTACTGGGAGATATTTTTCTTCTCTGTTTCCTGAAAAAGGCCTTTAGCCAGTATTAGGAGAAAGTGATTTTCTGTGTGTAAGCCTTCTTCCTGGTGTTGCTGGCAAAAACAAGGGACAGGTTTAAATAGCTCCTGGGCGGATCTCCTTTTGAAACCAACATCCCCAGCACAAGCTCTCTTGCAGACTGTTTGCCCTTCTGATGTGCCCCTAATACACAACAAAACTTTGCCACCAAGTACAAGAACTTTTAGTAGACTGGTGGAACTGTACTCAGAGGAAAAGGCACACAGGCTTAGGAGGAGAAAACAGCAATATGTCTATATGAACAATAAATAAAAAGCTCTCCCCTGGTAACTTTGCCAAGAGTTCATTAATTTGGTTTCCTGTCTGCTGGTGTAAACATCCAATAGCAAATGTCCTCTAACCACATGGCTTCATCCATCCACCTCTGCTAACCCTCTCTCCCGGTGTGGTGGCAGTGGGTATAATAGGCCTAAAGTCTTCAGGTGTACTTGGAAAGCCTCTCCCTAAATCTGTCAGAAATGTTGCCTAGTTCCTTCCGAAGGCTTTCATACCTGCTGCAGCTCTAGTGATTTCAGCGTCAGTTGATGGGGAGCAGAAGTTGACAGAGTTTGTCCAGGATCGCGGCTGCTCCCTAGAAAGGCCCCTGAGAATCCAGTGGAGACCTTCTGCTGCCTCCAGATCAAATCAGCTGTAGCTGACAAACATTTATCTAACCTCTCCTTATAGAACCCTAATGACACTGAAGCAATAGCTTCTCCACACAGTCTCTTCCAGTATTTAACCATCTTCCAAGCAGAAAGTATTTTTCCAGAGTGCAGCTTACGTCTCTCTTGCTGTCTTTTAACTTGATTTCTTCCTCTTCTGTGCTCAATATGGGTATAACACAGCTAATTCAGCTGTTACTTTTAACTTTTTTAGACTTGTCCCCTTCTCCAGACTAAATCATCCTAGTTCTCTCAGTCCTTTCTTTGCATAATGCTTAATTCCTCTCTCTTTCATTTGTCCATTTGCCTTCTGTTTTGAGTAGATAAATAGCTAAAAAAATGTTCAAATTACCCTTGAGGGATTCTGAATAAAAATTTTGTAATCTTTGTAGTCATCATCTACTTTATCCATACTAATAAGGCAGGATGAGGTATGGGTAAAAAAACAAGCCCAAGGCACAGATAATACAAACCATGTGTAAAAGAGATGGTAAGTCTCTGTAGCTCTGGAGCTGTCTTAGCTGTACAGCTATTTTAGTAAACAGAGTTCCACAGAGAAGAGCAGCAACTCTGAAACACAGTGAGAGCACCTGAGTCTAGTACAACCTGCATGCAGTCTCTGCTGCGGGCTTTCTGGCACCTCACCATGCTCAGGAGTGAGGGAAAAGTGGGGCTCAGTGTACGCAAAGATAACTATGAGTAAATGCCATTTCCCATCCTTCATTCCTTTTAGCTCAGAGCTTACGTTCGTGTACAGTGGCAGACAGCTCTATGGCACTTACCCTTCAGCTCCCTTAGAGGTAGCTTCATGTCCTCTAGAGCAACAGACCCAAAACTTTATTGGCCTGTGACAATACTGACTGAAAATATGTTCTGGAGCAACATCATTTATTCTCCTTATCAGCTTGGGTTTTGGTAGTAGCAGTCATGCCTGGCTACACAACATGCTGGAAGTTGGAGAGTCTGTAATATTACCTGTAAGCCACTTCTCTAAAGTTTCAGGCTACAGAGCTTGCATATCATTTGCTAGGATCGCATGGTCTTCTGAAAGTGTTCCCTGTAACATTAGGCTTAGCCACTGGCATAAATATAAATATTTGGCAAGGTATTTTTCTGGTTGAGACTCTGAAGATGCATGATGTAAAGAACTAAATGCTTTCCAAGCCCGAATATATAAAATGTGCCATGCTGTATTTAGCATAGCTGTGGAGAGAAAGAAAAAACATTTACCAGCAGACTGGGTGAATCAAAATGCCAGGGTAGTTTTTGACAAACATTATTTAACTTGCATCATTGCTTATATGCACTTTCAATATAGTACGAGAAATGCAGATTGGTCATATTTCAGCGTAACCTTCTATTAGGGAAACACTTATAATTTCAACCCAGAGTACCTGAGTAACAAGATAGCGTTGTTAGCAAGCTGCATGTCTGAATGAGTCACAAGCCTCTTACACCATCATACGGATCAGAGAGGATGCAAATCTGTGAAGATTTCCCTTTGGATCTGTGGATTTTCTACAGGTGCATCTCTTTCTGTTTTCCACCATCAGATGTCTTTGTGGAATGGAAATTTGAGGTCTGTGATCTTCCCCAAGGTGGGCCTTATCTGATAACTTTGCCAGACGTATTCCACTTGAGTCTTTTGAGAGGGATTAGAGGTAAGCTTGCTTAGCCAGTTTGAATTTTCTTCTTGTGTAGACACGTACTGAGCAGATATTTACCCTATTTTGGTCTATACAGCAATATTGAGAGTCATAAGCTTTTCTTGTCCTGTTTTTTTTTTTTTTCTGATGCAATTGCTTTGGGAAGGGACACAGGGATATGTTCGAGTGATCTTTTGAATATGGTTTTACATGTGAGCTGACTCTTGAAGCCCATAAAACTGTTACAGAGAAATGGAGGAGAAGAAATATTTACAGAATATTTTTATTCTACCTTTATTCTGACATTTTAAAATTGCTTACCATAACATGCGATGCTGGCACCAGGGAAAGACAGAGAGGAGTAACTGGGGAAGCCTGAACTCTCACTTTCTCTAGGACACTCAAGAGTAGTAAAATCCAGTCTGTGCTCAGAGGGGTATATCTGGTTGACTGTGATAGGAGTGATAGAAGGTTTTCCTCCCTGTGACCAACTGGAAAACAGAATTACTCTGCTGCCATTTACCCCATTACAGTGTTATAACCTGCCCCAGAATAAAGCACTTTGAAACGTGTTGAATACTCACATTTGGCATCCAAGACATTTTTTAGCCTTAGTATGGCCAGACTGAAACATCCCAGTCCCATTTTGAAAAAATGCCTAAGTCACATCATTCGCAATGTTTTAAGGGTGGAGTTCCCCTTTCAGTGCAGTAACTTCAGGAGTTTACCACCCCACATTGGAACAGAAGCTTATTTTACATTATGTTGTCATGACTACACCCATAACTATTAAAAAATACCATTGTGGAGATTAAGCCATTATTTTTTTTAGAAAGTCTTCACTATAAAAAAAAAAATAATCCTTTGAGTAACACCTGTTGGAAATATCCATCTGTAAAATTACGATATACTTTTTCAATGAGGCTACAAAATGATGACTGAAAGACAAACAGATATCTTCCAGTGAGAAGTGAAGGAGAAATACTCAAATACTTAAGAATGAAAAAGATTTAACCTTCATAAACTGCCAATGGAAGAGGGAAATTCTCTTTCTTGACATTTTGACACCAGTGCTTTCCTGGAGGATTATGTTATAGTCAAACAAAACTTATTGGCAGTAATTAGGTGAAATTCAATGACTCATGTTATGCAGGAGACAAGGCTACATGACCTAATGGTCTATTCTGGCCTATGAATTGTTTAAATATAACTAGCTATTTTATGCCTTTTTTTTTTTTTCCCAATTCAACATAGTTTAGCAGTTAGTCAAGAGAGAATTTGGTTATTCCTAGTAAGGAAGTAATAGATAAATGTGGGTAATATTTACTTTAAGATTTCAATGGTCTGCACATCTTGATGTGGTTTCTTTCATGGTTTTGCACATGAAGGACTCTGCAGAATGTGGGACTTGACTGAGCTCATGGCCTGAGGTTATACAGTATGATATCCAGTTCTTACCAAAAAATAGAAGGCTTCTTTGAATACGCTACAGGAATCCTTTTCCAGGGAGATCACCGCATTAGGGTCTTCTCCTTTGATGTCATGTTTTTCACTGTGAAATTTCAATTGGTCATGAAGACAATAAAGGTCAATCATCAACTGGGCAGAGTGCACATGGAGGGCACAGAAGGCCAATGGCAGCTCTGATCTTGTGGTTAGTTCTGGAGCTGCCCTGAGCCCTGCATACACTGGATATGTTGGGTATGCTGCATATGTTCCATAGTGCTCAACAGCTACAAGGATGTGTAGGAAGCCCTGATTTGCTTGCAGTCACTTTTTACCTATTTCTGTTCCTTTATGTATGCACAGGAGATCACTCATTTGGAGGGGAAAAAGATTCCAGTAATTTGGGTGCATACGGCTCAACTGACTTGCTCTTAAACTAGAAAAGTTCTTTCTGTACCTCATTCTCGGTGGCACCCACAACTTCTCCAGCAGAGAAAGCATGGTGTGAAACAGTTCACCTGGAGAACGAATGAGTCCTCATCCTGGGAACATGTGAGGTTCCACAGTTTCAGGCAGGGGGAACAAAATGAGTACTCAGCTGCATTCCAGCCAGCTTCAGCTTACAAAGCTAGTTGGAAAACAGTGATCCTAAACTTGTCTCTTGCTTCACCCTTTCTCCTCGTGCTTCACTACCTCCACGTCTGCCATTAACGGGCTGTGTTTTCAGTGCTCTTATATTATTTATTGTGGCAGGAGTGATGCCTGTTACAAGTTTGCCTTTCAGTGCAATACATAAAAGAGAACAGATCAGCTTGTAGCAGCCTAAAAATACTATTTTTGTATTTTTAATATATTATGAGAACACATTCATCCATAAAACCATGAGAGGGCAGCATTCTCTCTCATTCATACTCTCTTTCTACTGGAAAATTAAGAGAGACCTTCTTTTAACATTCATTTTATAAACCACAGAGAAGTGTTATATATAATTCAGAGCTTGGTTCAATATTCTTTGTAATCAATATGAATGTTTCCCTTGATTTAAATAGGTGTTGGACTGAGGCCTCAGTTGTTCAAAATGACATCAGGAAGGACTGTCTGCATAATTTAAATCAGAAGATACTGAAAATAAACAGTCAGGAAATAATTTTGGTGGTGGTTAACCATTGGAACAAAATACCAAGAATACTGGTGTATTCTCCACTTCTTGATATCTTTGAATACAGACTAGATGTTTCTTTGGAAAAAGTGGACAAAAGCTCCTGGGTTCAATGCTGAGGTAGCGGAATGGTGTTCTGTGAACTGCATGGCATAAAAGAGAAGTTGATGAGTTGATGGTGTATGTATGCAGACAAGATAAGCCACACTTGTTTTTGTGCTTTTAGTAATTGATCAATGGAACAACACCTTAAGGTTTCAAGGAGTGATTTTACAATCAAAATGGGATGTATTTCCACATGATCTTCTCTAAGTCAGTGCAGAGCATTTGCATCATCTGTATTATACAAGCAATCAGGTTTAGCTAAGCCAAACAATCTCTCTGGCTCTGGAGTCCATTAATCTGGCCAATACCATTAATCTAGCCAATACCATAGTTTCAGTGCAAAATTTTACATCTGTCATGTGATCCTTTGAGCAACATGCAATACATTATTGTGGCAATAAATGACTGGGTTTTTTAGAAGAATTAACTGTGTATTTTTTGCAAAATGGGAACAGCTTAAGATGGAGAGAGGTTTTGAAAAGGGGAAGCAGAATTGTTTACCTCCAAATAATTGCTTCAGAAATAACTTAGGTCACAAGAAACTAAGATTTTCAGCCAGATGAATATTTAGACATCTCACAATGTTGGTCCAATGTAGAGTGGCAAGTGCTAATTAGCATTCTTGCCTGCAGTTTCAGCAAAGAGAAGGAGTATTTAATGAACATGGAAACCAAGCTATTCTTTCTATACTGCTTGACAGGGTGACCCAACTCCAACCTCTGGGGGTTTGTGATGAAATTGTATTTTCTTATTTGTTTACTTCATCTCCTGCTGGTGAGGGAAATTCCTGTATGTCTCTTATTCACTGTATTTCAGTCTTTTCAACACCCCTAAAATTATGCACAAAGTTTTCACTGTGAATACCCTTAGGAGGTACCACAAACTGTGTTTTCACAGAAAAGTCACTGGGACAAATGCAACGGTGGGCAAATGTACACAATTCAGTGAGTGATGGGCCCCAAGCAACCATCTCATATGTGAGAAAACAAAGGACCTCCACAAGGGTTGGCAGTAGAAGAAACAAAAATATTAGTTGAGCTATATCTAATTGCATATAGATGTTATTTGATCTATATCTGCTTGCATTTTCTTTGTTTGGAATGCACTACTTTAAAAGGTTTTCCATTGTTTTGAGGGGAAAGAAGTTGTGTTTATCTGTGATTTTTAATTAGGACCATCATAAAGAAAAACATTAATTTTCTAGTTATGTTTTGAAGACTACTAAAGGGTGTTAGCATTTGTTAACTTGAAATATTTTCACATTGTTTCCATAACAAAGAAATATGTGAGGTATTATTTAATTTCCCGTAACTTGTGGTATAAAAATGAATTCAATAACAAGTAAGCTTTGCCAAGATGGCTGTATATTTTTTTTTGACAAATAATGTAACTGGTTCAGACTAGCTCAATTTTACATGGGGTTTGAATTAGCAATTTTTCAATGGATCTTAAAAGCTTTTTTCTCTGCTGTTTAACTCAATACTGAAGCTCCAGTTCAAGAAGATACTTCATAGTATGAGTAACCCTATCTAAAGCAGTGGGCTACTGACACACTTAAGGGTTGGACATGTGCTTACATATATCAGGAACAAAGGCCTGGCACACAGTGAAACTAGCTGGTGTGTGTGAGACCCACCACGCCCACTTAAGTTTTGATTTGATGTCTAAGATGGTGCCTGCTGCTCTTAACTGATGATTGGGATGCCACTGCCTCATGCTTGAAGATATTATTTATTTGGGCAACATTCAAGAGGCCACAGCCCGACTGTGATGAGTGTAAAACAGGGAAGTATAAAATGCAAATAGTCAAGACAGGCCCCAAAAGAAATGTCACAACATGCAAGGAAAATGAGTAAGGTGGTGGCAGCAAGCAACATCATAGCTTTACACCTCTTCCTTTTTGGATGGAAGATGGGATAAGGTTGGGGAGGAAGGGGTGACATGAGGGAAAGGCAGCAAGGCTGCTTGAAGATGTGGAGATGGAGATAAAGGGTGGAAAAAATGCAGCTCTTCACTGTGGGGCAATGGAAATCCACTCAAGAGTGCTCAGAGGTCCTTGATCGGCCTTCTGCTCCAAACGGATGGATTCACTCTCTCCTTCTCATTGAATCCAGCCCCTGCTGCTGTGTGGCAGGGAGAGGGGACATGGAGAGATAACCATCACTGTCTGGCTTTTGCTGTGGCCAGAGTGGCTGATGAATTTCCTTCACCATCCTTCTCGTCTGCATGTCTGGCTTTAGTTTGCTTTTCTTTTCTGTGCTGTGCTGTTGTGGAAGGCCATGGATTTTGACTCATTTTAACAGTCAGCTGATGTATTCAGCAGGGAGCTTATTTTGCTAAATAAGCTACAAAGCAAAACACCAAGAAGCATATTGCAATGAAATAAAATACAGACTCTAATTGATGCAGTAGTTTTGAATAAATCTTTCCATTGTCACAGTCAGTGCACTAAATGCCAAGGCCTGTCAGCACCACTTCTTAGTTACCTACCCAAGGTAATTATATAGCTCTTCTCACTGCAGAATCCAACTGCATCCCAGTTTGAGGTATTAATCTGTTAGCAATCCCAGTTTATGGCTTTTTACCCAAACAGAATTAAAAAAAAAACAAGGCAAAAATAAATGACAGGCTCCATCTTGCAAGATAGTCAGATCCCATCTCTGCTTGCAGAGCCAAAATAACTTGGAGATCACTGTAGATGTCTTGCTGGGAGTGTGTGGGCGAGGCAGTGCCACAGCAGAGAACTGAAGTCAGCTCTTTCAAGAGCCTTACACTGGGCCACCCATCCTTTTGTGGAGAAATGGCCTTGGGGAAGTAATGTGCAATTTCTCCTTCCTCCTTTTATGTCCATACTCCCAGGCAGTCCCCGTCCGCCTGGGCACGAGGCTGAACATTCAATTTAGTAAACATTTGCAAACAGCCTATGCCACCCACATGCAAGGTTTATAAATAGAAAATTTGCTGCATTTAGTTATGGAACTGTAATGCTTTTCATCCCTTTAGAACTTCAAACTCCACGTGTGAGCAGGAACAGCAGCCACTTTGTCCTTGGAGTTGCTTGAATCTATGTGGAAGAGAGGCATCCAATGCGGACTTACGCTGAAGTTTTACATCTGTCTTTCTGTGTGGCTACCTAAGTGTATTTCCACTCTGAACATGTAAAATCATTTTATAGATTGGGAGGAAAAATGAATGCCCAATTTATGAGAAATAGGAGGAGGAGGGAGCAGAAAAGGGGATGTCACTGATTGCAGTCTTCTGCTATTGCAGGCCAGATATCACACCGTCCCTTCACAAAATTAATGGTTTAGTGAAGAAAAATGTTCTGATACCAGTCTGGCCCCAAACTGTGTCCTGTGCACCTCATTGACTTCAGCTGGCATCTCTGGGTTGTGTGTCAGATTGTAATTAGGCCTCTGAAATTAGAAGAAAAAGAAAAGCCTTTTGTAGCACTTTGTGCAGAATAGGTTTAAATAATTTAAGTATTCAGGCATCAAGAACTGATATTACATTTGGGGCAAAAAAAGTCCATTTTTTATTTTCTCTATTTTCTTCTGTTTTTCACAGGTGGCCCCTTTCTGTTCTCATCTTGCATTAAAGGGCCAAAATTTGTCCTGGTAAATTTATCTGTAAAAATCTATTTAGTTCAAGATTCTGCTGTTGTGAAGAAATCCCACTGTATTTAACAAGAGGTATTCAGGCAGGTCCTATAAAAAGTATTATTCTTCTGCAAAATCTGCCCTAAAAACCTTTTAGAATTTATTCGTGATAGTCTGTAGGGTTGGTTTTTTTTTCCCCCAAACTACTATATGGCAAGGATATAATTTTGTATTAAATTCTAACAGCTCCAAAAGTGTATGAAAAGATAATAATTTTCTAGTAAATGCTAAAGGACTTTCCTCCATAAGGATATAAGCAAGCCCTACAGGAACTGGTAGTTACACTGCAGAAGGATTTTTCCGGCTTAGAGAGCTTGGGGGAGGGTGTTTGAGTACATTAGTATTCACTCCACGTTCTTGCCTGCTGTTCCACATGCACTGTTTTGTGCCTCCATAAATTGCTCTGGATGCAGATCAAAATTATTTAAAAGAATTCACAGGGAAAAAAACCAGAGCAGCAGTTTCTATGTATTCCCAAATTTCCTTCATTTTCATTGACATTTACTATTAGCCTTTTTATAGCAATATGCAAAAAAGATGGCAGAAACAAAGAAGAGAAAGGCTTTCTCTGATAAGAAGGGTTTTTACATTTTAGAGAGAAGTTCTCACAACAAATCAGAGCGCTGTTAGCTTTCCTTGTGCAGTCAGCATCAACAATTTAAAGCTGCAGCACTGAATTCTTTAACTGAAAGGGCACGTTAAAATTATCATTATTCTTTCTTGTTTGCAATATTTGCTTTTACATAGGCAAAAATATGTTCATCTCTTCTGTGTTAATCCTTTTTGATAGGGTGAACTTTCACTTCCTCTATTTTTATTTTTTTGCTTCTCAAGACTCTTGTGTCCTAAGCCAGTCCAAGAGCAGACCTAGCCAAGGAGCCATGCTTCTATCCCCTTGAGTTTTAATCATAGCTGGAGGAACACTTACTGCAAAATTTCATGAAAGATCAAGTGGGCAGATCACCTGCAATACATGGCTTTATCAAGCAAGTTCTGCTTTGCTCCTGCTAAAAAAATCCATTTAGTAATAGCATGGAGGGAGGAGCCTTTAATTTCTTGTTTACTGAGATAAGCCTGGTTCATGGCCCACCTCCACTAACTCTAGGCTCCTTCCTTAATATTTGCCCTAGTAATGACATTCTTGAATCCTGATTCAGAAGGAATGTGGTAATACACAAACTTGTCTCACAGTACAAAGCTGTATTGCCTACTCTGATGGCAGGCCAGAAGAATTCTTGTATCTCTAGAAATATGAAAGTGAGAGGGAAAATATGAAAAAGAGCAGGGGCTAGAATGCTGAGGGAAAGCATCAAAAGCAAAATTCCCCAAACACTGGGAGCAGACAAGCTTAGAAGAAAGCTGAGACGGAATCTTAGAACCCCCCCTTTACAGGGGTGAGTAACAGTGGATTCAGGGAAGAGGTGCGTCTTCCACACACACATACACACAGCAAAGTCAAACGTCCAATGTTTAAAATTCACATTCCATGAAATACAGCAAACCTACAGTTCTGAGGCACAGTATGGTAGATGCAAAATCTTTAAATCAACAGCATTCCCTTGTGGACAATAGTCACTTGTCTCTGGGCAATCTCTTTAAAAGCCCTGGTCCCTGCTGTGTGAAGTGCTGGAATTTGTGCTGTTGCTCTCAGCATGCCACCCTGCTGTGCATATGGTGATGGAGAATAAATATGCATGAAGTCGACAGTTAGTTTGGCTGCCACCAAAGCTTAATTTAGCTCACTTCTCAGCACTGAATAAGAGAAATTAATAACAATAATTAAATAGTTCTTTTAACATAGTGAGTAAAGAGCAGCATGTGATAAAAATGCTAAATCTGGAGAAACTTCATAGCTGGGAGACAAGGACTGTGCAATGCACTCCACGTTGCTGAGGAGGTAAAATATACTTCGCAGGGCACTGATGGACTAAACAAAAGAAAAATTCTGGTCAGAGGGAACAAAGGAATGTGCTGGGGCATCCAGGGAGGATGTAGCGCAGTCCAGTCAACGAGGCTGGAATGCATCTTCTGAGGAGGCTGAAATTCCTTCCACCTTCTCCCCCCTCCTTTTTTTGGTTTTCAACCTTCTCTGCCAAGAAAAGGACAAAAGCTTTATTATGCCTGAAGTTTGGCCACAAGCAAAAGTACCTAAAAGGTGCTTCAGAGCATTTAGTACATGAGCGTGTGTTATTTCTGCAGGGACGTGGCAAGCTTTCCAAGTGACTTTTGCCATCATCCACAAATTGCATATTCCTTCTGTGTTACTTCATAAAGGTCTCTCCTTTTTTTTCTTGGCTTGCACTACTGCACTTCCTTTGAAGCCAGAAGCTGCAGAGCTGACATTGTACAAGGAATTCCAAATAAATTCTGAGAGCCCTTTTTGGGGAGGAAATATCAGGTGTTCATTACTGATTTTGTTTCTTTATTGTGATTGTTTCTGTGTATAGTCATGAGTGGGGCTTTCTGTGGATGGTGCTGCAGAAAGTCCGAGGAAGGCAAGCATACTTTCTTAAGAAACTTTAAGATGTTTTTAAAAGTACAGCAAATATATATTAGAGAAGAACATTCAATTTTTATAATATGTATACACACATATATTACATACACTTTAAATACATCTTCCTTTATACTAGCCTGACCTGCCCCTCAGACAGTCATCTCCTACAGACAGTGGGTTGCTCCCAGAGAGGGTGAGTGGATTAAGAAAGTTAAGAGTCTTCAAACTTCATTCAAGAAGGGTGACCTGTGAATGGAGGACAGTACTGCTGAAGACATAGAGATGGTTGTGGGAAATTGGGCAAGCTGAGAGGCTGGCCTTGGCGGCATGGTGAAGGAAACAGAAGCCACATGAAGATAATTAGGAAGGGAAAGGACCATATCTCTCTCAAAGGTGTGGACGAGATGCTTTAACTCGATTCAGTGGGAAAAGGAAAGGCTGTTGGAGAATTTCAAAGGAGCGTGGTACTAATATGCCAGAGGGCAAGGTCAGAAGCTTTTTTAAATAAGGGGAAAAGCAATGTTATATGTGTCTGAAATTACTGGGTTTGTAATGTTATCTACATACCTCATAGGACTGACATACGGATTATTTGATATTTGCAGCTGGAAGATATTTCTTTTATACCCAATACTCTGATTTTGGTTGATTTCCTTTGAAAGACTGCACTCTCTCACAGTGATTTTTCTGTCCAACCTCAGTAAAGTCTCCACTTGAGGTTCCGGTCTCTTATCTCACCTGTGTTTCAGATTCTTCAGCATTCAAACTCCCTGCTGTACTATAGAGGTTTACTGTCACAAGAAGCAGCCAAGGTCCTGCGCTAAGGAGCAGCCAGCTTCTTCTCACAGATTACGACTGCCTTGAAGTACTTTCCTGGTTGGAAGGGGAGAGCCTAGCAATCCACAGGTGGTGAAACCATTTGGAGGTAAATTATACAGGCTGTCCATCAAGCTGCACAAGCCAATAGTGGGTTCACAGTTGAATGAACCCCGTGTCTGAGAGATTTAAATTCAGAGCACATAGTAAAAGAATACTCAGATGTCCATGCAAAATTCATTGAAGGCTGAGCATGGCATCATTGCTGGCCTGACATCCTTGCGTATGTGGAAAACCAGAAGGAGGGAAAATTGATGCTATGTTAATACCACCCAAATATACACAATGAAGTCAGACTGAAAGCAATGAAATTACAGCTGCTCCTCATGAGCTAACAGGACCATTTTCCTTAACCAGTGACCTTCAATTACAGAGTAGCAAGCAAATTAGTTGAGACAAAAAAGAAAAACCTGTTAGCCAGAAAATCTTATTGGCTAAAGCTTGTCTTGTTTCAGTTCCAGTTTCCGCAGCTTTCGGTAAAGTATGTGCTGTCTCTTTTGGAGTACTGGTGTTAACTGGAAATGTTGGTTCTGGGAACAATGAGTTCCTTCTTATCAAACGGTCAGGGTTTACGACTGAGTTTTTCAGAAGACCTTAAGGCTTTCTAAGTGCTTTAAGTGTCTGAATCATTGCAAGAAACCTCCTGATACCTCTAAGATCAAGTTAGGAAGATATTCAAGGCCAAAAGAGGCCAGGGCAGGAATGACTAGATGAAACCGTCATTTCTCAGTTCACAGTCCTCCAGCACTCCTTGTGCTCGTGGTTGTTTGCCTGTAGGTTGGAGTGACTGTGAAGTAGGCTGGGATTCAAATTTACAGTGCAGCAGTTTGGTGGCTCCCATACAGAGGAAAAAGGCTTACTCAGTTACAGCAATCTGAAAGTTAGGAGTCTGATCCTACTTTGTTCAGGTTGCTTACACAACCTGAAAAAATCACAAATCCAGCTGAGTGATGTGGTATGAATCCACTTTGAAAGGGGACTAGAGAAGAAAATGTTATCTGTAAGCTAAGGGTGTCCACACAGGGAACCAGCACTTTTCAGGTTCAAAAGCTGACTTAACTCCCTAGGTAGGCAAGCCTGAACAGCAAAGAATATACAGCCTTCTTCAGTTTGAAGTTGGAGATGTTTGTATTTAATTGTTTATGGCTGGTAACTCTATACACATTCTGTGACTTTAATTCTTCAGTTCCTCCATTGCAACCTTCAAATCCTATAATCCAAATCAAGTTCTGTTTTGATAGGACAAGCTCCATCTTTCCTTCTCTGGATACACAGTTTGACAAGTGAGGCCTTCCTTTTGGTATATTAGCACCTTGTATCTGCCTCAGATTTAAGAAATGAGCCAAGGTCTCAATCAAAAAAATGAGGCGAAACCATTTACAAGATAAAACAAGCCACATAGTTAAAACAAAGATAACCACTTAGGTATAAGTTTTCTTTGAACAACATTATTAGCTAAATACCTTTTATCTTCCTTCAGTTTATGTTGGTATGAAATCTTTTCCTCAAAGGTTTCTGAGTTATATGAGAGAAAAGGGATGGAGAAATATCTGCAGGGGGTTTTCACCTACTTTGGCAAAATCTGAAACATGCTTTCCTGCTACTTGCACCACGACACTGTTTGCAGATTATCAGATTTCTTTAAGCCTCCATTTTCAAAGTTTTTCCCAGGATAGTTCACATCATCTGCTCTTACAATTTAAACCAAGAGATTAATTTCTAAGGGGCTACTGTAACAGCACAGTAGAATGCCAGATTGTTTCCTTCTTGCAGCTACTAATATGTTTGCTTTCAGAGGCAACCAATCTTTTTGAGATCCCTCTTCCCCTTAGTTTGACAGAACGCTGTTAATGACGAAGCTCTGAGTGTTCTCTAAATGCAATGTGTGGTGAACTTTGAGTCCCAAGCCTGAAGCCACAGTCTTCCCACTGTTTGTTGCTTGGGCTCAATAAACATCACACTGATATATTGAGATGACTCAGCTACGCAGCATTCACCTGCCAGCACCAACTCACTGGTCTGGACTTGTGAGTTTTTCCAGATAGCAGACAGGCTGAAAGAGCAAAGTAATTTATAGACCTGGTGATTATAATGATGCATGGGAACAAAAATAGATTTATAACAATCATAACATCCAGGGCAGCAATACAAATAGTGAGGATAAAAACCAGGGAAAGATAAATACCTGTCTGGAAATATGACTACTGCTGAATCAATAAGCTGATGTCCTACCAAAAGCACATCATTACAGATTGAAAGCAATGTGGTATCAGTAACTTTCAGTCTGCCCAATGAAAGTGGTCCTTTTTCTCCAGTTTTATGCACTGCTACAAGTTGCAATGAACCATTTCTGTTAACTAGAGGGCTATTTCTGCATCACTTTTAACTAATGATTTTTAAAACAAGGTAGTCATATTCCTGTAACATGGAACAGACTACTTAATGCCTATATTCATCACTTTAGATTTGTTAGTAAAAGAAGAAATCCTGATTTTTTTTTGTTTCTTTTCCTATTACAGCTCATAAACTATGTTATGGATGATGAATAATTAAAGGGACTTAACTTTTAAAAAATAATTTCAGGCTATTATGGCATGTAGTCACAAACGTGGTTCTTTTAAACACTGCTGAGAACAGCTTGGTTGTAGTATGGACAAGTGTTTATTACAGGGTTTACTGCCTTGTCCTATGATTCCATGCTCTGCAAAGCACATCTTAACTAATTCCCAAAGGCAAAGTGGCAATGCTGTAAAGCACTTGTGAAAACATTCAAACTGCAGTTTAAACCTTGTTAAAGTGCAGTTCTCTGAAAAGTGACACTAAAAATGGCAGTGTGGGATGCTGTATTTATTGTCTATTTGGGATTTCCAGATCAAACATGCTAAGTACCACTATATAGTTCCCTCCTAACATCCACAGACAGCTCCACAGACTCCAATGAGATTACATAGTTGAAACTTTCATGTTCATGTATCGTTAAGATGATGGTCTCCTTAGCATCTGTCCAAACCTGCTGTCCTCACTGAAACAGATACACCTTGGCCCCCTTCCATTTAGCTGAATGAGCTCGAGGAGGATCTGTTTTCTTCTCATTAACCTGTGTCAGTTTTTTCACTGCTTATGGGCATAAAACATCTTTTCAGGCAGGTCAGTAAATCTAACTCTGAACAATCTACACAAAACAGATGTGTTGAAGAAGATGCCACTTCTTAACCATAGCCACATTTTCAGCTAAAGAATTTTAATGGCTTTTCAATTTGTTTTCTGGTCTATTTCACAGCATAAAATATTTCAATCTCTAGAAAATTCTGATAGGAACAATACTCTCTACACACATTAACCTGTTTGAATACAGGTTTATGAGCTACATTTTTAGTTCCCTAGAGAGCCAGCTGTTGCGTATTTATGGCTAGCACCAGCAATGAGAAGACACAGCCCAATCCAAAGCCCACTGAAATTCAGTTACACTGTTAAATTAACCATGGGGAGCTTGCTATGGGCTTGGTGCTTTTCTTTCTGCTATATCTGCGTGGGAAGCAATCAGCCTCACCCAGCTCCCAGGGACCTCTGAGTAGACACCAGAGCTTGCTGTTCCCAATCAGGAGAAGAGACACATTGCCATGTCCTCTGAAGGGATAAAGCTAGTTTGGCTTAAATAATTTCTGCTGATGGAGTTGCTATAGCTTTCTGGTTGACACTTAAAGTTGGTCCCTATATGGAGAATACTGGACTCACGCATAGCTACCCTGACATGGTCAAAGGCAGCCATTTCTAAAACAGTCCTTCCCCCTACCCCGCAATGAAAATGTAGAAATGTAGAGGTAGATCCTGTTTATTGGCACTACTGTCCCCTTATCTGGGGAGTATGTTGACAAATACATCTAAGAATAGATACTAAAGTACTGAAAGGCTCTGAAAAGATTACAGGAGCAGTTACAGCATCCATTCAAGGTGCAATAGTAATCAAGTGGTAACCGGTACCCAATAGATGCCAGCAATACTCCCTCAGCTGGTAGGGTTTCTGTGCCAGTTTTTCACATCAACTCTTACAAAGAACTCATCACTAATTCAAGTGTCTTGAATTTTTATCATTCTAACCAGTGTAGTCAGCATCTGTTCCAATCTTGGGTTATGCTTGATGGATGTTCAAATGATTACAGATGTGTAGGGAGGAATGTGCGAGGCTGCCCTTCTTGAAGACGATGGTTTCCTGACACAGCGTAGCTGAATTTTTGTGAAACAATATGCAGGCTTTTTCCACCTCACACTTTTGCCAATCCCGCACAGCCTTGTGACTCAAAGGGGCAAAACTGCACAACCCAGAGCCAACGTGGGCCCCAGATTTGAAATGCTCGATAGCTCGATAGTAATATCCAGAGCTGAGGTTTTGGTCTGGCCTGTGAAAAGGGAGAGAAAACCATCTGTGAAAACTGGAGGCACATTTGGGTTTGGCTTCTACCCCAGGATCCCACAGTCTCCCATAATCACATTCTGAATATCTGCAGACTGGGAGAAGAAATCCTTTCTCCGCACCTTGGCTTGGAAAGCCGTGCTCAGCTCCACACCAGGTACACCCAGGTTCCCGGGGGCTTCCAGGGAACCCTCTGAGTAATCCAGGGAGGTAAGACCAGCAGGGTGTGATCCTTACAGCTTCAGAAAAATGCCGTTTTCTAACTAAAAGCGGGGGAAGAAAGAACGGGCACCCGAGTGGGGCTTCTCCTGTGGGCAAGGGCTTGCTGAAAACACGGAATGCCACTAGAAAATCCCAACTGCAGGTGCAAGAGCCCCGTGTCGTTCCCACAGGTCTCTCCTCCTCACAAAGGCCCTCGGGGCTGGTGCTGGCCGGAGGGCGGCCGGGCAGCCGGACACCCCTCCCGTCACCCAGGCCTGCCCTGGCAGGCAGCCGGGGCAGCGGGGCCGCTCCTCGCCTTCCTGCCTCAACCAGCAGGGAAGGGAAACCAAACCCGGGGGGACCCTCCTTCCCCTCAGCCTCCCCCTCCCTGGCCTTTGCTGTCCAGCCAGCCCCGTTCCTGAAAACCCCCGGGGAGCCCAGCCGACGGGAGCCCTCTTCCTGGCCGGGACAACGGCAGCCCCGGCTGTGCCTCAGGGCCCTGCCCGCGGGTGGCGGTGCCGCCGCAGGGCCCCGGGGCTCAGCCTCCAGCGGTGGGTTTTGACCGTGTCTCCCGAGAGCCGGGGAGGGCGAGGGAGCTGCCTGCGAGAGCTGCACACCAGTGACAGCCACGCTGGCCCGCGGGGGGGGGGATCAGCTGTGAGAC
>JANZLQ010000029.1:38813016-38857144 GCA_026212715.1 Elanus axillaris | reverse complement strand
AGGTTCCTTAAAAAAAAAAAGGGGGGGGGGGGGGAGCGCGCGAGAGAAAAGTTTGGTCATGGTAGGGGATGAGTGATCAAAGCTGAGCCAAAGCTTCCTGTTACACCGGGACTATATATATATCGTGTCTTTAATGTTGGGGGTTGTAAGCAGGCTGCTAGGAGACTGGAGCGGGAGCTGACTCTCTGCCTGATTTCCCAGCTCGCTGAGGTTTCTTCTACCGACCACAATGAACAAGTTCCTGTGCTGCACGCTTGTGGTAAGTCCCTTCAGAGAGGTAGATAGGCTTTAAGATGCATTACAGCTTCAGAGATCAGGCTGTAAAGACATACGGCTTTTCTTCTGTTTGTTTGGGGGTTTTTTTTGTTTTGTTTGGGTTTTTCCGGTTTGGGAGGGTTTTTTGCCTTCTGTCCGTTTTCTTGGTAAACCCTTTTCGTTTCATCACGCCGAGCTTTCCTGGTGAGGTTTGGAGTGCGAAGGACATGTCCAGCTCCAGGGAGGCAGCTGGGATTTTCATCCCATTCTTAAAAGGTAGTGACACGATTTTGCCTTTTTTCCTATCGTCCTCTCTCCTTTTGTAAGGCTTCATCGTACCGGGCTGACACAAAACACTGTATCTAGGGATAAATTTAGAAACTGTACTCTGGGATGTTTGGTTATGATTTACAAGATCTCCATCCCTGCCTGTCTGTGTAATCTCTGCTGCAGTGGCACTGGTCAGTATCTCAGATACCGGGCTGGCTTTCTTACCTGGGAAAACCACTGTGAACTCCAGGAAAAAAAAAAAAAAGAAAGAAAAAAACTAAAAAAAAGCACAAGCACAAGCGTGTGGTGCTTGTTTTGGCTTAGAAAAATCAGCTTCATGTGCAAGAAAGTGATGTATTAGTAGCTATGTCAGTAGCTATTACAGAAAAAGTTGTGTTGTTAAATCTGGTATAAGCCCCTACTTTAACAAGTTTTTATTTACTTGGTGATTTAGCAAGATACTTCCAGATGTAAATTTACAGACGTTAGCAGTGCAGTAAATCTTTCAAAATGTCATTTAATCCATTTAACCATATAGAATTATATATGATGTCAGATTAATTAAAACCTGCATACAGGCAGATACTGTTTAACATCTACTTGGAGGCTATTCATATTTTGGATAAGAAAATATTCAATGAAAACCATTAAAAATAATATTCAGAGCAGGCTGTTATGCATGCCTGCACAGTAACTTGCTCCTGGGTTGTTCTGGTGAGTACAGTGGCATTAATGTTGTGGCAGAGCATTAGAACTGAGATCCATTTATTTTGAAAGCTCTTTATAAATGCAACGAGATTTCCAGGATCCGATGAGTAATGCATGTTTATTACTCTCTGTACAACTTTCTGAAAGAGCTTTTTGAGAAACAAACCCAAGGTAATTAATGGTGCAAAGGAAGCAAAAATTGTCAGGCTCGTGGTCAGCAAATTGAAACACAGGACAACTTTTTCATCTCATGTGTATTTTTCCTCTTATGTATGATGTTGTGTCATCTTTGTATGAAAGCATGGGAAGTTAATCTGGGAATTTCAGCAGTAGCCTGTTATCATCTTGGCTTCTTATCTGTGGCTGTCATAAAAAAATCACATCACTATTTTGATTTTGATTAAATGTAATGTGCCTGTTCATGTTCTCCTATAAAGTAATAGCGTTTGGTGAAGTTCAGCATAATACTCTGGCAGACGGGTCTTGGAGGTGAAATAGACCAGTGGCAGAAATACATACCAGAGCTTCATCATTCAACTCTCTTTATTATTTAAAAGCAATTTATTTGAGGTTATTGTGAAGTTTAAGTACTATCAGTGAAGTTTAAGTAATGTCAGATGTGCTGGAGCTCAGAAGAGAAGTTTTAGTACCTGTTTTATAAGAACGCTTGTAGGAGGCACAACAGCAGTTCAAAGTTATGTACGTCTGGCTCACATACCTTAAACCTTCGGACATGATGTACTTTCAGCCTTGGCCTCTTTGCTAAGGTTTCAGAAAGGGGACCTGCTGTGGTAGTGCATGCATGTACGTGTTGTTTGCTGGAACACTAAAACTGCTTACAAACAGACAAGCGTTATGAAATCAGACTGAATTGAAAGAAATTCCCCAGAGCTGGATCTCGTTACTTGTCACGTAACTATCTTGACCCTTAAACTTGACCTTTCTCTATTTTGGATCTCTGGGCGCATGTGACATGCTTTTTCTGGCCTGCCTGTTGGGTTTGCTGTGTGTAGGCAGCAGTGGCTTTGCAGCCCGCGAGGGTAGGAGTTATCTTTCTGTCTGACTTTCTTTCTGTCTGTCTGCATGTGTGTTGGTTAAAAATAAAACACCAAGGTTACCAGAAGAATTTTTAAAAGATATTGTCACAATTTAAATAGCACCCACTGGTCAAATCTCACAGAAACTTTAGTTTTGTTCCTTCTGTATTTAACTTTTATGCTACTAGATTTACTACTCTGATGGTGTTCCTGGAGAAAAACACCTGTTTGCACATAATACTGGACATACTGTTTCTCTAGCTAGATGGTCAGTTGGTAGTAATTCTGTTCAGTGCAAAGGCAGACTGTAGTCATGGTGGGTAACATCCCAGGTTTGAGTTAGCTCTAAATCTTGCTGTCACTCTTGAGTAATGTTCCAAAATAGGACTTATGGATAAGACACATCTTTTGGCAAGAAGCTGGTTAGTCTTTTCTGCTTTCTCCCTCCACAAGCTTCAAGGCAAATGTAACTCATATAAATGAAGACTTTCAGTTTAGCACTTCTTTGATAAGACCTGCTCTTTAGCTGAATGTCATTTTCCTACCACTGAAAATGAAGCAATAGTTTAGACCCCTAAATTGCTTTGTGAATGACAACTAATGGTGCCTCACAAAGTCTCTATGGGATTTGAATTGTTGACGTATTGCTTTACTGACAGAGAAAGGAAGACAGTGGTTGATAGCCTCAGGTTTGAATACAGGTGGCTTAGGAGAGTCACTAGTTATATTCCTTATGTAAAAGAGCAGCCTCCGCTTTATAAAGCATCTTCCATACAAATGTAGGTCCCGTTATGCCCAAAGTGAGTGGATTGCATTGAAGCAGTTGGCAGAATGGTGGCACAGCTTTATAAGCTAAACTCAAACCAGTGAAAATGACTCCATTTTAGCTTTCATTGTGTACCTGACGTTCAGCTGTGGTCTGCCGAAAGGTGCTTTGTCTGGACTGTGCGGTAAGTGAGCCCGCAGCAGCTCACAGCATAAGCAGTGCTGCACAGCTGTTGGCGTATAGAGGTTAAATTTGGTGATTGCATGGGGACCCCCAGTGCAGCAAGGTGAGGAAGGTCAGAGTATCTCCCAGATGGGTGGCAGTCCTTTCTCCCTAGATGACAAATATTTTACAATGGTTATTTGCAATAGACGGCCATGGATCTGATCCAGCATGACACTGTCATGTACTGAATCTAGAGATACTGTTTTGATTTGATGCTAGTGATTTGGAGGACCTTGTTAATATCATTCAGTGCTATATTTCACCACTGGGATTTCTCTGGGGTCTGTGCACGGTTTCAGTGAGGCATTCTGCCTAAGGGCTGAGGGTAACTGAAGGCCTACTGCCTTAGCTTTGTCCAAATACTTTGTGTAGAAAGCAAAGCAGGAGAGTTGTGAGGTTTTATTTTGAACCCAATGCAAACACTAGAAGCAATCTGACAGATGCCTTGAATGATTATTTATCACGCAGGAAAATATGCTTCGGAATAGTTGTGGAATGCAAAACAGAAACAGATTTATCTTTCTCAGCAAATTAAACATTCTCCTTTGGTCTACAACCCAAAACCACAAAGCCAAGCTATATAATAATATTTTCATATGCTGAAAAGCCACTTTCTTTTCTCTCACAAAGCAGTGATTTAAGGGGATGGTGCTTGAAGGATTTTTGCTTTATGTGCTTTGTCTTCCAGTTCATTTTAATTCAACAAGAAAAAGCAAGCGGCTCTTTGCCTTACATTTAAAGATGAAAGAAAAGGGCATGTACTTTTTCATGCCCAAGATCTGAAATGAAACTTTACAATCACATTATTTCTCTTTCAAAAGCATCTTCTAGGGCCTCAAATAAATGGACTGCATAGGCCTTTTATGTTAGCATTGTGTATGCTGACATAAAGATGGTATGGAAAAATATAGCTTCAGGCCTAATGTGCTGAGTGACACAATCAAAGAATTGCTTTTTAACCCTTGGGTAACTCATCTTGAATAAGTTCTCAGTATTTACTTGCATGACACAGACTTACACTAGACTTGTATTTCAGTATTTACAGTTCATCCCAATTCCTCACACAGAGGCAGCCATCCCGAGAGGTGCCCAGGTTTTGAGGAGATGGATGAGGACTGACTTTTACTGAGCCCATGACACTAGAACTGAATTTCTCCCAATAGGTTGATGGAGGTAGTTAATGATATTAGATTTGTTTTGGTTTTGTTCTGTTGTAATCATTTTGTTACTGATAGCATTTCATACTCATAGAACAAAAAAACCCAACCTTTGGGATTGTTTTTTTTTTAATTGAACCTTGCATTTCACTACCACCAGGAAAACCTTTTGCAATTGAGTGCACTCTGAATCAGACTAACAGTTAATTTGTTGAGATGAACAGGATACTGAGTTTCATTGGCTTCCATTGGTGGTGGAATATAAAGGATTTGCTTAGGGTTTAAAATTCAAAGAAACTGCCTAGATCTTTTCAGTCTGTTCTCCAGCTCTTCCAGGAAACCAAATGGCATATTTGCTTTCAGAAATGCATTGAGAGTTATATTTAAACTACTTGGGTATCCTGCACCTGCTTCTCAGTAAAAGGCTGTTCCCAAACTTCCTCTGATGACAGAATCCCCTTTTCATTTGCTAGCATTATCCTTTAACAGAGAAAGTTCTTCTCTCTCTGTGTGTTCTGTACTGAATCTGTAAATACTCTTTTGACTTGCCAAGCTATTGAACAAGCCAAGATCCTCTTCAAGATGAAGCTCTCCATTTCCTTCTAAACTTTCTCTGTACCTCTCCCAGTCTCAGTTAACCTTTCCTAAACAAGGATGAACAGAATTTTACAAAATCTTCTGAATGCCAGATCATGACTTTGGCCAAGTGTAGTAGCACTGATAGACACCAGCATTGTTTTTTTAAGGTGTTTTTAAAGAGTGAACATGCTCATTATCCCTATCTCTGATTCCAGTAAACTGAAGCCAGACTTCTAGTTTCTTCCTCCTTTCAAACTGAATATGCCTTCTTTTCCAGCAAGAGCAAAACAGGCCAGTGCCAGCATGATTATGGGAGAAATCCTGCTTTCTATGAAGCTTTTGGGAAGACCAATGTTCAGAACTAGTAAGTTCTGATTACATCATTTTCATGTGCTCAGATAGTGCTATTTCTTACAGTAGAGATTCGGGTGTTTAGTACATAGACCGCATTTATGTACAGGCATTCAGGTCAATCAGAGGTTTTATGTGGCTGAGAATCTGCTACCAAGTTAGTCATAGCATAGTTTGGGAGGAGAAATGTCAGGAATGACATAAAATGCATTTAATTACCATTTTAATTTGATTTGGGAACATGCCTTTGAAGGGCCTTTCCTGATCATCCTTATTTACTGTATTTTATGTTTGCACATCTGAGCAGACCTAGAGTGCACAAAGTGGATTTACAAAAGTAAACTGGATTGATGAAAGTAAATCCAGAGGCAGACTCCATAGATGCACCAGATGCACTTTAAACACTAATGCATGCTGAGTCCATGAGAGCCGACTGAAGTTAGTCCAAAATACCCCCTCTGAATCATGCAGAACGTGGATGTCAGGTGCATGGCACCATCTGTTTTGCTCTACAAATCTGCTGTAACAGGTGATCCAACTTGCTAATGTAAGCATGAATTCAGTGTGGTTTAGGCCAGGAGAAAGGACAATTTAGTGACTTTCCCCTTTAGCTTATTCTGTGAGCTGGGGGACAAGAAGAGTCTTTTCAATCTGTTTGTGTCAAGTTGCTGCAGTAAAATTAGTAAAGGGTATACTTAATGACCTTCTACCATTCTTCCTGTATTTTTGCAAAACTTCTGAAAAACAGATTGCTTTACTTTGGCACTTAACGTAGGTTCAAAGATAACTTCTGATTTTCAGGTTGCATATTAATATTCAAAATACTCTTGTGCTAGATGTTTTCAGTATGCGTAAAAGACAATCTTGCAGATGTATTCTCTTCAGTATTGTTAAGGGGCCTACAGTAGTCTTATAAAGAAGTGTGGTATTGGGGATTTGAGTCTAGAAATGTACTTAACAACATACTAATGGCTGTACTGGGTCTAAGAAAAAAATAATCCAGAAGAAAATGCCCTAAAAAGCCCCATATGCTGTCTATGGCAGGGGCTGATAACTGATGCATAGAGGAGATGGAAGAAAAAGGCAGAAAAATAGTGATATTTTTCCAAAACACTCCTCTAGACTCAAGCAATTTGTGGTTTGGGATTTCCTGATCAAAAGATGATGTTTATGTTTGATAGCCCTTTATTATTTTCCTCCATTACTATGTCAAGTAACATTTTGAACTCAACCATTTACCATGTCCTGTGGCAATGAGTTGCACAGCTCACTGTACTAGTAGGATCATAGCAGTCAAACAGTAATAGTAATCTAGCTCAATGTTGAAAATGATGTATAAAATGTTCTGGTAAAATACTAAGATATTGATTGCATACACAGCTTTAGTTTGACTGAAGAATCTTTTGTCATAATTGTTTACTAAATAAAAGACTTGGATCCTGCATACATACAGCTCAGCCACTGATCAATGGATTACTGCAGCTACGTAATGTGTGCTTCTGGGAAAGAAAGGAAGACAGGTGTGATGCTTTTTTCCTTTAAAAACACAAAGAAAAAATAAAATGCAAAGACCAATTGTCCTTTTAGTGATGTTTATTTATTAATCCTATTATTATGCTTATTGGTTATACTCATTTAGATTAATAGTATTCTGGTTGCCATTAATAGTTATGTTACTTCCAAAGGCAAAACTTCACATGGTCTCACACACACATTGTTCAAGTATTTTTTGGCTTGTTTCACATAGCTGTAGGTTATTCAGGAAGCAAGTGTCTGCTTTTTTCTCTATATAACCCCATGCTCTCATACCCTGATTATTGAATTTGAATTATTTTTAATTCTGAATCATCTCCTGCAGCAAAACTTCTTACTTGCCTTATATATGATTTCCAGTGTAAATGGTTGAGTAAGGAAAATAGAGAAAATCCTGTCGCTCCCGCATGTTGCAGAGGGGAGTTGAGCAGTCATGAAATGGTCCACCTAACCATTCAGCATGTGAAAATGTGTCACCAAGACCAGAGGCATGACCCAGAGGAGCAGGTTCTGCTGCAGTGACAGCTTGGGATTTGCTGTAAGCTGTACATTGTAGAGCAGGAAAACTGGCATTTCTGCACAAGGACTTGCTGCCCAGATGTCTGGTTGCTGTCCCTAATCATTTTCACAGTGTTCGATTTTCATCTATGTTGGGTATTGTCTTAGGTTCCCACAGACATCTGCATGAAATGTGGGTTGATGCTTGTCTTTGTAATGTCTGTGCTGCATGTTGCAGTTTCTTTGTGTTTTGCAAAGGGAATGAATGTGTGTGTCTATACAAGTCTTGGACTCTGGGATACTGTATTATCTATTAGTCAATAAAAAATGTAGAAGAAAACCTGACTGTTCACATCAACAATTAATGGGATTACCAGGACTTCCTTATTGCTAGAGTAATAGCTGTAGATTTACTGAGGGTTGGTGCATTTTTCATCAATGGAAAGTCATTCAGTATTAAAAAATGTGCTGCACCCTCTTATTAAATAGATCTCATGGAACAGATCCAGTCATTTAAGAAAAATGGAGCGGCACATCAAACTTCGATGACTAATAAGGAATTTCTCACACTGGAAGAGATTATGCATTGAGACTGCAAGAAAAAGTGGGATCTCCACCTGTAGAAATCATGGATCGGACAACTTACAGGGCTTAGTCAAGGGTAACTAGAAGAAGCTGTGGGGAATATCCATACTATCTGCATTTCATTCTCTAGCCTGTCTAAGAATAGCTGTATAAAAGTGGATTCATAGGCAGGCAACAGGAGAATGCACTTATTATTTTCTTAAGCAGTAAGAGTTCCTAATTTAGGCACCTAATATTACTTGGTGCAAATGCTGTGACTTGTGTTAATGCAGGTGAACAATTAAATTGTTCTTTCCAACCTTAATAAGATTATCACTTAAGAAGTGCCATGCTGTGGCAGAAGTGAGGCCCTTAAGTGAAGCCTCTTTAGGAAGCATAGAGTCTGAATGAATAAAAAGAGTTAATTCCACTTATACTTTGGGGACATCTGTATTGGAAAAGAGGAAAAATACCTTCTTGAGACTGAATTGGCAACTCTGTATTATCTGACTGGGATTAAAATAGCAACAAAGACAAGTCAGTTGGATCTGTAATTTGAATGGATACATAGGAAAAAAAATCTTAATTCAGAGTGAGTTTACTTCATCTTTATAAAATGTACAAGTTTTAGAAGAGAAGTGGCACATTGGTCATGCAGCGCTGGGACAAAGCCAGGTTTTCAGTGGGGAGAGTAAGCTGCCAGCAGACCTTGTGGGGGTTGGGGCGGTACTTAGGGAGTAAACCCGAGACTTGCTTCTTTTTAATAGGCTGATGGAATCACAGAACCAAATATTCAGTTACAAGACCAAAATGATGTGATATGAAGGTTGCCTGTGCAGAAGAGCAGGATCATCTCAGGTCGCTAGAACCCAAATTGTACCAGCAAAGCAGACTTGCAGGAAGCAGAAGGAGCGTAGCAGTCATGATGTGTGCCGGTACTGAACCAGGTCCTCACGACAGCTGTGATGTTAGACAGGCAGTGAAAGCATTAGCCTGGCCTCTTCCAGCTTGTGCAATTAAGTCCTTAATGTACCCTTCATAAACTGCAGCATACTTTACCTCAGTCTGAAGCTGCATCTTCATACTTGACATAGCTGCCATGTTTTATCCCCAGAGCTGCCGCATTTCAGTGCAAGATTAAATGGAGGGCATTAAAAAGTAACCTGTAGTGTTCTAGCCATTCGTTGCTGGTAAAAAGAAATATCATAAGGAGTCACCTTTAAAGGTATCTGGGAATGGTGCAGTATGCCAGTCAGATTTGTATGCTCAGATACCATTTCTTTTGCATCTGAAGTACTTGATACTTAAGAGCACAGGAGTGCATAATCCCCACCTTGCTGTGCATCACACGTGTTGCCAATGAAACTAATAGGCCAGGTTCTCTGGTGCTAGGTGGTAAATGATCATTGCCCAGTGATATTACAAGGGTGTAAATGGGAGAAGAATAGGATCTACATCTCTGGAAGAACAGAAATGCTTTTGTTGGGAAGATTTGCTGGATAAGGTCTTAGATTTTTCCCATTTGAAGATAGACATGGGAGAGTCCGGAAGCTGGCTAATAGTTATAAATTCCTAACACAAACATTTTCTTTGAAGATAGCAACATGGTTAGACTCATAAACTCATTAAAATGTAGGCTTCATTGTGACCACGCTGCTCCCCAGAACTAAAGCGAGTGGTGTTTTATTTTCCTTTTGCTAGCTCTTGGACATTTCTGTTAAGTGGACAATCCAGGACGACTCTCCCCCCAAGTATCCCCACTACGACCCAGGGACATCTCGTCAACTGCTGTGTGACCAGTGCCCTCCTGGGAGCTATGTAAAGCAGCACTGCACAGCCACCAGCCCGACGCAGTGTGCCCCGTGTCCAGATCAGTACTACGCCGAAGAGTGGAACAGTAATGATGAATGCCAGTACTGCAGCGCCGTTTGCAAAGAGCTGCAGTACATCAAGCAGGAGTGCACCAGCACGCAGAAACGCATCTGTGAGTGCGTCGAAGGCAGATACCTGGAGCTTGAGTTTTGTTTAAAGCACAAGGAGTGTCCTCCTGGATTCGGTGTTGCACAGCCAGGTACGTACTGCTTGTCAATACACCCAGACTTAATTAAAGCTCTACCACACATCGACAACTCGTGGCAGTTACAAGATTAGGAAAGAGACTCGTCCAGATGAAATTACAGGACAGTAAACTGTAAAGCCAATTGAACCTGTTCCTAGTCTGCATCATTTGGACTGTAGCCAAAGGAACATTTCTCAGCGGAATACCCTGCTCCTACTGAAATATATAACTTAATGGCAGTAGCAAATGTAGCAAATTGCGCTCTAATGAGAAACATGATGGATTGCCTCTTTTAAAGGAACATTATCCGGAATGTAGTATTTGTGTGTGTGATAAATAATAATGTTTTTCATTTTGAAATCTGCTGTTGAAAGCAACTGTATATCTTGACAAACACCAGGAGCACTATGTGTTTGACACCGAGTGTATAATTATAACAATATTAATATAGCTTTAGCATCACAGCAATATGTGGTAATAATTAACTATCAGCATCCTAAGTGGAACTCTTAGGGAAACTGTTACTATTATCAAACAAACAACTGTTTCTTTGTCAAGCAGGCTGGCATTGTGCTGTATGTCTGGTGGGGATACAGAGCGAAGTGATGCTTTTCAGTGGAGTGTATTCTTCATTTAAGACAACATCAATTGTTAAACCAATAATAAGTTCTTCTCTCAAAAAAAAAATACATAATTTATCATTTGGCAAATGTCATGGCCCAGTTTAGCTCCAGTATTTGATGCAGCCTGAAAGAATTGTAAACTGTCATTGTACCAGAGATTGGTAACTGCCTGGAGAAGAGCACCGAGGAAGGAAATACAGAAAGTCAAAGCATCTCAGTCTTGAACCTGTAGACAACTGATCTCCAGACTACAGAATTATGTCCCTAGGAATTATGTATATACAGTGAGAAACACTAGGGCTGGCTTGTACATTTTAAAGCTAAGCTGAATGACAGGTTGGGAGTCTTTTCTTGGGTTATGAACATCTCATTGGAGAGTAAATTTGATGTGAGGGGTAATGTCACTGCCGTAGCTCCTCACTAGTCCCTGTGTAATTGGTTAACTAAGCATTACCCTGATGCCCTTGCCACTGTTAAGCATTTCCACTGGCAGGTACCGCATTTCCATATTATAAACCTTCATTAACCTAAATCGTTAGACCCAGGGGCTTGGGTTAATGAGGTTCCATGTACCTCGGCAGCAAGTCAAGAGGGGCCAGAAACAAAGTTCTCAGAAAGCCCGTTTGGGATATGAACAAAGAAGTATAAATTGTCTGAGCAACCAGCCTGCTGCATCCCTGTGAGCACAGTGAAACCATGGCAGACAAATTTGATCAGTTCAAAACGAAACAAACTTTGGAAGAAGATAAATTGTGAATCATGTAATATATTGGAAAGTTGGTTTCCAAAAGACCATCAGAGTAAACCAGCTAAATCTAAGCAGACCTCAAACAAGGAATGAAAACATTGTAGAAATAATTGCATCCCTCTGTGTCAATAGTCAGTTTTTGAGGTGAGGCATTGACTAAGAATTTAATAAACATGGACCACACTGTAGTCCTGCTTTCTGCCACATGATAGCCTTGAACTTTGTAACAATGTAAATTCAGGTGAAATAAAACCTAAGTGTAGAAAAATATGTTTCCACTGCCACACAGGGAGATGTTATGGTCCAGTGTCTCACTCAAAGCTTAAAGCATTAGAAATCCATTTCCCCACTGCCAGTCGCTCTTGATTACATTGGGCAGATCACTTTACTTTGGTAGTCCCCTTTTGTGAGTGCAGATTAAGGTTTTGTTCCTTTCTGCCGCAGTCAGCCCGGTACATGGAAGAGTTTTTAGCAGCACTGTTATGAGGCAGCACTATCTCCCCAGCAGCGGCTGTGGTTTCCCTGGGTAGAGTGGGGGATTCCAGGCGAATTGGAGGGAGTGGCAGAAGGATGGCTGGGCTGCGGCGGTTTGTGCCCTCAACAAGAGCGGCCAGATAAGCAGTGAAGAAGCTGGCAAAGCTGGGAGGTGACTTTCTGCTCAACCCTGAGAACGCTGATGTATTACCCAGTTTATTTCCCTCTTGTGCCACAAAGGTTATACGGGAAGCTCTGAGCAGAAGGACACACCGTTTGCAGGGACTCTCCTTTCTTCGCCTTCCTTGCTGCCAGAGCTCAACAGCAGCATGTCTGTAGCAGGGAAAATTGCTAAAAATTCAGATGTCTCAGAAAAGCTAATTGCTGCCTGCTCAGGTACAGGTGTTGGCTGGAGTTTCGTACAGCCCAGAGCTGCAGGCAGTGCACATTGTGCAAGAAAATGCAAGGGGAGACACTGTTCCTGCAGGTTGGGTGCTGGCTGCAGGAAGCTGAGGATTTGGGGAGGTTTGGCAATATACAGGGTCTCTGATTTTTCAGATGCACAAAACCTAAAAACATCACCTTTGTTTTAACTTGTCTGATGAAAGGAGTGCTAGGTCAGGTGTATGCGAGTATTATTCCTTATTTCACAGGTGGTTGAAAACTTGAGATTCATCCTCTTTTTCTCTAAGGAAATGCAACCAATAAATAAATAAAATTTACTTAAAAGCTAGCATTAAAATAAGCATCTACATGCAAATACTTCCAAAATACACTAGATGGAGGCATTTTCTTATTCAAATATAGCTTCCAATTATTTCAAAAAAATTTTAAGCATGCGCTTAAGTTCATGTTCAATAATGCAATATTAGATATTGGACTTTAGGCACTTGCTTAAATGTTGGCTGAATAAAGATGAATTAGGAGTGAATATACAGCAGTTATTGGTGCTGTTATTTTTCTGCCACTGGTGGTTAGACTGTTTGCATTGTTTCAGATTTCATACAATAATTTTCTTCCTCTTTGTCAATGTGATAGAACCATATATTGTCATTCTACTGTTGTATCATAAATTTGATTCTGAAGTAAAACTATGCCTTTGGAGAGTAAAACAGCAAGCAAAACATACGTATGTATATTAAATATTTTTACTAGATTGGATGATCTGCTTTCTTTGCTTTTAGTAATATATTATTGAAGCCCAGAAAAAAGTTAAAAAAATGTTACTGAAATTCTATTTTCCTATATAATCTAATATTTGAGGAGGGAAAGTACTTTCCAGAGGGTCTTTAGTTCTAGCTAAAAATACAACGCAACTAAATATGAACTAAAGTAACCCGTTCAAGTAAGGTTCTGGGGAAATATTACAGAGTACAATTTAGAGCAGTTTCCTGTGCCATTTAATTATTTTACAGAATATTTGTACAGTTGAAGGATGAAGGTCAGACATTATGTAATGTCTGAATAGACTCAAGTAATTACTGTTTTAAAGATATTACTTTACTAAGTGAATTACTGATTTAATCAGTAATTACTGATTTTAAAGTTGGTAACAAGTGTATCTAAGAGTATTGTTTACTCTATTACTCCAGCAGGAACATCATTCTCTTAAAGAAATATTTTTGCTTTTAAAAATTAATTATTTTTGTTTCTACATGTGATTCCTCCATAGATCAGAAATATGAAAAGCAGAAGCATGACAATTTGGAGAGGAATATTTTCTTTTTTTTTGTATTCTTGTATTTTTTTTCACAGTTGAGGTTATAGTAATTGGATGCATTGTTTTTCTGTTTCCACAGGTACCCCTGAGAGTGACACTGTATGTAAGCAATGTCCAGAAGGATTTTTCTCAAATGAAACATCATCCAAAGCAGCCTGTGTAAAACACACAAACTGTAGTGCACTGGGTTTCAAAATAGCATTGAAGGGAAATGCAGTTCATGACAATGTCTGTCAGGAAAATACAGATATGACACCTCAAAAATGTGGAATAGGTGTGTATCCTATTAAGGAAGAGTGCTCTGAAAATAACCTTTACTTATAGTTAAAATTAATGTATCAGCATTTATGATAAAAATATCTAGCTTGTTAGCCATTTGCCTGCTACACTGATGGCCACAGTAGAGTTTTAATTATTGTAGGTCAGACCAAATGGAGCTCAAGCACAGAGCCGCAGCACTATAAAGACTGCTTCTTAGTTTGCTTTTTAAACATTTCTTCTTACCATCTTTGCTGCTTGCTCTTTTTTCCAAGACAGGCAGGGTGACAGATCAGAACAACTGACATACTCTTTTTCTCATTGCAGATGTAACCCTGTGCGAGGAGGCTTTGTTCAGGTTTGCTGTTCCTACTCAGCTCACACCTAACTGGCTGAACATACTAGCAGACAGTTTGCCTGGAACAAAGGTTAGCACAGAAAATATTGAAAAGATTAAACAAAGGCACAGTTCTCAAGAGCAGACCTTCCAGCTTTTGAAATTATGGAAGCAGCAAAACAAAGAACAGGATATGGTCAAGAAGATTATTCAAGGTACCTTATTTTGATAGCATGTATATTAAAAGCAACCTTCTAAATGGCACTTTAAAAATTGCTGGGGATCAAACAACTTGTGGTGATCTGTTATGCTCTGAGGAGGACCTGCAGGGCTTGACTGAGATTTATCGATACTGTAAACAGAGTGAAGTCTAGGGGAAACAGGAAGACAATTCAGCTTCTCCTCATGAGCCGAGGACTGAATTCTTCCCAGACTTGTAGCCCCCTTCGGAGCATGTGTTGTGTCACAGCCAAGATCCCCTTTTGAGACTGTGCAATATATGAAGAATTTTGATCAAGTGGGGAAAATGTTTCCCACTTTTATATCTGAGTGGTGGCTGTTGAGGTTAGAGGGAGCTGGATGCCTGCAACTGAGTGCAATTTATTTTCTGTAAAGTGGAGATTGACAGCTCAGGCTAGGGCATCTATTCACAGAATGGGGACGCATGGGAGCGAGGAATACACCAACAGGCTTTCCTTTCTTTTTCCCTTCTGGTACCTATTTGTCATGCCAATTCACTGGTTTGTTCATGCTGACTCTGCCAAGATAGGTATCAAAGGTGAAATAGTGCTGCAATGCCAACACCAAGGTTTTTATGAGAGTCAGGCCAACTCTTTTCATGTAAGCCACCATCAACAACCGCCACATTTGAATTTCCTTTTGTCCACTCAGAATAGATTTAAGAATTGCTGCAGAAATGTTTTTTTTTTCCCCTCTCCCTTTTAGCATGTATGCTTACGTCAGACTGCAAAGTGTCTAGAATATTTCAAAAACCAAAATGTCTATTTTAGCAAAGTTTGCCTAGACATTTCTGAAGAAGAGCAAAATTTTCATTTACTGGAACCAAGTATTAGGAGTTCTATCACATACACAAAACATTTTACAAGTTAGATTAAACAAGTGTATAGCAATAAATACTTGCTACGAAGTTTGTAATTTGGGGCTGTTTGTATTTGCAAAGTTAATTAAATTCTTAAGTGCTTTTCATAATTGGAGCCAAAAAAAAAGCATTGCTGACAGAATTTTTGGAAAAAAAAGTAAAAATAAGAATTGGGAAGGAATATTCACCTTGAAATTTTGGAAGCTTTTTTGCAGGCCACAGTAAAGTTGTAATGCATTGTACTTATGTCTCTTTTCTTTTTGCTTTATGTAGATATTGATCTTTGTGAAAATAGTGTCTTGAAGCATATTGGCCACCACCCAAACCTCACCTTTGAACAACTCAACACACTGATGGCAAGCTTACCAGGCAAGAAGGTGGGAAAGGAAGATATCGAGCGCACAATGAAACTATGTCAACCTACAGAGCGAGTTCTGAAGCTTCTCAATCTGTGGAGAATAAAGAATGGTGACCAAGACACTATTAAAGGTTTAATGTATGGACTGAAGCACTTGAAAACATACCACTTTCCAAAGCGAACCATCCAAAGTCTGAAGAAGGTGATCAAGTTTCTTCACAGATTTACAATGTATAGATTATACCAGAAACTCTTTTTAGAAATGATAGGGAACCAAGTTAAATCAGTGAAAGTAAGATGTGTCTAATTCAAGACATTTTTCATTCTCCACTGACTATTTTTCCCTAATTACTGCCAGCAGTAATTAAACTGGAACATTGTTTCCCTACATTATGTCATTACTATTTATAGAAATGCCTGACTGGAATAGCTCTAAGTCTTTTGCAGTGTTTTTGGAGGTTTTTTTTAATAAAATCACTTTTGTAAAAGCTATTAACCTGTTGATAACACTAAGAGCCTGATTCTGCATTTTTGCACATTCAGAGTTGAAAAGCCCCACTATGGTCACTAGATGAGAAAAGAATGCCGGACCAGGCTCTACTACAGTATTTGCTATTTATATTCTTCAAGGAATAAACATTTTTTGTACATATTTATTAAGTTAAATGGAAATTGTATGAGACTGAATTTTAGGAAGAGAAATGAGAAGCACACTGTATATTTTCTAGTTAAACAAAAATGATCCCATATATTTTTCTGGCAAAATTTTGTAGCATGCTGTAAGAGTTATTAATTTCTTTACATTTTTGTATTTAAAAAAGTATTATTGCTTAGTTCTATTTGTATAAGTTGTGGTATCTTTTGGTAGGGATGTTTTAATTTATCCAATGATTTTAACTCAAATACAGTGAAAATATAGTGTACATGACCTGAATATTTAAATATTCTGTGAAGAACTGAATGTACCATATTTAAGAAGCTGGATTTTTATATAGAATTTCATAATCTTATTTTATAAAACAATTAAATTTTTCAGTTTACTTTTTGACTGGTGCTTTACTCTTGACTCCAAAGTAGGAACTAATAACAAAGACAGGCCATGTGGATTTCATGCCTTATCTTGGGCTTGGCTCTCTGCTGCTCCCTGTCTGGTCTAGTAGTTAATATGTGAGCCAAGTAAATATTGACCAGCACTGGATTTTCATGGTCACTGTACAGGTGTAAAAAGTGTTAAAGGTTCTAGTTCAGAGGGCCCACGCAGTTGCAATACAACTGATTACAACTCCATAGACACATTTGGCCGAGCATCCCTCTTGGCCCAATGTCATTCTTGGAGAGCTCACAACCTTTGCCCTAACCACAGTTTGTAATTTCATGGCGGAGAGATGATGCACGGCCCTGACAGGCTTGGAAAGCCTCACATACTGCCACTATGTTTAAAGGAAGGGAGCATGGAGAGGTCACATTAAAAAAAAACCCAAAACATTTACCATTGCTGTCAGCTACAGAATGAGGCACCTGCAAAGAGATGGGCCCTCAAAAAAGGGAACAGGGAGGGTATGAGTGTTGTTATCAAAAGCTCACATTATTTTAAGGACCAGTGATCATTCACAGTGCAAGCCAAAGGCTTCGCTGGCTGGAGAGAGAGAGAGACTGTGCTCTTGTTTTTTCCTTTGAACCATATGAACAGATCTTGAGTATTCAACATATTCTTCTCCCTTGTGTAAAGGAAGGAAAACCCATCAGCATTTAGCCTTGTATGACAAATATTCCTCTATTACAGATGAGAAGATCTTAAGCAAAGAATGAGAAAGAGATTCCTGGTAGATAGGGTAGGTGCTCATCAGAAGTGCTTTCCTTATAGAGACTACAACTGGGGCATACAGTTTTAAAATACTTAGGTTTCACTTTTCACTGAATTCTTGCATCACTTCTTGTATCTAAAGGAATAAACTCCCTTTTATATTTCACATGCTAATATATAGCATCTCATCAGTGCAGCTGAGAAATGGTGCTGAACACACAAAAAACTAGCTTTGTGTTGTTCATTTGAAATAATGTACATACTTTTACAACAGAAACTGTTTTCACATATAATTAAAAGATGGTAACAACAGAGTCTCAAATTTGCAAAATACAGACCAGATGTTTCCACTTTTCCAGGTGTGGAGGTTTGGGGTGTTGTAGGTATTAAAAAGAATAATCATCATACTGGCAGCGAAATGAAGAGGATCCCACAAACCTCTTATAAACATTTCCATCCTAATCCTGTCTTTGTTAGCTCTGTTTAATACAGCAATTTAGCAAGTGGTAATATAGTTACAGTATCAAGTAGTAATACAATTAAAAAAATGTATCAGTGGAATCACTTCAACAGAGCTACTGGCTAGAGAAAAGCACAGCTGCTTCTTAGCACATGGTACTTTTTAATTTATACATTTATACTTCCATATTACAACTAGCTACATGTAACTCATGGTAAATAACACTAAATATGGTCATTCTTGAGCTATGACACTGAAGAAGGTCCTCAGAGCCACAGAGTATAGTTTATGCTATAGCTACCATATGAACATGCTGTACTTCACTACAGTATAGCCTTGACTGGATTTCCTGGGAAGCTTTAGCATTAACCTCCTACCTGTGCCTTTTAAAATACCACTTTTTTTCCTTAAACAAAGTTACATCTGTTTAATGAATTACACCTGTTAAAGCTGATTCAGCTAACCAGGTGCCCACGCTCAGGTAGACCGTTCTCAGCCAGTTTATGCCTCATTTATCAATTCAGCTTCACTCAGCTGGAAGAAATGAAACACTTCACACCCTAAGCGGGCGACACTTAAACCGTATTCCCTTCCCCAAAGAGCTTCCAGCCCAAAATAGCCAAGACAAACAAAAGCAAGACCCAGGATAATGAGGGAGAGGGTGAGGCAAACAGAAAGTGGGAGGGCTGCTTGGAAAAAATGTGGGTTTGGGGGTGGTTGTTTTTCAGGGAATGTTGCAGGAGGAAAGAGGAGCTGTGCGGCGGGCAGCAGGTGGGAGAGGGGTCCCTGTGTCCGTGGCAGGGAGGAAATGCTGGGGGCAACCAGCCGGAGCTGGGCCTTGGGGCTGACACAAAGAGGGATGCTGTGCTCAGGGTAGCCTGACCTGCCAGGGTATGAGTGCCTGCCCTCCTCCCAGCCTGGCTGTGGACCAGACTCAGGGGAAGGCAAACATTTTGCCAGCTCCTGGCTAGCAGGGAGGCTGCCCCTGCCTTGGGGTGGAAAGGAGGAGCGGAATGGGGAGGAGAGAGAAGTGTGCCTCCTCCACTGACCCCGGGTAGGGTTTGTCCTGCCGTGTGGGTTTCTCCTTCACCGAGAAAATGTAAAGCAGGTTCAGGAATATTGGAGGGAGATGGTGAGATGGGCTTTAAGTCAGGTTCTTCAGTTGTCGTCTGCCCAGCCGTGCTCTCAAAGAGTGGAAACAACCCTCAGTTACCAAAAAATGCTATGGGTTTAAAGCAGAACCTTAGGATTTCAATATCCTCTACAACCCCATTTTTTAGATCTTTTTATATATGCAGTTGTCCTCCAGTGAAGCAGTCTCTCGGGTCTCAGAAAATACACCATGTTTTGGAGTAGGAGGGAAACTAAAGAAGAAACTAGATATTAAGCTCTTTAATCATCTTTTTTTACTCTGTGCACATCACCAAGCACAATAGATTCCTGGTCCCTGGCTGTGACTCATGGAATCTCTCATAGTAAAATTACCAATCAATAGTATAGTCTGCTATAGACTGAACATTTTAAAAATAAACCCAGGTATTAAATAGCTTTTGCAAAGTTTAGAGAGCTGGATAATGAAGGTTCAAAGAATTGGTTAGGAATGTGTCTGTAACCAAAACCCACATATACACACACACTTGCACACACTCACCATATGCCACGAATACAACTTGTGCTGGAGGCTTCAACAGGCTGTGATGATGAATTCAATTTAACCGAACCCTTCATCGCCCACAGACACCCATTCTGCTTGTCCTAGTACGGGTCAACATTGCCACCTCCAAGGCAGAGGTATCTGGTTTGCTTGTGAATCACCTTCAAAGTGCACAAAATTTCAGCCTTAAAGTAATTCAAAAGTGTGGCTCAGAAATAAATATTTGTAGAAAAAAGAACCCACAGTTTCTGCAGACAACAGAAACTATTCAGTTCTGGACAGATGTCAAATACAGGAAATACCCGCCCTCCAAAATATTTCTTTGTTGAAATAATGTGGAGAAGCAAAAAAATTAGACAAAAATAACTGAAAAAAAAAGTTTTACATTTTTCTTCCTTCACCTTAATTAGATGGTGGAACCAATATTGGCAATAAGCTTAGTAGTGAGGAGGGATAAAAATATCTACAAAGCTAAGGCTACAGTCGTTGTGTGACTATTCCCACCAGAGTCAAAGAATAAATCTATAGGAAAGAGCTATAAGAATGGACTCAGAATTGCAATGAATTGAGTATTTCTATTTTTATATTAGAGTTTTGAACTGAACAAAACTTGAGACAAAGTACAGCAGGTGAATGCAATGTAAAAGTAGTTTATTCCACTCATCATCATCCTCATCCCTTTTATTTATGGCAAGTTTGCGTAGGATTCTTCTGTTTGTCTTTTCACATTTAAAAAAAGTTCTTTCATACTACCAGGTTATTTTTTTTAAAATCATCCTGACCTTTAGTACCTAGGAGGTTATTTAAAAGGAACCACATGATGAAAGATTGTGGCTTTGGCAATATTTCTTATATGAAGAGGACAGGGCGTGGTTCAATAACGGTGAAGACAGAACTTTCTGGAGAATATTTTGCTCCTTTTTTTCTTTATCTAAGAAGGAAAGTCTTCATCCACTTTTAAATAAATAAATAAACTTTCTGGCAACTAGGACATTTATCATTCTGGACGCGCAGAGCTTCATCAGCACACAAAACAAGATTTCTCTCTATTGATAGTACCAATGGTTTGGTATTTGTGTTGTGCTTCAGCTCTGCCTATGGCACTTAAGATGAGTGAAATGATACACCCTAACGGATGATACACCCTAAAGGATTCGTTTCCATGTAATACAACGGAAACTCAGTGTCAGTAAGAGATAGATCAGATCTTTGTGTTCTTTGAAGGGGAGAGACAGAGACATCAAAGACCGAGGTGCCTAAATACCAGTAGGCTTGCAGGAACTTCTCTCTCCTGGCTGGAATTAGGGAAGACTAACATAGACCCACGTTTTCGGGAAGGGTGTCCACACTCGGGAGATGTGTCAATGCTTGAAGAAGGGTGTGTTTTTTGGATTGCGACAAAATAAGCTTAGAGTGGCTGGCAGGCCGGTGAAGCCGGCGGGAAACTGGGCTATTCCGGTCTCCACGAGGTAGAGAAGAGCAGCTTGGTTTTATGCCGCGTGGGTTGGGAGCCAGCACAGGGATACAAGGAATGGGTAGTTACTGCTATTGAAATGTGTTTTTGAAACTCTAAGAAGACTGACATGCTGAAACCTCAAGAAGCCAGAGGAACAATGCAGGAAAATTACACTTAGTGCCTCAAAATCAGACTTTCTCTCTTCAAACAATCACAAAACCCTAGAACTCAGAAAAGAAGATTTCTTTGGCAGCTAACGACAAAAACCCCATAGAAGTATTTAGGTGAGTTTGTGTTGACAGAGGATGCTCACAGCTGCAGAGTAGCGACCCAGTGGTGCTCCCAGGCTTTCTCTGTACCCTACAAGGACTTGGACACTTTAAACTCAGCACAAGGATGCTCAGCCCCACAAGGAAATTGCTGCAAAGGAATTTCCGGCAAGGAAGGTGCTGAAACTGGGTTCCTCCCTCCCCACCCCATCACTGGCTTAGACATCCCTGTGAAACATGGTCTGGTAGCCTGGCTCTCCCTCGTGGTGCAGTCCACCCAGGTGATCCCTTTGGGTGCAGCCAATTGCTTCACTTTCCTGCCACGCCTGGAGCTGCTGGTGCCCAGCTCTCCTTGCCCACCATTACAGGCAGGGAGGGAGGCGGCAGCAGGGGTGGACTCCCTCCTCCCCAGCCTTAGGGGCTCCTACCCACTGGCTGCCGGGAAGGAGCCCTGACTCAGCCTGGAGACAGGGCAGGACACACCAGCCTCCAACCTGGAATGGGGCCATGCAAGAGGCTCAGTGCCGTATTAAACAGTCATAGAAAAATGGGCAGGTAGGGACTGCATTTGCATTAAACAGGCATAGAACAAAGCGCCTGCTCAGGCAGAAAGTGATGGCCAGGACCCACAGTGTTCTCCCTCTTCTTCCCCAGCCTCTGAGGAAAGAAGCCCCATCTGCAGGCTATGAGTTGTCCCTCCCCACATAACCCACCACTTGGGCGTTCACCACCTGTACAATGGCTCAGCCTCCAAAAAGAGGGCCACTGCCTCTGTGGTGAGTATGTGGCTTTTGACCCCTGCAGCCCAAGGATGGACTTGAGCCATGGGACTGGTGGGTGTGGAACGAGCCTGTGTGGGTACGGTGGGTGCATGGGGTGATGTGTGAGCACTCAAAGCACTTTGCATCTCCAGAATGGAGTTGCTCATCCCCTTGGTGGGCCTGGTTCCCCCATGGTTTGTGTCTGCACAAATCGCAAGTGACTCTGCAGAAGTCAATGGAAAGAGAAAAACATGTGAAGCAGAAATCTCATCGCAGAGAGCCTCGGCAGCCAGTGGTTCATCAGAGGCAGGAAAGATACCTTTCACTCAAGAAGGGGTGGATTCATTTATCAACCAGAGTAAAAAGCTGATTCTGTAGCTAATTTTGTAACACTAATATGACAGTAAACCTGCAACTACCACACATATTCGATTTTTATTAACAATTCCCTGACATACAGCATATCCTTTTCAAGGGGGGTTGTGCATTTTTACTCAACACAGAGAGGAGTTCTTATATCTTAACTTAGGGGTTTACAGCAGGGGGGCAAATGCTGTGTTTTACCCAACTGCACAAATCCAGAAGGATTTTAAGGCCTACAGGTTTGCCATTTTTCTTTCTAAGATGAGGAAAAAAAATCTTTTATTTTAAGCATAACAACCTCAGAATAACTCCAGAAAGTTCTTAGAAGAAGCGAATATTTCCCTGCAATCGTGTGGCACATCAAACCTCTATCAGCACAATCTGCAGGGAGTTTTCTGGCGGACTAAGCATGCAGTACTGGAAGAGTCTGTAATGAGACCTGAGGTTTAATTGTACTTCTGCCTGAGGAAGTATCAAAACCCCTCTGTACAGCACTGTGAATTCAAACTCCAAGTCAGCTACCGTTAATTTAGGGTTCTCCTCAGTTAAAGTAATTGTAGAGTGTTTCTACGGGCACAAAGAGAGACATTTCAAAAAGAACATTGGGTGAGACACACACAAGTCTGACTGTTCACGTTCCAACGTCCTTATTCCCTCAACACTGTTCTGATCACACAACAGCCCTATTACTGCTGTTTCTGCTTTCTTGCTGTTCACAGTTTATTGGTGCAATTCCTTCCTCTGCCCTGGCAGAGTAAATAGCTCTGCTGTTACACTGCATTTTACCCCTCTCCCATCCAGCCAGGCTGTCATCCTCCTGTTGCCGTGCACAAAACCTGCAAGGCACAAACTGAGACTGCAAGGAGCAGCATTAGCCCCAGAGCCACTCCACCTTAAATAACTGGCCCTATGAAAAATATTTTGTCAGTGCAAAGGCTCCATCAGTGGCTGTATTTACAAGCTTCTTTGCAAGTGCAGAAGTTGCACCTATTCCCACACAAATCTCCCTGCTCTCTCTGGTACCACAGTAAGAGGGTGGTTACTGTGACATCCCGCAATGTAATCCTGAAGGGTATAGGACAAACGCAAACACCCACAGAATACAGAATAAAAGGACTCTGACAACCAAACAGCCTGGGTTATATGAAGGGTAATGACTAGGAAAACCCTTAAGCTAGGAAAATACAGTCCTGAGAAGAATCATCATTGCTCCCACGGTGCAGGTATTATAAGACACATGGAGCAACAATATATCTGACACACACAAAAAAAAGCATCAGTCCTGTTGCCTGGTTAGCCTTGCTTAAGGCTAAAATACCTACAAGCCTATTCAGCACAGGAAGTACTTAACCAGCAGTTTCCTGGGTTTGCTCACATGCCCCAGAGATGCCATTCCCACAGCAAGTTAAACTGTAGAAATAAATGTATACTTCTGCATTTGGCTAATTAAACAGTAAACTAAAAAAATTACAATAATAAGAATAAAATTTTCTACAATTCTTTAATAGCCACCTGTGTTCGTTCTTTGTAGGAGAACAGTGGATTTCAAATTCAGCCCCGGAGATATTATTCAGTCTTCCTCCATTGTAAGTTAATGTTCAACTCAGAGATGCCTGGAGGGGACCTCTTGCCAACGCTGGAGGGAGGCTTGGAGTAATTTCCCCACCTCCTGAGCAGTTTACTACCTTCTTGGTAAGGTGAACTTTGGGGAGATAATGGGTCCTTGGCCATCATCTACACAATGCTCAGCGGTGGGTTTTTTATGTTCCAAATGTAAGGTGTTTTCCAAAAAAATTCCCATTGAGGCATAACAAGCTGGCAGTGTTTCCCTGAAAAATCCCAAGCACTGAATCTTGTGGGAAAGGATGCTGACTCACTGATACTGATGGCTCAATACTGAGCTCTGATACAATGAAGTAGGACAGTTGCATTATTCAGGCAAGAAGAAGAAGAAAGCTAAAGAAATGGGAAAGCAAGAGGGAGGAAAAGACAATTTTATGTTTCCTAATGATTGAAGACATACTGTAAAAAGGGTGAGTTTAGAATCATTTGTCATAGATAGGTTTAGCTGATCTGCATGAATTTGTTTTATTGAGGTTCTCCGTGTTGTGCCTAAGGAGTACAAATTCAATATTAAATTTTAAATTGTAGGACATCTAGCTCTGTTCTTATCCCAAGCCACGAAGAAAGTCTTCCTGTCCTTTCTTGCCACCAGACTTTGAAAACCATGTAATTCTCCTTTCTCTGAGTAAAACCTGAAATGGATGAGAAAACACTTATTTAAGATTGACACTTCAGAACTGTCCTTTTAGGGAGGGCATCTGATCTATGGTGTGGTGTCACTTATGACTTCAGTCAGACAGCTTACACCCGAAAGTATAAGGCAATCTTCAGCCCCATGTCAGGCATGAAAACGTGTATGTTACTTTTTATATTTCTTCTTAATTATGATTTAAGGTTTATGCCTGGTATTCTTCGCATGTCCAAGGCTTACTTGTTTCTGTTGGATTTGTAAATGTTTTAAAGAAAAGAGCTACCGAAAAATTAAATTGCCACAGGCAAGTAAAATAGAGCCAGTCTGCACCAGTGCCAGCATAGATAGCCATTGCCAGCAGAGATAGTCATTGCTGTGAAAGGAAATACTTTCAGTATGACAGCTACAGTCTTCAGACAAAGAATTATAAAGAAAAACACTATTTTGGTGTTTATTCAAAGTAAAAAAAACTTCTTGCTTCTGGAAAGATGGGCTGAGGAGAAATGGATACAACTTAGTTTTAGTTCAGCTATACTGTGCAGGATTACCTGAGCAATAACCACAGCCACTGGGAGCCAACCCAGCCACCCGACATCCTGTCTCAAACCATTTTAATCCCCCCCCCATGCAATTCTGAGCACCAACCAGAGAAATTCTTGTGGAAGTTCAGATTTCAGATCCACTGGCTCTTCACTTCTCCCTCCCAGGCAAACATTTGCTGGTTGTGCTGGAGGGGAATTTTGAGCCCGGGGAGACAGGCACCTGATAGCCCAAAGACTTTCTGGGTTATGCTAATGTGTCTGGTTTCAGTCTGGTCTCCGCTCGTTTTCTGTGAACCTTGTTTCGTTTCCTCTTTTCTTGTTAATTTCTCCGTGAAGAGAAATGGAATCTTTCAGTAGATGCCTGATTCTGGTCTTGCTTGGGCTGGTGTTGCACAGCTGTATATCTTGATTTAGAGTTTTATTCTATTTATTGAAAGCATGAGAGAATGACTGGGCTCCGCAGCCTACACCAGATCAAACTCTGCCTTCACACTGCTACAGCTCCACTGGTGGAAAGGGGCCACGGAGAATACAAAAGGTAGCAAATGAGCTATCTAGTTCCTGGAGATGCATTTCCAGCTAGAGAAGAAAATAGGGGTTATCAATAGGAGCAGCAATCTGGGAACTCTTATTGCCAAGGCTTACTTGCTACTGGAAACAGCAGGAAGCTCAAGGGAAATGGTTAGTGCCTGCTTGCTGATGGCAAGAACAGAGAAAAAAATAGTAATCTCAGATTAAGTCCATGGGTCACTTCACCAGCCTTACCCTGAGTCAACAGTTTGGTTTCCCTTGAAATGGTTGATTAAAGTAATATCAATAAGCTACAAGAGAAGAAGCAAATTATTTCATATCATCTCTGTCAACTATGGTTAACACTTCACATCTTGCTGCTCCGCCCAATGCCTTTGTGCTCAGAAAGATTTGGCACCGTGGTTTGTTCGAATTCAGCAAAAGACAAAAGACCAAGCTTTGGCTTGGTTATTCACTAACTACCTCTATCTGACACATTCCTCGTTCCCCTCTCACGGCCACAAAGCCACTTCCCTTACAAAGCCCACTGCAGCCATGGATGGGCAGAGCCCAACAGGGTTTAAGCTTTTCACCCGATGTGAAATTTCCCCTTCCTCTGTCAGGAAGGGCTGAGGGAATCCCAGCTGAGAAAGTCAAAGGGTTTAGATCAGTCACATGGGAAAATTTGAAAGCACTCTCGAATTCAAAGCCAAGGGTTAAACTAAGCTTTTCCTTCCGAAGAGACTAATTTATTTGAAGTCAAACAGGCGATTCTGACTCCCCCCCCCAACCCAAACCCAAGCAAACGTAATGTGTTTAACTTAAGACATTTTAAATTAAAACAAAAGAGAAAAATTCAATTATTTTCATAATCCTGTTCCTGTTTTTATTTTCTAAGCGTAAAAAGCTGAGCTGCACTGAGCTGAGCTAACATGAATGTCAACCCCACTTGACTGCAGTAAGTGGAATGGTTCCAGTTCACACAAAATCTGTATACGCCTATTAAATCAGGGGGAAAAAATGTTTTTAAACCTTCAGAAATAGTTAAATCATGTGTTTATGGTTATACAACGAATGGTAAGACCTGATTGCTTAGAAGGCTGGGGGGCAGAAAATAAAGTGTTATCTTACCCTGTGTGTATATATTTTGTGGATATATTTTCTGAGATTAAACAGATGCAGAAAACTTCTCCTTTAGCAGGCACTGTCACAAAAAATTTGTGGGGCAAGGACAGAACTACCTGATCCCTCTGCGTACAAAGGACAAAAAGTAATGGCCTAAACCTGCCTGCTATGAAGAAGGACTAGAGAAAACAGAGACCGAAAGCATCTCTAGGTTCCTGACTGCAGCAGACCTTTTCTATCTGTTGCATCCATCTTCTACCTGAGAGGATGGTAGGGAACAAAATTAATCTCATTTTCCCCTGGCTTAGATCTCTTTTTTGAAAAAGGCCCCAATTTGTTACATTATGGCACATTCAACTTGTACAGGTCCTCTGTCCCTCTTTCTGCCATGGCACCTCCCTGTCTCTCTGCCTTGCAGGCTGTTCTTTGTAGGATAGCTGTGTACAGACCCTTAATAAAGTCACATTAGTAAATCAAACTCACTAATCATCATATCCAAAACAAATAGGGTCCAAAGTTGCAAAGTAAGAAGGATTTTGCCTGCACTCCTGCATCTCTTCAGAAAAGAAGCCAAACTTTTAAGAAAGTTGGCAGAAGGTATTAAAAGGAGTTTTTCTTACCAACCAAGAGCAACAACTGGGTGTTGAAGTGTTTACCTTCAAAACAGCTCAAAGACAGGCATGCTTACTTGTTTGCTTTTCACCTGGATTATCCATTACTTTTTTTCAGACAAAAATTACTTGATTCATATGCAACAAACAGTGAAAGCAGCTTTTATTTGACATTGTGTAAGATTGTCTGTTACTCAGAAGTGTAGCTCTCTTTTATGGCACAAATGAATAATCGTGACTTCTGTGGAAATTCTGGAAAGAGCATGCAAGAAGGAAATAAGTTATTTAGCCTTTCTGGAAGAAAGGCCATTCATTTCTTAATAATTGCTGATGTTCCTGTGTTAGCAGCCTATGTGCATTCATATGGCCTTGAATCAAAAAGGGCCTTTACACTTGGGGAGTGTAACTTGTCCTTCCTGTGGCACTGGAATAGATGGTAAGGAATGATGTAATGAGGAAAGGCTTCAGAAGAACCAACACACTAGAGTTGAGCCCAGACCTGTATCCTGGATTTGAGCCACTTTTTGATTCCGGCAAAACCATGAATAGGGTCCAGGCTTTCAGCTCTACTCCAGTGCCTATGACCGAGTACATCAAACCTTCTCCCTTTTCTCTCCCACCCATCCACTCCTCACTGCAAGGAAGGAAGAAAATCCATATTGTCTGAAGCCTCATTGGAGTCACAGACAGGGAGAAGCAGTGAAAGATGCGTCTTCTGCAGGCAGTTCATCCAACTGCCCATGTTGAGCAGGAGCTCCATGGCTAAATAACCTCCCATTATAACATGGCTGAAAAGCAAAAGAGGTCTGAGGGAAGTGGAGGAGAGTAGGACTGCAAAAAGAGGGATTCAGAAAGAGGAGTAGGCAATGGTGAAGGAGTAAGTAGGATAAAATAGAAAACAGTGTAATTAAGGTAGTGGTTTGGTGTAGTATGCCGTGTCCTAGCTCTCACAAGGCACATCTCATGCATGTTAGATACCCTGCATTTCTATATCTGGTTTTATGATGGTCATAAAAAAACTGTTCCTGAGGGGGCTGGTGGTGACCTGCATGCTTAGAGGTGAAGACCATGAATGTACCCTGAGAAGGAAACCTGGAAGAAAGCAGAAGTGACACATACTGACAAACTGAACCAGAATCCAAGAAGGAAGAAAGCAGCAAGTTTCACCTTCTTTCACCAAAAATACACAAGCTGAACATGTATTGATTTATACCTACTCATTTATGATATGACTCCTGGTTTTCTGAAGGTTTAGTATCCACTCAGGAAATCAGAAAAGCTGTTTATTGCCCTACAGTGTGTCAAAAATCAGGAATCACCTTGCATGAATAGCTGAGATTACTCAAAGCTTTCACAGTAGGAAAATACCAGACCGACTGTCCCAACGGGCAATGGGCACAAACTGAAACACAGGAGGTTCCCTCTGACCATCAGGAAACACTTGTTTTTACTGTGAGGGTGACTGAGCACTGGAACAGGTTACCCAGGGAAGCTGTGGAATCTCCATCCTTGGAGATATTTAAAACATGTCTGGACACAGTCCAGGGCAACTGGCTCTAGGTGGCCCTGCTTGAGCGGAGAGGTTGGACCAGATGACCTCCAGAGGTCCCTTCCAACCTCAGCCATTCCATGATTGTGTGAATGCCACAAAGTACGTTCATGCTATGAAACCTGGAAGACCTTGGCCAGAAGGAACAGAGGCCATCAATGGTGTGGGGCTATGTCACCTGGGACCATCTCCAGAGAGGTTGTGGCACATGTTTCAGAGCCCTCATCCTGCTGTAGAAGCAATAGTACAACAAGGCATTGAAGGCATCTGGACTCCCTTTTCCTCTGTCTGTCTGGGACTGGTTTTCCCTTCCTCAGGAAAGCCACTTGCATTTGCTTTTAAAGTCTGTATTTGAGGAAAAATTCATCTGTTTATTATAACAAAGAGGACTTGAAAATAGATGGTGTGCATGTATGCTTAGGTCAGAAGTGTACTTGCCTCAGCTGATAATTATTCTGCATTTTTAGCATCAGGGTGGGCAAATCTTTCTATTTTCTCCATTGGACAAAAAAAAAAAAAAATCCTTCCTGTTACACACCCAGAACTCACAATGATTGTTATTCTGACGGCACTGTCTACTTCGTTAACGCATACGCAAAAGTTGCTTTAAAGCAGACAGATAAATACAGCCTGGCTTTATTTTAAGCTTTTCACTTTTCTACTAATGCAAAATTCCAGCTTGGTTGGAGCGATTGCTAAACTTTGCAGTCCGTAATTCTTCAGTTCAAATGCTGCAATTCTAATGCAGATCTAATGCGTTCTGCTCAACATTCAGAAATACACACTTAGGTATATTCATAATTATGCTATTGTTTGTCTTGATTTTGCTATTAAATAATCCTAAAATTTTCAGTTTTGGTGAGTATAATTTACAAGAAAATCCCTCATTTAATTATATAAAACAAGCTTAAGTAAATATCTTTAAACTACTTTCATGTTTTCTTCATTTTATTAAGATAAAGTAGTGATAAAAATGAATTAAGAATTAAATAATTCCTCACAAAAGCCCTTTTTCCAGACAGTAGAAGCTTCCAGAGATTTAAGATGAAGGGATTCTACCTTATTAGGCAGCTAAGTCTTGCCAATCTGTTTACATGGAGAACAAATGAAATACAAGAATTAAGATGGTTTAAGGATTCAAGTGAAACAGCTCTGTAAGATGTTACAGAGAGCTTTTGTTGAAATTTCTTTTTATTAAGATGTGACAAATACTGCCATCTGGCAAAGTGACCCCAAATCCCAAGCTCTCCCATCTGGTGGTAGGGATTTCTCCCACTTTACCAGCTGTGGCAAGTGTGACCTTGACTGGACTGAAGCCCTCTGCAATGGCTGTGGGACAGCACTGAATGACCACACAGCTTGTGCCAGCTCTTTGGTCAGCACATGCAGACCAGGTGGATGTGAGGAGTCTGGAGCTCTGTACTGTCCTGCCTGCAGGTTTAGATACTGGAAGAGAATTAGATCACTTTCCCCTTCCCCTCTGTATATTAGTCTTTCCTCCATTTCTCACCAGCTCTCTTTATGAGTTCTATTTAATAACACCCCAGGATGGTTTTTAAAAACATGCTGTTTTAATGTTTCTTTAACAAAACACAAATTCCCATCAGGCATAATTTTATGGCCTTATTACTCATACAAATTTTGAATTCCCCTCATTATTCCTATTGACCTTGGCTTAACTTAAATCCTGTGGTTGTGCATTAGTGCTTCTGCATAATATAAAATCATTTCCCTTTGGTAAGATTTACACTACACTGCTTTAAATATGATTGAATATCTCCTTGTTCTTGCAAGAAAGCAAATAAGGTGTCCTTTACCTTACTGTCTGTTCTTATTTGTTCCCAAATTAAACAGTCCTCTGATTATTTGCTCTTATGCTGTAGTGCTTTGCATAGTCCGTTCAAAGATCATTGGCAGATTAGAGCAGTGGAGTCAGTCAAGAGAAAAGGAAAATGGACTGGAGAGAGCTGGAGTATGGAGGAGAAAGGCTACAACTGTTCATCGAAACTTTTTCCCTGTATGTTCTTTTGGCATAAAATTTGTTTTCAGGATCAGTGCATGCATGTCCCACAACCTGAGCAGCAGGTAGCCTCTGGTGAGGGGGGCAGACAAGCAGAGCAAAGAAAATTTCATCAGAATTTGGAAAACTGGGAAATAAAAAGGGAGAGGAGAAAGATCTGCTGCCTGCCTGGTGCAGAAAGATCTAAGGATCTGGTTACCAAACAGTTGCAAAGGGACCTCTGACAAATAAAGGTGGGAACAGACCAACACTGTGTGTGGTTTTGTTCATCAGACATGAGCATGAAGTTCAGACAGAAGGATGACTTGTCACCTTGTCTTGCTGGTTGACCACAATGCTCTTGGCTCTGCATGTTATAAATGCTGTGTCTGCATTTTGCTTTCTTTTTATTTTTTTTGGGGGGGGAGGCAGTGAAGGGTGTGTGTGTGTGTGGGGGGGGTTCTTCTTATTTTCTTGCAGTGCCAGGCACTAGTGCACTGTGTACTCAAGCAAACTGCACTTGAACGGCATCTCTGCAAGTACAGGACTGGCATGGAATTTTCCATTTTGTTAGAAAGTGTGTATTTGTCAAAACCAGCCCATTTCAGTGGAAGCACAAATGCCAGCTTCCTCAGGAAGAATTTCGCAGCGTCTACCTGGAATTTCCAGTGAAAACAGCCGGCTCAGTCTCTACGACAGCCTGTTTGTCAAGGCACATACCTGGAGTGTGAGAGATCCAGAGTCAAGTTCTTGGCTCCAAGAAAGATAGAACTGGTGGTATAAAGCAAAACAGCTCCGAAAGGAGACTGAGAGCCCTAACTGAAGAAAGACAATAACGTGGCATGAAGGTGCTTAAAAAGGGGGAAGAACAGGCTTCAAGTCCATGGTCTGAATATAAAAAACAGACTTCACTGAAGTCTGCCACTTTTCGTGAGCACTCCCTAGGCTCCAAGACGTTGAATTATGGTGGTCCATTTCAGTAAAGAACATTAAAAAAAATGCAATACCCTCTATGATTCTGGATTAACTGACCTCCGTGGGCATGACTAGCATGCAAAATAATGTCTCAGCTGTGTCAAGTGATGGTATTAACACATCTCTACACCACCAGTATAACCTTCCCCAGCATTCCTTGATGGTGTCCACCATGCACTACCTCTTTGGTATTTAATGTCTTTTCTAGACATTAGATTCATAGGATAGAACTCAAGTAGGCAACAAAACAGACTACAGTTGAAATTACTACTGCCTGAGAAGGCAAGACTTCAGAAGCAGCATACACTGAGAACCAGGAGCTAGATGTATTTGTGATGACAAAGCTTTTGTCAGCCTTGATGTTACTAACATTGTCTTTTTAGTTAGGATGCTCTTAAACACTGTGTTTCACAAGGAACCGATTTAAATTTAATTTAATTTAATGGCACAGCTGCCAATTAGTAGTGCTGTTCATTTAGTTTCCATTGAGATGCCCCCAAGAAATGTAGCATGGCTTAATTTTTTGTGCCCCCTCAGTCTGAGCTGGTTGTGTCTGCATGTTTCTCAGCCCCTTCTAAAATATAATTCAGTCAGCTCTTCCAACAACCAAACCATCTAGAAGCCATGATGTTACCGTTCAAGCTTGTACTGTTGTCAGAGCCACATGCCTGCACAGAGACACAAGCAGCTTGTTGCAGAGCCATTTATTACAATAGCAAACAGACGTCTATTAAATTTTCTTCACATATAAATGATAATCCATCTACTCACCATCACAAAATTTTCCTTTAACATGAAGGGCTACACAATCTGTTGACTCCACCATATTGTCCACTACATTATCTCCTTAAAATATCCATACCTGAACAGTCGGAGAAGTAAGTGGATCCTGCAACCAACCACTAAGCCAAAGGTAGACATCAAACTTTGCTTCCTGAGGGGATTCAAAACAATGTCTTGGAGTCTTGCAATTTCCTGCTTTCACTCATTTGTCTCATCCTCCCTTTGCCACTTCTGTTTATCTTATCCACTGTCTGACTCTTTTAAAGAACAGAATTGCTACAGCAAGAAGAAAACCAGTAAAACCATTTTCTGAGCTGCTGACAGCTCAGACCTGGAAAAATCAAGCTATCCACATATTGCTTCTTTGTCCTCTTGATAATCAAAAATGGTGGACACAGTGTCTACAGACTATGCCAATTACCACTGCATGAAGATCTAATGACAAAGTCATGGCATGAACCATCCTGCAAAACAAATGTCATTTCTGCCTGGAAGAAAGTATTTATTTCTTCCATCTGATTCTCTCAATCTCATATTATGCCACATCTTCTCTTTGAAAAGATATAGAAGGTGCATGTTTCTGGAAACACACTGGAAGCAAGAGATGCTGCTGGCACCAGATGACAGAACTATAACGGAGAGCAATGCTGGTTTTCTTAGTGGCACATCATACTCACCCATGACTGAGTATCATATTGCAAGAAGACTGAATGATATTCCTTGAACTGCATCCCCAAAACATGACTAAATATCCTCTTTCACTGTATGTCCTGAAATACAAATGGGCTTAGTTATGTTTTCACTGTAATTTACCAGTAGTGCTACTGAAATAATTGGGATAAGACCCTAAAGGAGGAAGAGGTGCTGTCTTAAAAAATGTTTGTGACCTGTTTCACACTTTTTTTCAGAAGGCCCTCCTTTGTAAATGAAAACCCCTGTAATAGCATAGTCTCTTACTCATATAATTTCCTTCTCTTGCATTGCAATATGCCTGGACTTAACCATGGTGGAAGGGGATATGGCAAGCTTTTAACCTTACTGAACCTAACATGAGACTGACATTGAAGCACTGAGTTAACTCAGCTTGCCCATTAACTGAGGAAGATCCAAAGTCATGTGTGTGTGGTACAGTAACTATGAATGCAACGGTTTCTGTTAAACTGACAAACACTCTGAGACTCCACCCAGACACCTGGGAAAACTGGATATTTTCCCTAGACACCATAACAGGCTGTACTTCCCCTCTCACAAGCTCTAAGCCTGCCTATAAACAAAAGGAATGCTATTGAGGAGAAAAAGGAACCCAGAATTAATTTGGGAGAATAGAATGTTGATAAACAATTTTTCCACCAATGTTTTGTACATTCCCATCCTCCAGCATCTTTGGCAGTTTGCTTCCCCACCCCACACCACTAGATTGTGTGAATCCCCATTAGACAAATGCCCTCTCACAGATACTGTTTCTCACTTTTCCACATCCCATTCAGTTTCTCATCAGATCCAAAAGGTTTTATCTACTATGGAAATGGTGTTTAATCTACGACCAGTCCTTCACACCCTCCCTTGTCAAGCAGTTGCTGCCTGGGTCTACCTGGGTTGGTCCTGAAGAATCTCATAGTCTAGGTGGTAATTCAGTCTAAGAAGCTACATTGAAGGTGACACTTCAGCTGCTGCCTCTAGCTGCAGTGCCTGGACCTGACCTAGCCAGATTAAAGCTATAGAGATGTGAAGTAAAGGAAGTTCACAATTTCTGCCCTGTTTCACACCACGATGTCATACTTGAATCATCTGGTTCCTAACTCAACTGGGAAAAATGGCAAGAACCCACATCCCCACTAACACTCATGCAGTTGTCACCACCTTGTAGAGACACCGTGCACAGGGAAAAAGAACCATTGTGTAGAGTCCCTGCATCAAAACTGCAACTATTCAAGTCTAACAAAGCTAAACACTTAAAATATTTGCATGGACAGAAGTGAAGGTCACCTGTTAAATGGAGGAGGATTCATTGTCCAAGGCACCATGAATGAATGGCAGAGTGCCTTTTCCTGTGAGTTCAAAAAAGATCACGAAAGATGCTTATTTTTTGCTAGATGGCATACATTTCCAGGCAGCAGTAGAAGCAGGTGTGGCTTCACATCAGACCCAAGAAGGCTGGCCATTCTTTGGAGGTATTTTTCTCTACCCGTGCCTGCTGCATCTCCCCTTCACTCCCACATCCCTTTGATGTTTGAGTGTGTGTTCTTCATTGTTCTGGACATTTTCATCACTTCTGCTTTTCCTTTGGTCTTTTGCTGCTGAATTTTTGTCAAAGTCCATACCCTGCCCTTCTGGGCCATGCTCAGCCCTTCTGCTATTGCCACTGTTGTTGGCCCAGCCACAGCCCCCGGCTCTGCTCAGGCAGGTGTTGATGTGTGTCCCAGCTCTGTACAGGCACGGTCCCTGGCAGCGGTGGCCTCCAAGCTGTGCCCCAGCCTCAGCTGGGCTACTGACAGCTGGCCCTGGCTAACTCCATGCTGGGAATACCACAAGCAGTGGGAACAACCACATACTGATGTCCAAGCCCTACAAATTTCCCCACACTGCCTGAGGGTGCTCTGTGTTTCTGGTGCCTTGGCCCTGTGTTGCTGCTGCCTTGGCCTTCCCCTTCACATCACCGTTCACCCCATCCCAACTGCACGCTGTTGTTTCTTCCTCCCTGGCCTGTAGCCCAGGCACTTACTTGCAGAGTCAGTCCCCAAGCCCAAATGAACCCCACCCCTCTCACCTCTTTCATAGAATTGTTTAGGTTAAAAAAGACCTTTAAAATCAATGAGTCCAACTGTCAACCATGCCCACTAAACCATGTTCTGAAGTGCATTTTGAATACCTCCAGGGATGGTGATTCCACCACTTCCCTGGGCAGCCTGTTCCAATGCCTGACAACCCTTTCAGTGAAGAAATTTTTCCTAATGTCCAATCTAAACATCCCCTGGCACAACTTGAGGCCATTTCCTCTCATCCTATCTCCAGCCACCTGACAGAAGAGACCAGTACCCACCTCACTACAACCTCCATTCAGGTAGCTGTAGAGAGCGATAAGGTCCCCCCATCAGCCTCCTTTTATTCCAGATTAAACAACCCCAGTTCCATCAGCTGCTCCTCTGTAAGACTTGTGTTCCAGGCCACTCACCGGCATTTTTCCCTCCCAGCATACTAGCTGTCAGTCAAATCCCCAGGCCCAACAATCTGAATAAACTAAGCAGAGTTTGTGCTAAGAGTGGTAAATGAGATAAACTAACCCAAATTTACCCCCCAAATCTGCCTTTCCACAACATTTCTTATCTCCCAACTACCTCCTCTCTACCACTGGCCCTTACCCTGCACCTGAGGGCTGCACACTGCATTGCCACAGGAGACCCTGCCCACACCTGCAGCGTCCCATGGGATCAAAATGAGGATGAGTAGTCCAGCACCACCCAAGCAAATAGCCTTTTCAACATTCATTTCTCAGTTCAGCCAAAACAGCCCTGAGGTGCTCAGTGAGCACCATGCTTGGTAGAGCTGCCACAGGATGGGGCTGCTGTTTGGCCTCGCTTGTGTCTGCTCTGAGTGTGCAGCCGATCTGCATTCCACCATTCTCATCTCAGGGATGTGCCTGGGTGTGTGAACATGTGATCAGGGCGAACGCAGGCACAGTGTGAATGGACAGTTGGGCTGAGCAGCCAAAATCACCCCTTTCTGCAGAGTGGTGGTTATGGAGACACAAGTCACTGTGGGGGGAAAGCTCACCTCTACAGACTCTGTAGGCCAAAATGCAAATGTTCCCCTTACCTACAGCTGTGAAACCTCTCTTGTTTCTTGTTTTCTACAAGGGATTAAACAGTTACTGTTTGGGCCAAAATTTAATCCCACTGTTACAATGATGGACCATGAAGACCTGAAAGGTTTTTTGGATTTGTTTTTTGCTATAGCAAGGCAGATGGACAGAAAAGAGTGATTTTTCTTTGAGGATTTCAAAGAAAAAATAAAATTTTATTAAAGACACCATTGAGAATGATTGCTTCTTTCACATTTTATCACTGCACTCCACAACAAAATATGTGAAACTAGCCCGACCACATATCTAGTTACACAAAGGCAATCAAAAGCACATTACCAATAATATATGATTCAACACAGTACAATATCATTCACAATACAATTCTAATAATCCCAGAAAAAATGGAATTCCACAGCCTGTGAGATTTTCCTGACCTGTGTGTAACAATGACTAGATTAGTTTTTATCCACCATTGTTTCTATGAGGCTGAAACCATACAATATTAAGTTAGTTCCTGGAAGAAGCAGGACTTAGAGTATGTGTCTCTACACTTACTGTTGTAAACTGAGTCCAATAAACTAAAGAAAAGTAAATTTAGAATCAAAAGAAAATTAACAGAATTAGGAGGCCTGATTGTAAATCAGGAAGTTAGTAGTTTTTGTAAATTCAAATGTGTGTTATAGCTCAACAAAATTAAAATCTGAAACTGGCGGAAAGTGTTCATTTTTGCCATCTGGCAAGTCTGGGATGCAAAGACAATCATAGACCTTATTCAAGTCAGAGGTCTGGCTGGATCATCTTCCAGGTACAACAGAACAGCTTGGGTAAAAAAACAGCAGAAATGAATCAAAACAGTTACTGATCCATAAATAAATATTAATCCATGAGTTATTGTAGAAATTCTTTAGAAATTAGAATCTCTGAAATGCTTCATGTTTTCTTTGAACCAAGCAGTAAATTGAGACAACTCTTAACTTGACAAGTCTATGCTGCTCATTTCCCGTGCTGGCAAAAAAATAATGAATAGGCACAATTTCGTGGCTACAGGCCCATGATTGCATTGAGCAACATCATATATGACCTGTTGGTTACAAAGGCCTGTAGGGAACTGGCATTAAAAATTAGGAAATGCATGGTGGAGAATAGTGGTTCAATAAGATGGGCAGACAGCACGAGCACATGTTTGAGTAGGTTTGTGTTTAATGCCCAGTTCTATGCACCATTAGCCCAGCTGAATGCACAATTAGCCAGTTTGCTCATGACACCAAACTGGGAGGTGCTGTTGACTCTCTTGAGGGACAAGATGCCTTGCAGAGGGATCTAGATAGATTGGAGCATTGAGCTATGATTAATGGGATGAAATTTAACAAGTCCAAATGCTGGACTCTGCACCCAGGATGGAGTAACGCCAGGCACAAGTATAAACTGGGAGCAGACTGGCTGGAGAACAACACTCCAGAAAGAGATCTGGGGGTGCTAGTCAGCAGCAGGTTCACTATGAGACAGCAAGGTGCCCTGGCAGCCAAGAGGGCAAACCCTGACCTGGGATGCATCAAACACAGCATAACCAGCTGGTCAAAAGAGGGGATTATCCCACTTATTCAGCATTGGTGTGTCCTCACCTGGAATACTGTATGCAGTTCTGGGCCCCACAATTTAAGAAGTCTGTGAAGGTCCTTGAATGCCTCCAGAGGAGAGCAACAAAGCTGGTGAAAGGGCTGGAAGGAATGTCCTGTGAGGAGCAGCTAAGGACTTTGGGCTAGTCTAGTTTGGAGAAAAGAAGGCTGAGGGGCAACCCCATTGCTCTCTACAGCTTCCTGAGGAGGGGACGTGGAGGGGGAGGTGCAGATTTCTTCTCCCTAGTATCCAGTGAGAGGACATGTGGGAATGGTTCAAAGCTGTGCCAAGGGAGGTTTAGACTGGACATTAGGAAGCATTTCTTTACTGAGAGGGTGGTTGAACACTGGAACAGGCTTCCTAGAGAGGTGGTTGATGCCCCAAGCCTGTCAGTGTTTAAGAGGTATTTGGACAATGCCCTTAATAACATGCTTTAATTTGATCAGCCCTGAATTGGTCAGGCAGTTGGACTAGATGATCTTTGTAGGTACCTTCAAACTGAAATAGTCTGTCATATCATATAATATAATAAAATGTAGTATTTACTGATACTTGCTTTTCTTTGACCTTATCCCAATTTCATCTGTTCCTGCTATATGACTCTATGTGTAAATGATAGGGAAACTTTTTTTTCAAAGCCTCTGAAGTCCATGAATGAAGACAATTTTCTCTCCTTGACATATAAGAAGTTTCTTTCACTGACTGGCTTTGTGCAACTTCATAGACGCAGTGCAGTAGTGACTGAACTCAGCATCTTTCTTAACATACCTGTCCCCTCGCTTTTATCTGTGACTAATGGTGTCACTGTTCTTCCTGCCACCCACACTTTCTAAACTGGGTGTCATTTGTTTATTCCTTTTTTTGGAGCACTTCCTTCTCACCATCATCTTCATAATATAAAATTGCTCATTCTCAGCTTCACAGCCCTGCAGGATGCCCCATTAGCTTCCTTTTTCCCTTCTTCCTACATACACTGTCCCAATTCTTTTGCCTTTTAATTCTCACAATTCAAGCCTCAGAAGAAACCCCACCAGCACACCAGGGCCTTTCTCTGATGACCCACTCCACTCACACTTCTGGTCTGCAGCATCAAGAGAAACAGCTGGATTTAGAAATATCTTTTGGCTTGCATGCATTGACTGTCAGACACAGGTGCGGGCAATAATATATAAATTGATGGCTTATGTGGCTACAAATATTTTAGGAACAGCAAATCACCCTTCAATTATTTTGATGTTGTGCTTGACATTTCAAGTTATTTTTGCTAGTTCTGGAGGAGGGAAGATGGTGAGGGGGAGTGAAACCTACTGTCAATATTTTTCCTGTGAAGGTTCATGGCATCCTCACCATTAACTGTCTTCAAACACTCCTAATTTTGAGATAATCACTTAGCTGTGCATAGTGGGCTAAAAGGAATAGTGTATCTTTATGCATTTGATTAATTATTATGAAACTCAGAAGTTTATTTTTTGTACTGGGTGGTGGTTTCAAACATGCTGTTCTCTACATTTCCTTGCTCTGGAATATATTCTAATGTTGAAACATTACTGCCAAATTTTTTGTGGACTCTCATCAGAGTCAGAAAGATCCCATTAAAATGGAGTTGTTCAGACTTAGTTTCTAATGCTATGGAAGGATTCATTAGTACCTCAACTGAATTCCAACACAGAAGAGGAATTTTGGTTGTGTGTGAAAATGAGACTGTTAAGTTTTACCTTAGTTCCTATTTGTTTTTAAGACAGCCCTGTGGGGAAAGAAGAAAGCAGTTTTCTCAGCTTTTGCTGTGGACATTCAGTTTTAAAGATTCTAAATTGGCGGAATGTGCTCCTGCTTTGTTTACTGACAGAAATATCCCATACTAAATTAGTTCACTCCAAATCTTTTCTTTTATTATCTGCCATGAAGCTCCAGTGTCCGAGTCAATGATACCATATTAGCAGCTGAAATGGTTTAAAAGCAATCTGAAAACGGGGGATTTTATACAAATTTATTCTTTCTACTTAAAGTGGTTTTCTACTTACTTCTGGGAAAGCAACAGAAGAACTTGAATATGTTACATTAGAGAGGATAGTATCTGTGGCACAGGTGATGCTGCCAGGTGATACTCTGCAGTAACTTTATCCACAGTAAGTTAAGGTTAGCCACATGTTGCAGTGGAGAAAGACCAACCTACTCCATTCAGTCATCTCAGGAGGCTGAGGCTGTTGCATACAATTACTTCTGGTCTGATCCTGGGTGGGCAGCAGAGAAAGAGGAGTAAGGAGGATTACAGCCTGAGGTCTTTCAGACCCCAGTCCAAGCCTGCAGTAGCGGAGACAAAGCTGGGCAAGACCTAAAAAGATGCAGAAGTTTATGTGGGGCACACCTAAAGGTGACCAATGCAGACAGGTCACTCCACTCTTCAGAAGCCATCTAACAGGCCAGTGGTGACACAGCTAATGATGCACCTCTCGGATGTGTTTCTGTCCCCAGCCTGCAAAGCCCAAACAGTCTGTGCAGCTGCAGAGCACGGTGCCTGTACCTGCGTCCATTAGCAGCTGAAGACACCAGCTTGCAGCCTCAGAGCCCAGCCACTTGGGAGCCACTGTGCATGGTCCTCTGCCTTCATTTTATTTTAAAAGCAAGTAAAGCCTCAGTAGGCGTTTGGTTTCCTCTCATGTCAACAATCGACAGCCATCACAGTTTTTGCAACACCTGTTAAGTTAACAAAGACGGTGACCGAGAGGCATTACTCAGATCTGTGCGCAGCTATTACGCTGGCCTGGAGAAGGGGAGGAGGGCTCTGAAGGCTCCCATCCCTGTCAAGTGACATGGAAGTATCAAAACTGCAGCTGCAACCCCTCTCATCCTCCCCCAGGAGAACCACCTTACCAGGAAATACATGCCAGCCTGGAACTGACTCCAGCAGACAAAACAAGTGGTAGGAATAGAAGGAGACTTTAACACAAAATCCTGCCCCAGTGAATTAAGCTGCAAATTCTCATTACTTCAGGGGACCAAGATGTTATACCTTGCACTCAGCTGTGGGACTGTGCCTTCTTAAAACGATTAGGAGAGGCTCAGCAATCGTTTTCAATAGCCAATTATGAGATAAACAAATCCTTAAAAGTCTGCTGGCTCCCACCTCTTGCTGTAACTGCTTGCTTAAGTTAATCTTCCTGCTTCACATAAGTGAAGATTAAAAAGGATGGTAAACAGCAGCTAATAGCTAAGGAAGGAGGTTTTCTTCTCTTCTTGGTTACAGTTCAGCTTATTTTATTACCTTATTTATCATCTCTAATGATGTCTAAGCACACATGGAAATGGGGGGCATTTAGGAAACAGCAAATTGGTCCTTGCTCGAACCACCTCTCTGTGTACATGGCAGCAGAAGTGATAATGTGTCCCAGAATGGGAATTTAATGGACTTACCTGGTGGAATATTACTTTTCAGGGACAAAGAAGTGAGAACAAGAGGTTTCGTATGGCTAATTGCTTAAATAATGTGAAAACTAGATGAGTATGAAAACAGCCTGAATAAGAAATTGTGCAGAGGCAAGGAGAGTAAATGACTTGCTTTCCTTATTAACATAATAGTGAAAAGCTGCCAGGTGTTTGGTGCTAGAAAGTAACAGTGTATTAAACTTTGTAGGAGTGGTTGGTTAGGTGCAAAACCAGCTCTGTGTAACACAACATTTACTGTTGTATTCTGAATTCTTGGACACAAAGTGTTTGACTGAAAAGAGAAGGAATTCATACTTATCATGTGCAGATACTTACTGTACTTATATAAAGCAGACATCTTTCTGGGAAATGAAGGGTGAAATACCTTTCCACATAAATCACTGGGAATTTTTCTGTCAACTTCAATGAAGCAATACGAAGACGTTAAGAGATGAAGAAAATTAGCATAATCAGCTCAAGTTGTTTAATCCCCCTAGTCCAACCCAGGAACATTCTCTATGTGTTATTGGTTAACACTTTTATCCTGGCCAGGTTTATATGACCTGGAATTTCCCTGTTGTTAACTGACAGATAGCTCACAGTGTGCATCTTGGATTTTATAGAAAGATGCCCTGCACACAATATATTTTAAAAGTATAGCTACATTAAGTATAATGGAGAAAGGAGAGTGCCAAGAAATACAGGAGCTACAAAAGAAAATGCTTTCAAATCTGATTATTTTATACAGGTATGCATATACAGGTATAATATGCATATATATTTTTATTACTTCCTTTAAAAAAGCTGCTAAGATTTGATAGTGACTGGAGCGATGACCAGGATGGAGATCAGTGATGGCTGACAGACTGAAGAACACAATCGGAGAAGGAGGGCTTGTAGTAGGAGATACAGCAGAAAGCTAAGGAATATGTTGAAAACAGTGATGTTTCCATCAGACAGCATGAGTACTGAAGGATCAGAACGACCACAGGTAAGAAAATCAGCTTCTTTTAAGTATTTATGTCTCACTTAAGTAATTCTTGGCACCTGTCACTATAATGTTTATGCCAGAGACATAGAGTCCTCTTGGACTTAATTTCAAATAAAAGAGCTGCAAATCCTATCCCTCAGTTCAGTCAATTTCCACTGACAAAGGTGAAATCACCCACAGGTAGCTTCCATCTGAAATGAACTGAATATGCTGTTTGCAGACGATGCAGTGCATGCCACGGTATTACTAGAACGGAAATCTGATACAAATTACTTTTATTAATTAAATGCTTGCTGTTACAGTACAAGAAAGCAAGTTAAATGGCAGTTGTTCTTGTAATTTTCTCTTGAGAGCTGAAGAAAAACATTTTGATTTAGATACCTCTCCTTGATTTTGTGTCATTAAACACAAATAATGTAAATTCTGTAGAAACTTGTCCTGTTTGTCATGGACTCAGATGGTTTTCTTAATTCCACTGAGCTCAACAATATGGCAACAGCTGATAATTTGGCCTTATGGCCAAATGTTATTCCATTATATAAAATTTGGATGTTATTCTAATACACAAAATCTGAAAGAGGAAAATGTAAAAACAGTGTATTATGCCAGTTGCTGAGACAAAAATCTTCAGAGAAATGGAATATTGATTAAATTTGGCAACATAACTTGGTGGGAACAGGAATGGGTGGTTCAAAATGGCTCTAAGAATGCTGAACAAAATTAAACAATACCAAAGCTATAGTTGGTCCCTGTAGAACAGACTTTAGGCAATGGCTACAATTACTTGGTATTTTCTAGAGATTACTTCGGTTTTGGAATATGCGAAGTTCACGCATATACCTATGAATCATTTTTCAGTGGTACATTTATAATTCTTAGAGATGTTGTCTTCCAAGACAAGAAGAAAAACATTCCAGTCATGACAGTTTCTGGTTTTAAACTGGCTTCTGAAAAAAGGGAAAAAAAGCAAACAAAGTGCTACAAAAATCTGAGGCAAAGGGAGACAATAATAATGGGATGGGCCACTCAGTCCTTGATAGTCAGAAGCACTACTCTGAGGTCTAATGTATCCAAGCTCTTTCCATGGCTTTCTTCCCCTCCTCCCACAATCACCAACAGCATGCATGGTTAAGAGTATGAGCCAGTCAGACCATATGACACTTGTTTTTGCCTGTGAAGAGCCTCATCAAAAGGGATTACAGGGGTTCTTCATGGTTGTTTTGGGTTTTTTTTTTAATTTCAGTATTTTGCTTTTGTTAAAAAGTCCAATTCTGACTCCCAAGAAATATTCCTTCCAGTTAAAAAAAATAATGGAAAAGTTATTGAAGCTGTTAGCTTCTAGAGTTACAATCTTTACATATATGAACTGCACATTTTTTGGACACAGATGATGAAAAGCAGTGTAACCAAGTTGTCAAAGGATGTCTACCACTGCTCAGTGAGTTGGATCTGTCCTTAGCCCTGCTTCCTGTGCATGATCCCATCCTCTTCCTCAGGCCAGCAGTTGCAATCATTTGTTCAAGTGATAATCCGAATTAGGGAACTAATCGGGGGTGGGGGG
>JANZLQ010000029.1:38800628-38812916 GCA_026212715.1 Elanus axillaris | reverse complement strand
TCTATTCTATTCTATTCTATTCTATTCTATTCTATTCTATTCTATTCTATTCTATTCTATTCTATTCTATTCTACCCAGTCTGGTGAAAACAGTGGGATGGATGCTCAGGGAACCTACCATGTGCTCTACCAGTAGTGTGCAGATCCTCAGGTGGGACATTTTCTGGATGCAGTGATTAAGTATTTAAACACGATGGCACTGTGAATTTTTTTCACTCTCATTGCCAAGCCAACTTCTGTCACACATCCCTTCTGTGGTGGTGCAACAACTTGGAGGGATGAGTGCTGGTGCAAACTGTGAGATGGTCTGTCATGGGCAATCAAAGCTGAAATCCACATCCTTAATGTAAAGGGAAAAACCTGAAAGACAGACTCTCTCAAACTGAAGAGATGGAGGGAAAATAATAGCAGAAGGCAGGAGCTCCAGGGAAAGTCAAAATGTAGCCGACCTTTGTTGAAAGATGGATCAGTGATCCCTATAACCTCTAAAAACATCCCAATGTGTTGCTTCAGGCTACAGCTGGATCCAGCAGAGTCAGCAGCGTCTGCATGAGACGCAGCTGGACGGAGGCCTGTGTGCAGGGGCGTGTGGGTGCCAAGCTAGGACGAGCTGGTAGGGGTGACATTTGTGGCTGGCTGGCCCGAGGGCCCCATTTCATTCCTTGAGCCAAGGCCCATGCCAATCATGCTGCAAGACTACATGGAAAAATATGTTTTGAAGCAAGAATATAGCCTTCTTAATCCTGGTTAATGCAAAGCCTCTGTTAAAAATGATGTGCACATTTTTAGGAGTTTGTTTCAAGCTGAATAAACCATGAAAAGGGGACATTCTTTATTACCATTTCTCTTGAAGCAAATTAATTTCCATTCCCCCTGAAGCGAACCTTAGGGAGTGAGGAAGAATCACAAGAGCTAATGGGGAAGGCGTCGCCTATGTAACACCACCAAAAATATTCAGTTACTCTTTCCCCACAAAGCCACTGGGTAATTTAAAATAATAAAACATCAGAAAACAGGGCAGCTTGCTTCTCTGTAATTTAGAAGCATAAAAGGGAACTGATGCTGTAATTACAGACTGAAAAACCAAAAGCTCCATTTTAAAAAAATTGTTTCAGTGGACTTTTTTTTTTTTTCTAATTGCTATTAGCTCCTCCAAAGCAGGGACAAAACTTCCAGTCAAGGGCTTTGTCTAAATCTGAATAGACTGAGGAAAAGCAAGGTACCCCAGAAGGTGCTGGAGGGAACTCTGGCAGACCAGAAGTGGTTAGTGTGCCACAAGGCAGACATCCATGCTGAGACTAGGATTTGCTGCAGGGAGAGGTAAGTGAACAAGAGGAGATTTAGCATGTCCATGGTATTTTCCATCAGGCCAGATCAGTATCCTCACTTCACAGATCAGCCAATTCAAGCACAGAAATAGTAAGATTGATAAAAAAAAAGCCTGCTTAAGAGGAAAAATATAAAGTTAACATGGCTTTTGCATTTTTCTTAAAACTACTAATCCTTTGGGTTCTGGTGTACTTAGTGTATATACAGTGTAGTTAGCTACGTATGTAGAGTGTAGTTAGTTATATGTAGGCATATATAGTATAGTTATTCTCCAAAATTAGCCAATGTAAGCTCAAATGCTGTAGGACCATTGCAGCCACGTGAGAGATCGGGTGCTATCTCTTCAAAAAAATGGAAGGAAACCCAGAGGGGAAGACACTTTTTCAGTGAACCTTTTCAGGAAAGTGAAGAGAAGCAACGTAACTTCAAGAATAGCACAGCTTTTTCAATGAAGTTCCTTATTCCGAGGTAAAAGGAAGCCACTTCCAGCAGCTCTGTGTCTTTTCTTGGCAATTCAGGCTGATGGTGTTGGTCATTGTCCATTCCATTTGGAAGGTCTTCTCCCTTACCTCAGGAACACACTGTCTCCTCCATATGCCAGAACACACTTGCAGGCAAGGCTTCCAACTTTCTCATTTCCTTTCCTGTTTTGTTGTGCAGGGATTTTAAGCTCTTGGCTTCCAAGCTCTCTTTTTATAGGCCTTTTGCCTTTGTTTATTGTCATTTAGTTTTTAGTTGTTTTTGTTAAGACGCCCAGTATCCTTCAGGCGTGGATGCCCACAAATTAAAATGTGTTATTATTATAATAAAGTTGCGTCACTGCTGAAAGCCAGACTGGCCAACATAGACCTCTAAATAGAAGGCTAAGTGAGAAGCTGGATGGTATTGACCTCTACAACAAGCAACACAGCAGAAAGTATCTAATCTGGGAGGTGGAAAATACGGAGAGGAGATGTACAAAGGGGTGCTCATATAGCTTCTGGTGGCCTGAAAAGTTCATCTTTGAAAAGTGGGATGACCATGAAAATCCTTAGAGCTTTCATAGGGGACTGAGATGAATTATATGCTTATAAGACTGTGGTTGTTCTAAACTATTGGGATTAAATGCTAAAACAGGCAGCATGCTTTAACTCCCATCTCAAATGAGCCAACCAACTTGACTGCAGTGACTGTGCAGTACCACAATTACAGGGAGAGTCTGCTTATTGCAGCAGCCACCTATGAAATGAAGAGTTCAATGATCAAATAAAACAGGCAGCTCTTTTTTCAAGCTTTTCTTTGAATATTCAAATGGAAAGTTTTCACTTCAGGGCTTTGAATTCAGAAAAAAATACCCTAGGTGTTATTGCTTGTCATTTCTCTGCTGTAATCAACCCAACTCACAAACATTCAAAGATTTAGCAGTTCTCTGTAAGTGTGAAAACACTAAGTAGGATCCATCCTGCACAACTGGGAAACCTTGAAATTGTGGTATGATTTTAGCATCTAAAAAAGCTATTCCTTAAATACCTAAGTTGTCCATGAAGTAAAGGAGATGCCTCAGAAGGCTTTCAGAAGAAAATTCTTCTGTCTAATGTAGATGCATAATGTTAAGCAAGGAAGATCTCCATCCAAGGGGCATTCAGAAACCTGCTTCTCTCCATTTACTGTACTGGGAATGTTGTCACCTAAAAGATTAAATTCCAAAATTTAGCCACAAGTTAGATGCCTAAGTTAGGTGAGCTGGATCCAACTCATGGACATTTCTCTTTCTGTGTACACTTTTACTCTCAAGTGCCCCTCATATGAAGATCGTAAAGTTGATTTTATACATAAAGATGCACCATACTCCTCTGAAGAAAGCAAACATTCTTTCAATTTCCCCATAAGAAACCTGACCCACAGAAAAAAGGACAAAATTACTTAGGTTATGTATGCAATGCACTCAAGCTGTACCTTGTCTTTCATTTCCAGGACTGCAAGAAATAAAATCCACACCCATGGTCAAATGCCATCTGCAAAAGGCTGGAAACACAACTGCTAAAATACATCGTCCAAGCTCACATCAAACTCTATTTTAGTGAAAAAAATACCTCCTAGAACCTAAGTTCTACTGCCTACAATCTCTTATGTCAATGTGTCTTTTTAATTTATAGTTTATTAGTCTTACTCATGTTCCTCTACTTTATGTAAAAATCCATGAACTACCAGCAATTTCTGCATTCTGGTTGCCTTTATGCCTGAACCATTTTCTTACCATTTCTTGGCTAGTTTCATTTCTTAGCCTTTTCCAATTGAAAAATTATGGGTCCTGGGTTTTGTTTTGTTTGTAAAATATCTGATGATCTAACAAACAGAAAACCTTACCAAAAAAATCTTCCCTTGGAAAGAAGATCTAAAAGTCATGTCTGATTTGTCATAGGTTTTCCCCTGGATATAACTACCATCTATTTCAGCTAGTAGGAATCATTACAGCAGATATTAGAGGGCTGATCTAAAACTATATGATAATGACCTTTGAACTCCTGCTGTCTTTACTTTAATGGACTGTCTTACTTTCAGTTTTGCTAACCGAGAAACAGGCAGAACTAGATAATTCTTTAAAGGCCACAGTTGCAAAATCTCTACATGAGGAAGTCCTTTTTCTGTTTTTATTTGTGAAAAGGTACACTGTCCTTTATGCATATTATGAAAGAGGATGACAATAAACATCCTTTATTGCTGAGGGGGAAAAAGTTAGAGCACCAGCAATCCCTCACTTCAGATTTTAAGTATAAAAGTAACTGTGTGGTATTATTAAACCAGATATTAAAACTGACTGAAAAATAGCAGTAGCTTCTTCAAGAGAAATGAGAATCATGGCTGATTTTACTATCCCTCATTCTGTTACATGCAGCTCTTCAGGCATTTGCCTGTACATTTCTGTCAGAACCTGGCCATAGATCAAACTCAAAGGGTCTGTCCTTCCAGTTACTATTAACTCTGATGCAAGTCTGATCAGTTTGCTATCTCCCTCCCTCCCTCATTGCAAAGGGGTCTGAAATGTGCAGTGGATTTTGCACTTGAGTTACTCCTCCACTCTGGACCACTGCTTCTGAGTGGGTCCTGCTGAAGTGTAGCTAGAAGCTGGAAACATTGGAGGTCTATGGTCCTGGCTCTGATCTGGTTAAACTCAAAGAAAGTTTATCAGGGTTAAACTTTTTCTAAATAATTTGGGGTAAGATAATCTGGGCCACATTAACCAAAACATGTGCCATGATATTCTCCCCTTCTACTGAAGTACAATTCAGTTATTCATATGTGTTAATTAACAATCCTTCGAGAGCCAAAGCATTAGTACATCATATAATCCTTGCTGCCAGGAAAATTATACAAGGGACTTTGTATTCATTGCTCTGTTGCCAGAGGAACTATACTCAAGAAACGGAAAATCTGGGAAAGACAGACTGCCCATTCTGTAAAAGCATTGAAGGCATACATCAAACTTTGCTTATCACCTTGAACAAAACCACACAGCCTTGATGGTCAAATGGGAGACTTCAACAAACTAATCTCATATAAACTGCCAATTCATTTGGAAAACAAGAAGTCCTTCCCAGGGCACTTTTCTTTCTTATCTGATACCAGACTTTTATAACTGTTCTGTTTCTTTAACCACAAGACTCGTTAATGAGGACTACTCGGCAATGGCTACATCACAGCTTTGAGATAATGTCCCCAGCTGTGATTTAATGAGGGAAAATACATCCCTCCTGCAAAGATAAACAACCTGAAACTTTCCCAGCACTATCAGTTCAACTCTGGTGGAGAGGACATAGTTTAGTGCCGATGACACCACTCTTCTGCTGCAACCACCTCTTGGGTGGAGGAGGTGAGCCGGACACACAGTGTCCAGGGTGGTCAGAAAGCTTGCCTTCATACCCAGACCATATAGCTAACATTTAGGTCAGTTTGTTTAATTGTTCTCATCTAACTGTTCTTGAATAGTGGTTGGCTGTATACTTGTATTATTCTAAATGGCCTTTTTGTTTTATGCACACCTTGTCTCCCCATTCATCACTGCAAAATTAATCAAATGGAAAACTTGCCTAAACATTTATTAAAACATTTATTCTTATTTAGCAAAGCTAGCTATTTATCAAAGTAATCTATTTTCTCATACAGAATGAACTTATCCATCCACGAGGAGCCCTAAGAGATAGTGAAACATAATTAATGTAGAGGTTTATGAATTCATTATATAAAATTCTTGCCTGTCAATGGAGAAGAATAGCTCATCCCCATCCCAAGATGTGTATTTCTGTCTCCCTTGTCTCCAGATAAGGCACAAAGATGGTATTTGGTTTGAGATAGGTTTACTTGTATGTCCAAGTGACAACATGAATATATAAATATACTGGTTGTTCCTCAAGAAAACAGTTTCTCCTACAAGATTGCGTAGTATTTGGAAAGCACCCAAGTAAGATCTTCATAAAACTGTCTGGTTCTCTGGTGGTTTTGTCCTCAAACAAAACAGATCTGCTCAGGTTTTGCTGCCCTCTGCCAGTGCAGGCACAAGTACTGTGGTAAAGAAAAAAAAAATCTGGTAACCAAGCCTTTGATATAGAAAAACCACATGGAGTTGAGTCATAAACTGTGGACACGAGACAACTAATTATGGGTTGTGTTAGGCATGGGGAACAGGTTAACTGCTACATAATTACAATTGAGATGGCTGTGGACACAGTCAAGGAAACCCAGTTAATAGAAAGAAGTAAATGAAAACGTATTGGTATCTATGAAGGAAAACAAGTTCTGTCTGTTTTCTTTAGCTTCTTCAGTGATTTCAGACCTTCTCAATGATTTACTGCTGCTTAAGCATTGTACTTATGAAGCCTAAACAGGGGTTTATATTTCACGTTCTGCTATTTTTTTGTGAGAACAGCAGGGAAGGAGTTAGTAAAGTTTTCTTTAATAAGTGCCCTGCACAGGCTGCATTGCCACTTGAGTGAAACTCCAGATAAAAGCGACACAATGCAAACCGGCAATCTGTGAAACAGAAACTCCTGTGAAATAGATCATTGAGTGGTGGAAAGGAGATGGGTGGTCATACCAAAAGGGTTGGTAGTCAAAGGGCTATGGGGAAAGGAGAGGCACTTAAGCGGGACTCGTTGGAGAATGCCGTGGGCAGCAGAGCCTTGTGGCTGCCCTGGGCACCCCGCCGGCAGGGCCAGCCCTGCCAGGGCTTGAGCAGAGCTGTCTGCTCCAGGGCCACCTCCTGTGGAGAAAAACCTTCTTCTGACAACAACAAAAGAGTGAGAAAAGTCAGATGAGTGTCCAGACAGGCTGCATCCCCAAGACTTCCCTGAAGGCTTGACTCAGAACAGTTTGCAGGCTCCCCCATTTCCTCCTAGTTTGGTGGAAACTTTTATCCTGGTTCCTTGAACTCACCCTCCAAAAGTACACACCATTTCTGAGTACACACCTATATATAGCCTCCTTCTGCAACACCACCTCACTGTCAGAGGCTGTTTCCCGTTGACACCAGCTAAATGTGGTATTGAAGTCTGAGGTTGAGGTGATGGGTCCTACCTGAGTGAGTAGGCAGGCAGCCAAATGGACGTCCAGTTTGCTTGACCTTACTGTGGCGTCACAACTTGCACAGTGAAGTTGCAGGCAAACACTGTGGCTCTTTGGGTTTCTCTGTTTGCCACAATGATTCCGCTTTTGGTGCCGTTGTGGGGATGCCATGGGTAAGCCCGGGTGGTGCTGTGCATGCCGGCAGCCACTGGCGCGGGGTATTCCTCTGCCCAGCAGGCATTTCCTTCCAGCTCTGTGGCTGGGGACGCACTCTTGTGCAAGAGACCCAGGTGTGCTCTTGGTCTTTCGGGTACATAGGCTCTCATCTTGGATTTTGATTAGCAGCTGTAAAAGCAGATCAGAAGGTCTCCTCTTCATATCAAGGAGGTTGTCACAATATCCTTGAGCTTTTCAGTAAAAATTTATGGCAGTTTCTGGGTCCTATATGTACTGGAGAAGGTGTTTCTGTTTAAAGCACATTGACATCAATATACTTACAGAAGTTAATCATGTGGGAAATGTCTGATGTGTATAAATCCATCTAGCATCTCACAAACCTCCATAGTTTTTACTACTGAAAACAACTTAGTCATCAGCAGACTTTAATTAGCTGGCTGCCTGCTTCCTGCCGCAGATTGTCAGTGCCTGAGATACCCCTGGTCCCAGAAACGATCCCTGGCTTTATACCATAAATCATTTCTTTTCTGTGCTAAGAAACAGACTTTCCCCTGTGTAACTGTTTATAAGTCTTTGCCAAGACTTTGCTTCTTGCCCTATGGTTACTTATACTCCAACCATTTGCACTGTGGATATTTGCAGTGTCTATTAAAAAATTATGAAGGGCTTTTTTGAACACTGAAGTAAATTGCCTTTTCCAGATCACCTTTTCTGCAACTCACCTTCAGGCCATACTATTCCAGTCACTGACAAATTGCTGCTCCCTGCTCACCAAACCTATGATTTAAAAGGACAGAAGCACTTGTGATTCCCCTCCACACAAAGAAATGTCCTGTCTCAAGACCTCAACCCTGAGTTATGAGCATGTAGAATTTTGCAGCTACTGCACATTGGAAATAACAACTAATTACAAAACTGCAAAGTGAAACATAATTACTAAGGAAGAATATTTAAATGCCACCATAGTTTATTTTGACAGATGAGCCTGTCTTGAAAATGAAGGATTTCCCACAGGAGAAATAAAGATTCTCAAGTTGCTTTTTGATCTAAAGGCAATTTCTATACTTTTCTTTTTATCACCTCCTTTGAAGGGAATCATGACTCAGAGAGGCACAGGGTTAAGGGTGGAATGAACATTAAAGGGTCCTGGCACTGCAGCAAGACTCTGAAAAAGATTTTCAGAAACTTCAAACCTATGGTATTTTTTTTTTGCTGTTTCTCCTGGTAGTGGTGTGATAGGATTTAAAACAAATTTGGGCCCTGATGGATGACAATTGCTGCTCCAAGGGAAAAAATAGAAGAGGTGATTTCAGAAAGCCTTTATATATCCTCAAGCGAGGGCAATATACATCAAGGTTCAGGGATCCATTTCCAAGTAATCTGACTAGAAAAAACAGGAAAAAAGGGAAAAAAAGGAAAGCAATAAAGCCAGCACCGCGTGGCACCTGGGAGATGTTAGATTATCCAGGCTACTTACTGTACAAGAAGGGGAAAGCAACAATAATGCTTTGGTAATTGCTATAGTAATTTCTATAGCTAAAGTACCTGCTTTTTTTTGTACCTGTCTGATTTTGCTGACTAAGTTATTCAGGTTTTTGTGATAGGCAGGTGGTCACTCCCAGGTGTGTGCTATGCCCCTAACTTTGCTGTTCTTCTGGAAAAAGATCTTGAAATGACACTCAACCATAAACATATCCTTTTGATTTCATTAATTTAGGGACCTGAGGTAGTTTATAGGCCATTCCATGTCTTGGTTGAACGAGTACACATTAACACACTGGAGTCAACTGACTTAGACATCCATCCTTAAACATCCACCAAAACTGAACTGAGTATGTGTCACTCCTAGATTATGTCATGGACCGGCTCTCCCCTGACAGTTCACAGAAGCTAAACTGGAAGTTTCATACCCACTTCAGAAATCCTCTCACATTTGATGCTCAAGTTTAGTGAGAATACCTCTGGCACTGTCTAATCCACAAGCATTGTCCTTTTTTGTCCTTTTTTAAAAAAAACTTTCAAGTTTCTCTCCTTTTACAGTCTTATTTTGCTTGCAGGCACCCATTTCCTTTATGTCCAGTTTAGGTATGGGCTGCTTTCCCAGAGCTAAAATGAAGGCATGAGTAAGGAAAATGGTATGCAGAGTATGAGCACTGGTGAGGAGTAGATCCCCTCCATTACTACCAGGAAGCCTTATTATCAACATGACAAGCCAGTTCAAAGCTGCCATTAAGGCAGCTTTATTTGGCATAGGGGGAAATAATCAATTTTAAATTGAGTTTGAACTTTATAGACTCACACTAAGGAGTAAAAAATTACTTCTTTATTTATATGGGCCGGACACATGGAAGGACGATTCATCTCTGTAGAACAGATCTCTCACAGAGCATTGTTTAACCATGAGGGCTTCTCCAAAATTTCTGGAAATCAGCAGGATTGACTTCAGCAGCGTTTTTGGCCTCAACACAAGTGTGCCAATGCAACTGGCAATGCCACAGCAATAGTTCTAGCCCTTTCTACTTGCATGGAGCAACATCACATTGTATTCATCTCGGTTGCCTAAATGAGCAAGTTTACCACCTGGACTCCAAAGCCACAGTGGCACAGAAGCAGCCACATATATTTCATACCCCTGGATGGAGAATAGGTAACTTGGCACATATTAAAAGTACTGCCGGTTCTGCCTCCTGCTAGCATCTTCCTGTTGTGTTTTGTTTTCTCCATGGAATATTTTTACTTTTCTTCCTATTGGCCATATCATCAGGTCCCACATATGCCTGATGGCCATTTCTATAACATAAAATAGTGGCAAAAGTTGAAATTATATCAGTGAAGCTAAACTACAATTACTAAGGAAGCTGAAAAGTGAGTGCATACAAGTGCTTAGGGGCTGAACTGCTGTTTCTTCCCATCTTGCAGTAATATGTATCGTGTTGAAATTTGAAAACAAGGAGTGAGCATGCATAAAAAAAAAGGTCCTAATTATTTTTCCAAGGATATTTTATTTACTAAAACAAATGGGTAAAACTATAATCAGGAAAACATTGTTACATGACCATTGCCCGAAGTGTATTCTTACCACTGGTTCATAATTCCCTTTCTTTCCATTCCTTAAAAGTTCATTCAGTTCTAACTTCTACAGTAATGTTTATCTAGAGTACCTAATTATATAGTGCAACCTGCATCTGGAGTGCTGGTTCAAGGTTATTATAGTTCTCCACAGACATAACAAAAATATTATTTTAAACTTATCCATTGAGGAAAAATGCCTGCATTTAACAACTGATAGAAGCATATGGATGTAAAATAAAATTATTAGGACTTTAGAAGTGTAAGAGTGTTGTCTGTTCAGATTAATTTCCTCCATGACACTTGCTGTCACAGAAGTATCTCCTTTTTGTTTCTGCTGTAGACATAAAATCTGACAAATTTAAACAAAATATATTAGATGTACAAAACGACAGATGGTAGTGATAGGCAAATAAGAAAGGTGAATTTTATGAATCCTTGTCAGTACATGTTCCTTGTTGGGAAGATTTGATAAGATTAATGAAATATGAATAATGGAGTAGAAATAATAATTTAATAGTTTTTCAGTACTCAATATCTGAAAAAGAAGCTTCTACTTAATCTATATCATAGCGATTATATGCAGAACACCATTACTTTTACTACAATAAAGAAAACTTTTCCTTTGGCAGCAGTAAAAGGAAAGTGGGTAGATAAAACAAACTCTTTAATTCATATGTCCTTACTCATAGGTTTCCCGTCAAGCATGGTTTCTTCTTTATTTAGAATCAATACTAAGTAAGGAAAGGATAAATATATAAATCGCAAAACTCTTTCTGTGGGTGTATTGGTAGCCAAAGTAAATTGTCTGAGGTTTGGAGAGACCATGTGCTTGTTCTGTATTTGCTCTAAAATTCAGAAGTGATGAAGAAATATTTTGTTTCAATCCCTAGAATGAGGGCTGTGAGCCCTGCCAGGAGTGCTGACCATGTTTACAACACACAACATTCCTGATGGATCCCTCGCTGCTCACTTCCATAGTATTCCTGGTCTCTGTGGAGAGGTTGAGGTCTCGCACACAGCCAAAAATGGGAAGTCAGGAACCTTTGGCTGGGGCCCAGTTATTGCTTTTGCCATGCCAAGCAAGTGCAAGGCAAGAATGATATAGAAACCTCTCCTAAGGGATTTATACTGTGAAAGCTTGATCCTGCTAAGAACTCAGGCAGCTACTCAAGTAGTCCCTTTAAAGTCAGCAATGAATTTAAGATAAAAAATGCCATTAATTATTTTACTGTCAGTGGAATAAATTGATTGCACTTATACCACCCCGCCCCCAAAAGATTTCACCATTACCAGGTGAGTCACTTCCACCTTCTCTGTGTCAGTGCCCTTATGTGAAATGGATGCAGTAAAATGCCCAGGTGATGATGTGACAGCGTTTTGGAACACCACATTTTTGGCACATCCTAAGAACTTCAGAAAAAGGTGAGTCAGAAGTGCAGAAACTCTGATTTTTTAAAACTAACTCTGGTAGTTGCTCAGGTAAGGCAGTCCTCAAATAATGAAGTCAGCTGGGAGAAATCACAAGTTTATTAAAGGTATGATTTAATATTTCTTGAAAGCTCCTGGGGCTTTAAATGTGTGCCAATATTTTTTATTCTTCTTAATGATCAGAGAGAGCCTTCACTTTTATTTGGGTAAAAAATAGTATCAATATTAAAATAAGTTTAGGAACATGGGAATTGCTCTGTCTAGGTATTTGAAGTAAAGTAAGTTTAAAAAATAGGAAAGAATGAAATCCATGTGTATGGCATAGGTACTTCTATGCAGCAGGTTTCATTAAAGCTGTGAGGTTCTTAAATCCGTGACCACTTAAGTCCTAACTTTAAAATCAGGCATGTTCACTCAACACCATCTGGGCAGATAAGCCTGGTCAAGTCATTGCAGAAAACTCCTCCATCCTTTTTATAAAAGGTTTCAACCCGTGAGAGTTTAAACATCACCTCAAGACATCCGAGTGTAGTCACCTAGCAGGGTCTGACTGTTGCTTAGTAAAAATTGCCAGAAATGGATCAATATCCTGAAGAATTATTGCTTGCGCTATGTTACTATACAGTTTGATCAAACCCTCTTTCTTCCTCCGTTCTTCCATTTCTCCCTCTTTCCTTCCTTCCTTCCTTCCTTCCTTCCTTCCTTCCTTCCTTCCTTCCTTCCTTCCTTCCTTCCTTCCTTCCT
>JANZLQ010000029.1:38764733-38781846 GCA_026212715.1 Elanus axillaris | reverse complement strand
CAACCTGGTCTAGTGGAAGGTGTCCCTGCCCATGGCAGGGGGGTTGGAACTACATGATCTTTAAGGTCCCTTCCAACTCCAAACATTCTGTGATTCTAATGAATAATAAGATGAATTTTCCCCTTGGCAGGTTATGCTGGAAGTGTTCACCACCAGGTTTCCTGATGCTCCCTCCCTCTGCCAGGAACAAACACCTTGAGACAATGACCATTCCAGCAATCCACCAGTGCATGCCAGATTCCCAGAATACTTCTTGAAAGGATATCACCCAAAGAAATGCCCATCAAAATTATGGTGACTTTAAGTGAAAAAGACTGTCTCGAGCGTGACCTGGAAATTACCTTCAGTTCTTGTATGGCCCGTTTTGTTTGCAAGATTGCCATTTTATTCTGTAAAGGGCCAAACTAGGTGGGTGACTGCTGCTAGGGGATAGGACAAACATTGTGTGGGATCTTATATAAGGGAGCTAGCACAGATAGAAAGACAGAGTATTCAGGTCTCTGAAGTGTTAATTAACACACACACAGAGACAAATTTTTTCGTCAGCTTCTTCCACTGTCGCCCATAAGAAATTCAAGGTCATCAGAAAAGACAGTGTTCTGCTCCAGTTTTTCATACAACATGATTTCTTCCTATGGGAATAAAAATTAAAGCAATTATCTGTGGAATTTTACATACAGAAAGAACTGTGCAGAGGGGGACTCCAACAAAGAGTGGCACAGGGAGGAGATGAAAATAGTCTACATAAATAAAGTCATGTTTTTGTAAAAGCATTTCCTTCTGAAAACCAAAATAATTGACCAAAACATGGTATCCTCAGGCATAAAAAATGAAACAAATTTTAAAAGGGATAATTCCAGTGAAATACTTCCATTAGGTCTGTGTACAGTTATGCACCCAGGTAGAGGGGCTAGTAATAAAGACTACAAACAGAAGAACATGCCGAATGGGACTCATCGAGTGAGTCTGTGAGACCTGGTCTCATTTGTAACTGTTGATCCATTGACTTCACACATGGATACAACTCCTCGCCAATGCCCAGGATCCTATCGTGCTTCTAATTAACTTGGACTCTGGTTTCATATTTCCTCTATGATCACAGCATTATAATAAATCCCAGGGATTATGTTTTTAGCACAAGGCTCACAATGGAGCTGCCTGGGAGATGAAATTGTGACAAGTAGCGCAGGAAGCTTCAGTGAAAGATGAGACACTCTACGTGAGAATAAAAGCAAGGCCAGCAGTTACTGCTCCACGGAGGAAATTCAATGGGCCACAGAACATTATATTTGAGGGTGTTAAATTGATTGCTAAGTGGGTTAAGAGAGAAATTCCCCTCTCCCATTCAGCATGGCAGAGGTGGAAGATTGAAGCAGTAGCCTAACAAAGACGGTGCTTTTCTATGTAGACTCCAGCACTATCTGTGAGAGAGGCAAGGGGAGGCTTGCTGCAGTGTCCAGTGCCTTTTGTGAAGCCCAGAGGAAACCTGGCTGCCTCTTCAGGATGCACGGATTTGGGTCACATCCACCAGCCCCATGCAGATGTCTCAGATGCTCCATTGAACACCCCTGGACCCTGATGTTCAGGCACCCGGACTGAGCCCCAGAGCTCCATTGGCTGAAGTGGGAGCTCAGACACCTAAATTTAGATGCAGATGTCATTGTCTAGAGCTGAACCTGGACCCTGTAATGTGTTATCAGTGGCTCAGTCTTAACTGCTCTGTAATTAAAGGATATATGCTGGTAACATACTAAGTCCTTGCAAACCAGTGTGCGGGATCTCAAATGTCCTCAAATTTTTATGAAGAGGAACAGTAAATATTTGGTTTGTAAATGAGATTCTGGAAAAAGAAATGACAGTGTGGCTAAATATATCCTTTGAATCTTATCCTGTGAATCTCAGAAGACCTGAGTCGGCAGTCTTTTCTTAGTCAGAATTCTCACTGCTGTACATGGGATGATGGACTGTGGCTGTAAGTACCATTGTGGGCAGAGTGGAAAGGAGGGGAGGTAAGCTCTTCCCATAGGCATGGAGCAAATCCAGTGAGCATGACACTCCATCTACACAATGAGCTGGGCCTCCGCTTTCCCTGTGGTCAAGGGGAACCTGCTCTTGCCTCCCCATACTGCAGAGCCGGCTCTTTTCTGCCTCCTCTTCACCATTTACTGGAGCACAAGGAATTGGATTACATTAACCTCTGTGCTCATGCAAGGGAGGAGGAAAGACTCATTTTTCTTCTTCCCTGCTGCACAGGTCCAATGACATCCTTGCCCTGGGGTGATGGCCTGGCTTGATTAAACCCTGAATAAGCACAGCCAGATTTGACGCAAAGCTTTTACTACTTAAAACAAATTTCTAGAAAGGGTTAATAAGCAGTTTGAAAATCCTGTATCAAAGACATATGGCTATACAGCTGGAATAATGCAGAATGTTTTATTTTCAGATGGGTTTGCTCCATTCTATTTAAGTTTTTTTACCTTCAGGGAATCAAGTTAGTTCTAGCTTTTAGTTTATAGATTTTGCGTTTGATATTCAGGGTTAACTTCTTGCTTGATTAGACACAGGCAAATGCTAGCAGCTGGAGTACTGTGGTTAAAAATGAAATCCTGTACTGTATTTGGTCAGAAATGTCAAGAACCTGGTAGTTAACTACAAAGAACTCATTTTGTCTTCCATTAGCAGTATTAAGGTAATTTAGATGCTTTTGTTTTCATATTGCAAAATACAAAAATGTCATAATGTGGGACATATGTGATGATTTGAAGATAACTGTCCTTATTTACACAGGGTGTGCTACTCTGTTGTTAATTCATTATCACTATCATCACAGAAACAGTAGATGAAAGTTCAAGCAATTTGGAAAAATATTTGCCTGCTAAAGGAGCCATGCACACTGTCCTGGTAACACTGTAAACACATGCTAAAATTTCAACAGGATTGGAAAGAGTAACATTCATATTATGTGGCACACAAGGACAAAAGCAAATAAAGCAAATACACAGGAGTAAGACAGGTTGAGATAAAACAGAAGAGTTGTGTTTGCCCCTGATTAGTTGCATAATATGCACTGGTACTGGCAGAAGTTGGTCTCCTGTCTAGCCAGCTGCCTGGGCCAGTCTCTGCACCCTCTCATTTTCATACCCCTGAGTCTTCCCATCCTGTAGGGACATGGCGCATATCCTTTGACCACCTAATAGCTGCCATGGATTGTGAGACACCTTTTGCAAACAGTATGTCAGAAGCATGGAACAAGTCTGCACATCCTAAGAAACTGAGGTGCTCTAGCTAGGACCTGCTGGACCTGAAGATGGCTGCTCTCAAGGGCTGCCAAAGCTCAGGGCATTCTCAGATCCAGCTTAAGAAAGACTACATTCAAGACTGATTTCAGGCTGATGCAGATCTCACTTGCTTTGGCAACAGGCTGTGTCAGGGCTCTCTCTCTTCTGGGGGGGGGGGCATTGATGGGTCTGCTCATGGGCAGCAACATGAAGCCAGGCCAGAAGAGACAGGTGAAAGCATCAGACCAGGTACTGAGCATTACCCATGGGCAGCCATGGCAGCCCTTGAAGAAGCTCTAGTATTGCCCTGGGAGGTATCACTAGCTTGTCCCAGAGACACTTCCCAAGGCCTTGCCTCTGAATTTGGCCTTCATTGTATAAGGGAAATATCACTGTTATGCAGCTGTTTCACACTCCCAGCTCCAACGTGAGCATCAGCTTCAAGTCAGACCTTTGCCTTATGATGTTTGGTTTACAAATATTACTGACTTTATCTCTGAGTGAAGAGAGACAAATTTAGTTTGCAGTCAAAGTAAACACCTTTGAAATGACCTTGGCTAGTACATGGCTGTTATGCATCAGTTTGGAATGAGCTTGACAAGAGAATACACATGGGCTGCTTCATTTGATGCACAGTTCAAGTGCAGACTTGAGAGCTTGTTGACTGGGAACATTCAGATAAGGATCAGGGAAAGAATGTTTTCACACACAGCTTCCTCCTCCACCTTTTCTTTTCTTCCTTTAATATAATTTATAGATATTTCTGCAAGGTATAGTAGTTGCTATGTGGTGAAGAAACTCTGTTTAGAGTCATTCTAGAGACACGTTAAAAATATTTTTTGATATTAAAGGAACACAACTATTTTTTTCACTTACTGAGTCAGGGTTCAATCAACATTTCTTTTTAGGAGTTGCCAGTGCAAACTGGAATGAAGAAATATGAATTAATGCCCTAAATACATGCCTTTGTATTTGAAAAGATCCGATCTTTCAGCAGTGCTACTAGGGTACACAGTGCCCTGAACTTGCAGCAAGATAGAGTAAGGAGTACTCTTTGTAGAGAAAGGTCCTAAAAGCTGTCATCAGAATTACAGCAGCTCTCAGAGGTCTCCTCCATGTGGGAATGCAAGGCATCTTCAGACTCGCTTTTCTTGAGGAAGATGGGCAGGAAACAGCTAGGACTGGTGTGGCTGTTTAGAAAAGAGTTGCAACTCAAAATTTTCTGCATGCATCAGGGAGTCCAAAGGACTAATGTGCTTGTGGTACCAGAGCTGAGACTGTCCTGTGCCCATTAGAGGTGGGCGTCAGTGGGATTAGGTAGGCTGTAGGTTCTGAGATGTCAAGCACATGGCTCTCCTAAGATTTGTTTTACCACTGTCTGTGGACACAGCCTGGTGTAACTGTTTCCTTCTCTTTGTATTACTTTGTGCACCAAATCCTTTCTCCCCCTTCTGGGGACTGAAAGTCTGCCAGCTCAGACCCACCTTTGCAGGAGCCCAAACAGCAGAGGCTGCTCCAGGGCAGGTTGTTGTACACATGTATCCTGGTCCTGTTGTACCCTTGAAAGGGTTAAGCATAGGTGATGGGACAGATGTGTTGCTTCTGGGACACTGTAACCAGCATTAGCCTCCTCACAACCCCCAGGAAAGATGCAACCTGCCTATATAACTGTTCTTGGTGGTGGGGTCAGTTGTTTGTGCTCTGTTGAGAGCAGCACTGTCATCCTAAGTGTGAGCTCAACCAACACCTGTTATGCAACTCTTCACTTCCTGATGAAAAGGAGTTGAAGCCTTATGCTCAGCTGCAGCTGAGCAGTTGCTAATGGCAATGTGGACACCCCAGCTCAGCTGGCATCATTAACGGCGTCCTGACTGGGAGGGAGTGCTTGGCCAAATTCCTGTGGGGTTGGCTGGATGTTGTGGCACTGTTTGCTGTGCAAAACATGTAGTCCTTCTGCAGGACTACAGCAGGAATTAGTCATCTAGAGCACTGTGAAGATCCAGAGAAGGAAATCCACCAAAAGACCACATGGCCTGGAGGCTTCTCCCACTAGACCATATCGCTCATTCCCCATGGAGGCACCATCTCCCCATCACGGAGGGTTGGATTCACCTCTGGGCAGCTGGCAGGCACAAGGAACAGCCACCTTCCTCCTGCCTGCCCATGACTCCCTTTTTAAAGCAGCATCATACATGGTAGTTTGCAAACAAATAAGCCAAATAATTCTTTCATTCTAATTTGTAACAGTTGTGTGGTTGAGTTGAATGTGACAGTATTGCAGGGAGAGCAAAACAGCACCTTCCTTTCTTAGAGGCGTTGTAAATGATGGACAGGTTTTTTGGCCAGCATTAGCAGAATCCACATAAGCTCATGCCACCATTCAAAACTGAGGTCCACACAAAATACGAACATGTGTTTTGGTGATTTTGCAGGAAAATTGTCTGAAGGAAAGTGAGAAGTAGGAGAAAAAAAGCACAAAGAGACACAGCACAGGTGAGGAAGCGCAGGCACAGAATCAGGGCTAAATGCTTGGTTTTGTGAAAAGCCTGAAGAAGGAGGAAGATTTGGGGCTAAAGGCTGGTGAAAAGGAGCAGGACAAAAGAAGCTATGCCATGTCATTTAATCCTTCTGTGAAAAGAAGCAGGGATATAATATCAACAGATGACATTTCCCAAAAAAAATGTTTCATGGGACCTAGACTTGCCTAACTGATGGACCAAAACTTTTTTGGAGTATTGGCTTGCAGTTGGCTTGTCATGTGCGTTTCTTCAGTGACCCAATCTACTGGCTTTGTGCCTGGGAGTTTAACTGCATCTTGTTTAAAACATGGCGCACTGCTCTTAGATCCAAGTGATTACTGGCTGATTTATATAAATGTTAATATGAATACAGAGGTGAGGGCTTTCCTTTTCCCCACAGAAGACTGCAAAATAAATCATAGATGCTAATATTGATGTCTTGGAAATAAAAGCTAAAGTAAACTGTCAATGAGAGTTATGTAAATGACTCTAATAATTTTGTTTTGAAGAGAACTCAAACTCTTAGCATCCGCCAGCTGGCATGTTTGAAGTCTGTCTGTAAATATTAAAAGCTTTTCTTTGGCAAGAATACCAAAATATTACTGGTATCTCTGGCACGTAATTCAAATAAAAATGATGACAACTGTAAATGTTATCACAAACCTTAAATAGTCCTGATATCTACTAAATGGAGAGCTTCATTATGCCAGGCTGACATAACCTCAAGCAGTGCTTGAGCAACAAGGACTGTGTTGGGTAACTGTCTGTTATGTATATAAAGTGTATTAATAAGAGGCATGCTTTCTTATACAACTTGGTACCTTTTCTTGGATGTTGCTGACTCTGCGGTGATAACCTCTTCCCCTCTGGCTCTTTCTGCAGCAAGCCCCAGGCTGGACTGCTGCATAACCTAGTTAGGTTTTCCTCAGTCTAGTCCTTGGTGTTTGAGACCTCCTGAGCCTTTTGCATGTGACCAAACAGCAAATGTGCAAAATATCCCGTGCCCTTTGGAGAAGGTTGACCTGGCAGAACATGTGCTGAATGCTGATGCTGTGGATGCACTGAGGTTTTCTGGATGTGCAGTGGCCCTTGATGGACATGTCTGGCCTGTTGTGTGAGCACTTTGTGCAACTGCTCAATGCACAGGTAGAGCCTCAGACACTCAGGAGAGGACTACCACACAATTGGAAATCCTATAGAAATAAAGCCGTTGCCCAAAGTATGCTGGGAGGAGATTTGAGGAAGATTATTCTGGGAAAGGTTGGCTATCAAGCAGCCTTACCTGTTCCTGATTCCCGGAAAACGTGTCTCTTGCAGCCAAAGGTAAGGGTGTCCTGTTTCTTACTTCTGCTTGTATTGATTAAGCCTGGTATGCTTGCAAAGGCGGCGGTTTGCCCACTAATGCACAGGTCATTTTTCTAGTCTGAGGTTAAGAACAAGCTGCAAAGCATGGTTTGGCAGCTGCTTCACAAAGCTTCCACTCAGTGGGGAGGAAAAACTGAAAAGCTGATGGCTCTGATGTGTATGCCCTCATCAGCCCCAAGTCTGTCTGAACTGCCTAAACAAGAGCTTGGGTCCATGCTAAGGCACTGTGTGCCTGGGTTCTTCCTCCTCATCCCCTCAGCTCTCCTAGATTAGCCTATGTCCTTGCCTTAAGAGCACAAGCATGCTCATACACAAAGTATGTGGTGAGTCTGGAACTGAGAACCTTCAAATTAATAAAAGCGTGGAGATGCCCACTGTTTGTTAGTCCAGTGACTGTGGCAATGTAGCTAAGTGCATACACTCGAACACTGGGAGTCCCATGCAAGCAGCTGCATCTGTGCAGCAACATGGCAAACCCCAGCAGAGCTCCCTGTGGCACAGCACTTAGCCTGGGCAGACCAAGACCTGCAGGATTTGTAATTTAATTTTTACAGCTCTCTGATATGTAATGATGAATCTAGCAAAAATTACAATTTTGTACTGTTGAAATTTCAAAAAAAAATAGTGCCTGTGATGCAGAAAGAATACTTTGCCAGGCACAATTATTTTTAGATAAAAAGCAATAGGAGTTGTAAGATGTAGACTTTCATTTCTCTCCTCTTTTCAAGCATCAACTTGGCAAAGGGTTAGGTATACATAATGCAATATTCCATGGTTATGCAGAACAACTTGTGCAATATGGCATCATATTTTTCAAGGCTATCTAATGAAAGAGGCCAAAAGTGTGCCTAGATTTTTTTTTTTTTCCGGCAAGTCAGTAATGTGGAAGATAATAAAATATTTATGTTACATAACAGGAACCCTCTGGTTATGCTTTATTTTTAGAAACGTTAAAAAAATGCAAGGGCTTCTCTGAAATGAAAATTTACTAACTTAATGGGAAATGTGATGTGGATTTAGCAGAAGCCATGAACAAAAGCAGCAGACTGAGGTAGCGAGTGGAGTGCTCCAGAGTTTTGTTGTATTGTGCTTGCTGCAAGCCACCGTCACGTGGAGGATTATGTGCTTACTGCATTTGCCAGGAGGGCAATTTTTCTCTTTTTGCCCACATAAATGTGTGTCTCATGTATGCTTCTAAGGCTTTTAACTGAAATGGAGTATGTTTCCACACTGAATTACCAGTGAGTAGTTAATACTCTGCCAGGGAGCGATACAAGAGAGGGAAACAGAGCTCAGCTTAAGCATATTCGTGATGCCCACACTTTCTAAACAAGGTTGGAGGCTGGTTTGGCTGAACTATCACAAATGAGGAGCGCAGGTTCACCTGCTGCTGGTGATGTTGGAGTTAAAGTGCTTATCCCTCCAAGTGCTAAGTCTCTGAGTGCAAAATAGGTGTTGAAATGTTCTCTGATAACATCACATCATCACAGGCATACTTGGCCTTTCCCAAAATGATGCAAAAACACCACAGCAAGATAGATACAATGTTCCTGACATGCTGCCTAGATATTTCATCATAGCATTGCTACATAACAATGTTATACTACACCATGCCATTACCTACCTTCTGACAGGGTATTACCCTAGGTATCCTGCAGATAAATTTGATAAGTGAACAGATGCAGAAAAAAAAGAGGCAGGAACATTTAGTGGAGAAAAGGTTGGCAGAGAGCCTGAACCTCAGAATTGCAACTCTGTTGGTGATCAGGTCAGGGAGAATGGACTCACACACATGGTCCTGTGCCATGTTACTGGTCTTATTTATTCAATTCACAGTCCTGCAATCAAACCAGCATAATTATTTGTTGTAGATGTGCTTGAACAAAAAGACTCTGCAAGACTAAGTGGTTTTTAGCACTGGCAGGGTTCCCCCCCCCCCCCCCGCCCCCCGCTTTAGCAGCTGTTTCTCTGAGGGCTGCTTGCACCAGAATGCGACTGGCCAAACTGGCAGTGGTCAATGAGAAACTCAGATTTTGCATCTTCTCTGGCCAAGGCTGTCATGCTGGGTACTGATAGCCAGGCTGTGCAGAGCTGCTTTTAGGGATCAAACTGGAAAATGGTGAAGAGACAGGGATTGTTGGTGACTGCTCAAGATTTTATGTTAAGTTTTTTGCCTCGTTCACCTGTGGAAGTGTGTTCCCTGAAGTTGCTGGGGCCAATGTGGTTCCTTCCACTGCTCCTGTGTTAGGATTCAAAGTATGGGGAAGGTGAGTGACTGGGACAGGAGGTTTTGCTGGGGCTTACATAGTTTGTGCTTACCAGCACCTGGAGAAGATGTGATTGATTTTCTGCTTATTCTCTGAGACCCCAGAGAAGGAAAATGCCTGCTGCTTACCTAAGCAACACAATACAAAGCAAGCATCAGCTTGGATCAGGACAGTGTTAGATTTTCTGAGTCCATAAGAAGTTAGCTCTTGGTTGTTAATACCTGCCAAATATTATAAGAGATGAACCTCAGAAAATTTGCCAAAAGCAGAGTTGTCAGTCACTGGCCCTGGCTGTTGGCAGATGGAGGGTGTGTAGCAGTACAGGGCCAGTACAGGACACGGACAGGACATTAACTGCTTCACTGCTGGAAGCTGTCACCCCACATACCCTCACTTCTGTGCGGTCACCTCAAACCTGCCACCCCGGCAGTGGCCTATGCAAATGTTTCAAAGGCTGATGAAACAAAACACATATCTGTATTCAGTCAGCACAGAGGTACAGGGACGAAGGGGAAATTCTTATTAACATATAAGGATGCCAGAAATCATGCAACTAATTGAAAAGTTGGGGGGCATGCTGGATGCATCCAAAGTAGGAGGATATTCAGCTGCTATATTCAGCTTCCCATACCACATAAAGGCTGCTAGGCATCTACATGGCTGTGAATATATTGTTTTCTGATGAGGATATCAGTATTTGAAGAAAGATTAAAGAAACATGATTGCAAGATCCTACTTTGCATCTGCTACTATAGTGCTGGGCAGTAAAAAAGAGAAGAGAGCACCCTGCTCTCCAAATAGATAGTGCACCACATGGAGGAAACAAATACTTAATTGGTACACAAGAGACAGCTTGAAAAAATTCCAAAGCAGCTGAATTTCCTTCTAAAATTTCCAAATGATGCAAAATCAGAACAGCCCACGCATACTCTGGACTTTTCCCAGCTTTCTGCCCATCACTAGTACTTCCCATTTAAAACCATTCATCTCCCTTCTCAGCTAGGGCTGTCTGCATTCCTGCTATCAGCAGTATGCCACTGTGTGGCTTCAGTCTTACACAATTAAAAGTTTAAGAGGCTTGTGATACAGAAGGCAAGTTCCTAAATCAAATACAAATGTTCTCCATTTGCTTCAGACTCTGCAATAATTTGTTCCAAATTTCATGCTCTCCATTGGTCCAATTTACACAAACTCACACTAATTAGCTGCAGAGCTTCTTTTAAATTTACAAAAGCAATCATTCTCTGTGATAGCTCTATGCTATGCCCAACTCCCTCTGAATAGACTTTAATGACACAGTAACCATGGTTACAGTACAATAAAATATGCAGCCATGAAATGTGGAAATGTAACAGTGTAATATAATTTTCTTTGGAAAATAAAGGTTTTTGGCATATTTGCATTAATTAGGACATTGCATTAAGTATTTCATGTCTGCATTCTTTGTGAAAATAAAAGTCATAACAGACAAAATGATTCTTGAATTCTATTCTGTGGCAAACAGTACTATTGGGAAAGCATTTTCCCTGATAAAACAGGACATTTTAACTGGACATCTCTAAGTGCCATTTTGGTAAATTGGAGTTATAGCGCATTGGAAACAAGCCCAAAGATCCACTGTGATTGGAGCAGCCATATGTTACAGAGCTCAGGCTTTTAATCTGAGGAGCAGTGACTGGGAGGAAGCAGCAAAACCTCTCATATGCAAAACTGAGCAGATAACAGGGGAAATCCATGGACCAGCACAGCAAACCAAGACTCGCTGCGTTGTGTTTTCAGGCTTTTGGCTGTCTTGTTGCTATTTGCTATTACATTTGTTTAACTGGTATAAGACAACCTCTTGCACATAAATCAAGCATGCTGCTAAATGATACTCTGAATATTTTGTGAATGCTGCAGCCCCCCCAAAGTTGCATATAACACACAGGTCTTTTGGATGAGGATTGAGGATCCTCAGTTCTCTCTTCTCTTGATCATCTGCCTCTCTGCTGCAGATCTGATTGCACTGGTGGGCTGGGCCATGATCTAGAGCATTTTATCCCTCCAACTTACACCTTTAACATCTCCACTTTGGCAGTTGTTGGGAAAAGGGAGAAAGGTGGCCATCCCAGAGAAAACACACACTGCTTTAACTTTTCCTCTAGCTGTATTGTGTGCTACCATATACACATAAAAGACAACAGGTTGGGTGCACCATCCATCACTAGTTTGGAGTTGTAGAGAAAATCTGAACCAACTTGGCTGTAGTGACCAAAACTCAAAAGCTTACTTCCAAAGCAGATGCTGCTCGCTGCTCTGTCCCCTCCAGGGTACAACTTCAGAGTGGTCCTGACAAGCCCATCTGCTTATTTGTATTTGCAGCAGTGATTCCATAACAAGTGGCAAATAGCCTTGAAGTGACAGTTTTCAAGAAATACAAAGGCGGTTACTTTATTTTCTCTGGAACCATTCATCAAATGACATTCGACAAGGAATGTATTTATACAAACTGGTCTCTTCATGACAAACTGATGTGCAAGAGAAAAGATTAAATTAATTGAAAAACCTTTATCATGAATAGGTCATTTAGCTCTAGCCTCAAGCAAACCACCTTCTTATCAGCTGGACATGGAAAGATGCTCTGAGTTCAGCTGTACCTCTTGTTCTCTCAGCTGCAGCCTAGTGAGAGAAACACAAAGGAAGGAAGATTAACCTTAGAAAATACAAAAGGATGAAAGGTTGGTGAAAATCCTTCAGTTCCATTTAGGTCAGGCTGGCATTCAGCAACAATTCTGTCCAATTAGACAACTGGAGCGGATTTGCTCTTTGTCCCTGTGTCTTGTGCACCCTTGTTGCAGAAACTGAAGTGAAAGATAACATTTTTATTCCAGTTCCAAAATACGGATATAACAACAATAAACAATAACAATATTCCACTTAGGGAGACGAGACTGGATTTCTTTTTTGTTAGTCTGTTATTCTTTTTTTTGTTTGATTTTGATTATTTTTTTTCTGCCATGAAGAAAAGATCAAATTTGGAACCTCAGTTTTACTTAGCTAGATCTTGTTTTGTTTAATACAATCCTCTGATTAGGAATTTCAAATCCAGTCAAAGATAACACAGAAAATGGAATTAAGATTGACATGTATATGTTCTTTATGACCTTGGACTCAGTTTTTGAGATGTATTTTGTCTGTGCCGAAAGGACGAAAAGAGCAGGACTCCTTTCTGAATCTTGTGCGTTCTGAAACTATTTCTCCTCACAGCACAGAGCATCTCTCTCAGATATTTACAAAGCACCTATCACCATGGGAACAAAATTAAACATAAGAAAAGCAAAGGAAAGAACCTATTCTACTCCTCTGTATGCTTCTGAAGAAAAAGAAGGACCAAGTAGAGCATCAGTTCCAAACTTCAGTCTAGGTTTGAATTAATTTCCAGCAAAAAGTACCAATGACAATACCATCTTCCCTCTTCCCTTTCTTTGAAGAGCATAACACCACAAGAGAAATCAAAGAACATACTTGAGAAGGTAATGACTGTGTCTTGGTCTATACAGTGTCATTCTGATAAAAAGTGTAGTAAAAACCTAGTCCTCATTGAGTCAGTGCAAAAATTAGCATGGATTTAAATCTTTTTCTTTCTTTAAGTGAAACACAGGTTCAACATGGTCTCCGACACTTGGACATGAAGTAAGTACTTCATGACTGCCAGCCACCCAGACAGAAGTATTAGAGGACCAGACTTGTGATGGTCGGGTTTTCGTGGCCCCTCTGAAGTCTCAGTGGCAGACTGATGTTGGTTCCTGCTCTGCCGATATGGCTGTGCTCACCTGTCCTGGTCTGGCTCTTCACCCCACAGAGAGCGGTGGCAAAGGCACCTCCCAGTGCTGACACACCAGTTCACTGAACAATGTGTCCTCAAACCATTCTGATGTTCTGAATAATTCAAACCTACTAAAAATATATGTCATTTTAAAGAATAATTACAGACTACTATTATCCTTTGAAACTGACTAAATATATTCAAATTATAATAGAAAAGGACAAAGATACAGAACTATGAGCCCCTTCTTAGTTTTTACTGCTATGTTTTTGAGCTATACATTTCCACATGCATTGGGTTCTGCACCCAGTAGTGACTTGTGCTATCACATACTGTGTTTTTTTCTCCAGTCCCACTTGCCCGAGGAAATGCCAGCCAGGCACATCTTGGAAGCTGGTTGTCTAAAGGCTAATACACATTATTTGATAATACTAACACATGATACTTGTGCTTCATGGTCAAAACCTGTGCTGACCTCATCTGGAGCATTTCCTGATTAAGGGCTGCCACACAGAATTTGACCTGCAGCATTACTGAAGAGACCCTGAGAAGATCAGTTGAAGCAGTAAACGTCACATCCAGACCTGCAGTTGCATTTAAGTTCTCTCTCCCCCCCCTCCCATTTTGAACTGTACTTATCCTTTTTTTAAAAAATAACTTGCTGGCAGATTTTTTTCAGCTGCTCGGAAAGAAGAAAGTCCTTGCTTAATACTGCCACATTGCAACATCGCTACTCCCAGCTAGTCAACATCCCATGGCATTGCACAAAACACCATGTCCACACAGGCCTACCTTAGTGAGTGTTCCAGCCAAGCGCAACGTTAGTCATCTTCTGAGCTTTAGCTGGCTGACTTGCGAAGAATTTGCAGGTGTGTGTTTGTTTGGATTACTAGGAGACTATTTCAAGTGGAGACAGAATGTTTCATTCCTGCTCCTCACTCCCATATGTACATTATATTTGTCACTTCTGTCAACAAACATTTGTAAACTAAAAATAATGTGTTGAATTTATGTACTATATCACAGTGCTTTGGAAGACATTGAGCCATCTTTGCTTACAACTTGAATTTTGTCTCTTGGCTGTCTCCCTCCTTTGGTAGACAGCACTCTTGCTGTGCCAATTGGAAAGAAGGAGCCATCTCTCTCCCCTCACCCCTTCTCAGTTTACTCACCATTACTTTCATAGTTAACAGTCAGAGAAGAGCAACATCTTCTGAAAGTCTAAATATTTTGTAGGCAGCCTTGGGAAACCTGGCTTGAATAGTCTTTCAGGGCAAATTTGTGAGACCTCATTTTCCACCAATGGAAGTTATGTGCAAGCAAATGACAGCCTAACCAGGAGCCCCTCAGGTTAAAAAGCCTTGGCCTTCATTTCCAGCACAGTCTTTCTGTTTGCTCAGTGTCAGTTTTGCTGAATAGCTCAGACTCTCCTGGAATAATTGTCTCATTAGGTATACAGGATATAAGTTGTAAACTGCATTCTGTCATCTCAAGAATAAATTATATCCAAACAGCTACTGAACCGTGAATGAGAATAGAGTCTGGCACATGTATATTGCATGACTCTTAGAACAAGCAGTATCCATACGTAATCATTACCATTCAGGTAGCAAGGTCAAGGTCGAATCCTTTGCATTGCTTGATCTCTTCCAAAGGCCATGCAAAAAGGAGCATGATCATTATCCAGCATCACCTAACATTGCATCCAAATATTTTTGTGAAAACCAGATCGGATTATTCACAAGGTCTTTCACAGATGCCTGTGAGACAGGCAAGAAGAGAGGTGGAACAGGTAAAGAAGGAAAAGAGTCTATAGAAAACACGGGAAAAGGAAGGAGAAAAAAAGAGAACTGTATGAATGTTAACTGAGAACTAAAAATGGGATAAATATGTAAAAATTCAAGCCAAAACCTGAAAAAGTAGTGAACCAGCACAGAATGCAAAGACTGTAAATGAAATAATATCAGATGATCATTATTATAGACAGCTGTCTTCTCTTCAGCAGAGGTGCCAAGAATCTTCACTTCTGAAATTGTCTGACCGCAATTTAACTGTACTTTAAGCATGTAACAAAGTGTCACAAGTGGAAATAAAATACACAATTATTTTCATTTTTCTTAATTAAAGCAAAATGACATTCCATTTATATTCTGTTTTCTTTTATATTAACACTTAAAGAAGAAGATAGCCAAAATGATTGGACCTTTTTGTCCTTGATTGCATCTTCCCCTCTCAAAGAAGATAATTTACCCTGAGGTGGTTTAAGTGTTTGATTAATTATGGACGCCAGATGTAGAAACACACAAGATCCTCATTAGCAGAACAGAATGAGAATTAAAGAATTTAGTGATGATTTGCCTGAAATGGACAGTGCTAGCAAGTGCTTCACGGGCTGTAACAGGAGTGCTGCATCTTTAATAAATAAGTAGCGGTGGCAATTTCAGGAGTCATACAGTGATATATCATTTTGCTCTGAGGCACTGGTTCCACCTATCCAATTTTCTTAATAGTTCTGATAAGCCATTAGGACCTCCTCCCCCATTCCTGCTTGTCAAAAAATGTCACTGAGCTCCAACGGAGTTAGATCACACACTAAGACATCGCATGGGAAAATGCATGGCCATACTCAGCTCTTCTGTCATGGTGCCTCGGATAACTGTACTCTGATTTTGTGACTTGTCACCAACTCAGTGCGCATGTCACACTGGCTCAAGAGTAATGGCAACACATGCTCATTAAAATAGTCTAAAGATACTGCCACTTGCTTATTCTTTCAAGGGAAAGTAATATTTTCTTGTTTCTTTTTGACTTTACTTGCTTTCTTAGTACTTTTTCAGTAGGACATGTCAATTTGGGACAGCATTAATAGATTCTTGATTCTAGCTTTGCCACTGTCATTGAAGATAGTGCCCTAATTTTTTTTCATGGTGAATAACATTAAAGATGGTTTTTAAGGCCTCCTAAAATCATACTTAGATGCTAATATAGTTTCCTGATCTTGTAATTGGCTATACAACGACAAACCAAAAGGCTAGGATGAAGCCTCCCCCTACTTTGAAGGGTGTGCACATTGCAGAGCCATGGTCAGAGTGGTCTGGCTCTTGCAAGGACTGCCAGTGAGAGCATTGTGCCGCTGCAGGAATGCTTATGGGATGCTCTTCATGAGAGCCTGTGCCCCAAAAGCCAGGCTCCTGTTGTTGAATCTCTTGGCCATGGAGCTATTCTGGTTAATGATAGGAAGGATTTTCCCTTTGGCTAATATCCTTCTACATTTCTGAGATACTTCTGATCAAGGATGACATGTGGGAGGAGCTGAAGGAGAAAGCTCAGGAAATCTTTTTGAATAAACTAGCCACTAGAAAAACACTTGCAGAAGATCATTTCTTACAGCAGAAGATGCATAATTTAGAAGTAATGATTTGCAATGCAGACTGTTCACACAGTTATGCAGAAAGAAAAAAAAATTTACAAATTAAAGGAATGAAACTCTACTACTGTGGGATTAATGGAAAACACCAAGGAGACATTAACTCTGCCTGCAAGAGGTAGCAGACACTTAGTATGCTGAAAAGCATATCTATATTATTTTAAAGGACCAGCAAAAAATATTGAAAAAATAAGCAAAGGGGATTGAAGATTAGCTTTGACATGTAATATTCATAGCCAGAGAAAATAGCTATTATTATTTATGTAGGAAAAACAGACAATACAGGATTCTTGTGGACATCCAGCAATGTTGTTTAATAATGAGAAGTAATTTCAATCTTGCTCCAATCATAGACAAATTAATCTCAAGTATTTCTAATACTCAGCTGAAAAATAATGAACAAACAACAGAATAATCTAACTCCCTCACATACACACACCCCCCCACCCACC
>JANZLQ010000029.1:38739802-38764633 GCA_026212715.1 Elanus axillaris | reverse complement strand
TCCCTCACATACACACACCCCCCCACCCACCCCCTCCTGCATCCTAATCTTCAAGGACTGAAAAGGTTTTGGTTTGTGACCCCACATTCAGGTGGCTGTATTTGGAGTTGTCCCTGGAGACAGGCTGAGCAGCTTGGGGCCACCCTGGGCCACCCTGGGCTGCGCACTCCAGCCTGCCAGCCTCCTCATAGGCACTACCGGGCTCAGTGGGAAGGAGATCGGTGCTGGAGAGGCAAGGTTCAGCCAAGGAGTCTGGTTCACAGGGAAGCATCGGAAAGAAACATCTACAATACAGATCCCTGGGTCGCTGTGTTTTCACATCCATACTCTTTTTTTTTTTTCCCCCTCAAAGAATTTGGAGTTGAAAATTGATTCTTGGCCAAAGACATCTGTGTTATCTCTTTCTTTTTTTTTATATAAAGTCAGTATTTTCATTTGGAGAAAAATCTTTTTCTGCTGAGCTCTAATTAAACACAATAGTTGCTTTAGTTGAATGAAGAATCAATATTGACAGTTGCAGGAATTTGAGAACATTGCAGATGTCCACACCATAAGGCATCTTCAGGAATACCAACTGCTCTGGATAGTGTAGTTTTAGGCTAGAGCTAGTCTTGCAATCAACAGGTCATCCTTTGTGCAATTCTCGTGCTTCCAGAGGTCAATATTATCCTTCCCTGTTTCCTTGAGGGAGACACGCCAGGTCTGTGGCCGAGAGGCTGGGAGGTGCAGGGTGTTCTGCAGCATGTTCTGGACATGATGCACAGTGCAGCACTCAGGCAGGGAGGGAGATGGTAAAGGGGAAAAAACTGGGGGCTGGATGAATTGTTGTGGGAAAGTTGAGTAGCACCTGAAATCATGTTTTCCACTCTTATGCAGAAGTACTCAATAACAAGCCTGTTTAGGACAGCAGAGGGAGTTCACAATGTGGAGAGATCAGAGAACTATCGATAGCTAAGTATGTGTCTTCTCTATGTCATGGACTGAAATCCGCTGTCACTGCTCACAGCGAGGGGGGCTGAGTCATCATTTCTTTCTTTGGGGTTTTATTAAATGCATTCTTTAATGCAGTTTAAGCCAACAATGAAAATTACTGAACACCTGAAATGAAGATTTGAGAAGGCACAGTTCACAGGTAAGGCCCTCCCTGCGGCACCCACGCTGGCCCTTTGGCGAGCTGCCAAGAGTGAAGCCCTTCTGAAAATCAAGTCACTTTGTTGGGGGCTTGAAACAAAGTTTTCCTTTGAAATCTTCATTATGCACCTAAGTTCATGCCAGATGAGAACATGGCTAAATGTCTTTCCTGCCTAAGCACTCTGGCAACATGCAGGAAACATGAGAGGTATTCAGGGCACTTTTTTACTAGGTATCTATCTCACAAAAAACACGATGAAAGCTGATCCTTTGATTAGCTCAGAGCTACATCAGTATGAATGAAAATGACTACTCCATCTGAAAACAATTGTTACTAGAGAATGTTATATACCCCAAAATAGAAAAAAAACCCCACTGTGTGAGAATGAATGATGAATAGAGATTATAAAACCTCTAGGGAAATTCTAATAGAAAATACATGTTATTTTCTCATAAAAGTCCTAGATGGTGGCATTTTATGCCAAACAAAAACCAACATACATGTTAAAGCCTGAGAAAATGAGGACTTAGTGAGCAATCAGTGCCCAATTTCCTTTTGTCTATGTGCTACAAAATGAAATTAAAGACTGTGTACAACAGCATAAAACAGGCTTGTAGCTGCTGCAGGGATAGGAAAGTTCTGTAAAATTAGTGAAATTTTGACTGTGGGGAAAAAAAAAAGTTGTAATGCCATGGTTAAACCAGAATGTCTTTGGGAAAATCGCTATGGTAAAAGAAGCACTACAAGTATAGTATATGTGACTTACAAAAATACAGCTTTTGAGAACAATGTGGATTATACTCTTTACAAAGCAACAGGTGAAATAACAGTGCAAATTGTATATGATCATATAATTTTTGAATTTCCCAGTATCAGTTGACTGGAAACTGCTAGCAGTAAAGGTCTGAACAGGGTGGAATAGCAATTTATTTACTAAATGGTCAATGAATCAACAGGAAGCAGTGGTGATTACGGCTCTGTTTCAGTGGATATGAAGCTCTTGCAGAAAAAATGGCTATAAAAATAACTATAGGTAGGCTGAGTTGCTCATGTTAAATTGCAATACGAACAAATGCAAATCCATAATTAGGTTAGAGCATTAGGGCTTCCAATTTCCATGATGGAAACAAAACTTAGACTGTTTAATGCAATAAAATCCAGGATTTAAGACATTTCCCAGACCATTAAAAGAACTGGAATGTGAAATGGCAGGTCCAGTAGGAGGGACATAGTGAAAGTGTAGATGTTGTCTGGAGGGTTGTAAATGCAGTACCTATCTTCAGAGAAGGAGAAAAACATGATTCTGAGAAAGACTAGGCCTTTTAATGTGACTTTGACTGCAAAATTTTAGAACAGATTTTGGAGGGATGCATAAGTAAAAGCAGAGAGGCAATAGAAAGTAATCAAAATTGCAGCACGGTTTTGTCAAAGACAGCTCATGACAGTCTAATCTATTTTTTTTTTATAAAATCAGTGATTTCCTACACAAAGGTAATGCAGCAGATATAATCTAGACAGATTTAAGTTAAGTATTTCTTACAACACTTTATAGGAAATTAGTATTTAAGTTGAAGATATTAGGGATTAATGTAAAGTGGATAGAGAGCTGTTCAAGGAGAAATTTGCCCTAAATCATATTTTAAAAAGAGTTATTAGTATGACAGAGGTTACTGCCCAATGATCAGTATTGGGACCTATGCTGCTTAATATATTAGTGGCCAAGGAGGTAGAATGAAATTATTTGCTAATGAAATTTACAGATGACATAAAGTTGAGAGATATTATCAACACCAAGAAAGTAGAGAGTCCCCACAAGATAAACTTTTTACACAAGATACTGAAATACTTTGGAATATTGTGCTCTGTTCTGCTCATCTATGTTAAAGAAAAACAAAACTAATTGGAATAAGAACACAGAAGGCTTTTGAAAATGGAGTATCCATTTCATGAGGAAAAATGAAAAGATCATTGTTTATTTAGCTTAAGCAAATGAAGGTTTGGAGGGGATTGACGGTTCCTTATATTCAGGGGAAATTGTTAGAAAGGGAGAAGAACCATTTAGGTGAAATAATAATGCTGGCCTAAGTTAAAATGCTATAAATCATTAATGAGTATTTCTTAGCCTAGAAATTTAGAAGATGACTTTTAAACATCCCAGGAATTAAATACAAGAAGTAGTTTCCAAAAAAAAAGTGACAAGATCGAGAGTCTAAACTTATTTTAAGACGGAACCTGGTAAGTTTAGGGAACTTCCATTTGGCAACCTAAAATGCCTCAAGATAGAAAATGAAGCCTGTGATATTAGTCTTTGGTATCTTCCAGAAACTATGAAGGATGGGTTGCTGTTTGTTTGCATCATATTTACGTTGTATGTACATGACATACATGCTGGTCTATATATCATATTTAGGTTTATTTATGAGGATCATTCTTAGTAAGAGAAAGGAAAATGTTGTTATCCTTGATAACTGTAATTCAACTCTTGAGGTGGAATAGTGAGAAAGAAGAATATTTCATACTTTTATGAAACTCTGGATGTTGAACAACCTCAGAGAATGTAAATTGAAGACAGTGGCAGTTCTTAGGTATATACTGTTCCCATCCTCAATGGTAAAACAACTATCAGATTTGGGGTCATGCTGATGGTCTAGGGAAATTGAAGCATTGCTCTTTCTTCTGTCCCCTCTGTAACACAAGGTAGTAGACCACTTCCTAGCAAAACTGAAGAACTTTATTTAACATTTTCCTTCCAGGGACATTGATGAGGTCCTTGAATTCTTCTATTTTTCCTATGGCCTATCATAATGGAACTTTTCATTCACCTAATATAGACTTGAAGTTTGTTTTAAGATGCTGGGATGCATTCTTATACTTTACAGCATAGCCTGGCATAGATTAGAAACTTTACAAATTAACAGCTGTTGCACAGTTTCCCCAACTGGATGAAACAAAACTGAGTGATGCATATGGGTCTTTATTATTTGTTTATTTGTCCCACACTTCTGCAATTGTACAGATGTCCAGTCAGTAGCAAGGGGAATGGGTGGGGGGGTTGGCTGCCATACCAGAAATAGCTTGAGTTGTGTTCCTGTAACACCTTTTCTTTCAGGTAACTATGTTCAAGAGCCATTTGACAATTATGACTTCTAAAGACATTGTACGAAAGACATTTTATACATGTCCTAAGATCAGACCATGACTGATCTCACAAACCAAGGCAGCCTTTAGGGAGGGTCCATCTTCCTGAAGATTCCCCAGACAAGCACCATAGGCAGCATGGAAGAACTGTGTATTGACAGAAAAAGTCTTTCCTTAAAAAGAACACAATCCCTGTCCACTTCTATAGATACACACATAAATGGATAGATATCATTGGCACATGTTTTGGGGGGATGAGAGAGACTAGCAATGACAAGACTCCCTTTTCTTTTAGGAGAAGCACTCTCTGTGTGGAAGTGCTGGACTGTAGAAATGCCATTAAGTTGAGATTTTCCAGGCCTCATGTTCTCTCCTTTGGACTTTGAGAGTCCATAGGATAAAGAATACATCCTAAAGCTGTAGTAGCTCCCGATTGTCAGAAAAATCAGATGTGACAAAATAAGAAGCTCAGATCCTGCATTTGAGCAACTCTCTTACTGGAACATGGAGAACAAACAGGCTGGTCATCCTCCTAAAATTATGCAGATGGCTTGTGTATTCTGGAAAGCTAATGATATTTTAATGCAGAAGTTTTTTTCTTGGTGGATGGAAGACAACCTTTGCTATGCTACAAGGATGCATAAAGAATAGCCAAAGAAGATATAGTGCATCATAAAGGGATCTAGTAGAAGCACTTGCCACACTAGGCACCTTCCATTTTGTATTTTTGGATACCCTCCAGTTGTTCTTTCTCCCCAAACCTGTAATTATCAATGCTCTTAGCATGAACCCCACAGTCATATGCCAGATGGGTGCTGTGAGATGGGTACCAGTTAGGCTAGTTGCGTGCCAAGCAGCTTCACAGCTTTAATTACTACTGTAGGCTATATCCATGCAGATACTTGCATGGTATGATTAGTGAGAGAAACAATATTAGAAAGGTTAACAAAACTGGTCACAATGCTCATGGCATTATTATTGAGGTGGACAATTGAGAGGACAGATGTCCCAGTCCTACTTATCTTAGAAATTGCTAATATGTGCTGGCAGTATTTCAGGATCAACCAGATGGACAAAATTCAGTATCTTTGCCATCCTGTAATATTTTATACTCATAAATATTTATTCCAGTAAATGAATGCTTGGATTTTACAAACACCTGTTCTATAGAATAGGTCTTCTTCTACCCAGAGTAGAAGGAGGTGAACTTCTGTTTCCCTGGGAGTCCATGCACATTTTTGCTGGAGAATTCAGGAGCATAGAGCTTCTCTGAATCTTACATTCCTTTTATCAGCAGGAGGTCATATGGTCTGCCAATCCTATATTCATGTAAATCCATAAGCCTAAAGGGGGAGATTTACAGAGAAGTCTGTGAAAGCAACTTTGCAATACTTGCCTGGTTCTGTATCTTATTAGCTTCTGCAGGAAATGGGCCAATCCAGCTCATACTTACTGAAGTATTAAACTAAATAATGGTCTTAATAACATAGCAAAATATATTCAGAGCCCTATGGTGCAAAATATATTAGATTATTTCAAAGACAGGACAATCTGAGTCTCTGGAGAAAAGCAAATGTAATTAAAATTATTTCTACTCCAGAAATTCACTTCTCATTACAAATGTTGCCATGGAGTATTCCCAATGCAATTTTTATTCAGAGTTAGAGAAAGAGATATTAGCCTTCCTGAAAACTGTGTTATCTTGAATAAGATAGTGTATGCATTGCCTTGAGTGAAAGAGGAATGGAAATCAGATGCTAGATTGTGTCAGATGACTTTCAGTCTTCAAATTTACATGGTCTAAGTAGGAAGATGTAGTATTTGCTGAGGTAGAGATGGAAGACTTCATCATGTGACTTTAGAGTGCAATGATATGATATTAAATGCAGTTATTAAACATTTGTGGAAAACACTGCAAGATACAAAGAAATACAGACATAAAAAGTCATGAACACTAAATAAAATCCTCAGGTTACTTATCTAACTGAGAATACTTTATTATGTGGAAACAGGGACATCAGCAGCAGGTCATCTTATCTGACTTATCTTTAATTAATTTACATTTTATTATCTTAATTTAAATGTTCAGAGAAAACAAGAATGAATTAAATAGATTCACAGGAACTGTGAATACAAAATGTATGCTCTTCACTGAGTTATAACAAAGGAGAGAGTGTGCCAAGGAAGAAATGTGCTTATATCTTTTACTTGGACAGGATATTTAGACAGTGGTATGTAGAAGCACCACCTGAAAATATAGCTTTACAAACACTTAAGTTTTGCTCCTCAGCAAATAATACATGGAGAGTTCTTACTCTGGGTGACAGGAACAAGATTTCTCTAAAAAGAGACTAGAAAAGGGGATGGTGATATAGCAGGGAAAAGCTACAAGGCAATAATTACAAAACAGTTAATACAACTATAATTGAAATAGTTAAAAATACTTTGCCTGTGGGAATTCAGAACAGTCTTGAGATAGACAGATGGCTGTCTTTAAAAAACAAAACAAAACAGCCAAGTCTGTAATTTCTAGATAAGGCCAACAGGCTTAGATTTTTGATGCATAGCTGAAAAAGTGAACTATATCCAAACATACTAAAAATACCATATATTGATGCAGAGTGATGTCATACAGTTCCTTGGTGGCAACTCACTGAGGGACTGGCAACAATCCAGCAGTAAATGTAAATATAGACATTAGAAAAAAAGAGTTGCCAGGGTCAAACAGGGGGGTTATATTTTCCCGTTCCCCAGCCAATCTTGTCCAGTCAACCACACCTGCTCTCAAATTCTACAGCCCTACCTCTGCATTTCTCAACCTTTGTCATCTCTCTGCTAAGCGATGAGTAAGCAATGTCTGCACCCTCCTGTATAATTGTTCGAGGAGACTCACAGAAATTCTTCCCCATTTTCCACTTCTCCCTCATTTTCCAAGCAGCAAGATGAAAAGATGCTCCATCACCCTTACTGGCAAATGCCTCCCACAGATATTGCAGCCCAGTAAGTGCTTTGACACTCCTGGTATTTCCATCCTCTCCTCCTTTCTGGAGGAAGAGTGTGAATGTGAAAGAACAGCAAATGAGAGCCCTTCACTGTGATTAGGATAAGCTGCCTTCACTAACAAGCAGCATCCTTCAGATCAAAAGGCTGGAAGCAAATGTTGTCTAGGCTCATCCAGCTTCTTGCAGGAAGCCAAGTCTCCTCTTGCAGGAGGATCAAAGCCTGCATTACTTGTTTTACTGCAGCTTTCTAATAGCTGCCATTGGACATACAAACCAGATAATCTACAAGGAGAAGATAGCCCAGCATTTTTATGTGGTGGAAAGTATTCATCTAGCATCCCTTGGAAAGGTGCAGTTGGCGTTGCCCTGCTGTGGAGGGCACTGATCAGGCACCCCTGGGCACGGAGGGAAGTACAGACCCTTTTCTCCTGGCTGCCCTCCCTCTGTGGGCTTGGTGTCAAGACTTTGTCACGCAATTGCTGTAGCCATATTATGTCAGTACTTTTATGCATCTAGAATAAGAGCTGTGAAACCTGGATTTACCTTGTCAACATGCCCAATGATTTAGCAAAAAGAACATCAGTGAAAATCTTAAATCCATCTGCACCATTTCTCCAAACTCTGAGAAAACCTTGAATTCCTGAACATTTGAAAAATAGATACTTACAATAGATAACATTAATCTTTCAATAAAGACCCTTTCTGCTTATGCCATAAGCTGGAATGCAGGAAAGAGGCTCCAAGCCCTTTTGCTCATGATAAATGTGATATTGCCTTGCTGCTGTTAGAGAAACTGCTGCTTTGTGCATTGCTGCATTATGGCAAGTGGTGGCCACAGGTGAGTTTGCAAACGTGGCAGGTGAAACGCTAAGAGATTTGTTTGTAGAATAACATCTAAACCTTGCTGCAGAGAGCTTATACTGCTTGAACAAGATCTGACATTAAAGGAGGGTAGTGTCGTTGCCATTCAGACCAAGCTGGCAACAGCAGAAGTGAGCAAGCAGTAGGAGCAGTACAAACATGGCTTAAAGTATGGCCAAGAGAAAATTACAGTACTGCAGACACAATACCCAAGCTCTGGGAAGGGCAGAGGCACAGCAGGAACCAGGGTGCTGCTGGCATCTCACAAAATCATCTTTATATGACTTCATGTTCTAGTGAGGAAAGTTTGATGGGAACACTGCAAAAAACCAGTGGTGACATGTTTGGGTGGCATGTGTCAGTTACTGTTTGGCATTTGGACAGAAGCAACCTCAAATACAATGAAGACAAAATACCATTGACTGTAAGTGTTTCTGTTGTGTCATCAGGGAGACAAGAAGTCTATTTAATTAACATTGGATATGGATTATTTACTTTCCATAAGATAAGACTGTTTACTTGCAATGTTTTAAGACTTGCCCAGATTATGTGTAGTTTGTTACCTGAAGATGAAATTCCTGAGAAAGGTTGTTTGCATGTAGATGTGACTATGGGTATGATTTGTGTACCTGAAATCTCTACCAGAAAAGCACACAGGTCTAGTACTGCTAAAATAAATATGCAAATACATAATGGGAACTGGGCTTCATTACCATCAAATGTTAATGCAGTACAGAGTCCAGTCATTTATTACAAGAGTCACTGATGAAGGAAATTCTGCCAAAGGATTTGTTCAGAGTTAAAATTCAGCTTAATCTGATCCCATGTAACAGGAGTTACTTCAACTATCATTTACAGCAAGACATGATCAATCACAGAAACTTGTGTGATGTTTTAGGAGAAACTGAACTTTGTGAATAACAAAATACGATCTGCAATGACAACAGTCACTGACAAAGTCAAAGACAATAAAGACACAGAGCACCAGATGAGGCCTTTCTGACCAACAGGGTTCAAGTCCTTAGAGCTAGCAGGGCTAGGAGGGTATTTATGAAACTATGGTACAAAAATATACTCCAGATTGAATGAGTAACACCAAGATATATTTCCTGGGCATAACAGACCCAGCAATTATTAGAGGGGGTAAACTTTTAAATATTTCTATATGAGTTTGCATCAGTCCAGACTCACAGAACCATGTGGGTTGCAAGAGACCTCGGGCATTTCTATTGCAACCTCCTGCTCAAAGTCAACTGCTGAATTCAGACTGGGTTGTTCAGGGCCTTGCTGGGTCCTGAAAACCTCCAAGGATGGAACTTTGCAACTCAATAGGGCAGTACTACAATATTGTTATTCAGGAGAACGACTTGTCAGACTGGCTCTGTCAGAGCTTGCCTTGCCCTGCCTGGAGCTCTCTTTTCACCTGGTTTAGCTGCAATGGCAGTTGTTCTTCTGACCAGGTGGCTACACCTTGTTTGTTTTACTTTTGCTTATCCTTGTGTGGTACAGCAGTATTTTTATACAGACAGTCGTAACAAGCAGTTATTCTGTGTAGAACAAGGTATTTATGTTTCTAACATGTAGATGTAGTACAAAGAAATACAGGCCTGGCAGGACGGCAGAGGACTTGAGAAGTGGGGATACAGGATGCTGTGAAGTGGGGATACAAGCAGGGGATGTATAAGGGATGGGGCACAGGCTGGAACTGGAGACCCAATGGCTGTAACAGCTCACTCACCATCACTTAAAGAAATGCAGACCAGGAGCTGGGTAAAAACAGTTTTGGGGGGTAACAGGGAAAAAAAAGAACAAGTATCTAACATATATAAAACACAGCACATATAGCAAACTTGGATGTAACATGGACTTGCAGACCAATGAAGAAAGAGGAAGATATAAAAATGTGTTAGAAAACATGTAAATATGACGCCCTAGGAGATCCTAGAGTGAGGAGGAAAAACCCATCAACATCATACTCCTCCTGGCAAAGGACTCCAGATGCTAATGCTTCACCATAACACCCCCACAAGCACCAGACTGAATCCAGGGATCTGAGGACCCTGCAGGACAGTGGAAGGGTGAGCATAACACCAGAAAAAGGGGTAGGAACTGGGAAATGTGTATATAACAATTTTAATTGTATTATTATTATTAATTATTATTATTATTAATGACACTTCCTTTCTGTATAAAATACTCATTATTTATTATTCTTTCTTTCTTTTTCTGCAATACTTAAATCTGAGACAAGAGTGATTCTTGGATGAATTTATTAAGATTTCAATTGTAGAAACAATAAATTCTTGACTTTACATAAAAGGTGCGTTTCCTCTTTGTCCATAGACAAGATTTTGAGTCTAACTAATTGCACAGCCTTTTTGGACAATTGTTTGAATACTTCTCAGAAATGGTGCCCATGTTTTTCAATAACTAGTCCAAAATCCAGTACTGCTTGGATGATTTATTTTATTTTATTTTATTTCATTTTATTTTATTTTATTTAACTTTATTCTGTTCTGCTCTATTCAATTCAATTCAATTCAATTCAATTCAATTCAATTCAATTCAATTCAATTCTATTCTATTCTATTCTATTCCTTTACTTTACTTTACTTTACTCAAAGAGAATACAGAAGCACAAGCAGTAGAGGCACAGATCATCTTATACTGCATCAACTCAGCAGGACAGAAGCTAAACTTCGCTAGATGACACTTTAGATGGAGAGAGTCATCTTTTCTTAGGAATATAATTTTTCCAGCAGGACCAGAATCTAATCTTGACGTTACAAAGAAATAGCTTGTAGGTATCAAAGTTTAGAACTGCCAGAAAAATGACAGGCATACTGTTTATTTCATAGGCTTATTTCTTGCATGTTGTTAAAGAAACTTTATCCTTATCTCTGCTTGAGGTGTAGATCAGCACCACTTCAGAGAATCTCAAGCCTGCCCTGGGCAGACCTTGCAGAAACCCGCAGAAACAGTAAAATCCTGGATCATAAGTAGCACAACACCTACTTTATTTCATTCTGTGCTACTGCAGCTCTGATTCCTAATGCCTCAGACTATGAAGTCAGAGCTCTGCTTACTTAAGCCCTTTGGGATAATAGTAAGGCTACTATATTTGAGGCAAGAACACTTAATAAAACCAAGAGAGACTATATTGCTGTTGAAAGACTCTTGTACATAAAAATAGAGAAACTACCCTTCAAGCCATAGATGCAAACAGCATACAGATTATTTTGTTCTGTGAACAACAGAAGCATTCAAATGAGCAGAGATAGAAAATGCCTAATGATCAGTGAGATAACTTGAATTTACAGGCATAAATTCAGAACTTCACTGACATAAAAAGCCCATCAGAAACTGAACACAGGACAGATGTTTCACCAGTCTTTATCTTCCCTAGGTGTTTGCACAGTGACAAGTAATTGACAGGAGTACTGAAATGGTTAGTGCAATTATTTGAAAGAGATTCCTCACCACATCTGATTCAACAAAAGTTAAGTGCCTTTCTGGCAACAAGATGGCCTAACAATCCCAAGCACCTTAATTTGAGATTGCAAATGAATTTTCCCAAATGCAGTTGTGCAGTGTAGTTGTTACTATCTTGTTATACCATTAAAATGGTATGCAAAATATGTACAATTGGCTCATGCTAAACCTCAACTCCTTTTCAGCAGAAAAACCTAACAGTGGAGTGTGTTATTGGTTGCTCTAGTTTTAATTAATATGAAATATTTAATTACCTACAGGATTCCTAAGAAGATAACAGTGACCAATGCGCTGCCCTTCCAGCCTGACTTATATGGTTCAGCATGGCACGGTTGACACGACGGGCCCATGAGCTGATGCACCATTGAACTGCTGTTCTGTTCTCCTCCAGGTAGGAAATGCCCAGAAATAGCACTAATGCCACAAGTTGCACCTGCTACTATAGCTCACTTTTCTTTCTACTGTTTTCAGCCAGGAAGAAAATCTCAGAGAATCAATATTTGACCAAGGATCACGATTCACCATCTTAGGATTTGAACTTCTCCTTAAGGGAGAAAAGCACGATGCAGGAGCATCACTGGAAGTTCACCTTCAGGCAACCCCGTGAACCTGAAAACATCAGTAGAATTTTGAAAGAAACTGTTAACTGAAGGAAAGCAGGAATATCGTCACTGGAGACTTTCTATAAACCCTTTTATGCCATAACAGTAAGAGGCATGTTTAGATGTGGCTTGCCAAACATTTTTGAAAGACCTATTCAGCCCTCAGTCAGTGAAAGATTCCTTGCTTCTGACATGGGGTGAACTCACCACGGGTGCAGAAGGCCACCACAAAGCAGTATTGATAGCTTGTCTGGAGGCCTTATTAAAGGCACGTCCTTGTGCAGGCTCTCAACAAAAGGATAGATTTAATTTGTGGAAGATATCACGTATTTACTCATTTGTGAGATTTGCAGTACTTTTCTCACACTGTATTGCCGTGTACTGCTTTGCCTTTCTGATACGGTGTAATCAGATAAGAAAAGGCAATGTTGTAAACCAGGAGCACCAGCAAGCATCATCCATGTTGTGGTAGGAAGCTTGTGTCTACATTCTGCAGCTAATAAGTATTTAGCTCTAAAGGATTTTTATTGTAGTTCTGGAATAGGCAGAGGTGAAATACAAAATAAAAGACTTAAAACTTAACGCTAAGAAGACTTAAGAATCCACTTAGAGTACAAACGGCAACAGCAACAGAGGAGCAGTTCAGAGCACAAAGGAAAAAATGAAGCAGTCTTATGAGAGAAACTGAAGGAGGCAGATGACAATTAGGTGTCCATAAGTTCTCATTAAAAGTGGATGGTTTCCAGACTCAATTAAAAGAAAACTCTTTGAAAAGATCTTTAGGAGCAGTAGAGAGGAAAAAGAACAAGCAGTAAAACCCTTACAAGGCTGTTGTGTATTACAAAATATTTTGTTTTCACTATTTTTTGGAAAAAGGGTGAGAAAGTCATATTCAGAATCTGTAGTTCTGTCACATAGTAACTCAGATTTCTGATGCTATAAGCTTGCAAACCAGATGTGTTCAAACTAGTAGAAAAAAGCAAATAAAGTGGAAAAATAAAAGCACTACTAAAAGATTGTGCATTGTTTTCTTCCCATGTGTTAAAAATAAAGAACAAATTACAACTTATGTTCTTAAAAATAACCTACAGTAGGAATCTTAGGAGAAAGCACAGATTTCTTACCTGTAAGACACAAAGTAAAAGACTACTTCTGCTTGTTATCTTGGAGAAATAATGCTATGAAAGCCTTTAGGCTCAGAGCATGGTTGCTTACTGCCCTCACAAGTCACAGCAGTCACACCAGCACAAGCTACTATTCCTTGTGTCATGTGGCTTGAACCAATAGCATCCCTGTGACTGACCGCAGTTCATTCCTGGTCTGCTCAGCATGTATTCATCGGGGCTGAGCGTGGGTCAGAACTGTGCCCGTGTGCACCCTGACTTCCAGCAGCTTTTGCTGGTGCACGGCCGCGCTGAATGCATTGCGCTGGCCTGGTGCTGGGGATGAGCGTGGCCTCCAGCTCCTCGGCGATGCAGGCAGGGTGGACTGCAGGCTGACAAGGCTGGAGGCTACCAGCACCTTCCACATGGGGCTACGGAGAAGAGGGCTAAGCTGTTCCCCGGTCTCTGTTATTCCTGGCAGGCATTTCCATGCAGCTGGGACAACAAATGGTAAGTACACAACTGCTGGGTGTAGCCTCCACCCTGGGCCCAAGAGGACAGTCACACCAGCTCCTGCTGCTCGGTAGGAAGCCAGACTGTGATGGAAAAGTCCATCACAAAGAATGTCAGAGAAGTCACTGAAAGAATCTCAAAGGGCAACAGACACTTGTGTTTAGACAGCTGAATTGATGCTGGAACATCTACACACCAGTCACAAACACCACTTGCATTTCTGGGCTTACTGCACGTTTCAGAGATTCCCTGTTGCAATGTGTCAGAGCAGGGCACTCAGGGGTGCCTTCATCCAGTTTGGTACAGCTGCATAATGTCTGCAAGGGCACTTAAGTAATGTCCTCAGCCTGCAATGCTGTCTGGCACTGCTGTCTTCCATAATTTCCCTCTTTTTTCCTCTTCTTTTCCCCAAGGATTCTCAGCAGCTCAGGCAAAGCCACTTGCAAAGGTGAGCACAAAATAACTTACAATTTATTTTGTGTTTATCTTTGGGGTGGCAAAATCCAACTTTGCAATGGAATGGGGTTTTGGGTTTACTGTAAAATGCTGGGTTAAGGAAGCAAAATGTCAAGGGATTGTGGGAGGTTTTACGGTCATACAGACGGAAATGGAAGAATTTCATGTTCTTCTCTCATTAACATTCCTCCATCTGACTATCAATTCTACACTGAAGTAACCTCCTCCCCCTATCCCCAAATAGACCATGTTCACCTCCACATAACCATGGGGACAGAGAGAGAGACAGCAGGCTTCTTCATCCACGGAAAAACATGAAAAGGGGCCAGAGAGCTGGAGTCACAGCTCGGAAGAGCCTTGGTGAGCTGGGCTTGTTGCTTCTGCTGTTGGGTGACAGTGGGAAAGATGCGATTCCTCTCCCAGAAGCCAACACCCCTCACATCCCCACTCCTGCCTGGGCAGTAGTGGTGCCTAAGCTGGGTATGGAGTTATGTGCTGTTCCCCAATCTAGTCTTTTCTCCTGCTAGGACAGGCAAATAAGTACCACGAGGCATTATTTGGGTTTTTTACCTACCCCCAACAGCCTATTACCTACCCTTGGCCCTGACAGCAAGACCCACGTACAGCCACTTCAGCCAGTGTGAACAAAGATTTCTCTTCTCCTGAGCTGTAGGTCAACTGAACCATGCTAGATATTGCAGTCAGATCCTCCCCTTGCTTCCACCCCAACCTAATCCAAAATAACTCCATTCACTTTCCTGGAACGATGTTTTGTGGGTGCAAGAAAGTAGGAATTGAGGACTTGGCACTCCCAAAGCTTGTCTTCATTTGCAATCATTAGTTTAAGTTAATACACCTGAATGACTTCATTTGTGCTTATCTTAGTTTTAGCAAGCGTTGGCATTCAGGAAACACCACTCCAGCTACTGGAGTGATTTGATTAGCAGTGCTGAGTGATTAGATTAGCAGAGTGGCTGGACAGAACTGTTAATTACTTGTTGTCATTCCAGCTGATGTATCCCCACTGTGCCAGCAGCTCAAGCTGTACATTTGCATAGATAAAACCTTTGCATGCTTATATCCCGTTGTTTATTTGTAATTCACAACCCTGCCTCCTGTCAGTGCTTCCAGTCCCTTAGCTTACATGGTAGAGGTCCATACTAGCTGTAAGCTCTGTTGCTAGCCTGTACTGGAGGTCATTGTATGGTGCTGAAAATGTCAGCAAGAGAAACTATTGGTTCTTTGTCATAACTCCAGCAGAGATGTATTTCAGATTCTCTGGAGTGGTGTTTCTTGGCACACAACAGTGCTTCATTGCAGAAATACTATAGTTTTGTGACACTGTTGCAAATAGCAGTAGTTTTCACTGTCTCTTAAGCTCCCCTGAGTTCCACTCATGGCAAAAACAGCTTCCTAGGAAATAACCCTAGTCTTAAGACTAAGGCTCCAGAGAAGTATATACCCACTTGCTATTTGTGACCATTTCTGTTCAAGGACAAATGAAAATAAAGCAAGTAGGCAGTGAGAGTAGCATTTCTCTTTGTAAACCTAGTCCCCTATGAGTAACATGTTTAAGCTTGTTGGTCATCTGGGCTACTGCTGCTGTCAGGAGAGAGGATGACAAGCAGCTTCAACAAATGCTGCTTTTCCTCCCTTTGGTGACTTCTAGGAAATGTAGTCTTATTGAGTGCTTGATGCTTTGATAGATAAAAGTTCAGTGAGATGAATCCTACCCTTCCTGCTCCCTGCCAAGAGGAAGCAGACCTATGCTGCTGCTCCTCTGCCAAGAAATAGCAGACGTTATGTTTGCCCATATGGAACAGTACTCTGAATTCTTGTGCTTGGAATACACATGGAATTCCCTTTCTATTAAAAAGAAAAACAAACCAGCCTGCTCAGAAATAAGTGGAAGGCTTTTAGGAATGTGGAATAGGTGCTCTTTCCTGGATGCCAGGGACAATTTAATGTTCTGTTGGATCATGATAAATTCCCTTGTCCCTCTGGGTAGTAAAAGCATGAACAGAACAAAGGGAAAACAAAGTAATGCTGTATGAATAATCTCAAAATATAACACTGATGAGAAAAAGTAGCATAAGAAAGGGGATAGGGCTGTGATGCTTTGCATTGCTGGTAACAGTTGATGTTTGCATAGTAAGTATCAAATCCTTCAATACTGGACCTACTCCTCCTCTGTACTGGGAATTTCACTACATGAAGTGTAAGGCAATGAAAAATCAGGGTCATAATATCCCACTGAGTTTCTGAGTCATCTTATTGCACTGAAATAAAAACACTTTAGAAAATACAAGCCATCTGTGATGTTAAATGCAATTATCTGTTTTTCCTTAATAAATGCTCACAAATCACCGCCAACCACTTGAATTTTTCAACACTGCTCTGAGTCACTCATAAGCAGGTAAAGGTCATCATGCTAAGATATTATCAACTCTGATCATTATCAAGTTATTATTATCATCTGCAATAACACAACTGCTTCCATCCAAATCCAGCACATAAAAGAATTTTAAAGAAGGAGATATGTAATTTTTTTTTAGCTCTGGCCTTCAGAGGATGGCACTAGGTATGTTATTACACTGAAGTCTACAGAGTAGTGATTATTACTTATAGCTTCATCCTACTGGCACTGAGGTGACAAACATCACTGTTGTTAAAGGTTAAGATTCCAAGCTCTACATTCCAGATTCCCCATGGCTTCTGTACATCAGGAATTCCCCAGATATGTCCTTTTTTTTTTTTGCATTTGCCCAGTAATTTTGTCCAAGTGTGATAGGGGCTCTGTGATTGTACAAATTAAATGTTCTGGTAAGTGCACTATGCTCAGGATGCAGCAGCCCTACCGTGCATACACAGAACATGTTCTAGATGGGCTCTGTACAGATGCACATGTCCCACACTGCACAGGTTCATGTATTTCTCTCTGGGGAGACCCAGGAGAGCTATGAGAAACTTTGTTTCTCAGAAGTTATTTACACCTGTAACAAAAGCTACAAATATTAATTTAAAACTGTTTTGCATAAGTGTAAATGTTTGTCACTGCCCCTCAGGAAGAGCTGCATGCGTGTTACCTAAATCTGAGCACGCTGAAGCTCCACAATACAAATATCTGTGCACACACCAGTCCACGTCTAATGTGTGAGTGTAGCAGGAGTGGTTTGAATGCTCAGCCAGTAAAAAAGTCAGTGTAGAATTGCCAAAATAAAGACCTTACATGAGCAGAATTGACTCAGCTCCACAGCAGACCTGGTCCAGGATCCTCAAAACAGCAGAGAATAAAATTGTTATAACCAGGAGGAATAGAGAGAGACTGTCCAAGCATGCAGAGATGGTGTTAGGAAAGCCAAAGCCCACCTGGGGATGTATCTGGTGAAGGACTTGAAGGGCAACAAGAAGAGCTTCTACATCTATGTCAATAGGAAGACTAGGGAAAATGGGGGCCTGCTGCTGAATGGGGCAGGCACCCTAGTGACAAAGGAAATGGAAAAAGCCAAGGTACTCAATACCTTCTTCACTTCATCTTTACTGGTACGACCAGCCTTCAGAAATCCTAGGCCTCTGAGAGCAGTGGGAAAATCTGGAGCAAGGAAGACATACCATTGGTGGATGAGGATCAAGCTAGGGAACATTTAAACAAAATGGACATATATAAACCCACAGGACCTGATGGGTTGCATCTAACAAGGGCTGAGGGAGCTGGCCAACACCATTGCATGACTCTCAATTACTTTTGAAAGCTCATGGTAATTTGGGAAGATTGACTGGAACAGAGCAAATGCCACTCCTACCTTTAAGAAGGGCAAGGAAGATTTGGAGAACTATAGGTCAGTCAGCCTCACCTTGATCCCGGTGAAGGTGATGGAGCAACTAATACCGGAAACCATTTCCTATATTTAGGATAGGAATGCCATTGGAAAGGATTCCATGGTCAAAAAAAATTTACACAGGGGAAATCAAGCCTGACTAACCTGATGATAGCCTTCTATGATGAAATGACTGGCTTTCAACATTGTGTCCAGTAATGCCTTCTTAGAAAAACTGATGAAGTATGGCCTAGATAAGTGGTTGGTGAGGTAGACTGAAAACTAGCTGATATGCTGGGCTCAAAGGGTTGTGATCAGCAGCACAAAGTCCATTTGGAAGCCAGACACTAGCATAATACCCCAGGGGTTGATACTGGGGCCAATACTGTTCTGTCATCTTCATTAATGACCTACTGGGATGATGGGACAGTGTGCACCCTCAGCAAGTGTGTTCATTATACAAAACTGGGAGGAGTGGCTGATGTACTGGATGGCTGTGCTGCCATTCAGAGGAACCTAGATGGGCTGGCCAACGTGGACATACTGGAGTGTGTCCACTGAAAGGCCGTTAAGATGATTAAGGGATTGGAGTATCTCTCATACAAGGAGAGGCTGAGAGAGCTGGGCTGTTCAGCTTGCAGAAGAAAAGGCTTGGGGTTGATCTCATCAACATGTATAAGTATCTGATGGGGAGGGTGTGTGTGTGTGAAGAATATGGAGCCAGACTCTTCTCAGCAATGCCCAGTGAAAAGAAATGAGGCAATAGCCACAAACTGAAATACACAAAATTCCATTTAGATGGAAAAAGAAATTGTGAGAAGTGATCTAACACTGGAGCAAGTTGCCCAGAGAGTGTGAAGTCTCCACCCTTGGCAATATTCCAACCTGACTAGACATGACCCTGAGCAACCTGCTTTAGTTGCCCCTGCTCTGAGCAGGGTGTTGAACTCGATGATCCCTAGACCTGCCTTCCAGCCCCAATGACTCTCTGATTCTGTGAGTGCTGGTTACTGAGAGCATTGAATTGCTCCAGCCCACATCAAGTTGCAGTTGAGCAAATAATAGCAGAAGTCAGGATTGTTTAAACAAATTACCCAACTGTTTGCCAACTGGTCACATGGACCTGCTATGGTAGATGGTTTCTCTAGCTCTGTTTATATATATGTCCTCTATTAGATATGGTTCTTTCATTTTCTATGAGGAATGCTTATATGGTAAGGCTCAGTGATTCACTCTCTCCAACCAAGAGCCAGGAGGGTACTCAATGTTTTACTTTTCTCTGCTGAAAGGGGACCCAAGCATTTTTCAGGACCCATAGATCTCATTCACAGCTCACAGATCTCTAGTACAAACTCATCTGAGGCTATCACTAAACCAGCCAAGTTCTGCATTGGTGACACCACCCTCACTTGCTTGTTCCCTCCTCGTACTGCCCAGTTCCTTGTGCTACCACATGTGTTTGGGCAGCCACCAGTGAATAAGAGCAGGTAATTGATGGGGGTAACACTTAAGAGGCTTTGTGCCAGATTATTTTTCAGTAAAAAGGAAGACTGTTTGAGGCTAATGACAGCAGTAGAGAGCAGGAACGGAAACCACCGCTTTAGATAGCAGTGCTAGCCCAGGGTAGCTAAAAGTGTTCATAAGATCACAGGATGATTCAGAGTGAAGGGACCTTGGGAGGTCTGTAGCCCAACCTCCTGCTCCAAGCAGGGTCAGGTGTGAGGTCACAGCAGGTTTCTCAGGGCTTCATCGAGTTGGGGCTTGGAAATCACCAATGATGGTGACTGCAAAACCTCTCTGAGCAACCAACCTGCTCCAATCCATGACTGTCTACCTGGTGAAAGAAGGTTTTCCTTATACCCAGCCCGATTTCAGTCTATGCCTGATTTCTCCCAAACTCCCACCATCCACTGCTGTGAAAAGCCTGACTCAAAAAGCTGTTGTCCAATGCAGCCACAGCTGTGGTCTATGCATGCAGCCCCACTGCCGATTTTGGATTGTCCGGCTGAGCAAGTTGTCACAAACTGGCTTTGGGAGTAAAATGTGTGTCATGTTTCCACATTTGCATAAAATTTCTCTTTAGTTCACCACAAAGCAATGAATGAAATAAACTACTCATCAGATTATTTGATGATTGTAAAAGTCAATACCACTCTGCATGACTTAAGACATAGGTGTTAATTCCACTGGAGAGTGGAATTAACCTCACACTTATAACAGGATAGACATTTGTATATACTGCTGTCAGGCTCAGACACGTACAGATCATATTAACCCATCCGCTTCCCTTCCCCGGTTTTCTACGATATGAAATAAACCATAATAATTTATATGGATCTTCCAAGTATTTGAACACTCAAATTCCATTTTTTTGCAACTAAGAGCAGATGACATTGGCTATTTAAGAATATATTTCTTTATTAAAAAAATAAATCATCAATTACTGAAAAGACAAAATTAGAAAAAACACTAGAAATTGCAATAGTAATGATAAAATACACCTTGAAGACATTGTAGGACCTTTTCTGAGTCTCTTATAGGCCCCCAAATGCACTTCCTGTAGTATTATGGATTATCATGCAAAATATTTTTGACAATAAGGGAATATAGATATGTAAGATAAACAATATGCAAAGTATATTTCACCAATAGTAGAGACAAAGAATATTATGTAATTACACTACTACACTATCAAAACCTGCTTTGAAGTGCTTTAGTGACACCATTAAAATCATATTACATGTACTTTAAACATTTTTATTCTATTTTTGGGCAGACTACAGCCTCCCTGCCTAATAGCTCTTCTGAAGTCATTCTCAGACCCCAGAAAACTTCTGAATCTTAGTGTTTAACACATAGCATACCTTGGTTCATTTTGTGATGGTCAGACTGGATCCACACAAACGTAAGAATCTGCTTCCATGGATCGGAGCATGGGACTTTTATCTAAACTCAGTTTCTCCCCTTTTCTCAGTATATGCTTAGTTGAGTTATAAAGCACCTATTTCTTTTAAAATCAAAACCCTGCAGAACATTAAAGTTGGATATTGAAAAAAAAATCAGCAATGCACCTAGCATTTTCTCCCCGTGCCTCTCATGTATTTGTGTGAGACTCAGCAGGTCTTATCAGGAAATGCCACTTCCTACAGCAAAAAAGAGAATGCATAGAAACTCCCCACCCTCCTCCTCTCACTCCAGATCTGGCACCCAGTATCCCTCAGGCTGTTTTTCCAGCCACGTGGCTGGCTCTGACAAAGAGAGGAGAATTCTATGGGAATTCTCTACTTACCACTTCCACACCTGAATTTCCAGCTACCTCCTACACTGTAGTGTCCATAAAATTTCTGCTGAAACGTCCTTGTTTTTCATTACCAAATGAGCACAGCTCGCAGCCTAGGGCGTGTGCTGAGAGTGTGCCACTCTACAGCCCTTCCCTCTCCCAGCCCTTGGTACTCGCACAGGTAGTGAAGTGGAAAACCCCACTTCTTCTTCCCCATCAATATCAAATCTGTATAGTCCTATGCATGTTCCTCCCACACCTTCCCCCAGTCTAAATGCACTAATCATCAGTTACTTTTGAAAACCCCACCCATGTCCATGTATTCCTTCCCAGCAATATGCAAGGCAATGGAAGAGTCCAGATACTGAGTTGTTAGGCAGATGGTCCTGTGATAGGGCTATTTCTGTCACACTTGAGTTTGATGACAAACTTTGCATGGTTTTAATTTCACCATCACAGTTTCGGCCCATTCACCTAAGCGAATCACAGTCAAAAATGTTCAGTCATGGCTGTGATGCTGTTCACTGCCAGAGACACTTGGCACCTACCTTGAGATGAATGATTTTCAGATGTTTCTTTAACTGTCCCTGAAAGATGGCTCTGTGCGTGTGTTTGGGCACCCAAAATAATTAATCATGTTTGAAAATCCTGGGTCACAATGATATGGCAGAAGTTCCTCACTAACAAGATCATCAGATGAAGACGAGTGAGAATTTCACTGTTTTACAGAAAGGACTTTGGAGCACAAAGGGATGCTTAAAGCTTAATGACTGTTGAATTTCTGTAAGGTGAAAGGGGAATAAAAAGGAAAAAATGATGATGGATGATAGTGTAGTGAAGTATACAAGCCTAACATGTTGTTTAGACTTCAGAACTCTTCTAGTAGAGCAATGTTGTTGATGGATGTACTTTCATCTAATGTTAGCTGGCAGCAGTCCTACCTAGAAATAATTCGAATGGCTAAGGAACCTCTGGTCAGCATTGCTTATTTCATCTGGTGACCTAGGGCAAAGTACACAGCAAATTGACTTTGGCTGTGACAAACTGAGTCTGTTTAAAGGGAGTTTGCTACACTTTTAAGAGAGAGTTTAGAAGAAACCTGTCTGGAGAGAAGCAAGGTAAAAAGAGAAGCGAGAAAGCAAGAAAGTGTGATGAGATAGCTCTTTCTGAGCAGAGAAAGCTGGTCTTTTTCTACTCTATAATTTAGCAGGGTGTTTTTTGAAAGTTAGCTCACTCTCACTGATGTTTTTGAAAGCTCTGCTCAAAACAGACTGTACTTTACCATGGATTAACTGAATCAATTTACAGCCTCTTTTCTCTAATGAGTGACATACATTAAATTACAATTTGCCTAATCTTGACCAGAATTTGAGAAGTTTCTGATGCTCTTAGATACTGTTAAATACTAGGTTTCATTAGCTATCATGTAACATTAGGTATCAAGCACTACACCTTTTAACATCTGTCATGCCCTATTTGCTATCTAGTCACAGCCATAATTTTCCTGTTCTTCAGCAGGCACTAAGTCATAATTAAAAACTACAGGGCTGTTTAAAGGGCTTAGTAAAACTGTACTCACTGGGGATGTCCTTAGGGCCCACAGCTGAGATGTAGTTACTAGTCAGAAATTCAGCATACTGATGGAGGTATAGGACTCCAGCTCTCCATGTCTGTGCCACGTGAACTCTGAGCCTTGATTTATTCACTCTATGGCTTCCATCCAACTCATTCTAACCAAGAAAGCATTGCTTCACATATGCATTAGCCAGGTAATTACTCTAACATACCTCCAAATACTGTAATGATTAAGTAAATGATTAATTGAATACAGAAGCTTAATACAAAATGTAATCAAAATCATAAAAGCTTATGTAGTCATGTTGAGAAGAAACTGCTGAAGGTTTTATATGTGTATTACATATATTTGAAAACCGTGAAATCTAGGAACACCCCATTTTCTTGGCAGAAAGTATGTGAATATCAGCCCATTTCTCCCAGTGTATGGCATCAGGTGTGTGACTGTAGTGCATTTGGGAATACCAGCATATCCTCTCAATCATTATTACTTATAATGCATTGTGAGTATGCCTACCACTTTGCAAACCCGTGAAAGACAAGGCTGCTGCTCCAGGGAGCTTGTACCTTGACTCGTATACAACGCAAAGGCTAATAGTTCAAATGCATATGAGAGCAAAGAACAAGGGAGGTCTTCAGGGCAAAGTTCAGAAGGCTTCAGGAAAGAGTTGGGCTTTAAGGCCGCTCTGTATAGGCTCTGGTTTTCCTTCATATAATAAATAATGCAGACTCAATTTTATTTTAATTACTTTAGATATTTCAAGAACATCAGAATTCCTGGGGCTTATGAAGACCTTATTTATTTGCACATTGTATGTTCTTGCACTCTAATTTGAACTCACGGAGGTTTGCCTTGCCAAAATAACCTCTCATGTATAACACTTATTACCTGCAGTAGCCACTGCTAACAAACAAAAAGAACGTGAAAATGTTTTCACGCTCTGTCTGTATTTGCCCTTGTATACTTAGTCCCTCTGCTGTTGTCCTATTGATTTTAGTAATGACATAACTTTGGTGAGTGAAGGAACTCATAGACCCTTTCTGGGTAGGTCAATATTTGTTGATGCATTTGAAAAAAAAAAAAAAGTTTTTTTTTGAAGGAGAAAAATCTTCAAAGCCTTTTTGGTATCTCAAGATGAAATCTAAAAGGGTACAAACCCACAGCTGTTTTTCAGAGAGCCAACATTCCAGGGACAGTTCTTGAGGATAGCAGGTTGTTTGGCGTAAGATTTGTGAGGACCTGAAGGACCGGCTCCGTTACCGTGTCCCTAACTGCCTTCATTTTCTGGATTTTTTGGACGGCCTGCCGGAGTTGGACAGCACCAAGACGGTGAATGGAGAAAGACTGAGGACCTTATGCTAGGGCGAGCTGCTGAGGGTTAGTTCCCGATGCTCTTTGTGTGCCTTTCTCCTTTCCTGCGGAAAACGTGGAAAACCTCCTCCGGCCGCGCTAGGGCGAGCAGCAGGATGGGACCGGGACAGCATGGGCTGACACCTCATTCCCCTGGAGCCGCCAGGCTGGATGGAAGTCGCACTGACTGAAATACCGCGACCGAAATATCCCAGAGCACCCGTGACACGACGTTTTCCGCTGGCAGGGTGCCTGCTGAGCCCCCTCTTCCCGCACCCCGCGGTGGCCGCCGTCCCTCCAGCCTCCCCACAGCCCAACCGACGCCACCGGCCGCTGCCTGCCCCCGTGCCGCTCTCCCTGCTCGGCAGGTAAATGCGGAGGCGTCTGGTGCCGCCAAGACCACCGCAAAGAGCCGCGCGGGCCTCTCCGGCGGCGCGGGAAGCCGGAGCCTCAGCCAGGCGCTCAGCTGCTCCCCCCGGGGGACGGACGGCGGGCCTGGGGGGGAGGG
>JANZLQ010000029.1:38723857-38733882 GCA_026212715.1 Elanus axillaris | reverse complement strand
AGCTTCCAGCAGCTTCTCACAGAAGCCACCCCTGTAACCCCCCCCCCGCTACCAAAACCTTGCCACAGAAACCCAATGCAGTGGGGATGGATGTGATTGTGGGTTACTTGGTCATTTTCTCTCCCTGCTCTTAGAAATGAACCCATATGAGGCAGGAATCAAGATACAGTACAGACTAGGTGTATCACTGCAATTACCTTACGTGAAATGTAGTCGTAGGGTAAGAGTGTACCTGAAAACTCAGGAGCACTTTCAGGTCAACCAATTTAGATACAATTCCATGAGTGTTTGGCCTTACTCTTTAAAATACTTGGAAGACTCAAGCTCAGGGAAGACATTGGATTAATATAAATTAGCTGCTTCAGTGGAATCAAATCCCATCATACGGATAAAACTTGTCAGGTGGTGGTGATGTACGGGCAAAGGGAAGGAATGGTGCTTTGAAAGTTCATATGCCTTCTCCACCAAGAAGAGAAGGCAAATGAGCAAATTACAAGAGTTAGACATTGGATGCATTTCCTAACATACTACTGGCAAGTACTGACAAAGTGATGTTGTAAGGTCCCATGTTCAATGCTTAAATGGAAATTATAAAACAGAATTCTTCCTGAGACATTTTTGTGTTTTTGTTTGTTTTTTTTTTCCCCTGAGATGTCCAAGCATGGTGGGTAACATCCAAGGAGGTTGTATAGCTTTATTGTTCTCATTTACAGCTCAGTGTATGAGGGCAGGGCAAGCTGTTTGAAGCCAGTCTCTTGTGCTTCCCAGAATTGCTGTGTCCTGAGGGTTATGGCAGGAGAGCAGCAGTAAGGTCAGAGTAAGGCACTGTAGCCAGGTGGTGTCAGAGTTGCAATTTGGTGCAGGTTGTTAAGCTGATAACCCTGGTGAGGCTTCTGTCCAGAACATCATCTGTGCAGGCTTGCTAGTGAGCGCAGATCTAGGTATCTGGATAGCACTGTAAGTTTTTTGTTTTGCTCATTGGGCTCTGAAAGTGCTACAGCTAGTTTGCAGAGGTAGTAGAGCTGTTGGAAAGGCTACTGCTCAGTGCAATGAATATTGAGTTTCTGGGTTTGTTAGAGATACTGTGGTTCTGGTGCCAACCTTCTCTGCTGTCCTGGCTGAGGCAGCTTTAACTTCTTGTGCCCTGTCCCATCTTTCTGGTGTGTCTCTTTTTGTCCAAACTGTATGATCTTTGAGGCAAGGACTCCCCTTTCTGTGTACAAGACATTGTCAGAGGTTGGGACTGAGCAATCCTATTGTGGGTTATTTCTCATGAATACTGTTGCCTTTGAATGGATACAGGTATTTACCCTTGCAGATTAACAGGTGAACAACTCAGCCCTCAATTATTCACTCAAAGCATGCAGAGAATGTGGAGGGAGTAGTTCTGGAAGGTACCAAAGGCAAAGGTGGAGACAAGGGCTGGAAAATAGAGTAATTTTGAAGTCTTCTGAAACTGTGCAGTTGGTGATGGTCACAATAGCAAATAGGATTTCAGCAGCTATGAGGAAGAGCTCAGAACAAAGCAAAAGAAAGATCATTGTTTCTGTATCATTGCATATCGCTCTTGTGTTTTGAATGGTCCCTGCATTGCTTGCCATGCCCCAAAAAAGGGCCTGGGCTGGAAAGAATATAGAAGAGGGCAGTCAGCTGGTCAGAGATGCAGTATGCTCTCTGAGGACGGGTTACGAAGATTCTGATTCTTTAGCCTGGAAAAGAGATGACCATGGAGAGAATCCTTAGACATTGATCAATGATTTGGAGAAGGTGAAAAAGGAACTAGGTCACAAAGCAGAACAATGCTGTAGGGCTTTGTGCTTAAAATAAAAAAAGGAAGTAGTTTTTTATATAACACAGTTCCCCAGGTGCAGCTTTCAACCTTGGGTCATTCCTAACCTGCCGAGGAAGGATCAATTCATGCAAGCCCTGCTTTCATACCGCTTCCTTAAGCAGTGGTATAAAAGCCTAGACTTTTAGTCTGTCCCAGCCTGATCACTTTTATGACAACGTCTAGCTCATCTTGCGTGCATTCAGTACAATTCCACTCGCTGCAAGAGCTTGATTTGCATCAAGTAACTGAGAGGAGAATTTGGCCAGGATAACCCAGAAACATAGGGAGGAGATAGGGAATTGGGTACTGAGCTATAAAAACGTTAACAGACAGGGTCGTGATGTGTAAGATATGTAGCTCTCTTTTTCCCAGTATAAAAGAACTGATACTGTTCTGTAAGAGGAACTATCTCTATGTCACGTCAATGGGACTGGCGGGGAAGGAGGGGCCCCACATTAGGCTGCAGCTGTAGAAATGCCATCCTGGAAAACACCAGTTCCCCACAGCAGGTTGGAAACTGCTGTACTGAGCTGCATAAATTAGATGAAATACGGTCTTAGAGAGACCTCCAGGAGAGCCTGAAGCAGATTAGATCTACAGATCTCACCCTTAGTGGCTTCTGCCTTGAGTAGATTGTACGTTCCCTCACCTTTGCATAGGGTTGTCTTTTCTCTCTCCAGAAGCGTCCTGTGGCAGGAGGACTACAAAGAGAATGATGAGGGAGTTGCTGTCAGTAGCTTTATGTTCTCTGTGGAGCATGAGCTAAACTTGGCATTAAAGAGCAGGTTTGTTACTCGGAACAGCAAGAATTCACCCTAATATGTGCTGCTCCTGGATGAAGCAAGAAGGTGGGCAGGGAGACTGAGCTTGGGCTGAAGTGAACTCTACATTCAATTACAGGATCTAATATGCTTGCAGGGAGCGTGTGACTGAACAGGAAAAGGACATGAGGAAGATACTTGGTGTGGATTGGAGCCTGTCTTTAGGTGCAGTCTCTATATAACGGGGAACCTTGCTAGCTCACGCTCTTCAGCTGAACATTCAGATAATTACTTCTCTTCATTCTCCCACTCATTTTCTCTCCTCTGCCCTGTTTTGGGGGCTCTTTCTTCCCCCCACCCCAAGGGGATTTAGTTGAGTTGCTTCTCTGCAAATAATCTAGTAAAAGGAAGAATAAAACTTTTAATAATGCTGTTTCAGAAACATAAAGAAGAATTGTAATGTGTGTAAATAGATGCTTTTTCCTGGATTTTCCTCTAGCAAAATAATTGCATACTCTGAGCTAATGGTTTGTTGCTACACAAATCATCTGGGGTACTAGCTTGAGTAGGATACAGTGGTATGAGTAAGCAGTAGGAGGTGAAGAATTTTACTGGGGGAAGGAAAGAAAGCATTTCCAGGCTCTTCAGTTAAATGTGCAAGGGAAGGGGTAGCCTCAAACAATGATAAAGGAGGTAACTTTTAGGCAGTTGAGAGAAAGCTAGGACTGAAAACAGAAGACAACTGCCAGATTGCAAACTAGTTATGCTAGTGTGAATGAATAAATATATTTTCCTTTGCATTTTGATAACACTGTGCTACACTCATGGGACAAGAAATAAATCCTGGATCCACAGGTGAATTGCAGCTATTTCTGTGGCACATGTTCAGCAGACACCAGCTTTCATGAGTAGGGCAAAGGCAGAGATCTGTGATGCATATCTGGGACAGTGCACCTCTGATGCTGTAATAAAGACTTAACCTGTGTGTGTCTGAGCCATTCTTTGTGTGCTGGATAGGCTCACTAGTGGTTAGAAAAGGTGCCTGATGCAATGCTGGCTGATTATAGAACTGAATAGTAGGACTATTAGGACTTGAGATGAGGCATTCTTGGGAATATAATTCGTAGTGGAGCATGACTAGCTAATCTCCTGTTGTGGTTTAACCTGGCAGGCAGCTAAACACCACACAGCTGCTCACTCACTCTCCCCTCAGTGGCATGGGGGAGAGAGTTGGCAGGGGGGGGAAGTAAAATTTGTGGGTTTAGATAAAGACAGTTTAATAGGACAGAAAAGAAAGGGAAAAAATTAATAATAACAATAAAAGAATTAGAATATACAAAACAAGTGATGCACAATGCAGTTGCTCACCACCTGCTGACTGATGCCCAGCCTGTTCCTGAGCAGTGGCCCCTGGCCAGCTTTCCCCCTAGTTTATCTACTAAGCCTGATGTCATATGGTCTGGAATACCCCTTTGGCCATTTTGGGTCAGCTGTCCCGGCTATGTCCCCTCCCAGCCTCTTGTGGCCCCCCAGCCTACTTGGTGGCGTGGTGAGAGAAGCTGGAAAGTCCTTGACTTTGACAGTAAACAGTCTAAACTTATTTGACAGTAAACACTGCTTAGCAGCAACTAAAACATCAGTGTCTTATCAATATTATTTTCATCCTAAATCCAAAACGCAGCACTATACCAGTTACTAGGAAGAAAATTAACTCTATCCCAGCTGAAACCAGGATATCTTCTGAGCAGTGATTGCAAGACAAATTTCTTCCAGTGATAGTGGAACTAATGAAGACTTGTTTCTTATCCAGGTGTGTTCTTTTATCTTTTCTATCAGCTGGTGACTGACCAGTGTATGGTAGATACTTCTTCTTCAGAGAGTGCATTATTTTAGGTCTCTTCCTCTCTATCTACCCATTGATTCTTTTTTTTTTTTTTTCATATTTCTTATCTTCTGTAGCACCCTTTTTGATTGCAAGTAAATGCATCTCACAAACTTGAAATCCAGAGGAGTTGCTTCACTTTTCAGGAGAAACTTTGTAGATGCTCACACAAGCCTTCTTATTAACAGAGGATGAAATTAGTTTGCAAAACAAATTACCAACTATTTTATACAGTAATCCATTGCTCAAATTATGTTCCTGTATACAGGTAATGCATGCTTCTCACTGACCTTTATTACTTTGTTCACTAAGATCCGTTTTGCTCTGAGCTAATTGTATAGCTCGCTAGTCCTCTTCTTTGCCAGTATTCTCCTCTTCCTCTATGCCTGTACAGGATTTGTGGTAGACTTGCCTTACTTAGTCACAAATCAGTCCATTTTTTCAATAAGCCTTTCAGTTGTTAGTGTGAATTCAAGAGTTGCTTGTACCAACTGTATTTTTTTGTAAAATGGAATGAGAAAATGCTTCAGAAATAATATGGCTGTCCAGTCATTGTGCCTGCTTTTTATAATGAAATCCTGTTGCTGTACAAAGGCAGAACTTGCATTGCTGAGGTTCCAAGGTCTCTCTAGCACAGTGATAGTATGCAGTCTGTCTCCTGAAGAGCAGGTGTAACAGTTCCTGTCTTCTATGTGTACAGCATTTGCTAAAGTGTATGAGATAAGAGATGGCAAACAGATATTGCCATACATAAAATAAGTAGTTTCCAGTAGGAAGATTGCCAAAAATAAGTACATATGTATCCTGGTCGGATGACGTTCTTAAATGGCAAACAACCCATAAGAGAAGAGGATTTCTTATTCTGGGCTTAGTGTTTCTGTTCTGTAGACAACTAAGAAATCTTTTCTTCTCTCTATACACTTGAGATTTGCATGGCCTTCAACCAAGTTATGAGTTTAGTTTGATTCCAGATGAAACTGCTAAGTTACTCATTCTGGTTTCTTGTATTTCTGATGCTGTACAAGATGCTCTACCATCAGCTACCTCTTACAGCTGAGGTGTGTGTAAGAGATGTATGTGGAGTGTAGTAGATTGTCTCACCTTTTTTCTCTTTCTGTGTTTGTCTTTGCTTTAGCTTTGGGCACTTTTTCATTGTTTCTGGAGAGTGCAAAAGGCTTGTAGTAGTAATTGGCTTGGCACCATGGGATGACTATGCAGATGCCTAGAGATGTTCAAGGATTGTTGCATCAGGAATGCAGTTACTTTAAATTTTGTTTTGCTGATGGTGATTCTAAAGGGGTAAAAAAGGCACAAGCCCCATAATGTACAGTTATAAACTAAAATGAACACTCCTCCTCTGAACACTTTGTCCCCTTCTGCCTCTACCCTCTTCCTACACCTGTCTCCCCTTTGCTTTGCCCTCCCTGCCCATCTTGACCTGGTTCAATGTCCATTTCCTTGCTGCAGAGCTGTCTCTTCTCCTGCCCTTCAAGATACCTCCCAGCTGGAGGGTATGTCCCACTGCTTGAACAAACTCTTGATTGTAAAATTCTTATGTTGTAAGAAATTTATTGTTTGTTAAATTGATTAATCCAGTAGATGATTAATAGTCATGATAAAGAGAGGCTAGAAAGACAAGCAACTCTGGAGGGATGTGAAGGTACAGCAATGTGTGGCTGTGTGTGTCAAGACTTGCTGTCTGTGAGCTTTGAACTCAAACCTACGGGTACGGCTCACAAGTAGCAGCAGTTTACAAAGCACCCCACAGCTCGGTGCTGGCCTGGCTTTTGGCACAGCCTATTTGTAATCACTTAGTGTTGATTTTTGATGCTGACCAGCAGAAGCAGATAGCTAGACACCAATAGTACTTCAGCCTTAGAGGAGGTTTCTGATAAATTCATGTTATCTGTACTGAAGTAGAAAAGGTCCTGACTGATCTGGTGGGCTGCTTTGCTCTGTGTGAATGCTGCTGATTTGGTGACCATTAGATAGGCAGATTTGAGAAACAGTGGGCAAAATCTTGAAGCTACTTCCTCAGCAGGTTGCCAGCAGTATTTACTAGGTGGCAACATAAGCAACAGGTTGTATTCATGTGAAACTTTGACTGCAGTTTCAGCTGGTCCAAAGTGATGGGTTGGGGGAACTGTGCTGATTTACATTAGCTGGAGATAGGACTGTATGGAGAATTAATTCCTATAGGCAAAAGCCAGAGAGTTTTTCAAAACTAGAAATTGATTGGTGAGGCACATGGACCATCCATATGAGTTATAGAAACTAATTACTGTGGAAAAACTTTCTGCCAGATAAAGTAGTCAAAATAATCCTAAATTTTATGCTACAAATTAAGGTCACCTTGTTAGCTCTTTTTAATCTGTTTTTTAGTATTGTAGAAGCGGTACTAACTGCTCAGGTCAGACACTGTCTTTGAAATGATCCCATGTTTTCTAGGGGTATTCAGGGTTACTAATGAAGTATAAGCTGCTGGAAATATGGGAAGGGCTTTGCAGTGCGGATCCTTCTTGCTTGTTTGGTCAGTGTGAGCAGCCATCTCAGTCTGGAATGAGATCTTGGTGTTCTCAGTGAATGTCTCCTCTCTGATCAACCCAGTTAAAGTTTGTGAGTGATGGCAACCAAAACCCCCAGGGATGTTGTTTGACTACTTGGTATCAAAATGCAGCATCTGGAAATGTGTAGAAGTCTGACTGAAAGTGCTGACTGCAAAATTTGATGTGGTTGGAGATTTGATTTACTTTTGATGAAGAACTGGGCAGAGATGGAAGGAACAGGTCCGGTGAGAGCTGCTGTCCAATGGGAATACCTGTTAAATCTTCATGACCTTCATGAAGACTTGAGGTCACTGAAAAGATACCTGGATTCTTTTTGTAAGATCCCTGCTGTGTCCAGCCTGAGTTTGTTAATGCTACAGCTGTACAGACTAACATCTATCTGTCTTGTTCAACAATGTGGCATTTTATGGTGGGAGTAGCAGGTGGATCATATGGACTTACCTCTTAGCATTGTGCAGCTAAGTCTGTGGCATGAATACATAAGATGGAGCTTGCGTGGTTGCCAGCATTTGACACATGAAAGTTTTCTAAGGATTGTTAGAGGTTAGATGGGTATCGCCCGTGCCTGCTTTTTGTCTTCGAATAGCAAAAGCTAGCATATGACTGTGATGCACACAGAACAGGGCACATGAATAAGAAGATGCTATTTTTACTTGATCGCTTTTTAGAATAGAGCAATTGTTACTGCATGTAACTCAAGTACTTGCCAAATATGCTTTAATGTAGCCTTAATTGATCTGCTTAAAATTTTAAGCAGCCAGCAGTATTCCCACTGAAACAAGTAGTTATGAAATGTTTGACATGGTAGGCAGTAGAGTGCACAGAGGTAGCGATTGATCATAGGTTTGATCTGCTAAGCCTTGAGCCTACAGATGGAGAGACAAAGACTTTCCATCTGCCCATGCAAAACTTTGGATATATCAAGGCTGTGTTTTGAAGAGTGCCTTCAGGCTTTCCTCAAGACAGGATTCACAGAGTACCCTCTAGTAAAAGGCAAGGCTTGTCCCCAGATGCCAGTAACCTACTATGGCTCTGGGTGACTTTTGTGTACCATCAAGCATGCTCAGACAAGCTGTCTCTTGGCTGCTTGCCACACGGGAGGCAGGCATGTATGGGAGGAAAGTAGTGAGGGGAGCAGAGCATTCACGTTGCCCTGCAAGCTCTCCTTTCAAACTGCGTACACATGCCGTAAGGGATCTGCGTGGGCACAGAGCTCAGCTCACATGTATCAGCTTCTGCAGGGCAACAAATTCTCGTGCTCTGTATACATGGAAAGGACTTAGGTTTGTGTTCTACCATGTGGAAAAAATACGCTGTGTATTGCATTAATTTTGTTCCTTCCCTAGTTTTTTTAGGACAGATGTGGTAATTTTTCCATTTTGGGTGCTTTACTTGCTATTTTCTTGCAGAGTTTTTGACTGTTATAACTTGGCAGATCTCGGCAGTCTTTTCTTTAAAGTTCTGGAAAAGTGGATATTTTCCTGTAGATTCAGCTCTACCATTGAGCTAGGAGTACAAGAGCACTTAAGTACCATTGAGCTAGGAGTACAAGAGCACTTAAGTACCTTTTTTAAAAAAATAGTTTGTTTTGTAAATGTAGTCTGTGAATCTATGTTACTGTGTCTGCCAGCACTGCAGGCACATTCATCATGTGCTTGTTGCTGTGCAGTTGGAGCTGTACAAAACATCCACCCTCCCTCCCCAAAAGAAAACAAGTTCCCGCCACCGAAACTTTCAATCTGAGTGACAATTGTTAGGGAGCATGAAGAGGGACATGGCATTAATCAACTGTTAGGTGGGGTTTTCAGCAGGGAAAGGGGAACATAAGCGGTCTGAAACTGGATGAAGATTTGTATTATTGACACATATGGATGATATATAAATATTGAGATTGTATGGAAGAATATTGGAAGAGGTTCTGTTTCAAAATCTAGTGATACTGCTGATGTCTAGTGGTATCAGGCTGATCATATCAGGTGGTTTGGAGGTAGGGTTTGGTGTCTTGATGGACTTTCAAAGTCTGGAAATTATGAGGTGGATTTAATTTGGTAGAGTGAAAAGGTGCTGAGACAGTAGGGATATTGTCAAAGCTGCGGTGTGGGAAAATGGTCTGAATGCAGAGGGTGGGGTGAGCTGGTGTTCGCTAATACCAGGGTAATAAGAAGTAAAAGCCTCGACAAGTATTTTAGCAAGAAACGACTTTGTAGGTAGAATCTTTTTCAGATGACTGCCATTAACTCCTGAAAGAGACTTAAGAAGAGTCAGCTAAGAAGGTCAGAGCAGTTGGGTTGTGGTAAAGTTGGTGATTTGTGATTCTTTTGTAAGACCTGCTTAGACTTGGTTCTACAGGATCTTAACCCTGGGTGCTGTCAGCCCCCCAGCCCCTTTAGTTTTGCATAGTCGATCCTGAGTTTAGAGAAGGGCCTCATGTAGCTAAAATTATATAAGGTGTTGATTTAAGACGATAATATGTTGTTATTGACCAAACATTGACCTCCTTCCCTGCTTTTAACAAGTCTTGAAAGGGAGCAGCTGTGGTTTGTATTGACATTTAAAAGGAGGCAAGAGCTCTACCTCTGTCTGCCACAGAGATGGATATATGTATTTCTGTGTGGTAACAGAAAATAACAGATCCTCAAAAGCAAATGTTCTTTCCTTCTTACCCGCTGTGTAGCTGAGAGTTGGAGGCAGGACTAGAGGAAAACAATAGAGCTGGCTACCTGAAGATGGCTCATGACAGATTAGCTTTGTCAAGTGACTGAGGTACTTATCCTCACCTCTGCTTTTTTCCTCCTGCCTTCAGTCTGCCTTCTCCGTATGCTGAGGCTTTTGTTGTAGGTGTGTCTTCCTTAAGGAACAGATTCAGTCCACGTGTATGGTAAGCCAAGATCGTGATGGGGGCACTGAGAGATGAACTCTTTCCTTCTCCTTCTACCCCTAGCAAATAAAAAAGTTGTCTTCCCGGCCCCCCCCCCCCCCCCCGG
>JANZLQ010000029.1:38708385-38723757 GCA_026212715.1 Elanus axillaris | reverse complement strand
CCCCCCATCGGCAGCTTTGGAAAAGTCTTCCCTGAGGCAGCCTGTGGTTTTTTTAAGCAGTAACATCTTTTCAATAAAAAGGTAATGGGCATGTATGTAATCATTAGCAGCCTCTCCATTTTTTTCTCTTTTGTATCCTGAAGGAGCCCAATATAAAGCATTGCTGAAACAGCACTAACATTGATTACTCTTGAAAGAATGATGGGCTAAGAGTCAAGCAGCATCTTGCCATGGGATTTATTTCTCTTTTAAGCCATCCAGGTGATGCTTTTGCTACCATGTTATCAGAAATCTGGATCATTTGCTCCCTCTAATGCATGGTAAATCAATGCTGTAACCCAGAAGGCTTTCCTTGTCCATCCCCTACCACCCTCCTCCCTCCAAATACGATCTGTATTGTTTGGGGACACTGGGAAGGGAGAAGCTGCAGTCCACAGGAAGCTTGCTGCTGGCGGTGTCCTTCCAGGCAGTGTTAAGTCCCACTGTGCATTGTGATTTCCCTCATAACAAGCACTAGAAGGGGCCTGACAGCCAAAACCTGCCTGTTTCTGGATGCTGCTGAAGTGTGTTAGCATTTCAAAGGTGTATGCACCTATGTCTTTCTATTCAGCTAGGCAAGATCCTTGAAGAAGACGGAGGGATTGTTATAGACTGCATTCCATACCAAATGTCTTTCACTGCTCATTTCCAGCTCTTGCTGGAGCGGGGTGTACTGGGAGTACTTATACAGGTTGGTTAGGATACCTCCCTTTTTTTTTTTTTTTTTTTTTTTTTTTTTATGAAGAAGGGAATTAGTTTGGCTACTAACAGCACAGTTTCTGTTCTCACTGGGCTGTGAAAAAGTCTGTCTTGGTGGATTACATCCATCTTTTCTGTGGTCTGGAGGATAAGCAAAGTAGTCATTAGTAATTACTTGTTTCTTTCAGGTAAGTAAATATGATCTAGAGGAGATAGGTAATGATAGGTGGGTATGATCTAGGAGAGAGAAATTTTTGGTTTCTTAAAGATGCACTCATGCAGATAAAAGCTACAAAATCGTATCTGTTTGAAACCTCCCATGGGAGGTTAAAAGCCCCAAAGACTCCCTTTTAGTCATGACAAAAGGAAAATCCGGGAAGGGGTAGGTATGGAGTGCACCTAGAAATAAAGGACTTGAAAGCTAGGAAATGCGTCTGCTGACATTATTAACATTTAAGTATTTATGTTTTGGATTGACTCAGTGGTGTGGCTGGGAAAACCAGTAGGAGGAAGGAATGATTTAAAGACAGTGCTTTATTTTTCCTGCCTCACCAGTAAGAGGCAATGCCAGAACGATGGGATTTGGGTTTGCATTGCCTTCAACCAACCTACAGAGTTGACTTGAACCAGGGAAGAAAGAGACTTGCAAGAAGAGCTGCAGCTAGACTTAGGGGAAAGCTCCTTAGAGTTGTTTTGGGAAATAAGGCTCTGTAGCAGCCCTCTAGGTATCAGGAAGAAATTGCACATGCCTGCACTACTAAAGTGAGACAGAAGGATGACAGATAAGAACAGCCGCACAGACTGCTGCAGTCTCCTTATGTGCTTTTTTCCCTGTTAAAATAAAAAAATGCTCTTGGTTTTTGAGAAATCAGTGCCTGAAGGGGAAACCCAGGAGTTCCCAAAAATCTTCTCATAGGGTTTTCAATGATTTTAGAGCAAAACCACAACAGTATGCAAGGCCTAAGCAGAGGGAAGGATCCCTTTTGAGAAAGAAGGGATTTTTAGCTGGAAATCCTTCTCCTGTGGTGGTCCCCGGGGTAGCCAGTGGAAACCCTGTCTCACCTCCAGAAGCTCTGCATCGTTCACCTCTTCTGTTTCCTTCCCCAGAAGGAGGTCTGTGCAGGGCTCAGCTCTGAACATGATGTAGTCTAGTGATTCCTCCTCCTCTTCCTCTCATGCTGTCTGCTAAAGAATTGACTATTTGGAGAGGGCTCTCTGTCTCTCTTACATACTTGCAAAAGAAGTCTAGGACTGATCCCCTACAGCTACTCACAGTGAGACTGAAATTTCACTTCCCATTTTTAGTTGTTTACTAGTTTTTGTAAGCCAATGATGTATTTCTCCATTCTACACAAAATGTCTGCAATTTGTGATAAAGCATGTTGCAATTCTTTACTGCTTTCCATCACTCAGTGTTGTTAATGAATTATCCTTCATAATGTTCCCTTGACTTGAAGACAGGAGATGTTTCCATCCTTAGCCTGCAGAAGTAGATACTGTAGTGCTTGGACAGATGACTTATATTTTACAAATATTTGGATGTTTTTAAAATATCTCAAGGAGAAAAGGCCACCTTTTTGGCCTCTGCTTTAATTCTGCACCAAGGAATTGCTGTAATTTAGTCTCAAAGTTTTCAATGTAAGACTACGGGATTTAAGGTGGTTGGATTTTCAAAAGGTGCTGTAGTTGAGGGATCCTTTGCCTTCTCCAGCAGCTTGAGCCTATTTCCTGTGAGAGGCTTTCAAGGGTTGATCTGTAGCTGGTAGAAACTGGCAGTTATGATTCCTTCCCCTGCTCCCTGTCCTTTGCTTCTAAGCCAATCAAGAGTAAAAGTGCAGCTTTTATTTTGGCTTTACATTGTGTTTTGTGTTTCTATTCAGGTCTGTCAAACATTGCACGGCACTATCTCAATAAAGTTCTTTAGCGTACAGGGGAAGTTGGGACTGTTAATTATGAGTAGCACTAAAAGTAGCACAGTTACCTAGGAACATGAATGCAAAAAATTGGATAGTCACATGAAGGGGAAGTTGCCTCAGGATCCTCACACATTTTAAAATTGCTACATGTGCCAAGAAGGTTGTTAAGGCTACTCTCTATGTGAGTGCTGAAACTGTGAAAATTATTAAACTACTGCCATAGGTCTAAATGTGTGTTTCTGTGGTATCGTTTGCATTTGTTTTATCTTTTTCTGGCTGCTTTCCTTATTCCACTGTCATTAGTCCATACCTCATTATATGCTCCTAGAGATTACATCCCTCTTGCTTGTTAGGATGGTGTAGGTGGTATTTTGCAGTGGTACAAAGTGTTGAAGGAGATATAATCAGCTGGGTAAGTCATTACTCAGTGCAGACTGACTTGCTGTGCACTGCTTACTTATCCCACATTGTTTAGGACCTAGAATGTTGTAGTAATTGAAAATATAATAGAAAAAACTTTAACTGGCTTGCCTAGAAAAGAAAAAAGGTATAGCTGCATGATGAATACATGGGATATATTGTCCTACCTTAAGTAAAAGCTGTAAGTTGAGGGTCTTGGACGCTATAGTGAATCCGGCAGAGCACAGTTCAATACATTAGCCTACACTAAATAGCATTATACAGTGCTGCATTGCCTCTCATTTTCTTTCTCAAATATCTCACCCTGAATCCATGTCAAGGTACAGACAGTTCTTTTGCCATGATGTGACATAGCTCTGGTTACCACGTGGCACTTCTTAGTACTTTGTGATAAATGCTTGTGACATCTTCTTTCCTAAGCAGTGTTTTTTCTTTCTCATATTTTTTTCCCCAGCTATCCATTGCAATCTGAATCCAAATGGTATTGATCACCCTGTCCCCACAGAAGGTATTAATCTGCAACTTGAAGGTGAAGGAGTTGAATCACCCTCTGTTAAGAACACTAGTACTCCAAAAGGGCCTGAGTCTAAAGAGACACCCAAGAGACAACAAGTGGAGCCAGAAGTATCCAAGGTACGTAGGACTGGGTTCTTACTTAGTTTGGTGAGTCTTAAAAATCCAGACTTCTTGAAGTCCTGGGTACTGCTTACAAAGAATTTATCAACCTGTTATAGACAAACAAAGGTGCAAAAGTAACAGTCTGAGGAAGTGGGTGTTAGAGAAGCAAGGTATTGTTGTGGAGTTTTAGCCCACACACAACTTGGACATCACACTATTTTTCTCTAGATGAAGATAACTGAAATAACGGAATCTCTTGTTTTCAGGCACTGTGGAGACTTCTTTTCCAAATGACTTCGGTAACAACCAGAATGGGATTAGATACGTTTTTATTGAATGTTTTTGTTTGCTTGTTTATTTTTTCCTGGGGCAGGTAAAGGAAAAGAAGGGTTCTATGGATATAGGAATATATGGATTTTTATATGGGTGACTGAGTTTAATAAACTGTTAACTAATTTTAGGTAAAATACCAGGTCAGTTCTTCCGTGTCTGGTATGTCAGTGAATAAACATACTTCAGAGGTGAATTCCTAAAGACAAATGAAGTGTCTGTTCTCATTCATAAGCTGCTGTTTCTTGTTTGTGTGCAGCAGACATGACTACCAAGTGCACGTGAATGTATGTGCTCTAGACACTTTGGGTACAGGACGATAATTTCTCATATCTAATATGTTTTTAACTAGAATGAAAAATAGGAGAATGTTAAAAAAATTGGGAGAGATTATTTAAAAGCATTATGAGTCTTTTTGATCTTTAAAGGCCTAAAGCCAGGGTTTTGGGGGTGAATTCTGCAGATTGAAAAATTGAGTTTTTACTGAATCTGACACTTTGGGAGTTAATAGAGCAAATAAAATGAGTGTCTTTTTTTTTTTTTTTAAAGATCCATAAAAGGCAGTAACAATTAATTCAGTGACTGAAGAAATAGGAGTATTTCCTACTGTCATCAGTACAATAAATCTAACAAATAATATGCATACAGTTGTGATGTATTTCACTTTTAGAATAGAATAGCATTAAACATTTTGAGCAGTAGCCTTGACAATAAAGGCTTGGTATGAATTCTCCATTCTGATTTTTATCTAAAATAACTAGTTTTAAATGAGTACAATTTAAACTCATTTCATTCTGTCTTAAGTAATTGAATTAGATCCAGTACAGGCTGGCATTGATCAAAATTGCTGCTACCTGCAGTCTGTTTTGTGGCCAATTATTAAGCATGTTGCTGATTTCTTTTGAACCCTCGGAAAACAGGTTTGTGCTTATTGCTTTGAATCATCCATTTGGTAACAAGACCACCACATTTTCGATAGCCTTTGTGACAAAGCTCAGCTAATAATGCATTTACACAGCTTTTTGCAGACAAAGGCAAGCTAACTCTGCCTGTGTTTCAACATCACCAGATGAAAATCTGCCCTGTATTGAAAGCTAAGGAGATATGCTAAGCTCAGAGGAGATCTTACAAGCTTGGATGTAAATAAACTAAATGACGCAATGGGGCTTCCGCTTGAGAATGGGCTCATGTGTAGTTGACATGGAACACAGGCAGATCAAGCTTGTATTTGCTTGCAAAATACTCATCCTAGTGGAAAATCAGGATGAAATATATCAGTGATTTAGTGTAATGGAGCCTGTTTCCACTGTCTGAGCTGTACTTGTTGGGTTGATGAATAGAAAACCATTTCCAAAGGCTGTCCTTGCTGGAGTTAGCTGGGGAGGAGGGGAAGCGTAGGGCACTCAAAGTAGTGAAATCAACTGTTGGTTTCCTACATCTGACTGCAGTAGCTTTATTTAGATGTTTGGACATGCTTCAGATTTATAAACAAACAAAACCACCAAACAAAACCAAACATTTTGGTTGATGGAATAAGCTTGGCATAATACTATCAAGCTAATGAAGTGGACTGTTTTTCTGAATGTACTGCTACTTTGTTAGTAACTTTGTTTTTTATGTGCTGTATTAACTCAGTGATGTTTTTCATCTGGATTCATATGTTATAGCCTGAGGTGGCTTGTCTTTTCTGGCTTGCACTGCCTTAAATTTAAAAGTCATGTTGCTTTAATCTCTAAAATGTGAATATAGAGTTGGGTTTGTAACTTGTGTGGCTTTAAGAGTTGAATTAAGCTGTCATTATGAAACTTTATCCATGCAATCATATCTGTACAGTGGAAAGATGAGCAGGAATAGAGGAAAATATTGTAAATAAAACATTGTGGGCAGATTTATTTGTTTTACATTTCCTTATTGCTCAGTTGTTTTTAAAAAGGTTTCTTTGCAATCTGATGTATTCAAATAATATTGACACATACCTGTAGTGAGACTTATATTGCACAAAGCAACGCGGTGTATTGAACACAATTTAAGATGCCTTATAGACCATCTTCTCTGCTTGCAGCTTTCTAATTTGTCTTCATTTGGACCAATTCCAGCACTTTAAACCCCTGGCTGCTTTAAGGTTTTGCTGTCCAAAGAAACAAACAAAATCTCCATTCTAATGAAGTATGTCCTCCTTTTTCCATCCTCAGCTATGGACTTGCAGAACAGTAGCAACTTATGGGCTACAGATAGTAGCTGCATAAAAAGGAACTTTAAATCTGTAATCTAAATAGGGGAGTACAAGTGCTTGTTTCTATATTTGGGATGCAGCAGAAAGTGTAGCGTGAGTGAAGGATCACTCATTTTGAAGTTCCTGATTAGTGTGGAATCTAATTTTTATATGCTGACTGAGGTAGAATTTTAATGAAAAACAGAACAATGATCTTAGTCTCCCTCAGCTGGTTCCTTAAGGAACCACCTTGTTATACATGTGAGCAAGTCCAGAAAAGGCCAATATAATTCATATCTAAACTGATGTGCATAATCCAGTGAGACTCTGATAATGTACAGGATATAGTACAAATTAAGAAAATTATATGAAGTGTAAAAATACTTACCTTTTTTGTTGTATATATTTATTTTAAAGTGTGTATTTATGTATATGAATATACATACTTGTTCAGTAATTGATTTTTCAGTATTCATGGGATAAAAAAAATTCAGGCAGTTGAGTGAACACTTTTATAGAGCAAAAAACTTCATTAGAGAAAACAAGGATAATTTTTAATAGAATTTTTTAATATATGTTATTTCTTTAACCAACACCTACATCTAACCTCTGTTGTGTGTATTTTCTAGAATGCTCGTATTTTCTAATTAAAATGCTACTTCTGGCTCTTATGTCTGGTTGGTTTGGCTTTAATATCATAGTTATCTCTAGATAAACACAATGAGTCAAGACATTTGGAGTTACAGACTAGAGTTCTGCTAAAAAAAATTAGAAGTTTCAATATACTTTTGAAGTCCTGTACTTCCCTGAGTATAGTCTTTAACAGAATGTGACTTTCTTAACAAGATTCAGAAAATCATCTCTTATGGAAATGTTAACTTTTACCAAGGCTTCCCACATGTTGCAGTCATAAAGCCCTGTTCATTGTGAGCATGAGACCCAAATCTGGTCTGTCACTTCTTAGAAGATTATTTATTCAGGGAGTTTTGCTTCCTAAGTAAGGTGTGTATATCTGGTGACATACTTTGTCCCATTACATGGTAGCAGCAGTAGCAAATAATAAAGGCTTTTTAATGGCACCCACTAGTTAGACTTTTTATCCTGTGTTAGCAATGGCAGTTTTTTTAATCTGATTTGGAGACAAATTAACAGTCCTTTAAAATGTTCATGGAAACTATGACAAGAAACTGGTAAAATAGGTCAGAAGCTTTTTTATCTTGCCTTCTGTTGATAAGTGCTGTATAGAGACCAGTAGACTATACTGTTTGTTGCAGTGTAGCTCATTAATTCTTTTAGTTGGTTTTGCTGTCTTAAAAACCCCACTTTTTTTCAAAATGACATCGAATAACACTGAAGGGCTGACTGAACTGAGTCACAAGAGGATGAGAATTTTATCTCAGTTTACTGGGCCCAGCTGAGGACTGATTGGGGCTGGAAGCAGCTGCTCTGGCTTCCGGGGGAGTTCTGCTCTGCTTGGGAAGTATTTGGTGTGTGTCAAGTGTGTGATGAAATGTCCAAGCACAAAAGAGCAAGGCTTCTGAATAATTGGGATGTCATAGAAATCTTCTTAGAAATATAAAAGTGTTTTGTTAGTTATTAAAAAAAGTCCTGGTACTGTTCTCTAACTAGAGAACAGAAAAAGTAATTTTCTAGAAGAATTCTCCAGATTTTTTAACCGGTGGCTTCTGCTTCACAGTGTTTATCCTTTTTGGTCAAGCTTATAAAATAGGCTGGATGAGAAAGCCAGTATTTGCCAAGCAGTGGTCCTGGTGCTGAGTATGATGGAACATAAGCATTCATCAGCATAGCTGCTTGGTATGCTAAGACCATTTTATGACCTCCCCTCCCCCCTTTTTGTTCTTTTTTTGCAGTTGGTTGAGAAACACCAATGGCCACTGAACTGGGGCAATGAGGTTTTACCATTTGCTTTGTCTTCCAATTATCCCCCTCTTGTGAAACTTTTAGTGGCTGCAGGATATGTGAACGTGAACCCAGATTGGACTGGCTGAGGTTAACAAATGTTTTGCCTGTTGATGTGAAGGTTCAGCAGAACCCCAGCTGGCCTGTTCCACTCCTCCAGGTTTTGCTTTAAAATTGTGTGGCAGGGTGAGAGGGTGCTTGAATTGCAGACCTCCACATGTATCCCAGTGGAGGTGCAGACTCTGGATGGTGAACTGTTACTTTACTGACAGAAAGTTGGCCTTCCTTAGTTGATTTTTGTGGACTAGTTGTTAACAAATTGCCAATGTCCACATCAGATCACCACAATGAAAGCCAGTAGATACAGTGTGAGTGTGATTTTATTTTTTTTAATTTTTTTTTAAACTTTTTTTTTTTCTCTCCCCACTCTTTGACTGCAATAGTGACAAAACACCACTTACTGCATTGGGTCTTTTTTTATGACTAGCAAAAATAGGTACGGAAACTGAGTGTACAGTATGTCTGAAGTGGATTTAAAAATAATCGGTAAACATTAATATCAGCTGAAATAATTACATTTCAGGGCAATGTGCCTTTCTAATATCTCATTCTGTGATTATTAGTAATACACAGTAATTAGTATGCTTGCTTCTGTCTTCTTTTTCAATAGACTTTTTATGTGTTGCGTGGTTAGAAATACGTATTTTGTCTTGCTTTCAGGTGTCTAAATTGGAGGCTGAAATGTTTGATGTGTATGTATCTCTTCTTCTCCCAGCCTGTCATTCATGATTGTGACCTTTGGCTGAAGTCTGAAGTTTCAGAACCATGTGGTGAACAAACCTTCTATCCTGAGTGGTGAAACAGGAGCGCTGGTGACCATGTACATTTCAAGCAGCTGTAGCTGATGTTTTGTTTATCACTCTGGGGTTTTACTGGTGTGAATGAAGTGCTGGAGTAACCCTACCTGGAGGGCAGAATATAGCTGCTTGGTTCAGAATTTACATTGTCATGAGCCAGGAAAACAAAAAACATGTTTCTCTGTTGGGGTCTTGGAAGCCATCTTATCATAGGAGGACAAATGCCTGATTCAGAATCCAAGTGTATTCTTGTCGTAGCATGTTTTTCCCCATTGCTATATCATCCATTCTTGTTATAAATAGTGTAATATGAAGGCCCACATTTTTGCAGCGAGGTTTCTACATTCAGCATCAAAGATCTGGCTTCTCCTGTTCATTCTGTTTGCCCTGACTGCATGCCTGGGGATTCTGAAATATCATTTGTCCTGACTGACAGCTGCCACATGTAAGTGGGAGATCTTGCCTGAGTTTGTTGTGCTCTGCCCAGGACAGTGAGGGGAAAAGAAAGGCATCTGCAAAGGACCATTACTGATTTCCTTCTCCTTCATCCTCCATCACAAGATGGGATTATTTTCCTCTTGCTTCCCTTCTTTCTCCCTATAAGAAGTGAAAATAATTAGCTCAGACTAATATTTAGCTCTTTAGATGGGTATAAGTAGAACAGATGCAGTTTACTCAAAAAGATCTCTATTAACTGACCTTCCAAACAATTTAAAGCTATCCTTTATGAAATTCATCTGTACAAGAATGTTCTGTCTATGACTTCAGTCCATCAGGTGGTTAATAGGAAGAGAAATTTCTGTTTGTCAGGCTTTTTACAGTTGGATTTTCACCAAAAAATCAACTACGAAAATGTTTGCAGTGGTTGCACTGTGTGCATGCATGCATGTGAAGGACAGCAAGGTGTTGGCCTGTGGGAAACGGTGCAGTCTGTGACCCTGCAGTGTGTTAGGGGCTGCACAAATGCACAGCAAAGTGGTGGTTTCTGTTGCAGGGAGCAAATGCAGTCCTCATATAGGGCAGGCGAGAGCAGATGGTTACAAAGAGACAGCTGAGGGAGCATAAGGAAGAAAATGTAGTCTGGTCTGGCTCCTGTTGTCCTGTGAAAGCTATCAATGTGAAATTTGTGTTCTTTCCCATTACACTAGTGTGAAGAGGAGCAGCAATTGCAGTATGTATTAGCAAGCACAAGCAGTAAAAAGCTGTGGTAGTACTCTAGAAATAAGTGGGATGTCTAATGCCATAGATATATGTAGACACAGACGTGTTATTTAAAAGGAGAACTTCTATTCAGGGAAAAAGAAATACAGATAAAAAGATGGAGTGGCTTTTAGAGGAAAAAGCAATTCCATACAGTGTGTGGATGCATAATGTACTTACAGTGCTAGTTCTGCTGCTTGCCTCATTGTGAAGCTGTTCCACAAAGCTATCCAAACCCTCTGCTTTCACTTTTAAGCTACTTTAAGGGCTTCGTAGAGATTGCTTCAAAAATAAAGCAGTATTTTAATGACACGGCTGCCTTGATAGGGAGGGAAAAGTATAGAATTGCCCAGTAAAGAAAATAATAGCACTGTGATTAGAGGGATTACAAAATGTATTATAGAACCAATTTAGCATTTCAAATGGGAAATCAGTTTAATGCTCCACTGCTGACACTGCAGGTTCTTCAAATAGTGTATCTCATCTGAGTTATAATAATAATTTCATTACTCTGTCACATGTGTTTGCTGGACGCTTCTGACAAAACTGATCAGCAGTTGCTGTAGTCCACCTTTATAAGTGGGAACTTATTTCTTTACCATTTTGAAAAATATCATAACTGCTGAGCACTGGGAGTGTGTCACAATCACAAAAGGGGTGTGGAACTGTAATAGCCTTTTTAGTGTCTGAAGGGTGTTTCTTGTGTTATCAACCTGTCAAGCTTTGCCCTCAGTGCAGAGGTGTGCAGAGGAGGGAAAGGATTTCATTAGGAGAGTCTGGAAAAAGGTGGCCTGGGGCAGAGTGGGGTCTGTCTTCCCCTCAGTTACTGTGGGTGGAATTGAGCTTGCTGATGAGGGCAACTTAAATTAAGTGCTATGTGCAAGCTAGATGTCTAAACTATTACATTTGGTGGAGATCTAGTCAACATGCTTGGAGGAGTGTGGAGAGGGATCAGACTCCATCAGAAGTGAGCATTGCTTAGTTGAATCTGTCTATTGTTTGGGGACACTTGAGTTTAGGTATTTAGATCTCAAACTCAGTTCTGTCCTCTGCTTTACTAGCTAACCAGCCTCTGCATTTGACGTTGATGTCATTATTAATGTCTGATGGAGGTGAAACCTTGTGTTAAGAGACTGTATTTCAGAAGCTGCATTTACCTCAAAAATCATACTTCGAACACTTAGGCTAGACTAGTCCCATGTGTATGGCTATGTTCAAGCTGATCTGGCAAGCAAATACTGCTTAATCTGAAAAAAAGTAATTGTCTTTTGGATTAAAAGGATATGATTGGAATGTGTGTGTGTTTCATTTTTCCCCTTTAATTGGTCTTGGATTTTAGAAGCCTGTCACTCTTCACTAGAAGTGAAGGTCTTGCTCTGTGGCTCAGTTTTTCCAGCTGTAGAAGAATGATGATAATAAGGACCAGTTAAAACTGTTGATTCAGTAGAAAACTGAGATTTGGAATACTTTTGCTACCAAAATTTTGTCTTTTGCATGTGTATGTATGTAAAATTGATTGTCCAAAAGCTCTGCAATGTGTCCCTGAAAACTGGAGAATACTGGCTTGGTCAGGCTGCCCGAGAATAACAAATGCAGCAGCACGTTTGACCCCTGTTCCCATACTTCTCCATGGGACAGATTCTCCAGCTGTTTTCCATGGTGGGTAGTGGTGAAGGCCTCCACTGGTGCTTTTTCTGCGTCATGCCTCTGGTTTTGATTGGAAGTATTTGGTGGATGGGGACTAGAGTGAGTGTGCATGGTGTTTGGCTGTGAGGTATATCTTGTCTCATTTGGGGCCTTCAGGCACAGCAAAAATGCCAACAATAATAACCTCTGAAATCAAGGAGGCTTTTCAGTATGCTTTCATTTCACAGCTTGCAAATACTAGTTCTTTTTAACTATTTCTGGATGTGCACTTCAGTCAGAAGTGTTTGTTTTATCTCTTTTCCACAGTCAGCTGCAGATTCCTGTGTGGCTGATGTGCCACTGCAGGTAGCAGGGAAACAACTCCCAAATGTTAAAGCAGACATTTTCTGTGATGCTGTGTATTATCAGTGGGGCAAGAAGAAGGTAAGGAGAATGTTGTGTTTAATGAGAGACAACTCTTCCCTTACCATCTTTAATTTGTTTGACCAACTGATTTGTAAGTAGTGTGGGGTTTCCTTGGCTGTGATGCCATTAAGTGAAACTTTGATACAGTGATTCAGCCTGGGGATGGCTTTAAGTTCCTACTTCTAGTATTTCTGTACTTCTAGTATTTCTGTGTTTCTAGTTAAGTTGATGGGGTGCTTTTCTATTGTCATTAACCACTCTAGGCATTTGCAGGGTTAGTTCAAAGCTAAAAATGATATCAAAGTATGACAGACTCTTTAAAAAAGAGTGTTGTAAGTTTGGAATGGGAGAGCAGAGGATGGGAGAAAGCAGTACAACGGTATGTTTCTTTGAATTTGGGAGGTGTCAATATTAATGTGCAACTGAGGCCTTTGGCACTTGGAAAAGACAAATGCTGTTGGCGACAGTGGCATCAAAATCACAAGTAATTTCCCTTTAAGAGATTAGGGAATGTGAATTCAGTTCCTTCAACAAATCCACAGTTTAAGAAGAGAAAAGAGATTACCTTCTGGTTTTAGGCTATTTACTTATTTTAGCTTTTGAACTATGTTTTACTCTGTTCATGCAAACTTGTGATGTTTTGCTGTTCTCCAAGTATACCAGCTGTCATCTTTGGTCTGCCAGCCCTGTGAGACCCTACAGACAGACGCATAGCCATCTTCTGCCCACCAGTTCAGTCTTCATTTTGCCTGCCAAACTGATCTTGTTACCCCTAGAGCCTGTATCTTTTCATCTACACTCCCCCACCACCCCCCAAGAGAGCAAAGAGTTCAGTAGAGACAAAGATGTAGCTACAACCAGTTAAGACTAATGTAGTATTCAATCTTGCTTCTCAAACTGTTGCCTGAATTGGGAGATGCTGATCCTGGTCCCTGTAGTGCAGTGCTACTAACGCCCACATGATTCAGACTGAATAACCAGCAGAATCTGCTTAGGGTGTCCCGGCAGTCTGTCTGTGAGTGTGCAGTGGGAGAAGCTCAACATGGGTTTTGGGGGACAGTCATGCCCTTCTTATTTCCCACAGCAGCTCACAGATGTGACCCTTCTCCTTGCAACCTCAAGACCTGCAACAGTAGAAGCAGCTAGAGTGTGCAGCCTGGGCTGTTGGGGAGAGGGAGCAAGGCCACCATTTTGGGTTGTAGGAAGCTGTTAAATTGGCCATTTCTTACAAAATAAACATTTCATTTCCTGCCTACCTGGAAGTCGCCACACAACTGCTAGCAGTCATTAACATGGTCTAGAGCATCAATTCCTCCATCTCCCATACCTTCTAGTTGCTCACCCAGAGATTGTAGTTATTACTGTTAGGGACTGTTCTCAGAAGATGTACTCAATAGAATGAATGTTTTAATTTTGCCAATATCTAAGAGTGAATATTGTGATGATGCATCAAGCTGCACTTCTAGGGTTAAATGTGTCCTGACATGCATACCTAAAAATAGAAAACCTTCAGCTCTGAACAAGGTAGAGTTACTGCGTATCTTGAGGCCTTTTTTCGATGCTTAACATAGAGAATCTTGTAAGTGGGTATTATGTTCTGCCTATTTTCCTTTTTTCACTAGTGTCTGTAAGTGCATCCATCAACTAGTGATGACTTTGCTGACCTAGACACCCTCTACTTTTTTTTGCCCTTTTTCTTTTTTTGCTTTAAACAAAAGCATGACAATAGAGTCTGTATCTAATGGTTTTAGAGCTGCTATTAATTCATCTTTCATTCAAGGCTGATTGCTTTCAATTTTAGCAGTATGCTTTAGATTGCAAAAGATTTTGTGAATGTGTTTTCATTATGAAAAGGTAGATGTGAGTGAACTTCAGCATGCCTATGCTGATAATACAGTCTTTTATCTAAACAGAGCTTGTGTATAGGTCTGAAGATGTATTTTTAAATAATCAATATTCTTGCTGATTATATAGAAAAACCTTTTCTGGAGATAGAGACTATCACAATTGTATGTTCTTCAGATATAAGACTGTCTCAAACTTAATTTTGTATTGGTGACTCAGAATTTTTGCTTTTTTTCCATGTTTATCCTAAAAACCAAATAGCTTAATTGTCAACATGTCAGCATTAGGTGGTGATTTGTGAAGTTGATGAGGAAAAAGGAGAGTGTTATGCCATATACTGAGCTTTCCTGAAACCTTTATTGTTGACTGTAGAAGAAGAATCTGAAGTGCTTGTTAAGTTTCATGCTTATTAAACTGTCACTACTGTTTTCTGTAGGGAAGGCTACTTTATGGCTTACAAACTATAGTTAATTGTCCACTATAACGGGTAGCAGATTATTTTGGAAAAGGTTTTTTTTCCTGAATAATTATCAGCTTTGTTTTCCATAGCTGCTGTTTCATGTTCCCTTACTCTCTGTTGAAATAATTTAGGATTGGAAGGGTTTAATTTTTAAACAGTATTTTTGAAGGAGAGAAAAAAAATAAAGAACAGTGCCACATGAAACATTCAGATCAGGTAAGTGTTCAGCATGTTGTTTAAACTCTCAAATTCAAATTAAATTCAGTTAGTTGTATGTGTCCATTAGTACATATTGCCCCTTCTGCTGTTTGCTGGGAGGAAAACTGTAATACTTCCCCCCCCCTGCCGCACCCTTGACTTTTTCTCCCCTGCCCTGGTTTCCAGGTTCCAAATGACACAAAAATGCTGATAAAAGCCCAAAAGAACAACAATAGCAAAGGACGTTGTCTTTGCTTTTGATTCTAAAAAGAATACTGTAGAGTGTAGTCAGGTTACATGAACATGCCTGACATTTGGGGGGGAAGAGACCACACCAGAGTGCATCCTATTGTTGTGCTCTAAAATACTTTCTGTAAATTGCAAGTGATTGTAAAAACACAAAATAAACTGAACAGATGAAACTGAACTTGAAAATTAAATTAGCTCCTCTATATATGGCACAATGATGGCAAATAAAACAGGGTCATTGTTGATGAAATTCTTATTTAACTCTTTTCTGCATGTTCATCATCTTCTTCCACCCATACCCCTCTCCCATGGTTAGGTTTTTGTTCTGGGTTTGTGGGTTGGTCCTGTGTCGTGTTC
>JANZLQ010000029.1:38691793-38708285 GCA_026212715.1 Elanus axillaris | reverse complement strand
AACAGATATTCCATACCATATGACATCAGCTCAGATATAAAAGCTAAGTAAAGGGAGACAGAAGGGGGGACATTTTCTGTCTTCCAGAGCAACCACTACATGTGCTAGAGTCCTGCTTCCTGGGAAGTGGCCAGACATAACCTGCTGATGGGAAGTAGAGAATAACATCATTTGTTTTCTCTTTGCTTTTGCGCATGACCTCTGCTTTCGCTTATTAATCTGTCCTTATCTTGACCCATGAGCCTGTTGTTATATTTCCTCCCCCCCTGTCCAGCTGAGGAGGGGGAGTGATGTAATGGCTTTGGTGGGCACCTGGCATCCAGCCAGGGTCGACCCATCACACATGTGAACACATCAAAGAGTGGTGGGCATTGGGATAAGGGTTCTGTTTACATAATATGTGGCAACTGTTCTTTTTGCACAGAAAATAATATCAGAAATATATTAATGTAACCCTGTGTTTATACCATAGAATTGAAAGAAGTTGGATGAGCCAAATAGTTGGAGAGTAGAATCTTTTTTTCATTTTTCAGCCTCTTACTGATAAAGAAAATTTTGCATGGAAGTAATTTTCTCTTATGTCTCAGTAATGGTTCCTGGGTCTGACTTTTCAGTCAGATTATAGCTCATGCAATGTATAGCAAAATCCCACAATAGGAGGCAAAACTGTAATGGCTCATCAGAGATCTGGTATGACTAGAAAGGCTCATCTGCAGTTGAGAAGGTGATAATGAGGCACCTGAGCACTTCATGGAAGTTGTAACTTAAGTATTAACATAGTTGATTATTTTCTGATAAATTGGCTTTTCTGTGGAAAAATAATCTGTGGTGTATTATGGCAGAAGTCATCTTTTTTTATGAGGGTTTTTTTTTTTAATCTGGAACAGGAGAATGTTTTCTAACTAGCTGCCATGACAAAAGTCTTCACTGCTAAAACAACTTGCTGCTTGTGCATAGGAGAACTGGGCCCTATATGCGTAAGAAGAAATCGAGTCAATTAGTCACAAAGTGGAGCTATCTTCTCTTGTGTGTGCAAACCAGTGGGGAGTGTCTAATGCCATTATTTGTTACATAAAATCCTGTTTGGAAGAAATGATACTATCATTTGTTCTGTTTAATAGGAAAGGGAACTTGCTGAAGGGCGATTAAGGCATTTTTTGGCCTTGCTTGCCAGTGACATATTAATGTTATTGCTTCTATATCTACTAAATTCAGAATGAACAGTTTCCATGCTCCTGCTTTGTTATCAGCTGTGAGATCTTCTGTGCAAGTAGCTGATGAATGCTTTACACCATCTTATTATTTACCTGTCTTACTGGATATTTCTTGGGTCTGGTTGCTTTTCCTTGGTATGCTCTTTCCACTTGTAGCTACTTGAGAAGATCTCTCGTGGTTTCAGTAAATGATTGCTGTACTACTGAGCATACTCAGAAATTAATTTCACTCTAGCTGCCTCTTTTTGTTTACTCTGTTGCTATATAAGAGTTCAGCAAAAGCCATGGTAGCCAGATTTGCTGTAGTTTTTACTCCTACCTGATGTATAACACAGAATCCAAATAATCTTTGAACTGAAAAGTGTAATTCCTGTCCTTTAGCTTCAGATTTGAAATTCCCTGTCAACTTAGCTTAGGTAAGTTCTTCTGTACTCTTAGAGTGTTAGTGTTTAGGTGACAGGAGAAAAAGGTATATTGCTCTTCAATTGAAGCAGTGTTTACTTGCTGCTCAGTACTTACTCCTCAAGTGCTGTCAGATGTTGGGGAATTAACGTTTCATAATTACATGCAATGATAATTGGATTATTCCTTCCCTCTAACACAAGAGGTTTTTTTTCATTTTTAATTTAATCTTGTTCGATTTATTTTAGTCAACTTTTACTAACTAGAGATCATATAATCTGTTACCCTTCTTTAAAAGGTCTTTGTTGTACAGCCTTTGTAAACTTGATCCATAGTATTCTCTACAAAACACTGATTCACATCAGTATCATGTAAAAATCAACCCCAGAACCTCTCACTGTGGCAGCCAGTTTCAAAATCAATTTCTGTTTCTTACTCAGAGGGGAGCTAAAAATGTGAATTAGGGTAAGATATGGAAATCTGTATCAAATCTTAGCAAAGCCTATTTCAGGAATTCTCAAACCATATTGTAAAGCTTTGTGATATTTCCTAGTTTGCTGATAAGGCTGTGCAGTGTGTCTGCAAGAAGAACTGAACACTGATTGTGATCCACTGACAGAGCCAAAAAGCTCAGGAGCTACTGATTTAGCCTTTGGGTGCTTACTCTATCTTGGGTAACTCAGGCATCCAACTTAAGTGGGATTTGTAAGACCAAGGGTAAGAGAATAAAGTGCTGAAGTAATCAATGGAGGGGTGAGCAATTCCTCCAAACAGATGAATTCAGTGTACTTAATACAGCTAAAAGAAGATGCTATGAAAACACCCCTTTTGTGTTCATCTTGTTTCCTTTGTCCACCTTCTTTTGTTCTGGGACCCTTCACATGTTCTTGAAGAAGCATGCTTTTTATCGACTGTATTTTCTTTAGCTGCATTACAGGGCCATTGGTTACTTTATTAATAGTTCTAACACTTTGCCAAATATTGAAGCTCTACCCTCTAATTTTATTTCTTAGGAAGTTCTTTTTCTGTAGGTTTTTGGAACTATCACCAACTCTTAGTGATTACATTATTACTTTTACTATGTTCCTTAACTGATCACTAGGCTGTGTGATCCCATTATCTAGAAGCTAGGCAGGGTGAAGTACTGTTGTTACGTGGAGACCTCCAAGGAACAGCTTGAAGCCATAGGATGTAGCATTGCTAACCTTGATAGTACTCCTTTATTTCCTTTTTAAAAATTTTATTTCCCCACTTGATTAATACTGATGAACTACTTCAATATGGTGCATAACAGCCTGGAGTCTTTCCACTCAAGGGGCTGTGTCCTTAGTTTAGAACTGGTCATTGAATATTTAGGCCTTCCTATGAATTGTGTTGATTCCAAGTATTGTGCCCTGACCAAAGTCTCATTAAACTATAATTCTGTGTTGCTTTTTTAAAACCTCTACTGTATCTGTTGTCTGGAACTTATTTTTTTCAGCTCAGTTAAACTGCTGATTAGTACTGCTGGGCTCTCATTCCCCACCAAGTCAGGCTCACCTGGAGTGCTTCAGAAGTTCTGGTTCCTATTCTGGTGGAAACAGGACAAAGATGGGAGGTATTGGAGGGTCTCCTTTCAGATTACTTGTGCTATCATCTAGGAAGGACTATTTGTCATCTTTGCTGTGCAGACATGAAGTCAATTTTATGGCTCAGTTGTAGGTAAGGAAAACTTAGATGGGGAAAACTTCAGTGATTAAGTGGAGGAGTTGTCAGAGGACCTTACAATTTTTCACTTTGAAGAAGTGAATTAATTTGCTGCTTAGTGGGTGTGTGTTTGTGATATCAGTGAGCAGCTAGAGCCAATTCTTTTTATTTCAGCTTGTTACTTGCCAGCATGTGCTATTCATGATATGGGGATTTAGTCTTAGTGTAATCTTATAATTATTTGGCAGTGTTCCCCAGTCTAATAACATAGCTAACCTAATGATGAAATGCAGAAGGAAGCTGTCCTGAAATCTGAACCTGGAGGAAGACACAACCAAGAGTTTGACTTCGGTTTTGTGACGCAAACGAGCGAGTGCATATTTAATCTCTCTCATCCTATCGGTCTGCAATTCACGGTGTTCCTTCTCTCACCTCTGACTCTCACCACTGTCTAATCCTCGGCGGCTCTTCCCAAGCCAGGCGCCCTCCATCAATTGTGCTGCAACTCCAGCTTCTTGGCGGTCGCTATTTTTTTTAATATATATGTAGACAACACATCCACTCTTGCACCAAACTTCTGGCGAACGGATTAACTTGTATCCCAGGTGTTGCCCTCTGACGTGGCCCCGCGTTCTCAGCTGCTTTCTGCTTTCTCTCCCCCGGACCCTTTGTCAGGACTCGGGGCATTGCCAAGGAGAACGGGCTCACCCCACGCAGGTGCCCGCACCCCAGACTCCCCCGCCGTTGCCGAGCGAAGGCAAACAGCCCCACGCAGTCTTCAGTGCTTCCCAGGGGTCTCCGACTTGGCCTTTGGAAAGAATCGGCAGCGCCCTCGGGAAAACGGCGGTGTGTCACCTCGTCCTCCGGCCCGGGCCGGAGAGGGTTCCGCGGCGCGGCGGCTGCGCTACCGCTCGGCTCCGCGGCGGGGCGCTGGCACACCGGCTATCGCCCGCCCGCCGGCCTCTGCCGGTCGCCGCTGCCCGGCGCGGGCCGCCAGCCGGCTTTCCAGTCCGGAGCGACGTTGCCGCAGCCCCGTCCAGCTGCGACAGGAGGTTTCATCCCGGCGGACTATCAGCGTTTGTGTCGTCAGTGACGGCTACGCTCAGATGGGCGTAAGACAAGCCAGTCCTTACCACTAGCTTTCAGTCTCTCCTAATTAGCTGGCCAGTTCCTAATTTTTTCACATCCTCCGTTGAAAATGCCTCTGGTTTTGGAAATACCAGCTCAGCCAGCTGAGCCTTTTATAGAGGGCAAAGAGACCAGAGGAAGCAGCACTCCTCTCCTCCCTACCTCCCCCGTATTATAATAAAAATAAAATCCAAAGCTGCTTTTTTTTTTGAACCACTCAAGTGCTAAAACAGCTGGCCTCTGAAAGTCAAGATTTGCCAAGGGAGTGGGCTTCAGTAAAAAAGAAGTGCTTCCCAGTGCTCCAGTGAAAATTATTGCTTGATTTGATGTAGTTAATTGAACACGTTGAAAGTCTGACAGGGTCTGGTGCAGTGCACTTGACACTGAGCTTTACCCTTGTTATCATAGAATGCACAGCAGAGAGATGTCACAAGTACCTGGCTCTTAGCAAAAATATAAGGACCCAGTTCCAGCATTTTCCTCTGAATTCAGTGGAAGGAGCTCTTGGAACAACAACAAACAAAAGGCTGCATTCTGTCCAAGCCCGTACTGCATTCAGGAATTCATTTTCAGCCCTTCACCCAACAAGGATCTGCACACCCTGTGAAGTGTTTTAACTGATTTCTCAGATCCTAATGGTGATCAACACTTAACTGATGTAGGAGAAGGCTTTCTGTCCTTCTTTGTGCAGCCAGAAGAAATTCTTGCTACTCAGAAAGAGGAATCCACTGTGAGAAACTTGCTTTTTTAAATTGATTTTGTTATCTGTGAACAGAAGCACTAAACTTATAAACGTGAGCCTAAAGACACAAAAAAGTAGGGTCTTAATAAGACATTTTAGTCTCAAACATGTAGGTTAATCCATGAACCTTCTTAACAAGGTGCACTAAACTTATGACTCCTTAAGAAAAACCAACAAAATACAGTCTTCCCTCCCCTGAGGTTTCATTAACCTTACTGAGCCCCAAAGTACTTATCAGAGACAAACTCTGTTATATAGCAATCACCATTAAGTGGTTAACCTCAGATAAAACTTGGGGGATTCTGGTTTTAATGGCTTATATTAACTACAATTACTATCTAACATAATCCAGTATGTGAATGTATATGTTTGAGGGCTGTGTTGCTGCTGAAAAGCAGGTGCTCTGTCCTTACTGAACTTCAGTGGCTGGTGTTACAGTCTGCTGTGGATTTTAGTCTTTCAAGACCATATTGCTGCATATTTACAGCAGAAGCAAGGTTAATGGATGAAAAAACACCAAACAAATGCAAACAAAAAACCCCCAAAGACATGCCAAAACCATGTCGGAACATGAGCTATCCCACAGAAGTCTTCAGAAACTCAAGAGCCTGCAGCCCATCAGGGTGTGCAGACCTCACTCTGTTCCCCAATAGCTCTGCTCGGAGCACAGCGGTATTCCTGCCCACTAGGTTGGTGAGAGAAGCCTCCAAGTTCCACAGACAAAAACATTGCTTCTTAATCACTGACTTAAAAACCCAAATGCTCCCCCAAGGGGAATGTGAGGTTTTGTTCTGTTTTGTGAAATGCTGAACAATGATACCCTTGAGGAAATGCGTATCTTTTGTCAGTGTGCCATGTATTTGAGACAAGCCGTCAATGTAATCCCAGTCCTGTCAACTGTACTGACAGGGCACCTGCATTGCACAGGGCCTGGTGACATTGTGCTGTTATTAGAGGGAGGTATTTTACAGAATTGTTTGGTCCCCCAAACAAGTTTATGTGTATAAACCCCAGTCACTTTCTCTGCAAGTTCTGCTGGGTACAGTGAATTGCAGAATTAAGATTACTTACCTGTTCACAGGTCAAAATCACCAAATCCTGGAGTTATTTAGGTTGGAAGGGTCCTTTTGAGATCATCTAGTCCAACCCCCGCCCCTGCTCAAGCAGGGTCAGCTAGGACAGATTGTTCAGGACTGTGTCCAGTTGGGTTTTGAATATCGCACGGATGTTCTATTTAGTCAAGGTTTTCCTTGACTGTCATTTTGAATGTACACTCTTTAATGTTTGTTTTCAATAGGTTATGTAGATTTTATCTTGCAGTATGTGTTCTTGATCTAAATATAACAGCTCAGAACCTAAAGATGGATTAATAAGGCTATTCAAAAAACAGTGCCAAATGCGGAATAATCCCAAATGGCCTGTAAGGAAATGTTTGTTACATGTTCTAATTTTTTGTTGCTGTTGTTAAGTATAAACACTGTCTGGAGAAATGCCAGGAATGTGACAATCTGTTATGAGCATATCATATCTATGTAGTACTGCAATCCAGTCTGCTGTCAAGCACTAGTTAAATTGCAATGCTAAAATGCTTGTGTCCATTGGTTTATGGATGTTATACGCACATAGCTAAAGCTTGTCATATATTGGCTTATCAAAACCAAACAAAAGACAGCTTGATTGTGATGAATGTCACCTGTAACCATTATCCTAAGCTAATCTACTTCTGAATTTGCCATTCACAGATGCTTTTTTACGTCACATTAAGCCACATTCAGACCTGTATCACACTGACTCATTCCAAGTCCGTCTCACGGAGAAAGCTTCTTTCTGTTAAAAAATAATGGTCTGGGATTTTTTTTTTTTTATTACATTCAACACAAGGACCTACAGACCTGTTAGGCTCTTGCCAGTTCTGCCAAAATAATGGGACTGTTAATTTGGGTTTCTGTCAACAAAGAATTGCATTGGATAGTCAATACTAGTCATCCTGATGTCCAGCCTGTCAAACTGACCTGGTACTTTTTTCTTTCTTTTTTACTTTTCCATTGGCAAGAGTACAAGTTTAGTAGGTAACAGCTACCACGTGGAATACAGTATCTTTTTTTGCCCCCAAAGCATGCAGCTTAGGATCACATGACATCTTAATTAAACATGTGCATTTTAATTCCATATGTTGCGTGCTGGAGTCAGGCTGATTCATTGACAGACGCCCACACACAGTAGGGAGACAGTGATGAAAAGGGCCTTTATTGGTGTCCCCTGGTTTAGCTGGTTGTGCAGCATCCTTCAGGCTTTCTGTGTTGGTTGCCTAAGTGTTGCAGTTGATGTGGCAGCGAACAATTAGCAGGACAGGTTAATGGTACCAGTGTGATACAAATAATCTAGCTAAGTCGTTCTGACAAAACTTGTTACGTTGTAGCCAAATGTAGTGCAATGTGTAAGAAATCCCTTCATCCTGCAGGTGTGTCATCTTCTCCTTTGGAAAGGAGGCTGTCAAAGAAAATGAGTTGGGAGTTATTTGTAGGTAGGCACCTTACATGTACTCTAAACGCAAAGCTAATGGGGTTAATGTAATCTGTTGTTATAAAAGTATTGAATAGCAGGGACTGTTGTAACATACACAGGTCAGGTTGCTTAAGCCTCCTACTAGGACAGTGTGTCTAGTTGTGATGTTTTAATTCTAAGAATAACATAGAAGTAGATGGAAGGTGGAGCCCAGCCTTTTCCAAAGCCTGGAAGATGAGCCTTATGTTGTCATGTTACAGGAGATGAAGCTGCTGAAAGGAAGGTTTATAGGTGACTTGATAACTCGGTATAGGGACTTAGCAGGACAACAGCGTGTGTTCAAAAGCTGAAATTGGAAGCTTGAGTGATTCAGTAATCAGAAAATGAATCCTGGCTTTGCAGGTCATTCAGTAGTGGAAGTGCTTACTAGGAAAAAGGGTAGACGCTGACAGAATCAAGTTTTTAAAAGGTTAGAAAGGTGGGTGGAAAAATACATGGTAAGCATGCGTGCATGCAGCACCCAGGCTGCATGGTCACAGTGGTCTTTTAGCAGAAGTATCTGCAGTCTCTACATTACAGTATACTCTACAAATTACAGTATGCTCTACAACCTTTTTGTGTGAATTTGGGTAGGGGGTGATCTGTATTTGCAGTTTTGTTTTTCTACTTCTTGAGAGTCTATACCTTCAGAATCAAAGGCCTCTGGGAAGCTCAAATGAGCCTTGAACTAGGCACTCCACATAGCGGGAGAAACTAATCAGCAAAACTAAAAATTAAGTAATCTGCAAGTTACTCAGCTGTTTTTCCTGTGCTTTACACGTGGTTTTTCCTACCTGTTCAATCAATATGTCAGACTAGGTCTAGGGTAAAACTTTTTATACCAGGGCAATTTATCTTTGTATTCCCACTTCAAGCTGGATGTGAGCGGTCCTGCATGCTACTAGAGGTACCCCTCTTGTAAACATCACATTTGGGGTACGTACTTGTACTTAGAAAGCTATGTGGTAAAACCAGTTAGTAATTCATAAATGTAATGTGTATTTTCCCAACAGCTGTCCTAGGGTTTCAATATATTATATTTTTCTGTGTTTGACCAGAGAGCATATTAGTTTAGATTCATGTAAAATAGAAAGTCTAACTCTGAGGTTTAAAGTCCTCCTCTATCTTCTTTTAGAATTCCCCTTTTAGAATTTAGAATTTAATTTTGCAAATGTACCAAATGTGACATATGCAAAGATGACGTCTGTAAACAATCTATTGCACATTTCTCATGAGTCCAGTGGGATGCTGATACATGCCCACATACCTGCCGTTCCTTTAGTTCTCTTCTTAGGCATCATTTCTGTACAAGATTCCCCACATAGCCTATTAATACCATCTGTTTTCCATGTCTATTTACACATTTTTTCTAGATCAGATAAACACTTGTTGCTGAAGTTGCATGTGATGCTCTTTTGCTGGGACAGGTACCACAGCCCACAGCCTGGTAGGAGACTGACTTCTAGAGCTGTTGCTTGGGAATTGCTATAAAAAGCACTGTAGGGCAGATAACTAATTCTTATGTCATGCTATGCATTTCCTTATATTTGCAACATCAGAAGTGGCTCTTCCACTGTCCTAAAAATTATAATGAAAGTAACTATTTGAAGACTATTCATTCTGAAGGCATAACACTTTGAGTATTTTTGCTGATTCAGAAATGTGGGGCCATCAACTGGTGTAGCCTGGATCAGATCAATAGCAGGATTTTAACCATGGAGCTATCTTTGGCCTCCACACGCTACATAAAGTAGTGCCATAAGGTTTCCTGATCTAATGCTGTGTTGCTGGGATGGGACTAAGAGCTGCAAAGTGCAGACATCAAATCAATCTAAAGGAAAGCAGGGTTCACACTGTCTGTGCTTGTCCCATTTTTAGACAAGAGTATATTCTACTTGTGCAAATGCCATTGCTTCTTTGTTTCTGTGCTTATGGCTTCTTTGGGTTTAAATAGATTACCTAAGCTTGGGGCCTGAAATTTTGAAAAAGTTCTTGAGGGATTCAGATTGTGAACTGCAGTATTCTCTGGTGTCTGTTCAGAAAAGTAATTCAAGGACTGTAGGCTTCCAGGAGATTTTATCCTGGTGCATGAATTTTCTTTAACAAAAGCAGAAACAGTTACCTCTCAGGTCAAATGAATGCATTGGCCATAGAGCTGTACAAGATTTTTTTTTGACAAGGCTAAATCTTAAACTACTGTGTGAATGGCTCAAGGAGAAACACTGACACTGGATCATCTGAGTCTAATTTCCTGCACCTTTAATATCACTTTCATAACTTGTAGATCTGCACTGTTGGAGCATCACACAGCTTTGCCTGAGCACAGCTCTCGGGCTAGATGAAGAATTGCATGGAGTATTCATGAGCAGTCGTCGCTCTGGGCCATGAACAAGGTAGAGCCTTATGAGGGAATAGTCTGTGATACTGCAATGGGGGAATACATATTTCAGTGCTTATGCTCCCGCAAACTGCGAACTTTAACTCACCATGTTGAACTGCATTGATTCCTGCGTTGCTCATCACCAAAGGCTGAATTCAGTGGAGCTGTCTTGACTGGTTATGGCGATTACAGATGTATGTGATGGTTTCTAATCTTCTACAGGGACCAGTCACTGGAGGACAATGTGGGCTTCATTTTGCCAGTGAATTTCACAGCAACTGGCTGACAGTAGAGAAAGTCTTGAGAGTCTTCTGTTTCAGGTACTGAAGAATGCCTGTTCAAAAAACTGCAAAGTCAGGCTCTGTTTTGGTCATATCTAACCGCGACCTTCCATCATTTTCTTGTCCTAGTCTTAGTCTTTTTAAATTTTTTTTCTTCTGTTTTCAGATTTTTGGTCCTTCAGTTGAACAGTTTTCTTTTGCAGTAGTGGAAACCTTTAGAAGTACAGGTGGGACAGTTTTCTTCTCTTATTGTATATGGCTCCACAAAGGCACCACCTGGCTTGGATCACTCTGTCCGTTAGCCTGGGGTTGGAGCAGGCGGTCTCTCTAAGTGACTTTTTGAGTGGGTCTGTTGAGTGGTTGCAGACTGAAATGTTTTAAAAGTTCTAACATGAACAAATTTAGGTTGATGTTCATGAAGATGGCATGTTGGCACAAAGGGTTACTCTCAAGTTGTGCTTTCCAACTAGAAACTGTGGGTTTTTTTATTTCCTCCCAACAGTTATTTAATTCGTTTAACTGAACTGCAAGTATTTTCCCTGACCTTGTATTGAAAACCATTGAAATTTTGGCAACAACAATTAAGCCTACCAAAAATCAGTCTTATGCAAAATAACTGACATGGAAATTTTCAGCCTCAGTGGTTGTGGTTCAGCAACAGTTGATGATTATGAAAGGTGTCAAGCGGCTATAATCATAGTCATCAACACCTGTGCTGTATGTGTGTACCAAAACATGTATTTGGTCTCCTTTGTCAGGAATATATGCAATGCCTAATTGTTAATGAGTCTGTCTATTGACTGCATTGCACATTTCTCTGTGTAAACGGAATGTCTGTTTAGAGGAGCTGCTGCTATTCTGTGATTCAAGAGTATATTTTTATGGAATCTTATTTTCTTCTCTTACTGCTTTATTTTAAAAAGGTTTTTTCAAACTAGAAGTACATTATCATTCTTTATATAAAAAATAATGATCAGTAAGTTTTATTTCTTACAAATAATATGTTGTAGATGCAGTTTCTTTGTGTGTAATAATTTTCATGGATTCTCTCTCAAACCTCAGTACACATGGTTTTCAAATAATATTCTATATGCATCTTTAAAGCAGTGAAGTAGCTGTGGTTATGCGTGCGCTACATCAGGCCGAAGATGTATCTAGCCCGGAATCCTCCCTTTGTCCAAAAGTAGTGCTTAGGGAGGAGTATGAGTGCAGGACAAGCATACTTCCTCATAATACTCTCCTGCCTTCCAACAGTTTGTTGTTCACAGTTGTCTACAAGGTAGCATAACTCATGTGTTTGAGCAGCCACTATATGAACACATAGCCAAAGTCTCTGTGGTAATACACCTGAGTAAAGGATAGAGATAAGAGTGCTCCTGCAACCTGAAAGCTGACATTTCCTGATTTCTAAGATCTGAGCAGTGCAGCTTTAATATTAACTTTTCATGCACTCAGCGAATGTATTGTGTTTTGTACTAGAAGAGATGAACATTTTAAGATGTGCGGTAGTAATAAGGGTATTTAAAAAAAAGCCACAAAACACACAGAAAACACCAGGCTGATGAAGTAGAAAACTCTCTGCCTCTTGTAGTTTTTACTGATAGTTAATAGTTTAGTTAGAAAATCGATTCTTTGGGTTATTTGGTGGCACAAATGCTTTTACATCCATAAAATGCGACCTAAATGAACACAGTATATGCCCATATGTGTCTGTTTCAGTTTTCATCCTGATCCAAACTTGCGGTGTTTGAATCATAGAATAGTTTGGGTTGGAAGGGACCTTTAAAGGTCATCTAGTCCAACCCCCTTACAGTCAGCAGGGACATCTTCTACTAGATCAGGCTGCTCAGAGCCCTGTCCAGCCTGACCTTGAATGTTTCCAGGCGTGGGGCATCTACCACCTCTTGGGGCAACCTGTCCCAGTGTTTCACCACCCTTATCACATAAAAATTTCTTCCTTGTATCTAGTCTAAATCTACTTTCTTGTAGTTTAAAACCATTACCCCTTGTCTTATCGCAACAGACCCTGCTAGAAAGTTTGACTATCTTTCTTATAAGCCCCCTTTAAGTACTGAAAGGCTGCTATAAGGTCTCCCTGGAGTTTTCTCTTCTCAGTTTGAGATACTTCTGTCAACATTGATGGAAGTCTGCTTTCAAAAACTTTCAGTTTTTACTTACAGATCCCTACTGTTGCAATACAGTTCTGACCTTCAGAGACACAACTTCTGAAGAACTCACAGAGCCTTTTTATTTTCTTGAATTTGACGAATGATGCCTGGCTTTCATTTGCCTGACAGACTGTTTGTTTTTCACCAGGTGTGCTGTGTGTGCTTCAGGACTGACTGTTTGTTTGTTTTTCCCCTTTATTAGAGAGCTAGTTAGTTGTCAGTAAAATAACAATTACAGTATCTGAGCATTTATTACTTGTTCTGCAATGCCAGATGTCAGAATACAACTTACAGGAGAAGATGTAAACTTCATCTCTTCTTAGTCATAGTAGTCTTGAAAATTTAAGGCAAAGTAAAATATGTTTTTTTACATCCCATCTGAGTGAATTCTTCAGTAGTAAGCAAGTATTTGCATACTCTTTATGTAAGCAAGCTCTAGCTAAACAGCATCTACTAAATCTTGTACAGTCTATTGCTGACTTGCAAAAATTGCTGGGAACTGTTACACCAATATGATCATCCATCTGGCAGAAAAAAACCGCTGTAAACTGCAGTGCTGTTAACACTTTTGTATGGCAAAAGCTCTCATGTGCTGGATCCATTCTGTACCTCAATGAATTACCCACAGTAAAAAAATAGTATAAACAGTCGTAGTCTGAAATACTCACTTGTACAAACCTGCAATTATAATTGGTAGTGAGAGACTGTGGGAAGCTGTATCTTTTGATAGTATCTCTCAAAAATACATCAAAATGATTAAACAGCTTTCCCAAAGAACTTGAGGACTTGCTAATTCTAGACTGATATATGAGTTTAAAAAAAAAATGCAGCTTGCTGTTTTCAATAATTAATGGCTTTCTCTGAGTGCAGAAAAGTGAAGTTGCCAAATTTGACCTTGGACCAGAATCATAGCTGGAATATTGAACTTTTTTTGTTGTATGTAAACCACAGTGACCAGTCATGTAATAGTCCTCCGCAGGAGGTTATTGAAAAGCATTGAAACTGATTGCAACTGCAGTGGCCCAACACAAACAAATTAGTTTGACTCAACTTCAAATCGTTTTGCACTAACATGCCTTGTGTCCATTAACTTTGTATGTCATCTGGTTGTCAAACCACACTGGAAATGGGCTAACTTAGAATCAGGTTGGATTTGCCCTCAACAAAGTAGGTGTGGATGCCCTTGTGTCCTCTTGCAATTCTTCCAAGCATACTAAGTTTTCTAAGTTGTTCCTTATAACTCATACAGCCAATAAAGCAGTATCTCTTTGCGGACTGATACGTTCTTTCTTGCTCCAGGGGCATCCAGGCAGGATTTCATCTCCATTTTTAAATACTGGTGTGTGGCTGTTACCATCCTGTGCAATTTTAGTTTGTGGGGAGATCACATACCTTTGTCCCGATTACTCCCCAGTCATGCCTCAGGCAACTGTATTGCGGTCATGTACTGAAAATGGTCAGTGTAATTGACCCCTAGAGATGGGAGCTTTATCTTTGCCAGCTGTCAGGCAGTAGCTTAAGAGAGCTATAAAAGCAGGAGTTGGGGCAGGTACCAAGTAGGGGATAACCAGGGTTCTCTCCAGTGCCTTTGTAAAATGGAACAGCTGTGGTCAAACTATATTGTATTGACTATTGCCTCTCAACGATATGATGAGAGGTGTTGTTGTGTTTTAATTTGAGCTGGTAATGAAGCACCATGCAGCTGCTCACTTGCTCCCCCCCACCCAGTGGCATGGGGGAGAGAATCGGGGAAAAAATAAAAGGTAAAACTCGTGGCTTGAGATAAGAACAGTTCAGTAGAGCAGAAAGGAAGAAGCTAATAACGGTAATAACAACAATAATAAAATGACAATAATACTAATAAAAGGATTGGAATATACAAAACAAGTGATGTGCAATGCAGTTTACTTACCACTCACCGACTGATGCCCAGTTAGTTCCTGAGCAGCGATCCCTCCCAGGCCAACTCCCCCCAGTTTATTTCCTAGATGTGATGTCCCATGGTATGGAATACCGCTTTGGCCGGTTTGGGTCAGCTGCCCTGGCTGTGTCCCCTCCCAACTTCTTGTGCCCCTCCAGCCTTCTTGCTGGTTGAGCATCAGAAGCTGAAAAATCCTTGACTTTGGACTAAACACTACTTAACACAGGGATTTTTTCAGTTGTTACTATCAACATTCTTCTGATACTGAACCCAAACCATAACACTATACCAGCTACTAGGAAGAAAATTAACTCTATTCCAGCCAAAACCAGGCCAGGTGTGATGCTGTAACTTAAAAATCTTCTGCATGTCTTGTTAGATGTCCCTCATTGCTTTCAAAACTTGTAATGGTATGAATAATGTAACTTGTATTCAAACCCATGTGCTGCTAAGCCACTGAACCAGGTGGAGTCATAGAAATCTTCAATGAGTTCAAGTTAGAACAAGAGAAATCTGGGCCATAGATCTCCACCTCAACCTATCATGTTTCCAATTCCTTTAAGTATTTAAGACTACGTAGATATAGAATTACATTAATGGAAGGAGAAATAATGTATTTACTGCCTTCCTGCTACACCACTGCTAGACTGAATGTAGCAGTTAGAGATGATGCAAATTCTTTATTCCTCAAGAATAGAGAAAGGTCAGGAGAAATTATACTTATTTGTCTTTCCACTTGTGTGTTTTTTTTCCACAATGCAAAAATAATAATAAAGAATAAAAAATAACAATATCACCTGACTAAAAGAGTTTTAAGAAAGGTACCAGAGAAAACTTGTGTGCTTTATTTTCATTGTAGTATCAATGTCAGAAGATAGGGAGAAACTTAGCTGGTAGAGAAGCAATTTAGCCTCCTTAAGCAAATCCTGTTCTAGGATTGCACAGCCTTATGACTCTACAAAAGAAATGCTTTAATGTGAACAACTTTAATCTGAGAATACTATAGAGCTTTTATTATTAAAAATAATAAATAATATCCTGAAATTTCATTGCATTTGTCATTTGATGGCTTTATACTCCTCTCTTTATGTTTTGAAGCACTATTGCCATAACATCCAGGGAGGCCTTATAACAAGTCCAGAAGGACTATATGAAAATAACTTTGTAATAAACAGCTTATTAAAATTGAAGATAGAAAACATGAATGAGAGCGTGAATGCCTCAGTCATGAGTAACACTTTGCATGAGTTCACACTCAAGTAGGTAAGTGTATATGGGGCAATATTTTACTTTATCACACAAGTAAAGTTTCTTATCTAACAATGCGGATTTCATACAAACTGCTCCTGGATTTGAAATAAGAGTGTGTGTGTGTGTCCCCCTCTCTCTTTTTAAATCACTTCATTTCATAGAGGCTGTTTCCTGTGACTGAGATTATCTGATACTCCATATTGAAGTGCAGGTCTCTCTTGCTTTCAGAAAACTCTTGATTGCATTGCAGAAGTCAGTCGTAGCAAGAAACATTTCCGTGTTAAGAGGCTGGTTAGCTGGGTGCTGATCTATACTCAGCTCTCTAAAAGCCATTTCCTCCAGTCATTCTGGGACTTCTTCAGGCAAACTTGAATTGATTCTCTTTTCTAGGCAAGTGTTTAGTGAAAGGTTTTGCAAGGTTGGGGAGTGCATTGAATGGCTGGCAATTCCAAAATGCTGCAAGTCAGGACTCATCTCAGGAGATGCTTCCTCTGTCTGTAGATGCAAATGTTCCTGTTGTCAGCATGCCTGTGGGTGTAAGTCAGGATGTTTCTAAAATCCCGGCATTGCAGTTCTTTCTAACCTCTTCCATCACCTCTCCAGGTAAACCTTTTACAGTGGTCAGTACGGTGCTTTAAAGCCTAATGAAAATGTCTAAGTTGAATCTCAAAACTTAAGAGTGGGAAGTAGCAATAAGAATGTGTATTGGGTTTCTGTGGCAAGGTTTTGGTAGTGGGGGGTTACAGGGGTGGCTTCTGTGAGAAGCTGCTGGAAG
>JANZLQ010000029.1:38668358-38678496 GCA_026212715.1 Elanus axillaris | reverse complement strand
GGTATTGGCTCTATCGGACAAAGGGGAAGCTTCCAGCAGCTTCTCACAGAAGCCACCCCTGTAACCCCCCCCCCACTGCCAAAACCTTGCCACAGAAACCCAATACACTGCCACTCTGAAAACAGGGCTAGGTGAGCTGTTGGTCTGGCATTAGACCATTTTTTAATGTCCTTGTGTTCTCCGCCCCTGTTCTTTCTTTCCTAGATTCTGTGTCCCGTGGTAAGTAAACTGAGTATCTTCTCTTGGTATTCAGGTATACCTATCACATTGTACTCAGGAGACAAGATCACCTTTGTTGGCTGTATTTTGCACACATCATTTGTTCCCACTAGTGGTTTATAAATTTCATCAACTTCAAATTAGTCATAATTTTCTTCAGGGTTTTGTGTGAGACCAGTCACTTACTAACTATCAGCTTTCATTTCTTTGTATTTCTTCAGTTCTTTCTACATGTTTAATAAGTCCTTTCTTACCTATTCATTCACCTCCATTACACATGTACTTTCAAGGCTTCTCGCTGGTGTCCCTCTAGATGTCTGTGAACTGGCAGTTGGCGCAACTTCACAGACTTGGGGAGCAGAGCGATAGGCTATACCAGTCCAAGGAGGTACAAGCATTTCTGATTAGGTACAGCAGACTGTGCCACATTCCTTGCTCTAGGGCCAATGCCAACCTCATTGGACCAATGTTTATACTCATATTAATGTTCTGTGGCTTGCAATGTTTCTCCCTCCATTCAAATTTTCATCTAATCCCAGCTTGATCAAATGAGATCTGCAGCAGCTAAGTCATATTAGAAAAAATTAGGCCATCAATCCATTATTAAGCTGGAAAGTATTTCATATTCTGTGTCTGCCCTCAGGGTGTCTCAGAACATTCCGGCTGATCTGTCCTGAGTATGAGAGGACTGGGGTTTAGGTGCTAAAAGATGTGTACGGATACTGAAGGAGTTGTGTTTTTTTTAAAAGCATTTGGTTTCCAGCCTTGCAATTAGCTAGAGCCAACGTGTAGGTGTTTGTGACTGCGATCTTTATGGCTCTGTTGGTCAAAGTGCTTTTGAAAAAAATCTCCTGGTTTCTTCTATGCAGGTAGCCGCTACACCTAAGAGGTAGCACCAGTTCTGTAGTGTTGGGAAATTTTCCTGAGATGTAGGTAAAGTTCCTTTACTTGTCTCCTAGCAAAGATGAGTGTATACTTTTAGAAAATGCTACATTTGTTACATGTTCTGCTCTTAATAATATATTCTATTGAGCACTCTCTGAAAATTAAAAATCTATCCCCGATTTTTACTGTATGGCTTGCTCTCTGTTTTAACCACGATTCCTGACAAAATGACCATCTTTTGTGTATGCTTATTAATTTCCTTCATAAATCTTCTCTTTTTCAAAGAAAATAGATCTTTATCTTTCATAGAATCACAGAACAGCTGATGTTGGAAGGCACCTCTGGTGATCATCTAGTCCAGCCCCTTACTCAAAGAAGGGGCAACTATAGCAGGTTGCTCAGGTCCTTGTTAGTCAGGTTTTGAATACTTCCAAAGATGGAGACTCCACAGCCACTCTAGGCAACTGTTTTCAATGTTCAATAACCCTTACAGAGTTCTTAGCACCAAATGATGACTCTTTCTGTATGTATAGTACAGGAAACAGAACAGTGAAGCACCCGAAATCATAGTCAGGACCTTGGCCTTAGTAATAACTAGGTGGCTTTGGAGACTTATCTGGGCATTAGCGATATCTTTTCAAAGGCATGACTTAGTACCAGAATAAAAAATTACTCCAGTTCTGACTTGGATGTTGTTCTGAGTGTTGAGGGGGAAGAAAGTATGGGGAGGATTGAATTTTCTTAGTTCAGGTCACTTACTGCATTCTTGAAATGCCACATTTGGATGTTTGCCTTCTCGCCTCATCACTGCCTCAACATGTCACATTGGATTTGGTGCAAGAAGGAGTTAATTAAAGGCAAATTGTGCAAGCTGCTGCAGATAGTATGAGTCAAAGCATTTTTTGCAATGGCATTGTGCTTTGAGCCTAAGCTGCAGAGGAACTGGCATGCCAGGAGTTGAAAAGAGATGCCTCTGTTTTGTGCGCACTCAACTTCCAAAGGCAGTGTCTGGGGTAGAAAACTGATTTGAATATGAAATAAAGAGTTGCCCAGAGCTAAGCAAAGAGTAATGACTATATCCATGGCCAAAAAGAGGTGGAGGGCACTGGATGAGAGGCATGTCCTCTGTCTGTCCTTTCATATTACTGTTGCTGACTCCTTGCCCTAAGATGACATGCATGTTGGCACTCTTTAAACTGATGACTTGTTTATTTTTTGTTTGATTTCAGTTGCTAGATTGACATTACAGACCATACTCTTGGACTGATGTACTGCCTTTATAAATTGCTTTAAGATGTTTTAGTGTGATAAGATGATATAAAAATTGAAGTCATTATTACTATCTGTATCACCAGGCGAATTGGACAGCTGACATTGATCTGCAAGAGACTGATTTCCATATTTTGTTATTACATTAACCCATAGAATTCTTCTTATTTATGATTTCAAAGAAAGTTTTCCTAACCAAAAAGGTCATCCTCCATAGCGTGTAGTGCTTGAGAGACATGGAAGGGCAGAAAATGTGTGAACCCTGTCATTTTTTATCTGATCAATAACATCTTGCTTTGTTAATAGTAATATCCCAGTATTTTACATTCTATTGTATCAAGATTCCACTAACCACTTCACAGTACCACTTGTGAGTCAAATCTAGCAGTTACTGAAGGGTATACTGCTAACTGCTTGGTTTGGGGCAAATATTATATGCCCTTTTGAGTTCTTGGCATTTATCTTAAATTTTTTAATTAAAATAATCATAAAAATTCTTTACTCATTGCTGTTTTGTAAGGAAAGAGATTGAATAAGGGCCTTATCTTCCTGTGTTGAGTAACACTTTATGATGAGCTAAAATGTACCATTCATCCAAAAGCAAGAGTAATGGTAGCACAGAGGCTGCTGTGTTGCAGAGGGAGTAACTTGCTCTTTGCTGTCTTCTTCTGATTTCAGAATAAAGCCTGAGAAATTAAAGAAGGGATTTCTAATAGTTAAAAAGCGCTTACAGTCATGTTGTGATTTAACCCCAGCTGGCAATTAAGGACACAGCCACTCGCTCACTCCCCCCTGGTGGGATGGGGAGAGAATTGGAAGAGTAAAAGTGAGAAAAAAACATAGGCTGAGATAAAGACAGTTTAATAGGTAAAGCAAAAGCCATGCGTGCAAGCAAAGCAAACCAAGGAATTCATTCACCACTTCCCATGGGCAGGCAGGTGTTCAGCCATCTCCAGGAAAGCAGGGCTCCATCATGCCTAACCGTGACTTGGGAGACAAACACCATCACTCTGAATGTCCCCTCTTCCTTCTTCTTGCCCCAGCTTTATGTGCTGAGCATGATGTCATATGGTCTGGGATATCCCTTGAGTCAGTTGGGGTCAGCTGTCCCAGCTGTGTCCCCTCCCAACTTCTTGTGCATCGCCAACCTGCTCCCTGGTGGGGTGGGGTGAAGAGCAGAAAAGGCCTTGACTCTGTGTAAGCAAGCACTGCTCAGCAATAGCGAAAACATCCCTGTTTTCTGGGGGATCAACTGGGGTTGATAACCCCCAGTTATCCACACTGTTTTCAGCACAAATCCAAACCACAGTACTATCTCAGCTACTATGACAAAAATTAACTCTATCCCAGCCAAAAACAGCACAAGTCAGAACTAGAGGAGGTAAAAAGTTAAGTCTGTTTAAAAAAGTGAATCAAACAACATGCCATTTTCCAGGGTAGTATTGATGTAGCCCCAGTGTGATTTGCTGGTATTGCCCAGGGCACCTTTGAATAGCAAATGCTTTTCCTGGGAATCAAGGGTCAGTAGAGCACTGCAAGGCACTCCTCCCTGTACTAGCTCACAGCAGTGGTGAAGACCAAAGAAAGTAAGTTTTGGTTTTGTTCCTAAAGTAAAGCTCTGCTTGATGCTTTGTTTCTCTGCTTGGTCCAAAGACTTCTTTAGTGTTGGCTCAGCCAGTGTGCTGCCTTCTTCCTGTTTATTTACAGCATAGCTATGCCCAAAAGATGGAGTCAGAGTTCTGCTATCAAAATCTGGGGAGTGTGGATTGTTTGATTTTTTTAGCATCTATAGTCCATGTGGGACTGTAGTTCAGTATTACCCTAATGGTGAAGTGTTGTGGTTTAACCCCAGCCAGCAACTAAGCACTGCACAGCTGCTCACTTGGTCTGCCCCACCCAGTGGGATGGGGGAGAGAATCAGAAAAAAAAGTAAAACTCATGGGTTGAGATAAGAACAGTTTAATAGAACAGAGAGGAAGAAACTAATAATTATGATAATAAGAATAATAAAATGACAATAATAATAAAAGGATTGGAATATACAAAATAAGTGATGTGCAATGCAATTGCTCACTGCCTGCTGACCGATGCCCAGTTAGTTCCTGAGCAGTGATCCCTCCCAGGCCAACTCACCCCAGTTTATTTCCTTGACGTCCCATGGTATGGAATACCGCTTTGGCCAGTTTGGGTCAGCTGCCCTGGCTGTGTCCTCTCCCAACTTCTTGTGCCCCTCCAGCCTTCTTGCTGGCTGGGCATGAGAAACTGAAAAATCCTTGACTTAGTCTAAACACTACTTAGCAACAACTGAAAATATCAGTGTGATATCAACATTCTTCTGATACTGAACTCAAACTGTAACACTATACCAGCTACTAGGAAGAAAATTAACTCTGTCTCAGCTGAAACCACAAACTGGGAGTGATTGCCTGCCTTGTAGTTGGGCAAATGTCTTTTTATAGTTGGGCAAACATCTTTTTCAGGAATGATTTAGATGTAACTGATAAAATGAAGGGAAATCTCTGGCTCTTTTTTCTGTTTTGCTGTGATAGTTTAATGCTGAGAGGGATTTGGAAGGCTGGACCTCAAAGTACAGGGGCCTCCTGAGAAATGGTACTATTACACTATAAGCATATCTATACACCATAGACGTAGCTATTCTATGATTCTATGATTCTATATCTGAATTGCAACAATATTAATCCTTAGTATATCTTCAATTGATTGAATTGGCAAAATTAACTTTCACTGGTTGTTTCTTGACAGTAATGTAGATAGATGCTTTAAAATAGGTAAGGGCCTATTTAGGCACCTGGACCAATTGTAGACTTACAGGGGATATCCCACCTGTGGGAGACCTGCTGGCACTCTAAGAACAGCAATTGGTTGTCTAAAATGGCACAGGATACCTATTTTAGGTGCCTAAATGTCCCACAAAGCACCAAAACAATACAGAAAATCAAAAGAAAAGGGAGGAGTGGAACATTGATCTCTGACAGTAAGGAAGTACCTAGCTGATGAAACAATAACCACTCAGACTGAGTTATTTCAGGGCTGAGAATTTTTTCTGCAGTAAATTATCCTGTCAGAGTGAGAATATTGCATTAATGGAAATCCTTGGGTGATTTTTCTTTTTGCCTTTTGCATCCAGGCCGTGCTTTGCTGAGGCTTACTGACAAAAAGCTTGAACGAATGGGCATTGCCCAGGAAAGCCTGCGACAGCACATTCTGCAGCAAGTCCTTCAGCTGAAGGTGAGAGAAGAAGTCCGAAACCTCCAGCTGCTTACACAAGGTATGAAAAATAATTTTGGTATGGACAGTTATTGAGATCAGGTAGGAGAAGTTTGCCTGAGGGCATAAAAGGTGACTTGACGTTCTCCCACAAGAAATGGTGCGTGAAAATGTCTCATAGATTCCACATGCTTTCCAAGGTGGGAACAAAAGGTAAAATAATGCATAAATAAATAGAGATGTTCAGCTGCATGATGAATAGGCTCCATCTACAGCTTGATGGTAGTCTTACTTAACTATGTGCTTACTAAGATGAAAATAATTACATATAAAGGGCACAAGTAGTGAACATGCTGTCTTTACAGACATTGTACATTTTGCATTAATTGTTTACTTTCAGTGTTAGATAAAAGAGTAATCTCTGTAACCTGTTTTATGGTAAGAGCTGTCAGTGGAAAATTACCTGTTAGACTCTGTTATTTGCAGATGGCTGATTCCTTTTATATGTTGGAGTAATTTCATTGACTTGAATAGAGTTGCTTCTAATTTATGCTGCTAAGAAAACGCAAAACTAGGCTCAATATGGAGATCTTGGTTAGAAGGCAGGGAAGAAGGGGTAACAAAAAAGCTTGTACATATTTCCAGATGAGATTAAGATGTTTTATGATGACTTCTGTTATTATGTCTCTATTAAGATTTTTTAACAGCTGTGGTAACAAGGAAGAAAAGCAATCATTGTGGCAATAGTGTAAAGGAACACTTAGAGATTTTTTATTATATATCTGCAATACTTCTCAATGTTAAATGTTGTTTGGTAGTCCAGTGAGATAGCATAAACTACATACTTCTGTGGTGTTTTGGTTCAGTGCCTGTTATATGTCACATCATATGACAAAACAGAGTTCTTCAGTACATGCAGTGTATTTTTAACAAAATGTCCTTCACACATGACATTATGTTTCTGATTGAGCCTTGCTCACTGTGTTTGGGGAAAAACTCTCTGATTAGTTGAGTAAGCTGCATTTTATCTGAAAGAGCTGATGTCTCAACTGAATTGTTCCTTCAGGCTTTGTGTCATGTGGATTGTGATGAGGATCTTTAGGGCTCCTTCATTTTGCCATGATCTGTGAATATGAGCTCACCTTATCTTGTGTCATGTCAAAGGCAGTGCACATGCTGAAGCATCAGTGTCTTCCTCAGATGTTCAGAACTGTTCCTTTTCACTTCATACATTCATCCTTTTCTTCAGTCTTGGCTGGGTTCTCTCTTCCGCTACATCTGGAATGTTACTTGAGATTTTGCCAGACTGCAAAGTTCTGATCATCAACCATCACTGTTTTAGGCCTGTTTACAGAAGTTGGGATTTTATTGATATGAGACCCACTAGCTATAAATTTGGGTCAGTTGATCACCGCTGTCCAGATACATTTCTCCATAAACCTGTATTTGGCATTGAGAACTACGTGGTTTTGGGCTTCTCCTTTATTGTTTCTCTCTGCTTCCCCTCTGGATACATCAATTGGTTTGTAAGTCATGATCAATCAGACAGTGGCGACTGCCATTTCAAGGAATTCAGGGAAGCAGCCTTTGAGATTTATTCCTTGCCTATGCAGTTGAGGATAGAATTTTGGACTTTGGTAAGAGGGTGAATAAACACATGCTGGATGATGAAGGCCAGGCTAGTGATAGATGCATGGATGTGTGTTTTATGTAGTCTCTCTCTGCCATGTAGAGAGAACATTGTTATTTAGTCTGATCATAAGAAGGCATGCCACCATAGGCTTAATGAAAGCCAGCATAAGCTTACACAAAGCTGGTGGTCTGCAGCTCCTGCTATCTTCCCCCACAATGGTGCTGGCCATTGCACTGTGCTTTAGCCCCACTTCAGCCTTCTTAAATGGAGCTGAAGTTATGGGGCAGCACAACAGTCCATAAAACATTCCCCTATGCTGCAGAGCTGTGTTAATCATATGATCCCAGAGCAGGGGGACAGTGAGAGAGAGGATGACAGCAGTATTCCTATCCCTTATCGCCTCATTTACACCAGGGTGGAGTGTGTGTCTGTTGAAAATGCTTGTTTGCAAGCACTGAGGTTAAGATACAATTTCTCAACTGCAGTGCAGTCTGTGAAGCTGTATGTATGTCAGTTGTTCTCCGAAACTGGTTCTGTCCCCTTGCCCAATTTCTTCAAACTGTGTACACTCGTATTCTTATTATGGTTTATATGTTCCTAATCCAGGTTGTTACTGTAATAGCTTTCTGTAAGTGCTTTTCTCTTTTGGAGAACATTTGGAGAACATTTTTTCTCTGAAAAGTAACACACCTGCATTCAGTTTCTGCCTTTTGGAAATTCCACTTGCAAAATGCAGGTCACAGTGTAGCTATTGCTATTGCCACGCTGTGCTTCGCTGTCCTCCAAAAAGAGGGGGGAAAAAAGCCCTCTTCTGTCTGTTAGTGCACATCTCAGGAGATTGTTAGGTGAAAGAAACCGTTAAAAGCCCTTTCTAAATTAATTTAGCACACAAGCTGGGTTGTAAGCAATGAGGTCCTAAATCAGAGCCCACTGATGTCAGCAAAAAGACTTCCCCTGACTTTAGTTCATAATGCAATTGAAGCTGGAGTGAATGGGGAAAGATTTTTTTTAAATTATGTAATACTTAACAGATATTTTAAGCGGTTTTGTGTTCTGTTGTCTACAGATAAAGTTAACCTCATTTTAAAAACTCAGTAGAGAACTAGCATTCTTTTCTACTCCTGTTTCAGTAAATGACTTAAAACTGTTTCATTCATCTTCATTCAGGATACACCATCCAGTCTGTTCTGGGGATCTTAAAGCCAGAATAGTATGTGATTGTGTAATTGAAGACTCGTCTTGAGTTTTAGGAAGACTTTTCTTTGGAGTAAGAACTGCCTGATTGAGGCTGTTATCAGCAGAAACGTTACTCCAGCCTCCACTAGGATAGGAGGCCCAACTACTGATCTGTGCTTTTTTCTCAGCGTTGGTGATGTTGAGGAACTAATTTGACAAAATATCTTCCAATGCCTCTTGGGGAGAGCTGCACGCTGTTGGAAACATCATTATTGTACTGTTATCACTGTAAGGCTCAGTTGAAATATCATTTTAAAAAAAAAAGTCTCACATAACTACACAGAGAAGTTATTTTGAGATTTTTCAATGTGAGTCCTGCTTTTCGCTAGCATAGAAGAGGCTCTCCTCAAAGTGGTAGAACAGTGCTATATGTGATTCTGAGCAAAGTATCCATAGACAGCAATCTACTAATAAGGCTGAGCTTAAGCATTTTTTGATTTAGACTAAATGATACCTGCATTTAAGATGACGTTGGGCCCTCTCCTAAGCTACTCAGTGAGTTTCATACAGGGCAAAGTGCTACTTGAGTACATTGCCAGACCACAGAGTGTGACAAATTTTCTTCAAAAAAAGTATTTCTCCTGCTAGCAAAATGTGTTAGAATAAAGCTTTACGCTTCATTGAAAATCATCACAGCTGTTGATACCTGTTGAAATTATTTCTTCAGTAAGTTTTCACTCATCCTGCAGTGGTGCTCAGCTACTGAAGAACATATGTGCCCAATGATAACCACAATAAAACCGATTTTTTCCCTCCTTCAATTCCGAAAATAGTCCCATTCAAAGCCTGTTATAGTACCCCAGCACTGTTTTCTTCCAGGAGGGGAACTAGAGGGCCTTCAAAGATTCATCTCATCTTCTGAGGAAATATGAAGTAAGAGCCATGTATTCTAGTGATGGATCATTCACTGGGTTTTAGAGGAACCTTGTAACAGAAACATTGCCTTCAGGGTTCATGTGGTGAGTAAACCAGGACCATGAAACCCTCCCTAGCTGAAATGTGTTATAAGGATTTTTATAGCATTATCAGCCTCTTGATACTAGAGTAAAGGCAGGCTTGATCAAAAATTGAGCTGTTTGGCACTGAACCCTCCCAGGCTGTCAGAAACATGGTGCTACTTCCTGTTCACATTATTTACTTCTTCCCTGTGAATGTTGAAGTGGGGAGGAACCTGAGCACTGCCATTCCAGCTCGTGTCACCGTATGTGAGATTTGTTGTCATCTTCCATAATCAAAGCCTTGAAGTACTAGACTCACTCCCATCTTCTGAATTCTGGCATATGAAGACCTTCCCTGCTGTGATGGCTCCAGTACACAGCATGACCAATTGGGAGTTACACACCTGCCTAAAAAGGGACTTGAGTGGTCAGAAAATTTGAGAACAGGGGACCTTGCAAAGTGCAGAACTGGAAGGTCATTTGGAGTTAAGATGATTGCAGCATGCTGTCCACCTGCTGTGTAGGCTTTATGGATACTATCTGGACTGCCGTTGCCTACTGTCCTTCATGTCCCTTGAAGAATTGTTGCCTGAGGACAGCACATTTCTTTGTCATCTGTATTGGGTTTCTGTGGCAAGGTTTTGGTAGCGGGGGGGGTGGGTTACAGGGGTGGCTTCTGTGAGAAGCTGCTGGAAGCTTCCCCTTTGTCCGATAGAGCCAATGCCAGCCG
>JANZLQ010000029.1:38570006-38668258 GCA_026212715.1 Elanus axillaris | reverse complement strand
TGAGATCTGGTTTTATTTCTCATTACCCTACTCTGTTTTGATTTGTAATAAATTGAGTTAATTTCCCCAAGCCGAGTGTGACGGTGATTAGTGAATGATCTCTCCTGTGCTTATCTTGACCCAGAAGCCCTTTGTTATATTTTTTTCCTCTCCCCTGTCCAGCAAAGAGGGGGGCGGAGTGGTAGAACGGCTTTGGTGGGCACCTGGCATCCAGCCATGGTCAACCCACCACATCATCCCTGTAAAGAAGTCAGAACAACTGAAGTTTGTGATAGAGGGTCATCCTGTTACACTTCCAGGATGTACTATTTTCTTTCCTTGGTACATTCTGGACTCCAGGTTTTGGCACCCGAGGAATCATGAGTTCCTTCCACCAGAAATACTTCCTTGTATGTAAAAAACAGCAGATGTTGCCTCTGTGAGCGTTCCAGGTAGGCAGTGTGTTTGCCTTCCCAGGCAGCTGGCAGGGGAAGTGCGTAACAGTTGGGGAATCTCAGTTTCATGGCCCTGTGGTGGTGTTGAGAGGCGTGCAGCATTTGAAATGTTGATTGTCCTCTTACCAGGCACCCGTTCTTTTGTTTTCATTGTCTTGACCTCACCTTTTTCTTTTCCCTAACACTGGAGCTTCCAGCTAGTCAGGAAGGGCCTTTCTTCTTACAGCACAAATTACTATGCAAATGTTTCTTGCATATGCTACATACATGGCATCTATCCAAGGCACTGAAAAAAGCAGTTGATACTTCAGAGGAGCTCCAGCAAACTTAACTCCCAGCTGATTTCCTTTGCTCTGTGCTCCTGTAATGCTCTAAAATCTCTGAGAGACCTTGTGAGTTGAACACAAAGTATACCATGGAAACACTGTCAGAAATTACCCAAAAGTAGTGGTTTATCCCTTATCATAGCATCAGAACTGTGTTCCAGGTCTCAACATGCTAAATTGCCTGATTAGGTAAAGAAATCTTTACCTTCATCTCAATGTGGGTTTATTTTTACTGTATTTCCATATCCATTTTACTCCTTTCTATTGTATGTCCTTTTTTCCTGTACCACTGTAGGAATCATAGCACTTAACACTGCTCTTCCAAGACTGTGAAATGACTTTGCTACCATCCGTTAGACTACAAAAGAGAGGTTTTGTTGTATTTTTCCCACTCCCAGTCAAGGACATTTTCAGCACTTACAGAGGACGTGGGCTCTGGATTCAGAAGCCACGGTTGTTCCTGAGAGATTTTTCAGACTTTAGGCACTGTTAAGACTTCTGAAAATATTTTTTTCGGGTTACAAGTATGCACTGAGGGGTTCTCTATAGTTTTCATTTGTTTTAGCTGAAGCAGAGTATCGTATTTGGAGTGTGTATTTGAGCACAGATAAAATGTTTAAAATACATGCATCAGTGACGATAAATATCAAATTCCATCTATGGCATCAGTTATTTGAATTTCATGTGGCTGGTTTCTAACCTGAAGAATATACTTTGCAGTGCAATCAATGGTCCCTGGTAGACCATTGAATTACTATGGTTCTGTTAGTTACCTTTTAGCTATTGCTCTGATGCTAATACATATTCATACCAAATAATCGAGTGATTCAGCTGACAGGTAAAATAAGTTCCAATACACTGGACAATACATTGTAATGCACTCTGGATAGGTTTAGCACAGATTTGTCCTTCAATATGCATAGTATATTAGTTTGGAATATGAATAAGGAAACATGTATGCAACTATGAAATTTGTATTGATGAACTTCTATGGCAAGATTTTAGCTGTATAATATTATGATGTGCTTGCATTTTTATGTGTTTCTATAAATAATACTGCAATTTGGTCTACTGGGAATGTAGTATTAGCTGTTTTGTATGATTCCAAGGGCATGATTGCAGTTGTCTGGTTTTCTTATTATTTTATTAATGTTGATTTTTTTTCATTCCTGCTTTTCAAATTGCTCAGAAGTCAGTCTACTGGAAAATTTGGTCTGGAAAGTTTAGTCCTTCTGAGCTAATGCATACCCAAAACTGTCTTACATATTTGATTAATAGATGTTTCATATACACACACACATACACACATATATGTAAGTATTTCCCCACTTGTGTAAACTGGAAAGAGAAAAAACAATTTTGCTCAAGGTTTAAAAATTTTTTAAAATAGTGCTGTTTGTGTTGCAGCCAGTCATGAGAGACTTTCAACTAAATAGGAAAGTTTTGAGCAGTCACAGACTGTGATTTAACAACAGCTGTTTGTGATCACTGCCAGTAGAAATCACTTGTTTTCACTCAGCTGAAAAGAACAGGCTGGTAAAAGGGATTCCAGGAATAGGTACAGTCTTTCACACAGAGTTTAAATAAATCAAGTCTACATATTGTAAGATGGTGCCATTTACAATGTAACATATTTGCCATTTTTAAGGAGATTTTTCCGGAAATCAGACATAGAATAAAGTTAAGGATGGTAGTTGTTTTATAAAAGAATTGAGGAAATTGGAGCCCTAACTATACTTCTGACCCCTTAGAAAGTACATAGAAATGTTCACTGCTGGGCTTCTGGTTCAAAACCTGTCTTCATCAACTAACACCTTTATGGTCAAACTGAGTGGATGGCATTGGAAATAAGAAGATAAGAAATGCCATTCTCGGTTGGATCCATATCTCTCTGTCCCAGTACTCTGCCTCTGACTGTAGCAGATGTTGTTTAGGCAGAGTCCAGAATCTTGGTCCTGCTCTGTGGTCCCATCTCCTTGGGTTCCCCAGCATCCAGAATTGCTGCATTAGGAAGAGTATTTCCCTGCCTAATTCTTTTAGTATCTATTGAGGAACTGTCTCATTGTGTCATGAAACAAGTTGTTCACAACAAGCTTTTTTACAAACTAGACTATAGTCACTGGCAACCTCAGTGGTGCCAAAAGTGCCAAAGACTATCTGGGCATGCCTTCATTTGGGTATCTTCTGCCTTCCACAGAGAATCTAAGCAATCCTATTATCACGTGCATGCAGTAGTAGCTACACATCCTCTGTATTTCAGATACACCAGTCACACTTTAGATGCATCAGATTAATTGTGCCTGTTGCTCTCCATTGATTATTACAGAAGCTCAGGATGGCTGCCAGATGTATTTGTCTACATGGTAGCTGTCTAAACTTAGGTGAGATCAATTCCCACTCACTATGCCTAGATGTAAACTCCTACGCTGCAAAAAGTTGGTCTGAAAGCTGGATGAATTGCCCTCTTCACTCAGATGAGGTTTGGTAGCACCATCTTTCTCATTTTATGAAACTGGTATTGCTGATACCCGCATGAATGCATTCTGCTTGCAAAGTCTTTCACCATATTGGCACTTCTAACAAACATGAAAGTCACTTAAAGCCTTTTTGAAAATGTAAAATAAAGTTTTGCTGGTTTGAATCCCTGAAGGTGAACGTTGCCAAATAGTTCAAAAGCATTTTTCTTCCTGTTGTTACTAGCATTTATGGCCTGTGCAATAAAGGTTTATAATTACTGGAAATATTCAAGGGAGGCAGGAGAAAAAACCTCTCCTTTTTATGCCTTTATAAAGTTGCTTTTCTAAGTTCTGTAAAAAGAACCTGTTTTATTTAAGAGCTTCTCTTTTTTCATTCACATTCTTTAAAAGCCTTTCTGTAATGTAATTTTAAAAATGAATGTGGTCCTGTTCAAATAAAAGTTTACTCTTAATAGCTTCTATGCTTCATATGATAGAGCACCTTCATTTACTTAGTTATACATAGGCAGTCAGCAGTGTTATGAACTGTTTCTTTATTACTAAGCAGTATGCAGATCTCTGGCATCTTCCACAAAGGAAAGGGTGGTTTTTTTTAAACTCTTTATTTGACATGATCATAAAGCATGGGTACTAGCCTAGTGTTTTATGACATGCTCAAATATGATTAATAATTTTAACTATGCTGGGTCCCCCTTAAGATCAATATTATAGAATTTTTCCAGTCACTATTTGAATGGATTTTAATTGAAATTGATTCCCTATAAAATAATAAATTGAAATGTGTTAACAATGATCTTGTGGTCCTTGACTCTAAGGAGTTCTGAATTCTAACAAAATTCTGAACAGCTTTTCCAAAAATACCTGATTTTCCTCTATGCAGCCTAAGTACTCATAAAGCACCTGTAATTTTTTTTAAGTGCTAATTCCAGCAGATAAAAGCATAAATACAGCAGCCTTAATTTGCAACATGAATGTGAATGGGAATGTGGCATGGAATTGCTGCTTTTTAAAAAAAGTATTTTTCTGTTTGCAGTTCAGCTACAGCTGTGTTGTGTGATCCTAAAATTTAAATATATACTGTTACGCATAGTGTTACCTTTGGAGTTTTTATCAGTAAAAGTACCTCCCAGTCTCCTGATTTATTAAAAGTTACCTGTACGAAGCAAGGATACATTGAGAAAATCTGCAGTGAGTAGCTCTGTAAGAACTTCAATGTTTTTCCAAAGGTATCACCTGTAAGGGCATTGAGTCAGTCTTTGACTGTTTTTCTCAGTGTCACAGTGACAAGTGGAGTTTTAGGCAGTATGTACATGGCAATACCACACAGCTGTGAAGCTCGTCAATCACACTAAGGTTTCATCCACATTGTAGAGCTTATTTGCAGTTAAGCTTATCCACATTATTAAAAAAGTAGCTGGTTGACATACATTTGGCTTGTACAATGATTTCCACCTGAAGACAACCTGATTAGAAAATAGCCAGACTCAGGAATGCGCACATCATTTTATACCCAGACAGCCTGGTATAAAATGTCAGGACTCTGATTTGGCATACTCATTCAATCACACAACAGGGCCAGAGCTCTTCATCCTCAGGAACTGTAGGGATAAGCAAGTTAGAGACTTTTGTATGTGAACAAAAAGGCATGTCAAGCTTTCCCTTCAAGCTTGAGTGCAGTCTGAAGGCATACACATTGACATGGTCTTAGAGTTTTGAGTCCTTTCCACTAGAAATAGGATTTGGATCTTCCCACTCAGTTCATTTGGGATACCCAGCTGCCATCAGCTGGCATTTGATGATGTGAGATGGAGTCGAAGCAACTCCAGCATCTGGGCCTTGAAACAAGTAATTTTGCCATATTCCTTCATTCTTTACTGAGACCAGTTGGGAGGCTTACTGTCAGTAATGTCAGCTGGCAGACTCTGAAGTTTACGTCTTGGCTTTTTTGTGTTGCGAGAACACTGATATGTAGGGCTTCTAGGAGCTGCATTTTGAGAGGAAGACCTGAAAGAAAAAAAGGTCTTGCACAGCAAAAAGAGGAGGTTCTTACTAATTGATTATGCCTTTGTTCAGGGACCAGTAATGCAAAGCTTCTGTTGTTAAAATTTAGCCTCCAAAGTCCTCTAAGCTCTATGGTTTTTGTTTTCTTTCCTCTTTGGCTATGTCAGAGGTAGAGATGGAGAAGGAAGAAGGATAATCACATTTACTTCTTTCTTTAAACTGTTAGTCATTCCAGTCTTCCTGAGAAATAAAGAGGAAAGCCTTCTTTCTTACTCTATTTCTTTTTCTTTCATTCCTTTAAGAACTCCTGAGTAACTGAGAATGGTTGTTAAAGTTGGGCCAAGAGATTAATATCTCCTGCTCTAGTTTTCCTTTGTTAACTTTCCTGTAGCCTCAGTGTTTAAAGGGCTGATTAGGCTGCAGTTGTCTGGTGAGGAATTTATTTAGCTTGTTCCAGAGAGTGTAGCTACGTGAAACACTTTTCAGCCATTCCTTGTGATTTTCTGTCATAAGGTGCCAAGATGGTCCAGCCATATTTAAAGAATCTTGGATGCCAGAAGGAGCAGTCAGCATCATCTTAGAGAATGGACTGTCTTTTAAAATTGTCAGGCAATAAGGACACAGATAGACCTTTGAAAATTCCCTACGCTGATCACACCCACAGTGTCACAGCAGTTACAGTTTTTGGTCCAAACTTTAAAGACTTTGAAGCAAACAAACTATATTTCAGATGAAAGGGACAGGAAAGAGGAAGGGAGGGATAGTCCTACCTCTAAAGCTCCACTGACAAATCAGTTGTCACCTGGGTAGTTTCTGAATATGTCTTTCTCTAGACTCAAGAATTGCTTTAATGTGTCCAGCAGTGCAGCTGCCATCCATTCTGTTACAGCTGTTGACTGTGACACTAACCACTGATATTGTTGACTTTTGTAGATCTCTACTTAAACCTGGAGCATGGTTTTTTGAGGGTCATAGAAAAGCAGCCAGCCCTTACAGCCCATCAAGGTAACGAATGTCTTTTTGCTGGGATGTGTCTTCATAAAATGAGATATCTATGAGCTTTTTTTTGTCTTTTTCTAGAAATCTTTCCTTTAGGTTCAGAGTTTTTTTCAGCTATCATTGTGAAAACAGTGTTTTATTTTCTTCTAATCCTAATAAGCTCTTTCTGAGTGTAATATTATTGTTTACTGATATTTGCTTGCTAGAATTGTTTGTTGATAAATTTTCTTTCTCCCTTCTTAAATACCAGTTGCTGTGATAAGCAGTAAAACATGTGACCTTGCTTTGTCAGCAACTCATGTTTTCCTTTATTATACCATTACTGCTATTCTTGAGATCTCTTTGATTCCCTCTAGTAACAGGAATGTCACTGTGGAAACTTTACTGTACTTCTACATGGCTTAGCTGATCACATGATAATTCTGGTATGAGAATATATGTTTTACTTATTTCTTCAGTGTTTTCTCTTGATCCAGATGATCAGAACCCAGGCTATTTAGGTGAGGAATGTAAACAGATGCTGGGACCAGAAAGAAGAATCCTTTTATCAAGGATGTCTCTAGGAATTAGGAGCACCTAAAGCTAGTTTATTCTTTCAGTTTCTGCTGCTTATAATTAATTTGGCTAGAGTCTTTGGGAAAGTCTTTAGCTGACTTAAAACTTGATCCATACTCTTCATGCACACAGTCTGTATCAATTCTAGCACACTGAGCAAATAGCAAGAGTAGCTACTCTACCAGGAAGAATGTAGATTTATGTCTACCACCAGCCATGGTTGTTTTTATCCCAGTTATCTCCCTTTGAAAATCTGAGACCTCAACTTTGCTCTTGGTTCGATGAGGGCAAATGAAGGAGTAATGCTCCATTGATTTCAGTGAAATGTGAAATTAGTTAAAATGAGGACAGGATCAACCCCATTTTTCCTCTACAGCATGAGACTATAAAGCCCATTCAAATCAATGAAGGGTACCAATGACTTTGCTGACCTTTGGATCAAATCCGTAAACCTTTTTAGTAACTTAATTAAAACCACAAATACAGAAACATAAGTGTTCTGTTCCCTAATCCAACATAGGCCTTTCTAAAATTGAAAAATATGATCCCTTGCCAATTTTGTTGTATCAAAAATACAATTTTGATATTTTATTCTCTTCAGAATTTTTTTATTAACTATATAAAGCCTATTTTTTGCTTGGTCTCAAAATCTCTTTTGATGATGCGCAGTGCCTATGTTGTTTGCAATCCTAATTTCATAATGACTATTGAAAATGAAACCCACAAAACTTGCTTTTATCTTACTCTTTTTATTCATGTTCTTTACTAAAATGGCATAATCAAAGTTAAAAATGACTATACTGTCTTTTAGCTTGAGCAGTTTGAAGTGTCTTTGTCACATCTTACATTAGACAGCTAAAAGTTAGGTGTCTGGTTGAACTCATTGCTTGCATTCCTGAAATAATCAATGAAGAATGACAGCTACCTCCAGAGGTAATCTGTGCCCTTCTAAAACAGGTGCCCATGATAGGTGCAATGCATTGCCCTCTGCAGGTTCCTGCCTCTGTCAGCTGGAGGACTCACTATATAATGTGGGATAGCTAAAATTAAATAGAGGAAAAGTAGCTTTTCCTATTTTTTGCTTCTCGGCATCAAGCATGTAACAAGTGACATTACCCACTTTTAATTTGACACCAGTCTTCTACTGCCTTAGTATATTAATTTTATTGTCTTTACCTGTACCTGTTAGCAAAATTTGGTTATGCTATGCCCTTAAGTGGATGGTTTTTGCTACAATTGATAACATTGTCTTTCATATTCTATTACTTTCTGTGAACTTTTTTTAACTGAGCTAACTACTGCTCACTCATAGTAGAATTAAAGCACCAACCAAAAAGGCTAAAATTCATGAGTTACAAATTCTGGGTTAAGAGGTTTTGGGGTTGTTTTCTTATTTGTAATTTAAATGGTCCTTTAGTCTGAAGCAGGCAAGGACTTATTTTATATATTGTCTTGGGATAGGGTTATAACTTACCTGTGCTTTGGCAGTTTTACTCAGACATGAATGCTTTAATAACTACAGTTAGATCCTAGTCCTCTGAGTTCTTCCTTTCATCTGGATGTGGCTGAGCCTGATACAAATATTAAACCATTATTATTATTGTTATCTTTACTACTTTATGATTGTGGCTTTTGTTGCCTCTGTAGAGCTGGGTCCAGTCTTAAACAGGAAGGTCAGGACCAGGCTGAGAGCCCCAGGTGAATTGCTCATTGGGAACTGAATTTTTGCTTTATAATTCAGAAAACTTACTGAAAACTTCTTCCCTTTAGTACAATTAATTGGTATGGGCAAGAAAGGTGTAAGTCTTTTGAAAACCATAAACTGCATAGTTTTAATTAAATAGAAAAGCCGGTAAAACCTATCAAAAAATGACTGGAAATAGTAACACAGAAGAATGACTGAAAAACCAAGTGTCTCCATGTGTCTTTTGTTTGGGCTTTCTGTGTCTCCCTTAAAGCTCTCTTGGATTCTCATGCAGCTCGTTTGTTTTATTGAATGCTAAAGCCTTTTACCATCTGCCAAAAGGTTTTATTTTGGGGTTTCCTCTTATGTGGGAGGGTGGTTTCCTCCTTCCCTTCGTGCTAGTTTCATTGCTATCTTTAGGACTCAGAGTCTACTGGAGACCTTCCTGTCTCCCTTTTATTACAGTCTCCTCCTTCCTTGCTGCAAGTTCCTGCTCCTGGGGCAAAGAAGAAAACAAGAACTGAAGCTGCCTTTTTGAGCTGCCTGGCTGAGGCAGACAGCTTTTGTTTTAACCACAGGAGTCCAGTTCCTTGAGAGCAGGGCTGTGCATCCTCAGCAGCAATGTTCCCTGGGATGGGTGTTTTTAGGAACAGTTCCTGTGTGAAGGAGCGTATAACTGCCCTGTGCTTTGGCTACCAAGTGCAATGGGCTTCTGAAAAAGGGCACTGTAACCTGTTGCATTTACTCCAAAAGCAGTTTATTCCTCCATTTGTTAGTATTTTACCTCAGCACATTAATCCAACCTGTTCTGCCACTGTTAAGACATCTGTAGCCATAGCCCTTTAGTTTCTTCCTTTTATGGGAACTTTTAGATGTTTATTTTTTCTATGAACATATCGATTTCCAATCTTTACCTTTCTTGTGCTGTAGAGAAAAAGAAATCAAATCAGAAGTGTTATACTGCAGAGGGATAGAATTGCATCTTTTTTTTTCCTTCCTGAGAGGAAAATAAAGTAGATGCCAGTCTGGCTTTTTCAGCATAGCTCTCAAGAATGCAGGGAATACAGCTGCCGTGGGATGTGAGTATCCAGGTGCTGAGCCATGAACATGGCAGGAGGAGGCTGCAAGTCCTGGTCAGGCACCTCCATTTAAATCTTTGCTGTGGAGCTCTTCAGGTACCTGCCATCATCTCTCCTCAAAGTAGATGCTATGTGGGGGAAAGAAAGGGTCCTGCCTTTTCCCTTCAGCCTCTGCCTGATGGGAGTGAGAGCAGTCGCTGTCTGAGGAGTGTGCAGTCCTGTTACTGCCTGTCCTGATTTGCTGTGCAGCTGAGCCTGTGACCGGAGGCAGTCTGAATGTGGACGGTGCAGGCACAGGGAGTTGTGCTAAGTGTCAGATCACCTCCTGAAAGCTCTGCCAGGATCCATATCAACCACATTATGCCTCTGCTGAGTGAATTTCTGGCTTTCCTTTTTTGATTTTTTTTTTTTAATCACTGGTATTACACCAACCCGCATGTCAGGTAGTAATAGGAATGTAATATTATTTTGTTTGTGATTAGCTCATCTCTTGGACTCTGAGATGTTCTAATCTCTGTCCTGTCATCACCCAGCTCTCTTCAAAGTTCTATCCTTTAGTTTATTTACTCTCCCTCTGTAATTGAGAACTTTATTGTTGATCACCATGAAAAACCGTCAGTGCTTAAAAATAAATGATCCATCTTCCATCCCTTCAGTGCATCTAGTTTTTATGACTGTAGGAATGAAAGGTTGAAATAGGGGGAGATCAGGAAAGGGTGTCCCAGGGTGTTACCTAAATGTCTGATCTACAGATGAAAAGGGTTGCTTGGATTTCTGTTTAGCAAAGTGCCAGTAAAACTGCTTATTTCTTAGCGCTGGATATTTTAATGACATTCAATTCCAAACTCCAGGTACAGCATTGCACAGAGAGGTCAGTGGTGCCCATTTCTAACAGCAGAATAGTGCAACATAGCACAGCAGCCTGAGATGGCATTCTCCTGAAAAATGAGAGGGCTGTGTGAAAAAATTTCAAGCAGGAGACACACATATCTCCTCATTTAGAAAGCAAGGCATTGTACTACTGAATAAACACAGTTTTCCATGTTCTGTCTGTCACACAGATGCACACACATGCACAAACTCTAATTGGATAAAAATGTAAACAGTAAATTAAGGATATGATTAAAAATTAAACAGCCACAGCAGAAACCATCAATAGTAAGTGCTTATTAACTTACATATAACAGCATGCTGGTGTGGTAGCTTCAAATTGGCTGCTGAAACTGATTTGCAGCAAATAAGGCCAGCTTTCCAAAAGCATATATCTGGGTTTCAGTAATCAGACCCTCAGCGCTTATTGCTTGTTTTGTTCCTTCACAATTTTTGCCAGCTTTTTTAAGTACCTGATAATACGCATGACTTTTTTGAACTATAGTGGGCAATATGATTAATCCTTTGCCTCTGGTGCTTAGCAGAATGAGACAGTATGGGTCTGATCCAGCTTTGTCCCATCTCTTGCATTGCAAGACTTCTACGATTTGCCCCTCATCTCCATCCCCTTTTTCTGCAGGGCTTCACCAGAGCCCCTATCCATTCTCTGACCCACCTTGCTGGATGTTTTTTTATGTACGTGTTGCATGATAAGCTGAAGGGCAAAGCTGTTCTGTACGTATTCACCTGCCCATCCGAGTGCCACATCCACACATGCACACTTGTGATCTGCAGACCAACTCCATCTGGCACTGCAAAGCAGAGGCTGCTGTTTCTGGAAAGGGCACCCCCTAGCTCCATAGTTCTTTTCCATCCCCTCTCATAACATTTATGCCCTACTGTCCCGTGCATCCTGCACCTGGAGTCCTGTGTGTCAAGAGGACAAGATATTCAGCCATCTTGCTTCATTAGAGTCAGCATGGTTTCGAGGTAGAGCAAGTGATTCTCAGTACAACTGTTACAGCCTGGATTCAACACTGGCAGCTCAACATTAGCTTTAAATATTTATGGGGAAGTTGAAACACAGTTGGAGACCTCTCAAAATTGGGACTACTCTGGAAGGGCTGAGGAAAGCAGCATCTTTTCCAGTGAGCTCTGTCTTCTTGGGTGTTTGCTTTTCAGGTAGGTCGGGTAATATGGATATGTGACCAGTACACAAAAGATCTTTTGCTTACTTGTTTCCTGCCTTCATATGGCCCAAGGTGAGTGCTGCTTACTCCAGAAAGCAGCTGAACTTTGTGCTTGTTATGTGGGTCTTCTGTGTTCATTTAGGCTGGGGACCTCCTTTCCTCTTTTCTCCTGCCAGTCAAAAGCAAGAAATGAATGGGTGTTAATCGAGCTAAAGATATATAGCCAGCACAGTATCAGTGGGTTGTATATATTCTGTAAAAAAAAAAAAAAAAATTACTCTAATTCTACCTTCCTGTGAGAAAGTAGCACATCCGCTGAATGGCTGCCAAACTCCTTGAATGTGGCTGCAGGTGGCTCAAACGTGGTTTTTGTTAAAACACAGCTGGGAGATGATTTCTGTCATGAACACCCCAGTTCTGTCAACTGTTCCTGTGCTTGTTCTGCTCCAATTGGTATGGTCCATATTTCGAGCCATCCAGTGGGTGGGTCTTTGGTAGCTGCTAGCATTGTAGTTCAATGTTGGCTGCAGCCATGCTTTGGGAAGCTGGACAAATGAGCGGCAAATACTGGAGCAGCTGTTTTCTGTTCAGGGTTGCCTTCAGTCACTTAGACCACTGACTTGCATTTTGAGGGATATGAAGGCTGCCCTGATTGAGGTATTCACAGTGGGAGTTTCTAGATGTAGCAGGAGAATAGTATGAGGAGGGATGCTGTAGCTCTACGAAAGTGGAGGGCATAATGGGCGTGAACCAGGTCTGCAATGCGGAGTGGGGTGCCTGCAGCTGCTGAGAGCCACTGCTGGAGCCAGGATCCTGGATTAGGTGGACTCAGTATGGGCTTCGCTCTTGCTTTCTGTGCTTTCTTTCCTGACTTTGCCAAAACCTTTCCAACATAACTGCATCCCTGTCTCAGCCATCAATTCTCAGATTGTGAAGAGAGGGAGAGGAAGCCAAGGGTACACAACGTGCCCAGGTGGAAGACAGGGAACAAGGTCGGAAACCCACTGGTAGAGCTGAATTGCTGTCAGCAACAGAGGGAAACCTCTCCAGAGTGGTCTCAAGTGTACAGAATACCACAGGGAATGATTCCTTCTCTTTCAATGTCACATCAGATCTAGGTGCTTGACAGATGTGCCAAACAGAAAATGAAATTCATCCATGCCCAGTTGTATGGGGTTTAGTATCTCTAGTTCCTATTTAGAACTATTATCTTTATTGTCCAACTTAGGCTGTGTATAAATGAGGAGGTAATTTCATTTAAAATTGAGGGAAGACAGACAAACTGTTACAACTGCAAACCGATCTTGTGAGCTTTAAAAGCATTGTTTGGCAACTTCAGCTTTTTGGTTCAGAGCTGTGTCTGAGATAGGAAAAATGTCAAACAAGTCAAAGAGGCAAGGTTGAACCATACTGGCAGTACTGAAGCACAATTTTGTACATGTTACAGCTTGAATAGCTTGAAATTTTAAAACCTGTGTTAGAATTGCAAAAGCATGAAATAGAAGCTTTTTGAAGCCAGCAACATGTTTGCTCAAAAGTTATTGCAACACAGTCCTGAATATCAAAAGCTCATTTTATTCACATCTACCCCATTCCTGTTTCTGCCCCCCAGCACACACTTGGATTCTATGGGGCATGAGGCAGCAAGTGCTTCTGCGGCTTTTTTCACAGCAAGGTCATGGGTTTTTTTTTCCTTCCTCTTAAAAAATATCAAAGAACTAAAAATTGTGTTAACATACTGCAGTATTTCCAACAGTTGCAAAATGTGCAGTGCAAAGTGGGTATAAAATATTTAATGTGTTTTTAAATTAAAACTGTGCTTCATATTTACTTTTTTAAAGAAAAGTACATTGGGTTTATTTGAACTTCAGACAGCAAAGTCAGATCTTTACAGGTTCTTGCAATTATTTAAATGCATATTTTTCAATGTATAGCAGTGAGTATTTGCTGCTGAAATGCAAAGGAAGTCAGACAACAGAATTGGTGAAAGTCACTGGTTAAACACCTGTTGTTGAAGAGCTAAACTCTTTTTTTACTTCTGCAGGTGCAGAGATAGTATCTTTTTCATGTTTGTTCAGCTATTTCAATTCAGTGACTAGTTCATTCAAAAGTAACAAACCGCTTGAGAGAAAAAAAAAAACTGAAAAGCTTGTTTTCCTCTTTTAATCTATAAACAAAATCTGTGCAGTAGAGGATAAGATCTACCAGTTCTGCAATCTTGAGAAATACAGCAACCAGAACTGACATTCATTTCACCATGGTAATGCTTCCTTGCTTAATGAGACTGATTGCTTAAAAAGTATAATGATAAGCTTATTTTTGCCCTGATTATGTAGTTTATTTGGAAAATACTGTTCCTCAACATTTTTATTGCATTTCACTTTTACACAGAAAGATCTATTTTATAGATAGAACCTAACATGAATCCCAAATAAACCTACCTAGCATAGTCTATCATTACTCACGCCCTAATATAATGAGAACGTAAGGAACGAAAATCAGTCAAGAATTGTGTATAAAAGTGCTAATCCTGTAAATAAACATGTGTAGGCTGTGGTTACTGAAAAAGAAATGCCTTATTTATTGATAAATGCTATATTTGGATAAGGAAAGAGCAACAGACATCACTAACCTGGACTTGTGCAAAGTGTTTGACACTGTCCTGCACAATATCCTTCTTTCTAAATTGGAGATAAAAGGATTTGACAGATGGACCACTCGGTAGATAAGGAATTGGCTGGATGGTCACACTCAAAGAGCTGCGGTCAGTGGCTTGATGTCCAAGTGGAGACCAGTGATGACTGGTGTTCCTCAGGGGTTGGTATTGGGACCAGCCCTGTTTAACATCTTTGTTGGCGACAAGGACAGTGGGTTTGAGTGCCCCCTCAGCAAGTTTGCTGACAACGGCAAGCTGTGTGGTGCGGTCGACACGGTGGAGGGAAGGGATGCCGTCCAGAAGGATCTTGACAGGCTTGGGAGGTGGGCCTGTATGTACCTCATGAAGTTCAACAAGGCCAAGTGCAAGGTCCTGCACATGGGTTGGGGCACTCCCAAGCACAAATACAGGCTGGCTGATGAGTGGATTGAGAGCAGCCCTGCAGAGAAGGACTTGGGGTTATTAGTGGATGAAAAACTGAATATGAGCCAGCAGTGTGTGCTCGCAGCCCAGAAAGCCAATCACATTCTGGGCTGCATAAAAAGAAGCATGGCCAGCAGCTTGAGGGAGGTGATTCTCCCCCTCTACTCCACCTTGGAGTACTGTGTTCAGCTCTGGGGCCCGCAACATAAGAAAGACACAGACCTGCTCGAGCCAGTCCAGAGGAAGGCCACAAAGATGATCACAGGTCTGGAGCACCTCTTCTACGAGGATAGGCTGAGAGTGTTGGGATTGTTCAGCGTGGAGAAGGGAAGGCTCCTGGGAGACCTTATAGCAGCCTTTTAGTACCTAAGGGGGCCTACAGGAAAGATGGGGAGGGACTCTTTAACAGGGAGTGTAGTGATAGGACCAGGGGTAATGATTTTAAACTGAAAGAGGGCAGATTTAGTTAGATTAGATGTAAGGAAGAAGTTCTTCCCTGTGAGGGTGGTAAGGCACTGGAACTGGTTGCCCAGAGAGGTTGTGGATGCCCCATCCCTGGAAGTGTTCAAGGCCAGGTTGGGTGGGGCTTTGAGCAACCTGGTCTACTGGAAGGTGTCCCTGCCCATGGCAGGGGGATTGGAACTGGATCTTCCAACCCAAACCATTCTGTGACTCTATGATTTAAATTTATGTCAACAATCTGACAAGTTCAGTATTACATCTGGAGTCTACTGCACACAAGCTTAGGACAAGTAGATTTTGTATTTCTGGAATATTTAACAGAAGTATTGGTAGGAAAGTTCCAAGAGGTAAGGAGTATTTTAACTATCAAGAACTATTAACAGAAAGCAGTCGTATGGAGGACACGGAGGAACACTTTTCTGGCTTAGAGTCCAGGCACACGAAGGACAAGGAGGTAGCTGGGAGGAGCCAACATGGATTTACTGAAGACAAAACCCTCTGATTGCCTTATGTGATGAGAAAACTGTCTGTGCGGACAAGGGAGGAGCAGTGCACGTTGTATACCTTTACAAGCACCTTTGACATGGCCTCCCACAGTGTCCTTGTAGCCAAATTGCTGATTTATAGAGCAGATAAGGAGACAAGAAGTCGATGGAGAACCTAGTGGCATCCCTATGGGGTTGATACAGAGGACAACACTGTCCAAATACCTTTGTTACTGACCATGGTGATGAGACAGGGTGCACCCTCAGCAACATTGTGGGATGTTACCTAATTGGAGACAGCACTTGATATGCTGGAGGGCAGCACTGTCACTCAGAGGGATCTGGACAGACTGGTGAAGTGGGCTGACAGAGACCATAGGAAGTTCAACAAACACAAATACAGAGTCCTGCATCTGTGATGGAATAACTTCCTGCACCAGTACAGGTTGGGGGCTGTCTGGCTGGGGAGCACATTGCTGAAAAATGCCTTGGGATCTTGATAAACAACAGTTTAACTACAGACTAGCAGTGTGCCCTTGCTGCAAAGTTCAACAACAACATACTGGGCTGTACAAGCAGCAGTGTAGCCAGCAGGTCAAGGGGAATGGTGGTTTCCTTCCGTTTGGCACTAGTGAGATGACATCTTGAGCAGTCTGTGCAGTTTTGCACTGAGAACAAGAAAGACATTGTCAAAGTAGAGTGAGTCAACAGATAGGTCATTAAGGTTGTCAGGAGCTGGATCACATGATGTAGGAAAAGAGGGTGAGGGCTGGGTTTGTTCAGCTTGAAGACAAGGTTTAGGGGGTCTTACTGCTGCCTGCAACTGACTGTTGGGAGAGTGCAGAAAAGTCAGAACCGCATTCTTCTTAGATGTGCTTGGGGCCAGAACGAGAGGCAATGGGCACAAGTTGTAATACAGGAAATTCTAACTGAATATAAGGGGTGGGAAAAGGATGGTCAAACAGTGGAACAGGCACAGAGAAGGTGTAGATGTCCATCCTTGTAGGTATTCCAAACTTGACTGGACATGGCCCAGGGCAACCTGCTCTAACGCTAATCCTGCTCTGAGCAAGGGATTAGACTAGAGACCTCCAGAGGTGCCTTCCATCTGGCATGGTTCTGTGATTGATAGGTGCCAGTGTGTGAGCTAATTGCCAGAGCTTCCCTTTGTGGGTCACTCTAGGAAAAACAGGAACCATTAGAGACATTTTATGTGATTTGCTTTAGGCATCTACTGTGGTGTAAGGTGAATCTCACTCTGGGAGATCCTGATCTCTTCTCTGGAGTGACAAGCTGAATAGATGCCTACCCTTGGTCAAGTGAAACTTGTCTAGGCTGTCTAATAAGAGTTAAAATCTAAACTTTTGTTTCTGAGGGCAAGGGAAATTAGTGAAGGAGTTTATGCTTTATTCTGAGTCATCAGAAGGAAGTGGTTGAGAATTTGAAGACAGAAGGTGATGTGAGTGAAAATGATCACAGAAGAGTTTCTGATCTGAAAGAGAGGAAGGAATGAGTAAAAAGAGCTGAATAATGTTAAAGGACTTTAAAAGAGCTGGTTTCTTTGAACTTTGGAATAGATAGGTAAGGGCTGCAAAGGGAGGGAAAAGAAAGTTCAAGGGAACTAACAGGTTTTTGGAAGACAAGATACTACAGACATGGCAGCAGACTGTCCCATTGAAGAAGGAAGATGCAAAATACCACAAGTACTTCAGGCCCTCTGCAATTACTTGAAAATCAGGAATACTATAACTAATGAGAACAGGAGAATGCATTGCTGAGGGAATAATTTAATGAATGAATGAATTTAATGGATGAATACCAGCCTTTCTCAGATTCAGTTTTCCCGAACAGGTTAATCGTGATGGGATGCTTGGAACAGTTAAGTTAAATAGAGGGAAAAGTACACAGGCTGGAATGGGGAACAGAAGTGAAATATATGGGGGAAAGCTGGACGCAGTCAAGTCTTCAGGGTCTCTTGAAATTCACCCCTGAGTACTTGGGAGTCAGACGAGACCATCCGTGAACTTTAGCTTTTATCTTTAAGAATTTGTGAAGGATGATGAAGAGCGAACTGAAGCACTGAAATGAGGAAGCCTGTCAGCTCAACTTTGATACATGGTGAAATGCTCCAGAAAATTATTAATCAATTTGTAAACACCTAGAGGATAATAAGCTGATAAAAAACAGCCAGTGTAGATTTGTTAAGAAAAAAAATGTGTCAAACATCTCTAATTTCCTTTCCGAATGGAATAAGAGGTGTAGGAGATAGAAGTAGTAGGTATGTCTTTAGTAAGGCTTTTGGCAATGTTGCGGAAAGCCATGTAGCCTTCTTACAAGTAAAGAGGGAAAAAATCATTTAGGTGAAATTACTGTGAGGCAGGTGAAGGACTGGTTGAGTACCGTGTTCAAGGAATATCTTTTGTTTGCTTGGCAGATGGGGAGGGAGCCTGAAGTGCAGTGCTGTTAGATTCTGCCCCAGGTTGCATGCTGCTCATGATTTTCATTATTATCTTGAACGATGGACTGGAGAGTGCAGTGTGCAAGGGACTATAAGCTCCAGGAGGCTTTGCATATTGTGGAGTGCAGGTTTAGAGTCCAACATGATGTTGATAAAATGCAGAAATGGTTAAAATGAGTAAGATGGAAATTCAGCCAATGTAAGTAAGAAGGCCTGCAGTGAGGAAGGCAAAACAAGTGTATGTATGCAGACAAGGGATATCTGAGTAACACTACTGTGAGAGAGCATGTGATGTTGGGATATCACAAGCTGAATATGAGTCAGCAGTGTCATACAGCTGGGGGAGAAAATGGGGAAGAGACCAGACTTGGTGGAAGTGGGAATCTTGCATGCAAGCCGTAGGATATCCTTAACTCTTTTCTGTTGGGTCTCTGTCGCTCTGCTGGGATAGTGTCCAGAACTGGCTTCACACCGTGAAACAATATAGACAAACTGGAGAAAGCCAGGAAAAGAGCTGTAGGAGTGAGAAGAGATTTAGAAAAGACCAATGAGGAAATTGTGAAAGAGTTAGGGCCAGGATGCAAGGACGAGGTTGTAAAGAGACACAATCTTTCAGGTATATTAAAGGATTCGTAATATAAAATCACAGTGGTGTTTACCCATGCCCTCACTACCTACCCAAAGGTAAGAGGAAAAGTAATTAGTTCAGTTTGCACCTAAAGAGGTCTAGTTTGGGTATTAGAAACGTAGTGTAAGCATATTAAAGTGGAGTATTTGGGGGAATGAGAGTAGAGGAGGGTTGTAGGTGTGAGGAATAGGTAAGAGTCACCTGTGAGGATATTTGTCTTTGCCTCAAGTGGAGGGGTAGACTAGATGATCTTTTTGAAGTCCAGTTCTATCTATGGTTCTGTCCACCAAAGAAAAACACAAATTAAAAATGCAAAACAAGAATAAAACTGATTTAAACCAAGGGTTCCTTTTTGTTAATTTGAACTGTGATTATATTCAGCATTTTAAATAACCCTGGTTTAAATTAATCCCTTATGTTGCAGTGTTAGTATCTCCTATTTATGGAGGTCTTTTACAATGCCTTTTTATTTATTTAAAAAAAATGCTTCTTGGTGTGATAATCTCTTTGAGTATGAGTTATAGAAATAATGATGAAGAGACTAAGATATTCTTAAAACTGTTCTGAGGTATTTGCTTTAATGCCTTATTTTTCAGTAAATTGGCTGAATCCATACTATAAAAACTAGACATCTCTTGAGACAATATTGTCCTAATAAGTACCAATTTCTTAAATAGGTAACACTTGCACGTAGAAATTTCTCCCTTCTGAAAATGAACTACTCTCCAAACACACAGCTCATCCAGACAGTAGCCTTGTGTATCTTACTTTATCCAGTGCTGTACTGGTGACATTAATTCAATGAGGAAACCAGAATGGGAGCCTGCTAATTATTTTTCATGTTTGATTTTCTTCTCTATGAATTTAATGTAAAGATGGTTATGTTAAGCTAATTATACCTTGGCTTTTTATTTTCTGCTGCCGAGTGAAATCATGTAGAAGGTTTTTTTTTTTCTTTTCCCTGAAGAATGGAACATTTGACCACAATTACCATTTTTTACATTAGATAGAGCACCTTGCTGTCAAGTACCACAAGTGATTTATTAGTACATAGGGCACACTGAGAAACAGTGTCTGACTAGCCAGTGGGACATAGTAATTACACAACACAATACATGCAGAATCAAATTATGTTTGATGTTTAATATTAACCCAAAGTGCAAAATAAGACTTAAAGCAAATGAACAAAAAAATCTTCAAAAAACGAAAGCCCAAAAGAAAACAGAGACCAGTTAATTGCTGGGATCAGTTTTCATCTTACAGGAAAACTGTGCTGAGCAGAGTGTCCAAGGCAAGGGAAGTGCTGCTTTCTGCCCTTTTGCATTCTGCTGTCCCTGGCTATCCTCCTTCCTCTGTCTGTCTCTCTGCACATATGTGCCACCCACCTAAGGAAACAAATAGAAATGACTGGTCCCAGTGTGGCACTTCGATTCTTCAAGTTGATTCTGACCAGGAGATCTCTTGTGTATAATAATAGGTTATACACACACTCGAGACTTGTGCTTCAGTCAGTGTGGAGGGCACATGCTCACCTGCTGGCACAGAAGCACTATCATCCACTAAGCTCTCTTTAGTCACGTGCTGAGCACCTCTCATCTGAAAAAAAGGATTCTTAACAGCCACGGCTGAAGATGTTTCTGACTCATATAATGTATTAACAGCAGGGATGAAAGAGTTAATTCATTTTCCATCCATAATTTTTTTCTTTGTAGAACCGATTTGACACAGTCTAGTAGGGTGCTGTTACTGAAAAATTGAAGCACCAGGTGTGATTAAATAAGATCACACGTTTCATTCCTTCTTTAATTTCACATCACCCTTCAGCAGCTGTATCCCTTTGCTTTCCTATAGTTGGAGAATGCATTGCATTTACAGCACGCAGCTTGCCGCATTGGTGGCATGCCCCATTGGGCTGTTGTGAATCAAATCTGTTTGTGCACACAAATTTTTTATTGTTTGATGGACCAAAATTATTAATCTGTTTACTTCTCAAGAAGTAAATGCAGACAAACCTAGCGAGATTCCTCAGTATTTCCAGAGGTTCATGCATGCAGCAGAACACGTTTCATTCCACTGCAAAGAGAGTGAAAAGGTAAAGTGTAAATACAGCAGTGGACTTGGGATCCTTTTTCTATTCTTACCAAGATAGGTCTATAGGATCTGAAGTCACCTGCTTTTCTGAGATTTCATGGCCTGCCACTGACACAACAAAGCTGAACCACTGCCTTCCTGGCCACTGCAGAGCAGCAATACTGGCACGGTGCACAGACTATAGCCTTGTCCCTTTGCTGCTGGGTCAGAACGGTGGCACTGGGGCCACAATGTCTATTTGCAGTTAGAACGTGATGCTACAAAAAGAAAATGATCAGGTTTTTAACCTTCCATTGCTTTAGAATAGTGTTCCTATGAAAAACTGAACTGGATTCTTAGAAGATTGCTGGTAGTTATTCCAGGTAATGTTTTCACTTCCAGTCTCTGACTGGCCTCACTTCCCAGCCAAAAGCAACTCAAACCAAAGATATTTATCCTTTTATTTTTTTTCAGTCCTCAGAGGAAGAGGGATTTTCTTACAATACTCTTGACACTGTTACCCGTGGTAAAAAGTTTGTGCAGGTGTGACAGTGCCCTGGCCTGAGATGTTCCTGTGCAGCTCTGCCATAATTAATCTAAAGAATGGAAGTCTTGGAATGGAAGTGCATCAGTATATGATCTGATGGATTACCATTCTGTGGTGTCAGCTCCAAGGCATACAGTTCCTGGGAACACAGGTTTGGGTGTTTCTAAAGAGGCCTACTGCTGTAGCTTTGGCTTTTTTTCTCCTCCTGTACCTCTGGAGTGGTTTTTATCCTGATTTCCTGCTGCATTCAGTGGTGGTATCACACATTTATACAGCTATGATGTTTCATGATAAAATATGGTAACACTTCTCAACAATTTTGAGCAGCATTTGCCTGTTGCCTACTTATAAATGCAGGTATATGGCAGTCTTGCCTGTGGTCCAGCACCCCTAGCCCCCTGTATAAACAGCCAGTTTTTCTTGCCGAAGACTTGTCAAAAATGCATCCATCATAATTAAACAGATGAAGTAAAGAAGTAAAATTGTACCTGAATACCAAGCTCTTTCATTCCCAAGTGAACAGAGTTTTGTTTGCTGTAGCATTATTCCCACATAAAAGAAAAAAACGCCAGGGCAGGGTGACAGAAGGATTTTGGTGGTTCTAGGGATGCTTCTGGGTCTGCGTTTGATTATAAATTATGCCTGTGAACACCTGTCCCTTCTTAAATTTGATCTTGAAAGCAGCATTGGGACCAGCTCATTTGATGTCTCCTTTTTTAAATCGAGGTCTGCAGATAAAACTGGCTGCCTGTAGTGCAAGGCTGTCCTTAAAAGTGAGCTGACATTTATGCAAACTTGACTTAGTTCATGCAGGAAAAGACACTCTTTGATCTGTGAGAGGACAAAAAATAAAACTCCATAAAACTCCAAAGGAAACCATTTTTCTTTTCTTTATGTTAGTAGACCAGTCTTCATGGAGATGGAGGAAGCTGCTCTGACCTTCCTTTCCCTGTGCGATAGAGACTGAGCATGACTGTTTCATCATAAGTGAGGCCAGTATCAAATCAATGGTTGGAACTAACTATGCCAGTTTCGGCATAATTATTGCCATATGCAGTGTGCTGTGTTTTCTGCAAATACTTCTATAGTGACTCTGAGTTGTCTAAGATTTACTGCTGTTAACACAAACAGGATTATTTCTTAACTGCGTATTCACATATACACAAAGGAAGTGTTTCAAAAGGTGAAATTATATTTAAGTATTTTTTTCTTATTATGCTGAGGATTTTTTAAATTATCTTTTGAGCTTGCAGCAAAGGGCTTAGGAAATTTTTCAGGTTCTGAAAGTTACCCAGTAATGTCAACGTAAAGTATTAAAACATCCAGTGTTGACCCCTTTCAGAAATAATGAGGTTTAAAAAGAACCCACATTTTGCTCTGGATGTTTTTTGGAATTTGAGTCTTTCGGCTATTCTTGGTTTCAGGCTGAAGCATTAAACCTTGTTAAAAAACCAAAGTAGACATTTTCATGCCATTCCCTGGTTTGTGGAGCTGTTGCTTTAAGGGAAATGCTAGAGTAATATTGGGAAAGTTGGCAGGAGCCCTTACTCCTCCTGCCAATGCAAAGCAGGATGTTATTTTCCCTACTGCTTTTCCCGTACCCCTTCTTTTCTTTAGGTGGATGAACTTCTCTTTTTTGCTCAAAAACCAAATGCATTTGCCATTGGTGCTGCTTTTCCAGCAAGGTCCTTTAATGCTGCTCTTTTCCTCTCCACATGCAAAGCAGCCTTTGCTCACACCTGCTGTGTGATAGGATCCTTCTCCCTGAGGAGAGCACAACATCTGTTTTGTTTCCTCAGTGGAGAAAGAGAAAGACACTCTCAAGAAATTCTCCTCCTTTCCTGCTTGCTAACAACAAAAGAGATTTTAAAGCATTTGGTGTTTCTGGAGAGAAGAAAAAACAGTGGAGCCCTAGACAGGAAAAAACCAGCCATGGAAAAATAAATTGAACATAATTTGAGCTATAATTAAAGGTCTTAACAAGAAGCCAAACTGCCAAGTTGGAAAGAAAAATGTGCATCTTCAAATAAAGTACCTTTATGGAAGGTTGTGCTTGGGGTTACAGTGTAGGACTGCCATTCAGGAGGACATCTTGGCTGTATTTCTGCTCAGGGCTTTCTGGGTGATACCAGATCGGAAACTTAACCCTTATTTGCCCTGATGGTCCATATGTAAAATTTGGTGGTATTGTGAGTCTTAGTATTTCATAGTGCTTGTAAGCACAATGAGGTGATAGAAGTTATTTAAACAGAAGCTGCCGTGGCATTGCAGTGATGGTAGCTTTTTGTTTATTATGTTGAAAAGAGTTCATATCCTTTAAAATGTTAGAAGGATTGTGAAACTGTATATAATTGTATCCTTGAGGAATCTGTTTGTTATCATAGTGTAACCTGCAGCTTCAGTAAGGGGGTCTACTTCAGAGTGGGCTAAAAGTTGAAATAAAAAAAGAGTGTTTTGCAGAGAGTGTCATAGAGAAGGACCTTATGGGATGCCTGCTGATGCCATCCATGCGTGCTGCATGTGACTTTGAAAGCAGCAAATTTTGTTACATGCAATCTGCTTGCTAGTTAGAAGCTAAACTGAAACCAAAGGCTCTGAGTTGAGCTGTCTGTGATCTGGATGGCGGGAAGATTCATGTCTGTGAGGGTGCTTCTGCTGTGACATATAATAGGAAGCTCACAGGCTGCACAATGTGATCAGTGGGAGAGTAGAGCACTCCTGCTGCTGCCTGGAAAACCCACATGTGCAGCTTTAAGCTACTAAATAAGCATTGCAACCTATGGGTGCTCCCATTTGTGATATGGTTAGAGCTGGTGTCTTACAGATGGCTAGTTCCATCATTCATAAATTCTTGTACCCATATGAATAAATTCACAGATTTTTATCTTTTAAAGGTGACCCACAACTCTTTAAACTCTTTTATGTTTACAGTTGAATAACTCAGCCATTCTGACAACATTACCAATTTGCATGAAGCAAATCTGGATTTTTGAGACAAATGAAAAGTCTGTAATGCGCTGTGACTTCCTTCTGCAGTACAAATCAAAATAAATCAAAGTTATTCTCTCTTCTTCTCACTACTAGTATTAAAACCAAATCAGCATGGAAATGTGCTAAGAGGTAAAGTAAGATGTGAATTTTGGTGGCATCTTGGTTTAATCTTTTTGTAGCTATATTAGCAAAAATGCACATTCCTTGGTGGTTATTGTGTGTTTGAAGGGCCAGTACAAATTACATTTTCAGAAGTATCAAAATAGGAGATAGTTGTTAATAGTATTTCAGGACTCTTTCAATTCACCAAGTATATTCTTTGTATATGTTTCTGCAGATCAGTGTGAATGTTCTTCTGTATTTAAAAATTCACCTAACAATTTCACAACCTGATAGCAGTCTTGCAACTTGGTATTTATCCTAATCTGATGAATTTGGGGCATATGCTGTGGTTTAAGATAGAATAGTCAGGCTTTTGGGTCCATTGGCTGTAACATTTCCACAGGAGGCTGAACTTTGGGCCATTGGTGACAGTTCTGTCCCTTTTCCAATGTTCACTGCGATACCCATATACATTTCCCAAATCTACCATTTTCTTCCATTGTTACCTCTGTTCGTTAATAGAGGAAAACACCAGATTTCCACCACCACCGTCTACATGTCTGTTGCTGAGGTCAGTGTATCTTGTGGATAAGCAGCAAAGAACTATGGAACAGAAATGCTTTTTAAAAAAGTAACAACCAAAGAAACCTTGACTACTGGAAACAGAAAATTCAGAGCTTAACATTGGTTGACTTGCAGCAGAAGTAATGAAGTGTGAAATGTGCTATTCCCAACCAGTATGCCATGCTGCTTTAATTTACAAAATATATAATTATGTAACATTAACATTCTGGTACATCAGTCTTTGATGAAAATTGAAATGAAAACAGACAAATACATGAATCTATTTATAAGACAATTATTGTAATAGTGGTGAATAAGAATACAAACTTAAATAATTTTCTTTATTTTAAGATTATGGCTTTAAGATCCTTTGATTTTCTGCTCTGGTAAATATTCACATGCTTTTGCAAACCAACTTAGTTTAGTAAACCTTTAATAAACACTTGTTGAAGTCCTTCCAGCATACTTCTAACTTTATCTGAATCCTCTGAGTGTAAGACCAGGGATCTGCTTAAAGATCTGCTTTCGAACTTCAGGGATAAACTACATGTGAGATTGTTTTTCCCAGTCAGACCATAGTCCATTTAGACCAACATTCAGCCTTTGGCAGTGGCCCGAATGAGCTGGTTAACCAGATGTACAATGCTACAGCAATTACAGTGAAAAGCACCACATCCCATCACTCCAGGCATCTGTGTTAACCACAGTGTTGTTAGAATAGGAGATGCCCTTTTATTTCATTTGCAAAGAGATGACAAATGTTACTATTAATGGTTCCCACTATATAATTACAGAGGAAGAGGAGAGAATCCTTTCCTTATCTTCTGCAGGCAAATGTCTCCTCTGAGATGCTGTGATGTCCCAAATTGACCTACTGTGCTTGTGGTGTGGTCCAAGTATCTTTTATTTAAACTGTTTTTGAGAAAATCCACTGAGTCTGGATTGCTCAGGAGACTCTTAGTGGTCTTTGTTGTTATTTTCTTCCATGTAGCTGAGGCCAGAAGTAAAGAGATGAGTAAAATCAGATTGGATGGTTTAGGAAATGAATATGCTTTTCTAACATGCCCACTAATGAACCAGTCTCCCCATCACAAACCTGCCACCAGGGCATTTGCTGTCCTCAAGAGGCCAAGTAACTCACGTTCCAAGACTAGTCAACCCTTCCTGCTCCTTCAATATGATGTTTCCTCTTATGGTCTGTTCAGGAGGCTAGGAACTGCATTGCTTGGTGTTTCTTTTTTGCTCATACCTTACAGTTTTTTTCAGCTGAGAATCAGGCTTTGTTTTGTTGTGGTGTTTTGGGTTTTTGTTTTGTTTTGTTTTGTTTTTCCCAGAAGATGTGTATTAAAAATCAGATTAGCTTTCATCTTTCTACTACTTGATAATGATTTATACAGAGCCCATAGACAACCTAGGGGATACAGAGTGCATATGCACAGTCTGTTTGGGTCAAGAGATGACCTTTCCGAGTTCCTGTCTCAAGAGCAAGCAGAATTGTTTAGTCTCTGGGATGCTAACAGGGCAGTGCTGAGAGACAAACTAATTTTGGTAGCTTCATGCAGAAAAAAACCCTCCGAAACTTAATGACCTTCTGTAGGGGAAAAAGGCTTTAGGCATGAAGATACAAACAGAAATCAACAAGATTGTAATCTAGGGAGTGGAGAGAATACAGAAAAAAAACCCAACTGGAATACACTGTATATTTGAGTTAACTAAAAGATATTATTTTGACATAGAAGCACAGTTGGCAGAGCAGGTAAGATGTTTTTCAGCATACCGCATCACTGTATTTAAAACACAGCTCTTGATCCTTCACAAAGAATGAAGCAGGATTTTTATTAAGAAATACGTAATAGTTATAGATGTTGCACATCATCAAAGGCATTGAATCAATGCAGCATTAAATTCGAAGGGTTGTTAAATGGTATATTATAAGCAGGAGGAAACTGGGGAACATAGTAGGAGGTTATACTGAATTTGGGGAAGAGGGGGTACGTTTCTGACAAGAGCAACAAGAAACTGATGTTACTGAGATTATGCTGAGGAACATCGTCAGACTTGTATGTTTTTGTGGGTATAATACTTGAAGAGGTAGACTGGTTTAAAAAACAACATTCTGTTTAGAATTTTTTTATGAATGTGTAGTTTTCTTACATGTACAGATTATGTCAGTGTTCATACAACTGGATGGCAGCATGGCACGGGCATGTTTGGGAACAGAATTGTTCTCTCTCACCTTGGACCACAAAGTTTCTTAGCAAAAAAAGTCTAGGTCCAATACTAATGAAAACCAGATATACCAGTTTTCATGGATCATGCAGTCCATCCCTTTGCACCAAAACAAAATCAGTGCATAGAATTCATAGTCCTATCTGGAAAACGGATAGTTATTTTTAGTTGGCAATATTAATGGTTTGATAGCATATCACAAATGTCAATTATACAATGACCTATTATCGTGCTAATTGGACATATCATATAGCAACCATACAGTTGCTGGAGGACATGATAAAGGGATGGTAACTTACTGAAATTAATTCGTATGTCACCTGCCCCTGGCCCATGCACTTCGGTGGTGACCAAGAGAAATAAGCTTATTCTTACAGAGATGGTAAGGCTGCAGATCTTCAAGAGTACAAGCCTGTGTACTGATCCTGAGTATTTGAGTCATCTCTGAGAAGAGGAGATTACATCGTTCCTGTACCACTTCAAGGTCTCTGATATTTGAGGTTGTCTTAATGCAGAGACTGGGACATTGTGCCAAAGCAGCTACTTGGAGAACGAGTTGCTGTGGGACTTCTCTAGCTGGTGTTCCACATTAGACAGGTGGTGCTACCTCTTGCTGAAACTCCCACTGTGCAAAAGGCTGACATGCTTTGGACTGACACAACAATAATACCAACTTTTTATTATATATGTGCCAAAGGATTTCAACATATCCCTGAGCTAGCTCAAGTCTTTCTATGTTCCATTTAAGAAATATTGACAAAATGGGCTACATTAGCACTCAAGTCATTAATATATAACCTATAAAAGGACCTGGGCAAAAAAAAATAAATAAATGAAAAACTCTAAACCAAACCTATTTTCTGCTCCTATGCTCCTTCTGCTGGTTATGCAGAAGCAGTAAACAAGCCCTATTCCCTGAGCTGTGCTGACAGCACTGATGATGGTGGTGCACAAATTAGGAGGTAAACAAAAAGCCATGTTAATTTCAAGCTCCATTAGAAACACAGGCGGTAAAAAAAAATCAATGTCTCCCAAACAGAAAAGGTCAAAATTGGTAGAGAAAGAAAGTTAGTTTTCCGGTAGGTATAAGACTTTTTAATTATTATTATTTCTTTTAAATTGGGTGTAAGCAAGAAGAAGCTACTGGTCAGTGTCACGTTAACGACCAATATACTGAAAATAAACAGCTAGCAAAAATTGTTTTTAAAGAAAAATATACTCAGCTTTGGCTCTGGTTGAAATTCTTGTACTTAAAGGCTAGTTTCTATTTTAAATTTTGCTCCTAGGTTCTGTGGATATTCGGTTACATTTATAATCTTGGCATGACACATTTGAGGGATCATTCTTTTGAAAAGTGTAATCATCAGTTTTCACTGTTTTCTCTTGGCATAGTCTATTCTTGGATCCAAATCCTTGGGGCCTGTTAGTTTAAACTTTAGGCTTTGTTGTGCATCCAGTTTAAGTCTGGAAATACATGTGTGTTATTTTGTTATGAAGTCGTCTAGCAGAGGATGACAGGAAGAACAAATCCTGCTTTATATGTTTTCGTTTTATTGTAGTGTGTCACCTTTAACTCCACTAACATTAAATGTTTATTACTTCATGTGATCTTTGCTTTGCATATTAAACTAAATTTCATATGGCCATGTTAAATTATGTATGGTGATGGAGTTCTGCGGTATGGTTTGGGAACCAGTTCTTCAAATGTGAATGCATATGCAAAACCTATGGAGTATAAACACCACAGAGTATGACCTTACAAAGCAAAGTTACTCGCTGTCTAAGTGTTTGAGGAACTGGTGGTCTTTGCAGCCACAGATGTTCTGAAAATTATTATTCTTACACTTACTAATTATAAACCTGCTATAGTCATACGTATTTAGTGTAACCTCTTTTGATCAAGAGCAGCGTTGGGGACAAGACTGTTAATACTTCTTCATTCTCCAGCACCAGCTAGTCAAAGCATTTTACTAATACTTATTAGTGTTCATCCCTGTGTAGTAGGCAATATTCCCCTCTACAGAATAGGATCAAGACACAGGGAATTTGAATACCATGTTTTATGCATAAAAATGTATTCATGTGATATTTAGATTGGTTTGAAACCGTTTTCTACCAAAGTATGGTCAATATTTTTGTAGCAGAGTCAGGATCTCTGTGGTAGAGAGCACATCTAAGAGATATAAAGTGATCCCAGCTCAACACATTTCCTTCCAAACAGCTGCATCTCCTCATTGTCTCTTCATCTCATCCCTAAGACACAGCTTGCACTTCTAATTGTCATTCCCTTCAGTGGACATTAGCATGCTTGTTAAATTGGCCATTTGCGTCCCTGAACTCCCCTGCCTGTCCAGTGACTCACTCAGAGCTGCATTTTGCATGCCTTCGGGGAGCATGGAACAAGTAATCTCTGTACTTTCCGCTTCTGGTCCTAAAACTGTTGTGCATCAAATTCAGTCCTTCCTTATTGCTTCATTTACCACTTAAAACTGCAGTTGTTGTGAGAAAAAAGTGACTTCTAAAGAGGAAGAAGTCTAAAAGGATGTTCTTTCCTATGGATTCCAACATCTTTGTTTTCTTTTGGTTTTACAAGTTACCAGGTGCATTTTTCCTCCCTGGCTGTGCTGTCCAGCCAACCTTACCTGCCTGCCTCCTGTTTCTTAACACAATCACCACCAAAAGACACTTACTCTACCTGACAATACTGTAATTAGGGCATGAAGGTCGTGTATAGAAGTCAGTTTGCCCATCCGTAGTTGCACTGGGAGTACATTGCTAAAGCAGTCAAATCTTGTTTGGGCAGGAAAGTAAGCAGTAGTGATTTGAGGCTGTGTAGAAACCTGATAATGTTGAGTGCCAGTTTTCAAAAGTTCCTCTGATCTGTTTATTTTCATGTTCAAGTTTCAGCTCTCTAGGTTAATGATCACCCGTTTTGAGAACATGACATATTTATTTATTTCAGAAAATGATACCTTTTGTCTCTCTAGAATAGGCAATGTTGTGTTCTGTCAAAACTTCAGTTGTAAACAGCCACCCGTCTGCAAGTCTGAGGCCAAATACTGCCCCTTGAAAGCACGAGAAGCTAACTTCAGTGAGTTTTGGAGTTTGGGTAGCTGGTTTTTTGTGTCTGTCTGATAATAAATTATTAACATCTTGTTGAAAAAGATCTTGTGAAACTAGACTTCGTGACATCTAAGTAGTAATTATTTCAGTGAAGCTTGAGGGCATACAAAGTGCTCACCGTTTACTACTACAGTGAATTCTTTCACAAGGCTTTCCTCTTTTGCAGCACAATTAATTTTACATTTCATTTACTGACATTGGCATGCACTTAGCTTTATAATATTAGTTAAAATTGGTTTATGATGTCAGTCTTATTTTTAGCACACTGAAAGCAGGGGAATAATTGAAGTGTGCTGTTGTACAATTTAGGACTTGTGGTGGACTTGGAGAGATGAGGATGTGCCATTCCTGCTTCAGTCAGCCTAGAGGGAATAGCTTCTCTTTAACATTTCATTGTAATCTTTCTGATGATACCTCAAAATGTCAGCTTGTGCCTCATAGCTTAAGTTAAGTTCCCAAAATAACTTCTGATGTACCTCAGAAGTTTAAAAATTAAATCTCAGTAATATACAGCAATAACATTTGAATTGAAAGGCTGTTGAAGTTCAGTATATAATTTATTTTGGTTTAGTTCTTTTTCCAGTTCTAAGTTGTCTCCTTTATGTTAATACCAATGAGTTGGCTTTATAGGCTGCTACAGGATACTCTGCTGGTCATGCTGAAAAGCTTTACCAGGTTGTGATGTTTGTAATATTCTAGTGAGGTCTTAGTAACTTTCCAGGATGAAAAGGAATTAGGAAGTATTTTGTCTGGAATTGTCTTGCTTTATACTATAGTGCTTTGGTTCTAAAATGCCTGTTTTTCTAATGGAAGTAATTTTTAGCTTTTCGACAAAATAGAATGTGTAAGGTCAGTAAAGCATTGATTAAAATCTGCTTTGAGGCTCACACTGACTTCCACAACCTTCCTTAAATCTTGTGATGACTTGGAGAAAGGGACATTCATAAATGTTTCCTATCAGGAGTGATGCTTCGTCAGGAGTTTGAAGGAGAAAGAACACTCTGAGACATCTACACGTGAATGGCATCGTACTTGACTTGCCTTCAGGGAAAATAATGCTTGTAGATCATAAGGTTGACTCCATCTTTTGAGTTTATGGAACATTTGCCTCTGTGTTTGCTTTTCCCTACAAGATAAAGCAACCACAGGGAAGCACTGAAAGTCACTGTATTAGGATGCACAACACACAGAGCTCAAAGAGCAGTAAGACCTTCGTCAGCCAAACGAGTTGGTCCACGTGCTAACCTGACCTTACTCGCACTTTTGCTGTTAGAAGAGTAGGTCATTTGCCAGAGGCATTCTGAACTCTCACTATGAAACAGTTTTTCTGCTGTGCTTATATCTGAAAGCTATCTATTTTTATTGCTGTCCCCATCTGAAATATTTCAGGCTAATGAAACAATATGATTGTTTTTATCTCCAAAGTATTTCATTTTTACTGAAGAATATCATACAGAAGAATGCAAATCTAAATCTGAGTGGTTATGTCTGCTAAGCTGCTTTTAAAAAATGAATTAGCTTAGTAAAGAACTGTCAAATACATGCCGAACATTTTCTGAGGATCGCTGATTGTGAAGTTTTGTTAAACTGCACTTTCTCCAAGCATGTACAAACATAGCAACATTTGCAAATCATGAAGCTGTGTCTTTTTCACAGCTGAAGCTATTATGAGACTGCAGGCAGCATTCTCATTCCCTCTCTTCCCCTTCAAAAGCTGAACATCATCTTGTAAATGTGAGGAAGGAGTAAGCATGGTGCTTAATGGGACTGACTGCTTAAGAAATAGGTACTATTTGCCATTTTAAGCATTAGCCAGCAATTAGGGTTTGCAGCTCTGAGTCTCATTCTGTTTTCATTAATGAGGTCATTAACAAAGATATGACACAATCTTTTCCTCCTGTTATACATGCAACTCAAATAAGTGAAGACTTTGCATATTTCCAGGCTAATATTACTGTCTTTATGAACCTGCCTCTGTGGTGCCTGTAAGCACAAGCAAAGTGAACTTCTGCAGTTTTCAGGAAACTGTCCCCCCCAAAGTGATTAGGAATCCTTTTCAGGTCTCACTCTTTTGTACATATGAAGTTCAAGCCACTTCTCTTTTGTTCAGCCCTTCTTAGGCTCCCTTCCTCCCTGGCAGCTTTTATGGACTAGTGAGGTCATTCCCCATTGCTGCAATTCCACCTCCCATCACCCATGTCTAAAAGATGGTATGCACCTATCCTCTTCCTTGGTAAGAGCTCCCTGAGAGCTACCACAAAGTCACCCCATGGTCTTCAGATCCCACCTGATGACTATCTTGCTGGCTGAAAGTTTGCCAGCATTTGAGCTACTGAAGTGTGCTGACTGCTTGCTGCCTTGCCGACCTGTGTTTCACTGTTTCCTTGTGTCTCTGCATCTGCTATGTTTGTTTTGTCTTTGGATATGTGTGCACTGCCTTCTGCAGCATGCTGTGGAGAAAAATAATCCAGCCAGGGAGTTCAGAGGAGTGTACTTGGAGGAGGAAAAGCTTTGTGCTCTGCTACTGTAGCTTCTTTTCTTGAGCCAGCTCATTTAAACTTGGATCACTGACCATACATTACGTTCTAGTGCACAGACTTTCTTTTTCTTTTGTGTTGGGAATGCACTTGGCATGAGGAGTAGGGGAATGGTTTCATTACTAATAGGTAGATACGTTTTCACATGAATTAGACAATATTTGTATACATTACAGAGCTGCCCTATAATGACAGGAAAAATCATAGAATCACAGAATACCAGGTTGGAAGGGACCTCAAGGATCACCTGGTCCAACCTTTCTTGGCAAAAGCATGGTCTAGACAAGATGGCCCAGCACCTTGTCCAGCTGAATATTAAAAGTCTCCAATGTTGAGGAATCCACCACTTCGCTGGGGAGATTATTCCAGTGGCTGATTGTTCTCATTGTGAAAAATTTTCCTCGTGTCCAGTCGGAATCTCCCCAGGAGTAACTTGTACCCATTACCCCTCATTTTTTCCATGTGACTCCTTGTAAAAAGTGAGTCTCCATCTTCATTGTAGCCACCTGTTAAATACTAGAACTCAGTGATAAGGTGTCCCCTAAGCCTTCTTTTCTCAAGGCTGAACAAACCCAGTCCTCTCTGCCTTTCCTCATATGGCAAGCTTCCCAGTCCTTTGATCATCTTCGTGGCCCTTCTCTGGACCACCTCCAGCCTGTCCACGTAGTTTTTGTATAGCAGGAACCAAAACTTAACACAGTATTCCAGGTGTGGCCCAGGGGCATAATGACTTCTTTATCTCTGCTGGTGACACCCTTGTTGATGCAGCTGAGCATCCTGCTGGCTTTCTTTGCCGCAGCAGCACACTGTTCACTCATATTGAGCTTGTTGTCCCAGGTCCCTTTCCACAGAGCTGCTCCCCAGCTGGGTATATCCCAGCCTGTGCTGTACTCTTGGATTATTTTCTCCCAGGTGCAAGACCTTACATTTGTCTTGGCTGAACTTCATAAGGTTCTTGTTAGCCCACTCTTCCAGCCTATCCAGGTCTTCCTGCAGGGTGGCTCTCCCTTCTGAAGTGTGCACTTCCCTACTCAGTTTGTTATCATCATCAGACTTCATCAGGGTATGCTTGATCCCCACTTATGAAGATGTGAAACATTGGAACTCACCTTTTCTTCACTGGTCTGCTGCTTGTGCCTGATCAGATTTGTCTTGCCAGGCCTCAGAACACATACGGTGTAGTTGTGAGTGCAGGCCCCCTCCCTTTCTTGCAGGTCTTACAATAATACAGTTATTAAGGGTATAATGTAACAATTTTAATTTCTCCACTGATGTTGCTGCACAAAGACCATTAGAGGACAATCTCTTAATGAAACTGCCAGTTTGGCGTTTCCCTGTCTCTTGGATGTTTTGGTAAATGTATTATTTTATAGAACATTTCTACTTTTTTCTCCTCGATGCTGTTCAGACTGGACGTAAGAAATGCCTAATTGCTCTGTGACATTGATTTTTCTTATTAGCATGCTAGAAAAGCGAGAGGGATGGACAGAATGCAAAAACTTGACATTTGAAGATATTTTCGAGATCTTTTAGCTATTGTTTTATATTGCTGTTATACCTGCCACCCCCTGGTGAGAATGGCTGCATGTGCATAGTAGAAGGCAGTGGCTGTCCTAAAGAGCTTACCTACTAACCAAAACAAATGGTAGAAGGCATCGTCTGAGGGTTGCTCCTTGAAGGATGAGGCACAGAGGCACCAAACCACACGCTTTAGGTTGCATGGGAAATCTGTGCTGGGACCAGAACTGAATGCCAGCTTGAAGCTCTTCCAGCCTCTGTTCCTGAGGAAAAATCCTCCTCTTAATGGTTTTCAGAACGCCATCAGGTAAAGTAATTCTCTGAGAATCCGTGTGGGCAAAAGCAAAAGCAGTGCTGAGCCTCATGGCTCCCTTCCTACCTCTGCACCACTTTCAGGAGCACTAATGAGACCTACGGGCCTTTTTCATCTGACCTATCCACTGAAGGCTGGAGGAAGATGTGATTTATTAGCTAGGAATGGGATGGATAGCATCATAAATCTCTTCTAGATGGCAACAATTAAAGTTGCCAGGGCTTTCTGCTTTGCCACATGGAGTCCACACGCGACTCTGACCAGATTTGACCTGCTTATTCTGCTAAATGAGGGTGTTGAAATGACCATCTGTATTTTATTAATAAGTGTATAAATCTGAACTATAAGGGGAAAAAAGATGAACTAGTGCTAGTATATCTGTGACATATACTTAATAATAAAACTTAAACTCCTATACAGCCTGATACAAATTACTTGCTCTACTGCGCCAGTTCTGCCACAGCTACACATTTCATTTTTGTGATATGTTCTGCAACTGCTCAGCTGGTAAGTGCTGAGACGGGAGAGTAATAGATAGATAGATGCATCTGGTATTTATAGAGGACTGTTTTAATGGTGCTAAAAAACTGATGTGCTCAGCGTTCCTTGCAGCTGCAGTTGCGTTTGTGTCAGTAATCCTATCAGGAGGGTTGCTGGTTTCCAGAGTAATTAGAACCCTGAAGCAAATAAACACCAAATGAATTCTGTTCTTTTGAAGTTATCTTTTTTCCCCTCTTTTAAATAGCCCTTCTCTGGTATAATTATGTACCAGTCATTATAACATTAAAAATCATTTTAAGTGAATGAATGCTATTTTTGTTGTTGTTCCTCGCTAATTATTATGAACTAATTGTAATTTAGGATAGTCTTCTAAAAATCTCGTTTCATTACAGAATAGCTACTGACTTAAAGTGCTTCCTGCCTTGATCCCAGGGAGAGGCAGCAGCTCCAAGTTGGCTTCATCTAAGCCGGTCTGGTGGCTTAAGCACGTGTGGGTGGAGTACAAGTTGTTGCTCAAAGCCATTTTGATAAACTCCTGCCCTTCTAGTGTTTAAGCCATAGGTTAAATATAAATTCACAATACTGTACGCTTGCCACCAGGGAAGTGATGACAGAGCTACTATATGATAATATAGGGAGGTAATAGCCTTCCTATCTGGCTTTTTGCGACTATGTCTAGGATAATACATTGAGCCCCGAGCAGCTCACTCCTGAAAAGATACTGGCAGGAGTTCAGAGGGCAATAACAACCCGTGAAGTCATCTGAGGAGGGTTTGACTCAAAGCTGTGGTATCTTCACCATTTATCTTGGTTATTAGTTTTGCAACATTTGTGGCTTAAGTCAGATGTTTTGGATTTGTGCTCATGTATGCTGAGTTATGGTGTATAGGCACTGGGTCATCATTGTGTAAACTCTTAGTCTGGTTTGCATTTTTTGGCTCTTGTATTTGAACAGGTTTCAAGATTAAACTATAGAATAATAAGGATCAGTTACAGCTACATAAGCAAGTATATATTAATTGACATTTACTAGTAATGAGGTATGAGAATGAAAACCCCACCCCACCTCAGATCCCAGCTTGAGTTTTTAAGATTGACTGTTAGAAGAGAAATGTCTTTGTACTCACAAATTGGGCACATTCAGCCCAGAGTTACTAGCACATAATAAACATGGAAACATCTAGTGACACTTTCTTTAATGTACTCATTCTTTAGATTAGAACCACAGCTTTTATAACTCAGATTCTTAAAATGCCTTTTATAATGTCATTTCTTAAACAACCTTAGCTTCTGTTGTCCTGTAATGGCAATTCTCTCCTGCTAAGAGGACCAAGACAGCGCAGTGCTCTGGCTGTAACCTGGCACATTCACAGAAATACCTGAGAGGGATGATGTGGAGATACTAAAGCTTCAGGTGGTTCAAATATGTCTAAAATGCTGTTCAAAGTGGAGTTCAGGAGATACTTTTATGGCATTGGCTGTGCTCAGGACTTCCTTCCTTTCCTCACCCCTCCTGTAGTTATTTTTGGGTGAGAGAGATTTATAGTGATAGGGCAAATTGCGATGTTAAATCTGAGCTCAACTTTCAAACCAGTCATCACTGAGCAGGGCCATATATACACAAATACATAGGGGAAAGATAAGCTAAATCTGCTAATGCTTTAAGTCAATGCATCTGTGATAGAGCACATAAAATCCTCTAAGGAGAATTACGATGTTGTGAGTTATGACTACTTTATGCTTGAATGAAAGCATCCACTTGTAGGTTTAAGGGACATAACCTCCTACACAGTGACTTCATTCTTTAGGGTGATTTACCTTAATTTTCCTCAGTGTTTCCATGTTTTGGATTGGAGCTCATGTATGCTGAATTTTAGTGTATAGACCTTGGGTCATCTTTTTCTGAACCCTGTATTTTATTCTGCCTTTTTTACCTCTTGGCTTTGAAAGGCATCTCCTGAGGAAAGAATGTGGTTTTGTGCTTGTGATACATCTCAGATGCTATTTAGATAATGGTTTCTTGACAAGGAGGTCCTTATGGGTTTTTTTCTAAGTCTTTTATTCCAATTGTGATAAATTTGTGCTGTATAACAGTGAAAATAAAACCCCTGTAGTTTCTTTTGAAATGGGCTTAGGAGTGTACCATCCAAATGCCTCATGCTGTCAGAGAAACCCTTAACACCTACTGTTGCACACACTTCTGCTGATCCAGGAGTTTTTAAGCAAGGAAAGCAAGATATGTTTCATAGATGCGTATCAGCCCCCAAAGGAAGAGGGAATCCATTTAGAGGAGAAAATTCTGTTTCCAGGAAAAAATGAAATTACTGCAGAAGGTCTTAAAATCTTGCAGTGGTCTTCCAGGCAGCAAATCCCGGAAAGATATCTGATCACAAATAGTACTGGTATGTCTGGTACAGGCTTCCTCTGACTGATATTTCAGTCAGCTAGATAGAAGTGAAGATAGAAGTGAAGCAGAGGTAAAGAGTCTAAATCATCAAAAAACCACACACTCACACATACATTATCTCTCATCTGAGAAAAAACAACTATAGCAGTTCAGTTAGGGTCACGGCAGGCACAAAAAACTAGTTTCCTAGTCCAGAGAAAAGTTAACAATATAGAAAAAGATGCTCTTAATTAATTTTTGCTCTCAACAACACATTAAAATTTGAACAATTTAGATGCAATTAATGGGACAAGAAAATAATAATAAAAAAAACCCAGACTGTCATGCTGTGCTCTTTGCAATTATTTCTTAATGCTAAGTAAACATACTGGTGAGAAAATTGTAATTTGTAATTATTGCACAGTGATAGAAAGAGCAGTGTGATGGCCAGTGCCAGGTAGGCCCTCGATGAATAAAACAGTTATTTATAGCATTATGCAGTGCTGCATTCTGCCAGTGTATAAAAGGAGCGAATTTCATATAGATTTAGTAAAAGACCATCATGCTGACCTGTTTGGATAGGGTTTTGGGAGATGGAGAAAGGAGAGGGGAGGGATTGCAATGTCTATCACAGAGAAAAAAGGCAATGAAATGCAACCCTCTTTTAATTAAAGGCTCCCACAAAGTAATTTCCCCCTTTAGCTTGTGATAATATGCTTTTGGCAGGAAGAGTAATGCGAACAAAACACTCTTCCTTATAAGCAAAATCAAGGAGGGCAGGCAAATTATATTCAGTACCAATTTGTTGGAGAATTTGTCATTTGTTTTTGAAGAGCGCTTGGAATTGGACAGCAGGAGCAGGGTGTTTTGCTTGTGCCTTGTGAATGGCAGCAGCAGTGGGGTTTGAAAACCTTTTAGAGGAGTCTGGGGATAGTCTCCCATGGGAAATTATGGAAAATACCTGTCAGTCTTAATGGAAACTCATCATTCCAAAAGGAGACTAATGTGCTCTTTGGAAATATATTTTATCAGCTTTAAGTCCTCTTTGTGGTAACATAAAATAGGTAAATAAAATCGAGGCAGTGAAATCTTATAAATGTCTCCCTAGCTTGAGGATTTTAAAAAAAGCTACACAAGTTCCCTCTGGATATGTGAACACAGTGTAAATAAGTACAAAAAATGTCTTTTTTTTTCGCTATTTTGATAATTTCTGATAGATTTATTCCTTACTAACTGCCCATTTGTGACCAGATTGAGCCAATATGCTTATTTCCATTTCCCAGCCTAACAGTGCTTTCAGTGTGAAAGAACATTTAAGGACGTATGGCCAGAAGAGGTGGGGCCCTTTTTTTTCACTACTGGTTAGATATCATTTTGGTCTGTATCCTCACAGGTTTTAGAGAAGTGCACCACTCTTCTTACATGGGATGGGAGAAAATACACAGCTCACGTAACTTAATTAGTATATTGTGTCTCTCATTGTAGGGTCTTCTGTGTAATATGCCCCCACTTTATAAAGGTGAAATGCAGCATCCCGTTGAGCAGAGAGGCTGAATGACCCTGAAGTGAGTCTGCAATTAGTGAGCAATAGTGAGGAGAAATCGTGCTGCATCTGACACACAATGCAGTGCTTTCCAGCCAGAAGAGACACATGCACAGTGCTAGGGAACAGCTGATGGCAAGCCTTTCTGGAAGAACAAGCTGTAACACAGCAAAACTTAATCAGTGCTGTCCTCCCTCTTTCCTGCTCTGTATGTCTTTATTTCTGCCTTGTGCATCTGCTGCTTCTACTAAAGACATGATTTTAGATGTTAATGTTTAAAACAGGGATCCTACAGAGGAGTCTTGCAGTGTGATGGGTTTAGGTGGCACTAAGGTTTAGGAAATGGCCAGAGGTTAGAGATGCAATAGTTGTTGTTACTGGCAAAGCTGTTAAAACTAGAGGGAAGTGGAAATGTAAAGACGTGAAGAAAGTCGTAAGTGCCATGCTGGTACCAGATTTTACTATCATACTGATAAGGGTAGGATTCAGTGTGATAGACTACCTTGGAATAATTGGCAACAGAGTCCTTTTCTTTGATCTGCTGATCCATTTTTGGTCCCTCTTCTTGAATAATCTCACCATAAAAAAACAACCAACCAACCAACCAGCCAAACCAAACCAAAACAAAACAAAACAATTCTGCTCTTAATCCTGTGATTCCAGAAGCAGGTAAGTTGCTGTTGTTGGGCTTGTCCTCCAGCCAAGTTGAAGAAACATGCACTCGCACGTGAAAAGCAGGGGGTAGGAAGGCTGGTTCTGACAGCAACTGTAATAAACCACCTAATCTTTCTGAGTCACAGCTCTAACAAGAATTAAGCAGTGGATGTGTCCCACAGTAATACCAGCTGGGGTTTTCTCTAAGGCTCTAGACAGATTTTCACTGCAGAATTAGCTCAAGATCCTCTTCTCTAACTAGTATAACTCTAGTGAGAGTGGCCCCAGTGCAAATGAAACCTGAGGTGCTTGTGTCTGTTATAACTTCTGGGGTCACATGAAAGCATCTTCAGTATTACTGTAAATACTCAGACATCCCTGATGGAAGGGCTACAATGCTGTCTAGTTGTTTGCATGTGTCACAAGGTGACAGCAGGGATTGCATTACATTTTTAGGAATTGCTGCAGTTCTGGTAGGCTCTAGTGGCTGCCCTTTCTGTTTCCAGAGGATACTCAGTCACACTGAACTGGAGACAGCTGTTACAGCAGAGGTTGACCTCCTTTTCAGAGATTCCCCCTCTCCCCAGCCCTCCAAGATGTGTGCAGTCTGGCGGTGAGGTGACTGCGTGTTTGGTGGAGTGTGAACCAACCTTGAAGAACCTCTTCAAGCAACCATTGCTGCTGCTTTCATTGCCACCCTGAGCCTGGTGATCCCTTTGTGAATCTTTAATACTGATCTACAGTACTTTGGTTGGGTTTTTTTTGTTAGATCAAGAGATATTCTGACCACCCTTCCCTCTCAAGGGAAGAGAGGACAGGCATCCCATCTGAACCCTTAGTAGAACCTTCTTCCCATTTCTTGTCTGTAGTTCTTTCACCCTACTATTGCAGCTGGACTTCTGGCCTAGTGCCTCGACATACTAGTCATCTGTCCATCTGAAGCTGTTACCTTATTCTAAGTCAGTATTACCACATCCATCATCTGTCATGTCCCTCAATTTCCGCACTTTTATGGACACTTGGCTTGCATCTGATTTTTGTGAAAGGTGTTTCTGTTCTACATTCTATTTGTATTCAAGTGTTCCGAGAACTGCTGGTTCCTCTGACAGGGGCAGAGGTATTTCTAGCCATCTACCAGAAATACCAGAGGAGCAACGTACAGGGTATCTCCTCCACCTGAAAGTCATCTTGCAAGTTCTAGAAGTCCTTTTAATAGCACATCTTCTTTTTTTTTTTAATGAGCCTCATTACACCTAATTTGTTCAGCTTTTTGTGAGCTGCCATATGGCATCAATGGAAAACTGGTGAAAATGTATTTATCATCTCAAAAAATGTATATGAAGATGTCAAACACATCATTAAAAACATTCTCTTTAGGATGCATTCTTACCACTTACTTGGAGCTTCTAGACCAAGTCTTATCAGCTGGTTGGCAGGGAATATCTTGAAGATGTATGTCACAAGTCAGGATAAGATAAGAAGCAAGTGTATCAATAGTGCTATTTCAGGTATCACAAACTAATTCTGAGCTCTTTGAGATCTTGAGTGAAATGTTTCATCCTTATCTCCTATGAAAATCTTACCACAGAGGAGGAAATGAGGCACAATGGTGAAGTGTTTCTTTCCTCAATGCTGTAAGTATGCAGCCAGGACATAGTACAGCCTGGGTTTTTCCCACCGAACTTGCATTACACACCTGGAGTTGGGAGATGAGAAACCCTTTTCAATCCACCATTTCATATAGGCTTCCAGAGGGCAGTTCAAATTTGAGGCAGTATTCATCCTCCTCTGCATATAAAGTAATCAGGTTCTAAGCTTATGAAGGCATTTATTTAAATGCTATCAATTTGGTGGGATGGAGCCAGCCTATAAGATCTCGCTCTGCAGCCTGGTAGAATTTGCTTGGACAAGAATTTGGCTTCCAGGGAGTGAAGAGTTATGTGGAGAAGCGAGGCAAAGCTCTCTTTAGAAGAAGTCCTTGCTCCACAGCTCTCACTTTATGAAAATGTTTGATACTGTTCCTCCTTTGCTCTAGACTTAGGTCACTCATTTCTCTGGTTAAGCACTCTTCCTAAAAATTAATAACATAATTCATTCTCCATTCATTAAATAAGGAAACTTATAGATATATTTTTTGTTCCCTTTGCTGTGAATGTTACATAAATTCATCTGTGAGGCCAGGCTTGGAGCAGGTCTAGTCAGCAGCTGCTTTCAAGTGCTCTCTACCTAGCATCGTAGACATGTCTATGGCAGCAGTAAGATCCCCATCACAACTTTCCATCTAACACAGCAGTGGGAGTATTTAGTAGATAGGCTCCAGTTCTGAGATGTTTCTGTAGCAGTTTAAGGTCATCTGGGTAGAGGTTGCTGCAGCTTCTCCTCCCCAACTTCATGCAAGTTCCTAACTCTTCTCCTGGGACTCATACAGCAGCATGGAGAACTGATTTACTGAATTGGTCTAGCCAGAAACCAGTCATTTTAATGACTACCAAAGCATTAATGTTTTTGTGCACTGAGACAGTTGTCATTCACATTAGTGCTCTTTGCATCATGCAGAAATGTTCTCACCTTCTCCGTGCACACAATCACACATGGTTGTTCATGTTCCATCTGTAGTATGGAACTGTAGTATGTTACTAAGAGATCTGACTTTCTGGTCTGTATTTCCACCTTCCTCTGAGCAACAGTACTGCAGAAAGCAGAAGGGCCTGTACTTTTTGAAAGGTAGCATCTTTTGTATCTGCGTTTTCAGGAATTGGTGCAAAAATTCCAGCTCTGTTTCCAGAGCTACCTGCTGCACATGCAGGGTATTGGTGAGGGAATGCCGCATGCCAGATTGGACTTGCTTGCAGGTCTGCACCAATATATTTGCTGTGGGACTGACCTCATGTTGGGTCTAGTGGACCCAAACGCCAGTGATGGAGTTGCTTGCCCACGTACATGGGGAGTGCTGTCAATTCGGTTTTCTCCCTGAGGGTGCTCTGTATCCCCAGTTTGTCTTGAGGCAGACAGGGTAGGTCAGCTGCGGGTCCTGTCCATGGAGAAACAGGTCGAGGTCTCTTCCCAGAGGAAGGCCAGGCAGTTCAGTGGTTCCCTCCATCCACAGAGGGCTGTGTCAGTTGGTGTGGATGAGATGTGAACAGACGGAAGAGTGAGTGCTCCCTGGGGCAGGTCACCAGGCAGTGCAGACCTAGCCTTCATGTGGGTCTGCTATGGTAGGGTTAAAGACAAATAGGTAAAAGGTCTTTCCTTGTATATTTAGCAACTTTTTGCTGGTGATAAGAGGACATTTTAGGGAGGGGACTGCTTTCCTGTACCCATCCCCATCATACCAGAGCTCTACCAATGACTTTAGTAAGAGCTATTCACCGTTAGAGAGTGCCTTTCCTCTTTGGTGATGTTATTTAGCACAGGTTTCAATTAAACAAGCAGGCCAGGGAAAATAGGGGGTGGTTGCCTAGTAACCAATTACCTTGAGATCTGGAAAGATACAGCGGAATTAGGGGTTAATTTTTGCAGGTGAAAGTAGAAATGTCTGGGGATGTAGGTGGTGGAGGTTTTAAGCTAGAAAGATCTAGGACATGTTCAGAGAAGAAGTGGAGTTCCTACTGGGTTCTCTCTCCAAATAACAACACAAGAAGAATTGTGTTTGTTTAGTTAAAATCCATGCTGATGGAAATTTAGAGAGAACACAAACATGATCACTGTTTGAGGGTGCTTCCTTGTGTGTGATATTTACATAATTTGCCACAGCATTGCAACATCTTCTATGTTCATCTCATTCATAGTTCAAAGCTTGCCTTAAACAAGCAGCTGCACATGGCAGCATAGCCTACAAAAAAATAGTGACTGCTTTTGTATACATGTTCCCAGGGATAGCCTGATTTTTACAAAGTACCCACAGGTGTCAAAGGATGTGTATTAAATACGTTAAGGTTTGTTTTAAGAGAGCCAAGGCCTGCACAGAGCTTCTGGGGGCTTCACACCTCTGAAAATCAAGCAGCAATCATGCGTCTTCAAAAACTTCCTATTCTGCCTTATCAAGTGCATATTTCCCCTTCTTTAATGCATTTTAAGTAATTTTAGATTTGGATAAACAGAGAAGAGAGATGGTTTGTGTGATAGTGCATGCTACTTCATGAAAATACCCTTGGCATATGCTGCTAAACAATCTTGAACCAAAGAGCATGAATCCAGATGCGGAGCTGAGTGGCCTTTTGGGAGGCCTGTGTGCCCACCCCCCGCAGAGGGAACAGCAGTGAAGGAGCCAAGAACGAGGCAAGTCAGATGTGAAGGTGCCTAAGTGTGCTTCAGCCTGGACCCTCTTTTACGGTGTCACGAAGAATGAAACTCATCTGCAGATATGCAGATTGATCCCCTGTGATGGTAATCACGAGGCATCATATGAAATCTCTTCTTTGCACATTAACTGGTACATGTAGTCTGTCTGCAATATGCGCTAGTTTTCTGTTTGGGTATTAGACTCCTCTTTTTCTTTACTGATGAAAAGCAGAGGGTAAAATTAATCCTTTCCACATACTGTTGTTATTTCTTTGTGCTTATTTGTATTATGACAGCATTTCAGAAGCCCCCCTTGTGGGCCAACACCTCGCTGTACTCGGTGCTTTATGAATATGGACTGCAAAGACTGCAAAAGATTGCATGCTAAGTATGTCAGAAAGCTGCAGTTAAATGCAACAAATAAATATAGGAGAAAAATAAGATGGTAGCTCTCTTAAAATAAGACACAATCCCAACAAATCTGTCAATTTTTTGTAGACATCATGCTAAAGAGAAACCTTTCTAGATTTCTTCTAAGATTTTTCAAGAAGACAGTAAGGTGTGGTCTTGCAGATGTTTTGAACAAACTCTGCCCAGAAGTGGGAGCCTCATGGGGGAAAATCTAAATTACTTTGGAGATTTTTTTGACTGAGTAGCAGAGGCTGGTGTGCGTGGTGGAGTTACGATCAATAGCTCAGTAACAGGTAAGAAATGATGGGTAAAGATAGGCTCTGCTCAGAGGGACCTTGAAGGTCTTCAGGCATTTCTGAATCTGCTGTTGTAAATATGAATCCATTATCATCAAAGCAAGGAAACAGAAAATAGTCTTCATGGCATCATTGGGAATGGAGGGGAAGCAGGGCCAGGAGAGTCTGTGAAGTGTTACTTCAGCTGATGGACCCTGGCTCTCAAGATAGTCACGAGCTTGGACAAATTTTCATTTGGAAATGAAAAATCTTAGAAGGGTGAGAGGGAAATGCTGCCAATACTTAAATATGTTTTTAATCTGTGCAAGATTGCCTGGGTCCTTGGCGGAGCACTGTTTGTACTGTCAGATTTTAAACTGATGACTGGATTGTTGTGCCTCAAATTTGACATGCTTTGGGCCAGGTACAAGTACCTAAAGAAATCCTAAGGCTACTAGTTTTGTGTTAGGTGCATCCTGGCAGAAGAGGAGTGTGTGTGTTTGGGATTTTTTCAGTGTTTTATAGTAAAATCCCTTGGAGTGTAACTTAAAATACTGTATCCCCTCACTCCTGTTCCCACTCAGAGAAGGTTGTGTGCTGGCCTTGCTGTGCAGGATCCCACTTACACCACAACAGCCCCTCTGTATGTAAGTGCTTTCCTGTGGGATGACTGTATTTTGTGTTGGTATTTACCAGTTGCAAGGCATTTTCCCTGTTTCCCCATTTCCAGTAATAAAGGTTTTTAAGTAATCAGCCTGTCTCTGAGCAGGGAAGCAGCTTTGTTGGTGATCATATGACCTGCAAGCACAAGGTGTGCTCAACTCTGTTTATATAGGACCTACAGGCAATAAGTTTTTTTAATTAAAAATTACTTTGACCTAGAATGAGATTTAATTAAATACTGTATTAAACAGTCTTAAACAAAAAGGCATTTAGTAAACCACTATGCAAATTTCAAGGTAATTAAAATTTGAGATCTGTTGACTTTACACTATCTCTATCATTGATGCTAAATGTGAACAGATCAAATAAGTACATTTTTTATTGTATTTAAATTTTTTTTCTTGTGCAAGCTAAGATTGCTAATGATTCCTTTGAATTATTTCTCTATCTGATCTGTTGGATTCATCATTAGAGTGGGTGTCCTGGGGGTTGGTAGTTACTCTTTGGTTTGGATGCACCAAAGCCGTCTTGCATAATACAGAGGTGACAGGGCACTCATTACAGAAAATAAGATAAAGTATTTACTGAAGACAATAAAGAAGAAAGGACTCCTAACCAGAAGTATTGACTACTAGCTTTCCTAAGTAGGTGGAAAAGAGAGGCTTAAAGGGAAAAGTACGTGGAACCAATAAAATATAAAAATGTCTTCCAAGAGTTTCTAGAATTGGAACTGGACCAACTCCAGCAGAGCAGGACTGTATTCAGTCCACCAAGACAGCTGACTAACTTAATCTTTGAGACTAAGGTCAAGAAAGCACTGAGCAATAGTCATCATTTTTTAGCCAAGAACAACCGACCCTTGCTTGGAGTGATAAATAATCAGTACGCATACATTGAAAGCCTTTAATACATGCCTGCAGTTAGGCAATATGGCCCCAAATATTGAGGAAACTGGTTCTGCTGTTTGAATCAGTGGATAAAATGGGTGGTAAAGAGTGTCCCTCTCCACCCAAACCTCACAGAGAGTCAAAAATGAGCGTGATGTGTGGAACTGGCCTGTGTCCGCCTCTGCAAAACCCGAGGCTTAACAAAGCCAGCATATTTCTGTATTGGTAGCATCTGTTACAACTGCTCCTGCTCTGCAGCAGCTGATGTGACCCAGCTGTGGATCAGTGTTTATGAAGGAGCTGAGGATTATGTGCTCAATATCTTTTCAATACATCCTGCTGTGAACTCTGCTGTTTTCCAGGGTAGTCTCCAGAGAGCAATCTGAATGCTCCAAAAGCAGCCAGCTCTCCCTCTCATTGTCCTCCATGTTGTCCTGCCTCTGCTGCTCCCCTGCCTGTCCCTCCTTACCTTGGGAATTCACCACCCCCAACCATCTCAATAAATTATTGTGGGTTTTGCTTTCAGAGCTGCAGTCTGTGTCACAGAAAATTGTAAAATACCCACAGCCAGTTGAACAGGTGGAATTTAAGGTGACCTGGAAAAACCTGGAGACAACAGAATATAACCATACATAAAAATTACAGTTAAACTTCTATTTTCCAAAACCAGAAAAATCATGAGAAAACAATGGGCTCTCCCATTTACTCTGCAGATTACAAAGGAACAGAAATCAGTTCATATCATATTGAGTCCTTTAAAAAGATCTGCCTTTCTCAGCTTTTTTATAAATCAGTCTGACTTTGAAATTGTGGTATGTGGATGGATTCAGAGGTGAAAAGATGAGCATTATTTGCATAATAAAATCACAAAGGGAGTGAGTATGCAAAATTTAATTTATTTAAAATTCACCCATCCAACATGCTGGGCACAGGTGCGGAAGATTAATAATAAAAATAGTCACCTACAGCATATAAATTAATGGCAATGTCCAGAACTAAGAGCTTCCTTCCCCATACTCAGAAAAACCTTTGGAGAAGGGATATGCAGTATGACCTGACCATCATTGATTCTGTTGGAGCAGGGAGGGTGAGCACAGGCAGCCCGATGCTCCCCTGTGCTGGCAGCAGACTTGCTGCAACACCCTGTGGGGCTCTGAGTATGAGCTGCTATGGGGCAGGGTGGCTGAACAAGCAGGTCTGTGGCAGCAGTAGCTCTGTCAAATGAAGGACGTTATAAGTGTGCTAAAGGATCTGCTCTTGTGTTCCAGAGACATTAAGTTTGTCATTTTTTTCCTCAATCACGTCTCTGGTTGACGCAAAATGGATGGCAGAAGGATATTTGGTAGTTCCAGGATCTTGTTAAAAATAACTTTTTTTTTTCTATTACAAGCATCAATGACTGTAATGTTTGCAACAATGCCACCACATTTCTGACAAACAAATGCTGAAGAGACTGTGTTTTATTATAGTAAAAGCCCAGACTGAGACACCCTAAATTCTTCCTGCATGCACTGTATTTCCTAGTAGATGGTTTTTGAGCCTATTTGGCCAAGGGATAGGGAAGGATGTTTGAACTTCGTCCTGATGAAGAATAAGTTTGGGGTCTTCTAACTGTAAACCTAATGATGTGGCCTACATCTTGCCTAGTTTAAATGTCTACCTCCAGATGAGACGAGATGAGCTGCACACCAGAAATGTCTGTTGCTCTCCATTGTGGAAGGAAGGAGGGTAGCCATCAACCTCTTGGCTGTTCTGCTCAGTAGACATCTGCTGTTGACTAGATGAAACCTATCCTACAGGGATTGAATGATGGCCTGAAAACATTTAGTAAATAACTATGCTTGTGCTATTGAAATTAAATCTGTAATGGGATGTCCTAGGAGGCTTCATAACAAAAGATTAAAGCATCTGAATATCAAAGTGTATGGGAAGAACAAAGACTACTGTTAGATTTTAAATGGCTTTATGGTTTGAATTTATGATTTACAAATATTAGTGGGTTTGTTCTGGCTGATTTTTTCAATCAAGTCCATCCCAAAAAGCACATCTAAAAACTCCACAAGCAGCTTGGAATAGACAGGGATTATCGGTTAATTACCATTTTGCTTCCTTTACTGCTATGTGATCCACTGATATGAACCTCTTTTACCACTAATAATGTTGGTTGTGTCCATACTGTGTCCATACTGTGGGATCCAGTAGTACTTCCAGCACCTGCATCTGGCTACTTCTCAGCTCCATGGTGGTGCAAGACCCACATGTTTCCTGCTCTCAGTAGACCCTAACACCTCAGTTTGCGTACAGAGAAAGCCCATCACAGGATGCTCCAGTGGGCCCCTCAGGTGGGCCATCAGAGGGGAATAATCATAGAATCATAGAATCATTTAGGTTGGAAAAGACCTTTAAGGTCATTGAGTCCAACCAGCTAGGTTTACACACTTCCAAGTCCACCACTAAACTATGTCCCTAAATGCCACATCTACACATCTTTTAAATACCTCCAGGGATGGTGACTCCACCACTTCCCTGGGCAGCCTGTTCCAGTGCTTGATAACTCTTTCGCTAAAGAAATTTTTCCTTGTATCCAACCTAAACCTCCCCTGGCACAACTTGATGCCATTACCTCTCATCCTATCTCCATCCACCTGACAGAGGAGGCCAGCCCCCACCTCACTACAACCCCCTTTCAGGTAGCTACAGAGAGTGACAAGGTCTCCCCTCAGCCTCCTTTTCTCCAGGCTAAACAACCCCAGTTCCCTCAGCCGCTCCTCATAAGACTTGTGCTCCAGGCCCCTCACCAGCTCCGTTGCCCTTCTCTGGACACAAGCAACTCAGTGTCTTTCCTGTAGTGAGGGGCCCAAAACTGAACACAGGGTAATTATGGGTCAGGTGCATTTTATAGCACGTTCCTGCCCTACATTATAAACTGAGCCATAGTGATACAGTTTACCTCAGGCGTAGATCAACACAGAGGGTATTATGAGTTTAATGCTTGGCTTTGCTCCCAAAGTCCATTGTTCAAAGATTTATAGAACAAACCAGCAAAAATTTTGTTAGCATATAGGACAATGATAGATTTTCTTCCTGCTTTACTTTCTTCACCTTCCCATTTCTTGTCCCTCTTCTGAACTGGTCCATATTGTGTCTTTCACCTCTACCTCCATTTCTCCCTGCAGTGTACAAGTGTCCCATACCTGTCTGCTGTCCTTTCGCTTCTTCAGTTGGATTACCTGCCACACAGGTGTTTGCAACACCAGACCAAGGGCTCCCAGCTTCAAGGACTGAAAAATGAGTAGTGAATGGCAGCTGAAGAGAGTCTGCAGCCTGAAAAGGAATCAGGTGAATGAGGGCTGGGGAAAGGAGTGTGGTGCCCTTGGCATGAAGTTGCTACACACAGGGACCTACTCAGAAGCAGCAGCCAGAGAAACCACAGTTACCATCTGCCTAGCTGTTATCAAACAGTAATAATCAAATAGATGTTATGCCTAATGCTAAAAAAACCCTGAAGTTGGGTAATTGTAGGAGCTCTCTCCATTCAGACCATGAGTCTCTTGCTGGGGAACAAGGAAGCCAGGATAAAGGGAGCGTGTCTAAGTTGAAAGATCTCTTCTAGACAAACTTCACAGGTCAGAAGGGCATCTCCGCATGAGAAAGTCAGAGATGGGATGAGGTGCCTGGGGTACAAGGCCAGAGTTGTAAGAGACATATGAAGGTGATGGCCCCCACAGCAACATTCTGAGTGCAATAGGGAGTCACTGGGCAACGAGAGTGGAAGAGGAGCAGGTGGCAAGCAGAAAATGTTAATGTGGTCAGAGATTGGAGGATAAATTTCAAAGTGTTGACAGCATATGGATTAATAGATCAGCAGGATCTAGTAATCTAGGTGCAAATTATAGATCTGCATTGATAGAGCTGAGACCAAATACTGTCACTAAGAGAGCTGCACAGCTGAACAGGAAATTAAGAAGTGAGGCAGCAGTGGAAAGGACTAACAGCAGCACACACAGGTAAAATGACACTGGGAGAGAGTTCATTCAGCTTCATTCTTCTGCTTTTGCTATGTTCCCTCAACACTCAGGAAAAAGTCCTCCGGGATGAGGCTTAGAACAAGAATGACAACCCTGATTTGTTATAAATCCTCTCCTCTTGACCCAGCTTCCTCTTCCCCATGCTAGTGGCATAACGGAAGGTCGTCTCCTGAGAGCATTCCCTCTACCAGCTCTTCAGAAGGTGAAGAACAACTACGTTCACTGTGGAGGAGTATGAAATGTGGCTGATACCATTTGTGGGGGAAAATCATTGAGGGTAGATTTGTGCTTTAGTAGTGCTGGAAATACATAGCATGTGATGCTGTCCAGATATGGAGAATGCCTTCTTTTTTTTTTGATGTGGAAAAAATATGAATGATAGTAAATATTGTCTGCTTCCAAAGAGATTTATGGCATGAGCTTAATGTGGGCTTCTCAAGAAGGTATGAGAGGAGAATATTAAATGAAACATAATTGTATATAACTGAAGAACATTCTCCCCAGGGGATCATATCAGAATTTTTTTTAATGAAAATTCAGTCAACTAGATATTTAGTTAGCCCACGGAAATGTTTTCAGTTATCAATTAAAAGGAGTATGTGTGTTCTGTTGCTTGAAGATGCCATATCTTAAAATGAATCAGGATTCTGGATAATTATCACTTTACTCTTTATTAAATTACTGCTTTTCCTCCAGCAGTGGCTGTAGCAGCTGTTCAGCCACATTCATTAACTTGTAGAGTAAAAGTTTTTATTTTAACCACATATATTAGGACTAAGGTTACTTTTTTAGTTTTTCAGCTGATATTTGAATAATGGAATCAGTAGGAATTTAACCCATTCGCTGTTTAAGTATGATTTCACATAAAGACAAATTTCTAAATACGAGTTAAGTTTGGGATAGATTTAATTCTAAAGTTGCTTTCAGTACTGTTGATCAACGTTTTTGAGAGTTAACATTAAAAATACAAAATGGCTTGCTCACTGTTTAAAGCAAGTGAATTAAAAAAAAGCATTTATAAATGAAAAATTTTTTTTCCTGAACATTAATAGGGCAGGTTTCAAAATTTTTTTTTCATTTATTGAGCATTCACTCATAATTTAAGCCAACTCACAGTTCTACTGTAGATGAAAAGATGTTTAAATGTGCTGGTCAAGGTGGGATTTCATTGATTTTCACAATTGCAGGGTGTTTCAAAACTTGGTGGCCATGGAGTGCACAGGAATAATGTTGCAGAAGAGTGAGGAGCTACATACACACGTGAAAAGAAAAAAAAAGCATTTAACTGTAATATTTGCCAGTATCTCTGTGTGATAATGGCTAAGACAAATTCGTAAGCATAGCTTTTGCAAAGGCTGGGTGTGGGCTGTAGTTCTGGTCACTGTATTCCATATTTGCATCCTAACTCTTGGCCATCTTTTCTCTCGGACCATCAGATCTCATCCTAAGCTTCCTAGGGTTCTCATAAGGTCCGTAAGTTCTGTTCTGAAGTTTTTCTGAGGACACTGCAAAACTGTTTTGAATCTGTAGATTGAGGACAAGATGCTGAATTGGATGCCTACAAACCCTATATGATGAAGGATGATAGTGAAGAATCAGGATTTGAGGAAACTCTTCAACCATAAGCACACAATAGGGTACATTATGAGTTAGCATTAAATGCATTTCTGCTTTATTCCTAATGTGTTACACTGTTTTACTTAGAAAATTAGAGGCTTTCGAGTAAACTACAGCCACAAATCTTAAATTAATTGCCATTGCTGGAAGAAGCAATCACAGAAGGGCATAGTTGAGGTGGGAAGGGACCTTTTGAGATTGTCTAGTCCAAGTCCTCTGCTCAAAGCAGGGTCCTCTGGAGCAGGTTGCTCAGGGCCATGCCCAGTCAGGTTTTTAAAATCTCCCAAGCATACAGACTCCATAGCCACTTCAGGCAACCTCTTCCAGTGTTTAACCACCGTCATGGTAAAAAAGTCTCTTCTGTTAAAATGGAATTTCCTGCATGTCAAATTCATGCCCATTGTCTCTTGACCTGTCACTGGGCACTACTTAAAAGAGCCTGGCTCCATCTTCTCTACTTGCCCCCATCACATGTTTACACACATGCACAGGATCCCCCTGAGCCTTGTATTCTCCAGAGCTGAACAGCCCCCAGCCCTTGGCCTCTCCTTGTATGACAGAAGTTCCAGTCCCTTAATCAGCTTTATGGCCTGTTGCTGGACTTGCTCCAGTAAGTCCATGTCTCTCTTAGACTGGGGAGCCCAGCACTGGACACACCACCCCTGATGTGTCTCACTGGTGCTGAGCAGAGGGAAGGATAACCTCCCTTGACCTGCTGGCAATGCTCTGCCTAACGCAGCCCAAGAGGCTGCTGGCTGCCTTTCCTGCAAGGGCACATTGCTGGTTCATGGTCACCTTGGTGTCCCACAGGACCTTTTCTGCAAAGCTGCTTTGCAGACGTTTGGCTGAGGCATGTACTGGTGCCTGGTGTTATTCCTCCCTGGAGGGAGGACTTTGTGCTTCCCTTTGCTGAAGTTCATGAGAGCAACGACATTGAAGCAACAGGTTGTGAGACTCGTTGGGGCTCAAGTTTGTTTCCTAAGGAGAAGTAGACAGAGTACATTGAATGTTAAGTAAAATTAAAGGATCCACTTGTTTCCTGTGGTATCGTTAAACCTTGTCATTCTCTAGACTGGCAGACTAGGAACTAGTGTGCTGAATTGTTAACATTTGGCTCCCACCATCAGGTGCGAGTTTCTGATTTAAGAAGCTTAAGCTTGGAAGTTCTGGAAGTCTGTGGGTGCCATTCCATGAGGTGGAACGTGGGAGTGATCCATCCTTGTTAATGTTGGGTCATTTGTAGATGCAAAAGTAACGTGGTTGGGTACCTAATTTTTGCCTCCTTTTTTCTGCAAGCTTTTGCTTTCAAAAAGCTGAAAGTACACTTTTTGGCTGATGCGTATTCACACCCAGATAAGCCCAAATGTAGTGTAGCTTATCCAAAAACTGCAATCTCAACGATCCAGCTTTCCTGGCATTCACAGCCAGTGCTTGAAGGCAGTCTGACATGTTCAGTCCAAGCAAAGGTGTTGTGCATACAATGAAAGTCCTCTCATTGTTCTTAACCTTAGCTGCGAAATAGTTATCAAGCAAGTGCAGGCAAGTTTTCCTTTGTGTGTTTTCAGCTCAACTGAAGTTTGAAAACAGATGAATCAAATTGCAATGTAGAGAAGACTAAAAAAAAGCGAAAAGGAATCAAAAGGGTTATGAATAAGCTCAAGATTTAAGCTCATTATTGTTAAAGATATTAATATACATAGACATTGTATGCTATTAAAAATTTAAATAGTGATGTTAGATAATAGCAGGGCCAAATGTTTTTTTCTGAGAACATCTGCTCTCCAAGAAAACTGTTTGGCAGGGCTAAAAGAGGTCCCTTTTGCAGGCTGTCCAAACACACTCAGTAGTTTTGTCATCTGAAAGTGTAATGAATGAATGCCTCTTACTTAAGGGAGCTGTTATGATAAAATGGCTCAAAATCACTCACAGTCCCAGTATGCCTTCATCTTAGTTTAGAGTTAGCCCAGGATGATGGAGGAATGTGATGCATCAAAGCATTTACTTTTGCCTGTCCCACGTAATTTCAGTTAAAATCAGACTTCTTTCTTATGTCACCTTCCTGCAAAATTACACACCAAGTCCATCTCAGTGTTGACAAGCTGGTTGCATTTTCTATTGGGTCTCCTTTAAACAAAATCCATGACAATTCTTTATGTATCAAGACTACTGTAAATGAAAATATGTATGTGGTGTTGACTGTCCTAGAACCAGTGTTTCTGTATACTGTTTTGAAGTGTAACACAAAGCCCAAAGAATCAAGATTTCTTGGCATGATAATGTATATTCAAAAAAAAATGTTGGCTGAAGTTGGGACTTGTTAACTGTTTGGAAGTGGCTTGGGGAAGGAGACAGAGAGCATACGGGGGATGGCTGTCTTTCCCAGACAGTTGACTGATGCTGTGAAAAACCAAGTTCACGCACAGGAGGCACAACTTCACAGCTCTGCTTTTCACATGTTGCTGTCAGCAAATCTTTCAGGAAGAATCAGCACAGAAATAGGCAGGTTTGGTGCTCACCAGCAATCCCACCCTAACACCATCTGGTGAAAACAAGAAACCCTGGGAGCAGTTTGTGCAAGTGAGTTCAGCAGACGGGTTATAATCTCACCTGCAGTGCCTGTAAAATGCTGTCCAGTGTCATTTTGTCAAAGGATAATGAGGAAAGGGAAAATATCTCGATACTATAAAAAGTGAATTCTTGTGCAAATACGCAGCCTCATATTTAGATCAAGCTCTTCTTATCCCACAAGTCATTAAATGAGTTACACAATCCCTAGGCAAAAGCAACTGTCTATTTTCTTTAAGTTTTGAAATTGTTTGGGTTTTAGCATACATTTTGTTTAACTTCATTTCCATTCACCAAAAGCAGGGAATAATTTAGATTTATCTTAGTTTGAGATCATTATGATTCAGACATTGCTGGACCTTTCTGGCCAGACCTGGCACAGGTTGCAGAGAACTGAATGGGTCTGAACTTCTGTACTGAATGCTTTTTGGTCTTTTGCTTTCCCCCAAATTGCAGTTTGTAGAACAGGCAATTGAATGCATTTCTTTGCGTGTAAAATAATGAAAAGCAGCTGGTGCATTGCAAGGAACAGAGGGCCTTTGCATCATCATAAAATAGACTTTAGCAAGGAATTGTTAATAATTGGATTTTTCATGTTTTCTAAAATTTCATCATTTTCTTTTCTTATTTCAGTTTTCTTACCAAAATAAACACTAGGAGATATATAGTGAAATCCTTTTTTGTTATTCTCTGATGTGGGAAGTTCATCTTTGGACAGTAGTTATCTTTTTATTTTTCTGCTTTCAGATTCACTGCTAGCAATTTAATCCAAGCTTAGCTGTAAATGAACATGACTCATTCTCTAGATGAGAGTTTGAAAAGGGAGTCTTTACGTGCCTCGCTTGTTATTGTTTTACTTCCTTTTTAATATTTCAAGGTTGCCTTCTATGTTAAAATAGTCTGTAAGAGAAACATAGTACTTTTCCAGAACTGGCCAGTCATCAGTATTGACCAGAAAAGTCACTGCTGTTAACAAAAGTGTCTGCTGATTTTGAAAGTATTGACATTTTTAGTAAATTTTGCATTGCAGAATTTTTCTATTCTCATATTGCCAATCTTTTGTATAAACTGTCAGTTTATGAGAGGAAATTTGAAAAAGTTCAAGAAAAGCAGTAGGCTGGAAGACACTAGAAAAAGCAGTAGAGGGCAAATAGAACTATAGGAGGGTTTGAATTTTGCTCTGATACTTCTTTGAATCAGTCATTTTCATTTAATACAGTGGAAGAAAAATTAAGCCAAGTGCTTTTGAAAGTAACCCCACTTTTAAGCTCTCTAATCAGAACAGCAGTTTAAATATTGTTAAGTTTACTGACTTAATCATAAAATGTTGCAATATAGTAGCAAATGCAATCAAGAACCAGGAACTACATCTGATTCCATGGAAGAGCACAGGATATCAGATACATTACTTCCTCCAAAAGAGATCTTCTACTCAATAATATTTCTACATGTCCTGGGTTAAAGCAGGTGAATTTAAAAATAAATTGTGATTGCTGTAATCCCTACAGAAAAGTTTACAAAATATCCACTCTGTACTGGAGTTCTTTATAGAATAGCAGTAGTCTGTCTTTTCTCTTATTAAAAAAAAAATTATTTTCCAGACTTTTTTTTACAGAACTCATGCCTTGCTTAAAAGTCTATCTGCATGACTTCTGCCAGAAGTAGCATTTCAACCCTCAAAATCTTAAAACTGTAGCCAATCGTATGGTTTATCATGACTGTGACAATATTTGATGTTTCTCTACGAGCTACTGCTTCTGAAGTCATGTGAAATTATGAGTTTTCAGCTTTCATTAAGCAGTAAAAAAGAAGTTTCTGGCCCTTCATGGTCCAGAGAGAACAGCTTGGTAATGTGATTTTTAACAACTGAAAAATCAGAAAGCAGATCAATCTCTCATACTGATTTTTCACCCAGCCTTATGGTTTTGTGGAGGGGAGTCTGACTCTCATCTTCTGCCGAGACTGACAATATTGTCAATATTCTGTGATCTTTGGTAGTATATTTTATCATCAAGATCAGGGTCTCAAATTGTATACAAAAATAAAAATACTGATAGACAAAATGAGGGTAGAAATATGGAAAAAGGACAATACTTTGAAAAGTAATTGTGTGTGTGTGCAAGGGCATCTATTTTTAAATGTGCCCTGAAAGTTCCTTTTCTGCAGGATTATTTATCTGTATGTATGTAATTGTGTGTGTGTGTATATAAGTGCATATATATATATGTGCACATGTGTGTCTGTCTGTTTGTACACACCTGTAAGTGGTCTTGCAGAAGAGACAAACTTGCATGATCCTGCATAAGGCTGTATCAGGTTTATGTCAAGAGCTTTGATAGCTCAGACACGGGTGGGATTCCTGTCCTTTTGATAATCAGTGCTCAGTTTCACATGATACATCCAAACTCATCTCCTCCAGCCAGGAGAGGAAAGTACAGGGCAAAGTTTTGCTGTAATTATAGATGTAATAAACCACTTTTATATTTCTTCAGAAGCAGTTAACTGAGAACACCCATAAGCTTAGATCCAGCAATCTACTATTTTAAGATTGCCCAGAGCAAGTTAATTTTAGGTTTAGTGCTTTGTAATTTAACTAGAGAGCTGCACCTAAAATTTTAAGACTGAGTTTTGCAGACCTTAGGAAGGTTTGCTTCTTATTATTATTTATAGTTGAAGTGTGTTTAATAATTTGCTGTGTTATTTGCACAGAACTACTACTACAATCCTGGTTTAGCTAATGGTAGTTGACAGCATTTTTTTTTTTCTCCTGGGCTGTTTTAAAGATACTGTCCTGTGATCTTCCCCTGATCTTAAGGAGATCCAGCCAGGAGTTAAAAGAGCAGTACCCCCTCCTTGCACATGCATGTGCTCCTAGAAATGTTGATGTGGTTGTTTTATTGTTCAAAGTGGGGATTTGGAAAGTGGATGCAGCCTCCAGGAGCCGGGGGTTGTTGCGAGGGGCTCGTGGGAGGTAACTATGACAAGACCGACTGTGGTCAGCAGGCTTCCAGGCATTGTACAGGACCCACACCTCCAGAGGATGGATGTTTCTGAGAGGGCTAGAAACCGACGCAGGCTGAAAAACTGCTCATGTTTCAGAGTTTCCGGCTAAATCTGGAGGAAAACATCAGTCTGTGGCTCAAGACTAATCTGATAGTATGGTCCAAACACTCCCACTAGTAACAGCCCTGCCTTCAGCCCTGTTTTGAGAAGGCTCGGTCTCTGTGCAGGTCCTCCTGCTCCTACACGAGTCCCACGTGGGGAAGCAAACAGCTCTGAGACATCCACAGCTGTCTCACCCTGTCCAAAAAAGGTGTAAGTTACCTAAAAAGTAGTCACTGAGTTGCGTTCATTTGTGCATCTGAAGAGAGTGGAGGAAGAGGCAGGGGAAGGATTAACCGTTGTGTTTTTTGCTGTAAATGGCACAGAACTGTGAGTCATGTCTGAGCAGCACATTCATGAGGCTGCTCTCAGTTTGATGTGGAAATCCAACTGGTTTGTATCACGGGCTTTCCCGCAGCCATCCTCCAGCTGTGGGGACACCGTGCTGTTAAATTTAACTCTCCTGCTTGGAAACCTGTTAATCTGAAAGTGTCTTTCCAGACAAAGAGATCATGCTGGACGAGCTGTAACACTTGCAGTGCATGGTACAGACTTGCTTTGTCTGCCTGCGGGTGCCCTTCAGACAGGCTACATCCGAGAGGAAACTCTCTGGTTAAGTTTCCATAGATCCAGGGAGGCAGAAGAAAATGGGAGGAAAGAATCAGCAGGACGAAGGCCTGAGTGTCTTTGCCTACATCTTACCATATTAAGTAGAGAAAAGTTTATACAATTATATAAAAAAAAAGCAAAGGAAAAAGTGAAGGAAACACGTTTAAACAGCTATGGGTGAGTCAGCATACAGGAAGCTAATGCACATGACTGGTGAGATTATCAGTAAATCTTTTTTCCCACTTTTCCTCTCCCCCTCTTCCCCTAAATTACAGTTTAATGACACTGCTTTTAAAAAAACACCCTGTGAATTAAGTATAAAGCTTGTTGCTTTCCTGGAGCCCAGAATTTCCCTCTGTCCTGCAGAGAGGTTGTCTCTCTCCCCTTGCAGCTGCCAAGGCACAGAGCCATGCACCGGTGGGCTGGGGGTGGCGGGAAGCCCCAAACATGTTTTAAAGCTCACTTGCTAATTATTAGGTTCAGGAGAAAATAACTTTGATTTCACAATAAGCGTTTTCAAGGGCCTTTTTTCAGTCGTGCACAGAAAGGATATTCAGTACCTTCGGTTGCGAGTATGTAAGTAGGAAGGTACTACTGTAGGGCCTGGGTTCATAGCATCTGCTGAGGCACTGAATACCAAGGATAACTACGCTTCTAATTGAGAAGCACCATCATTAATTCAGGGATCTAAAATAATTAAGGGTAATTAATAATCATCATTAATTATGTTATAAATTAGGTGGGGTGAATGCAGTTGTAAGGTCAGGCTCTGGTTGATCCAATTTCTGTATCTAACAGAGAAAAGAAGTCTCAAGTCCTCCAGCCCCCTCCCAAAGATCTCCTGTAATGTGTACCTTGCTTAGCTGCCAGTGCCAAAACCCCTGGCATCCCTAATTCAGGCTGTCAGTCAGGCATCTTTCACAATAGCTAAGCTTTTACTGGGGAGCTGCGTTTGGGTTTTGGTTTTTTTTTTTTGCTTCCTCAGAGTTGCAATACTTGATAGAACGGATGGAAGCACATGCACTGACAAGCCCTCTGCGCTACTCCTCATGGGATGCCCAACTGCCTTGTTTCCCCTGAGTACACACTGTTCATCAGCATGAGTTGACTGTGATGCAACTCCAGCCAACACCCTGAGTGTTTCATAGTCTTGACATAACTTGATTCCAGGAATGACTAGAGCCAAATTTGCTTTAACTTTTCTCCTTCCTCATTTGCACTTACTCACCTGGATTTCATGCCTGTGATCCAAGTTTGTAAAGTCAAACCACAGCAGGGAGAGGAAGGTGTGGCTTCCTCCTTTGTTCCTCCAGGTAGACCTGAAATAGGAACAGGGAGAAGGCAAAATTTCTCTTCCTTTAAAGAAGATGCATCAATTCAAAGCAAAAGGTACTCAATAATGCTTGTCAGCCTGTTCGAGCAAGCTCCTACTGACTTTGAGTTCAGGTTCAGAACCTTGTTCATGGGCACTGATGGGGATTTCCAGGGGGAGAATCCTAATACTACATTTTTAAGCCTTTGAATAAGGCACTTATTTAAGTGGCCCCACTTTCAAGGTAACAGCACTCAGCTCCTTTCACTTAGGTTTCAATACAGATGTTTGAAATGGTTGGGAGCTGCTGTAGGTTCAGCATTGTTTAAACAAAAAAACAAAACACAAGAACCACCAACACAGCCCTTTTCTGAAACTCTGTTTTGCATTGGCAAGGCACAAAATGCTGATTTCTACTCACCTCCAAGCAAAGGGTAATAGCGGATGTTATGTTACTCTAATCTCACTGATGACTATTTTTACAAAACAGACTACAGTACATTTACTAGTACATGATGAAGGGGCATAAATAATTTAAACAACAGTTGTCAAAATAAATGAGCAAAGTGCATTTTGTGATAAATTACACTTGCTTTTTTAATGCGTTTCTCACTTAGTTGCAAAATTCAGTAATTTGCAGTGGATCTCCCAATCATGAAAGTGAATTATCAAGCCTCTACTCTCTTAGCCATAATTTTAATCTTAACTAGAAAGGAATTATTTAGTGTTATTTTGGCAAGGGTTCCTCCTTAATATTCTTTTACAGCCAGTCTTACAGTGTAGTGTAAGTTCTATATGTGTCCTGATGACTTGGATTTTTAGAGCTGAAAGCTGATTATGAACAGTAAAGAATTTCAGCTAGCATAAAGATATAGTTGTTTTAAATAGAGATTAACAACAATTCATATCACTGGCTGCTTCAGTCCTTCCATTGGCATGCAGGTGCAAACCAAATTTATAGTTGCTTAAGGAGTGCATAATGGGAAGTTATTTTTTAGAGGTCTGATACCAACATTAATGAATATACAGAGGATATATCTGCTTAATTTGTCTGCTTGCTTGTGTTTAGGTTATAAGTTATGTGATGGAACTTTGTTGCCATTGGTCTTACATCTATGCTTGTTCTCCTTTATAGTTACCCAGAATTATTTTTTTCACTTCCTTTCTCCTGAAGCTAAAGGAGGCTGCCACAGTTAAGCATCTCTGCAAATGAGAAGTGAAGTAATTTTTCCCTACCAGTCTGTGGGTGCCTATGGTTGTTTTTTGTTTTGTTTTGAGCCGGGATTATTTAAAGAGAAAATCATGGCAGAAAACTCACAAAAATTGGCAGTAGGCTTCAGGTGCCCTAGTAATAACTGAAGTGGGTTTTTTAAGCGTTTGGCTTGCATGGACTAGTTACAGAGATGACAGTATGTTTTTAAAGAAATCATCCCTGGTGAAGTATCACTGTGTGTCCATTTTGGTCTTACCTTGAATTCAAAGAGCAAATTTCCCATAAGTGTTACTCAGAATAAAGACAAAGCAGAAACACTTAAATGCAGACTTTTAGGGGTGAGTCTGGCGTGCATCATGACACACAAAGGATGAACTGGAATAGTGAAAAATATTTTTCTTTGGAGCTCCTGACAGTGTGGCTGTATGCAGTAATCGATGCCAACACAGAGAGACAAGACAAAAATCTGATATCCAGATAGATAGAAATATGTCAATAACGGATGTTTTCCTGATTCACCCCCATGGGGCAGATTTGACTGTCTGTACGAGTAACAATGTTCATTTCATAGGCCCAGATGTGGTTTTCAGAAGGGCCAAGGTATTTTTGTCCTGGTTCTGGCCCTTTCATCTTGGCCATCAATGACCCAAATTAGGGCAAATCATCAGCATTGAAAAGGCCTTTGTTTGGGGGAATAAACCTCAAAAACAAGCCTTTCAATTAAAGGTACAAATGGGATCTTCCCCAATCTAGATATCCTACCTTGAAACTGAATTTAATGTTTCTACTGGAGTGAGACACTGGCTGTTGATATAATTTGATTTCACATTTGATATTAAAAGGCTGAAAATTTGCAGACTGTTCCAAAAATGTTAGATGGGGAAATGGGCATCTGATGGCACTAGAAACCAGCTCCTAGCTAATCCCAATGTGGCAGGGTTACAGGTGATGCTTTTATGTCCCCAAGAGGTGCTGGAGGAGAAGTTGCTAATTCCTTATTCAAAGTGTATATGCACGCACACATTTCTGTGCATAAGTTTTGACCCTTTATTACCCTAAGCAACTGCTATGGGGTGGGGAAGCAAGACCCTAAAGTCCTCAAGACTAAAAGGATTGGGAGCTACTATCCATTTAGGACAGATATGCTTCTGGGTGATGAGAGCTCCATTAGTACCAGTCATAATAGACAGAGGTGATTTGCTGTGCAGTCTCAGGACATTTAATAGCTGGCAGACAGCTGGTATCAGACCTTCAAGATTTTTATTGAGAGAAAGGAAACGTCCAAGAATCAAGACACCTATATGGAATTAACAGGGAAACTGGTCAAAAGGGCACAACTTCCATTCCAGTCCTCCAAATCCTTTGGTACTTAAAAACTCAAATAAAGATTTTAATGCAATTTATAGCCAGCATTAGAATTAGCAGTGATTTACCATAACTTGGTATTAAGCAAGGAGTCTTAGCTGCTCCCAGAAAAGTCAGTAATTCTGCTGCCATGCAGAGAAGTGAGCACCAGCCAACCTGCTGTCAGAAACATCCATAGAAATGGCCCAGGGAGGCTGTTTTTCACCTTTCTAGTGGTTGCCATGGTCTTCAAAAGGCAAAGTTTCCAAACTAATTCTGTCTTACAATCATATCCTATAAAACATTTTTAGAATGTGTTATTACTCATCAGTATGTAAAAATGGCACTGCCTTACTCAAAAAAATCTGTTCCCTGTGTGTATTCAGATCCATGTGTTCCGCCTTGGTTAACAAAAATAGTTTTGTTGCTTTTTTTTTCCCCTTAGCTCTGTAGATGCAGCACAGCTCACAGTTCATTTTCTCACTTGTTAACTGAGGTTAACAGTTGGACAGGTCAGGCAGATGGACTAGATGATCATTGTAGGTCCCTTCCAGCTGAACTATTCTATCAATGAAAATCTTGCTCTTCTGTGTCATTAAATCAAATTTTGAGGTTCTGTCTACCTGCAGGTACCTCCCAGGTTTCTCTGTTCCCACTGTAGTCAGCAGTAAGGATGTCCTGAGAGCAGTCAGGTTTGGGGCTGAGGACTGGCTCTGCAGGTGACTGGCTCTGCACTGACTATGTACATGGTCTGCAGATGTAATACAGGTAGCAGAAGTGTCTAAAAATAGTCAGATGAGTCTGGGCCACATTTTCATTTGCAAGACCTTTCCTTGTACAGCAGCCCAAAAATACCAGGCGTGGTAGGTAGACTTTGGGTTGAAGGTGTTATACGATGTAAGTAGCTAATGTGTGATGGAGAGTGGATATTTTAAACAATTAGCTGCTGTCACTTTCAGTGGTACTTTTGTTCTTGTCTTTGATAGACAACTCAGTGTGGTTTCAGAATGGTTCCAGATCCTTACCATAGATATTAAAGATCATTTGGAGAGATCCAGTTAAGCTTTGGCTGTCAGAAGCACAGAAGACTATGTCTTCACCTTGGCTTTAATGGAGAAGGTTGTCAAGCTTCCCAAAAAACCTCTTAGAGGCTGCTACAAAGGTTTTGGAAGCAGAATCTTGAAACATGGGGCAAAAACCACCGCCTCAAAACTGGTTTTCATGTTAGATCAGGTGAACTGGAGTTGTGTGAAGATATTAGCCACTCAATCATGAGCTTGTATCCTAGACACTTGTCCTGCAGGCAGTCTGCTCTCTGGGAATAGGGGTCATTTTCTTTAAAGGTCGTTGTAAATGATATCTCAGCATGGTGGTATGGATGAGTTGCTGGATCTGCAGAATGTTCGCATTCAGTCATAATCACTTGTGATTATTTTATATATATAGTTATGATTGATAGATTTTGTGATATATATATATGTTTCTCATGACATTTTAGCTAGAGTTGTTGTAGACACATAGCCTGTCTAGATTCTAGGAACAGAACCTGTCTATATTTTGCATTTACTGTGCAAAGAATGTTCTAAAACTGTTGTGCATGCTTATGAGTGCCTCATGTTGTCACACCAGAGGTGATGGCTGTCTAGTGATAGACACAGTGAACTCCTTTGTTCATGGGCAAATGAGTATGCGATTGTGCAGTTGGTTTGTAAAGCACGCTTGAATGAACAGCACTCGATAAAGGCAAGATAATCACCATTCATTAAAATTTGTTTTAAAAGATCATGTACATATATAGATTTTCATTTCTGTATCTTCTACTTTAACTCCAAATCAGTATCATTAATGAAATTGAGTAATTTGCTGTTGCTGACAGTGTGTTTATTGAGTATCTAAATTTAAATATCAGGACTATAACTGCAGTGCATATTTTTCCCATATAGTTTCTTTAGAAATGGCATATGCACCATTTGTCTAATACCTACTTCTGTGATTACAAAATAGCCAGGTTACATAAAACCAACAAAATTATATATTTGCATACAATACTGCTGTGGCTCTGCAGAAGCCATTTTGAGCTGTTCAATGCTTACAGTTTCTTTCATTGAAATGGTTTGTTGTTTCACCAGCAGTACTGCAGAGTTGTTCCAGTCTTTTGCTTGGAAACATTTTTTTCATTATTCTACTCTGATTGCCACAAATGAAGTAAATAATATTTAGTAAAATAAGTAATAAAAGACAATAAAATAAAGTACTCCTAATGTAATGTAGTTCTTTCTGCCATTTAAACCTATGGGATTTTTGTAAGTTGGATTTCAAAGTCTTTGGGCAGAAACCAGCCTTTAGTTAAGTATTTGAATAGCACAGTGGGACCCCGATTCATGGCTGGGCACTGACAAAGTAATGCTACTAAAAATAGTTTGCAGAGTTGGGCCCTACAGTAGCAAAAGGAAAGTCAGAGAATGCATAATTTGAAGAAATGCTCTGGATGTTGCCAGTGGGTCTGCTGCTGTCCCTATTGTTATTTAAAACCAGAATTAGCCGTGCCTGTTATCTACAGTGCAGTCTATGCATTCACAGGCTGCTGGCTTCATTCTTTATTACCTTTCTAAATCGAAATGTTCTTTGGGAGACCGTAGTCAGCATTTGGGGAGACACAAGATACGGCTCCACTTTATGAATGCTTCAATTGCAGAGCTGGTTCCTGCTGCTGCCCATGGCCATTCCTCCCTGCTCCCTGCCAGGACCGCTCTAGCTGTGGTGGAGCTCTAAAGCAGATCTGGGAGATGAATTGGTTTAAAGCTTTGATCTAGCTTTTCTTGTGGGCTTATTTCACAGGTTCATTGTACTGTGCAGGAGGGTTGGCCCAGCAGCAAGGCAGTGGAGGAAGGGAAGGAAAGACTGGAGGACCACCTCTGTCTCCACTGTTGCATGTTTCATCACATGGAATCACGCTCCCAGTATTGTGTGCATGCTGGAAGCAGAACCATGGTGTTCAGCTCAGGGTGGAAGGGGAATCTCTTACAATTGCATGACAGTGCAAAGAGAAAGCTAGCTTGGCGGTGAACAGAACGACATCCATTAGGCATCCTGAAGGGAGACAGAATGTGCATACTCCAAAAGGAGGTAGATATTCCCAAAATGCCATGTGGAGTTTGCATAGATATTCCCAATCCCAGTGTTGTATAAACCATATACTTCAGCATAAGAAACTAGAACAGAAAGCAAAACTTGCTTTCCAGGAGAGAAGGGCAGAATTACTGGATCACCTTTTCTGTATATCAGATTAGGAAGTCTTACCTTTTTACCAGAGATATCACAGGTTATTTACTGGTTAAATTAAGACTTTGAATCAGAAGCAAAAAGGAGTTTTTTTTAAAAGCTTTTTTTTTTTTTGCTTTCTATGTGAAGTCAGTAGTATCTGCAAGGTGAAAATCCAGAATGGATGGATTTCCTTAACTTCCAACTGATGGTCAGGGTAGATTTATAGCTGTGGATTTAGAAATGCTCACTGGAATGGCCTGGCCTGTGTAATAGCTATGAACAATATCCATGTGCAATGAAGAAACACCTTTCAACTGTGTCAGAAGGCGTAATTTCATGAGACATTAAAATGAATTTCTGATCTGGAATCTGGGCCAAGAGGTTGAAGACAAAAGTTCTTCTTGGCAGGCTGTGCCCCAGTGATCACCAAGACATCTCCAGCATGCTTCAGTAGGGCCGCAGATAGAGTAATCTCATGGCAGCCTCTAACCAGAGAAAGCTGGAAAAAAGGGGGAGGCCTGAGCTGTAGCAGCATGTTGTAGTTACACCCTAGTGAGGTGAGATCATTTCTCTTTGTAATCTCAGAATTGAAAGTAGAAGCTGAATGACAGTGTCATTAAGAAGTTTATATTTAACATGTTTACAACTCTCTCAGTTCCCACACACTTTGGGACCAAATTCCAGAATCCTGAAATCTGGGATTCCTCCAGAGAAAAAAACCTTTGTTAGTGATGTGAACTAAGTGGTAGTTCCTGAACGTCTCACACTGCTTTTCTGACAAGGCTGCTGTTTAGTTTTGCAGTCTCTGCAATGCCATAGCTTTGTTTTTTTCCATTTAGGTATGTTATCAGTACAATGTTTAAATACAGCCTCTCTGGGAACCTAGGGCATGGATCCTCCTAGCTAACCAGTGCCAGCATCCATTTCTTCATGATGCACACAGCCTGGTGTGCCGTAAGTGGGGATGAGCACTGAATACAAAATCCTTGAAGGGTGGGTTGGAGTGACAGTGAACAGGTTAAAAAATGGCTTAGTGAGAGATATTCTGCCTATGTTTATTCTTGGGCAGTCTGTGATGGTGGCTGGGCTTGTAAAACAAATCTGATAGTGTGGCTACTGGCGCAAGTTACAGTGAGGCAACTGGAAGATGGAGTGTGAATGCTGAACATGCATTGCATGCACTTCTTCAATGACCATGCACTGAGCTGCCTTGTGTTTGCCATGGGGTAAGGGCATACACATGGACAGCTACAGTAGAGCATCTGTTCTGCAGTAAATCCAGACGCCAGTTACCTCGCAGTAATGTGTTCATGGAGGCATACCCTTAATCATCCTAAATAGACAAATGCATGATACAAACTGAAGATTTCAGACATACGGACACGCCAGAAGTTTCAAATCTCTGGTGGGTGAGGTTTTATAAATGTCTTGAGGGGTTACCAGAACTTGTTGCAGCCCCAGATCTGCTTTTGAATGATGTGTCAGCACTTGTTTAGGATAAATATTAAAAGACTTGTAGGAATCATCAGAGAAAATTTTCACAAGTAACTTGGAAATCAAAGTCTTGTTGACTTCTAATGAGACTTTGGTGTGCAAATCACTTGGGTTTTTTTGAAAATCTTGTCCATCTTCTTTCTAGCCAAAATCTGTTTCATGCTCCAGTGGCAGAAATTCTTCTTTCCTTCCTTCCTTGAAGCAAAAATTTAATTGGGATGCGTGCTTTTCTGGCACTGGAAGACAAATACCACATCCCATCAGATATTTTCCCCTGATTTTTGAAGCACAGAAGTTTGTCTGCGCATGAATTGTGATAAACTATTTGGCCTGAGATAAAGTGGTAGAACTTCTCCAGTTGCAAATTCCTGTCAACCTAATTGCCTACCATAGCTAAAATATGAAAGGTGTTTAATAATAAGCAAAGCATTATTTTTGTTTACTTTAATTTTACTTACCCACGTGAATTCCTTGACTGTGATGTCGATTTGTTCATATATTGCAAGTGGAAATGAAAAGCAAATCACTGGCAAATCAAAGCAATTTGGCAGCATGGACACAATAAATTTTCCAGCTGCAAAATGATACCAATAGTGCTGAGAAAATAATTTCTCTAAAAAACTTTGGTACTTTGTGGATTGTTTGCAGAAAGCATCTCATTATCTCAGTTCTGTGTATGAATTTCTAAGAAGATTATTTAGTGTGTAATTTCCTTGTCAAATTCCAATATCTACAGCCTCAAAGGAATTTAGGGCTCTTATCCCTCCCTGGAATCTATATCATTCTTGACTTCAGTAGAAATGCAAGCATTAAACATGCTAATCCTGAACATTGTGGTACCTACATTTCACATACTAATTGGAATTTGTAACAATCAAATTAAGCATAAAGTTGCAATTCCTGTCACCTCTCGTTTGCCATTTAATTGCTGGATACCTACTCCAAGCTCATCATTCAGCTTTCTTGATAATCAGTGAAGAGAGGAGCTGCCAAAGAATCATTTCTCCAATATGACAAGTAAGTAAGTGGGTCTCTCTTCCCAGAGCCTTGTCTTTCTCCACTGCTTGTTGAAGAAGCCTGGATAACCAGCTTGCCTGTCTAGGATGGGTGATGTGAATTTGTCTATCAACCACTATGCAGACTTCAGAGCCAAGTGAGCTGGTGCTCTGCAGAGGGATTTACTTCTCATAGCTCAGCACAGGCAGGGACACATTCTCCTATCCCACTTTTATCTGTGATTTGTATTAAGTCCAGGCTGCACTCTACACTTATGTGTGGAAATATCCAGCTAGCTTTAACCAAGCTACCTGGAGAAGTTTAACTGAATCATCTCAGAAGTCCGTGCAAGCTTATTTATTTTCATCTCTAACCTTAAAGACAAGCTTCCAAGTGGGGAGGATATAGGGTATATATCTTTTTTTTTATGCTGTTCCACTTTGTTCAGAACAGTTATGTATTTACTTAACTAGACAGCAAAGGGAAGTGTAGTGTTCTATGATACAGTGGATAAGGACTTCACCTTAGCCACAGAGTTGCTGCTCTGCTGCAGATTTCACTGTCTTGCATCCATCAGTCCATACTGGTATGTTCTGCAAGCAAAGAATCTGAATGATGAATGGAAGTCTTTTTTCTGATATGACATTTAGCCCAAAACCTCTCTGTTTAAAGTGTGGCGATGCCCTTCTGTATGACTTTTAAAGGTCAATTTCTACCTGGTATTGAATTATTTTCTGCCACTAAGTACCTCGGTCCTGTCCTTGATTTACACTAGGTATGCCTCCACTGCAGCACCTGAGAGAGCACGTCCCAGCCCCCAGTGCGGGATGCCCAGCGTGGCCAGTGGTGACTGTGTGTGAGGGTGAGGACAGGGAGTGTGCCGTCTTCCCAAGCATGGCCTTCCCTTGTAGGAAGGCTGGGTTTGCAAGAATCCAGGGGGACGTGGAGTACTCCAGCAGGTCCTGTAATCTGCCTCACAGGACCCACCTGCAACACATTGCAGACATGGCTGATGTTGCTTAGTTTGGGAAAAGGGGGACATTACATGACATTTTGCTTGGGATGGCAGCAACCACATATAGCATCATCTCCACAGCATACTGAACAGCCACTGTGGTCTGAATCAGTTTATATACATTTCTGTGCACTTGTATTTTCAGGAACATGTGTGTGATGCAGAAAGAGACAGAAAAATATGCAGGTGCTTTGGATAGCCTCCAAACTAAAATAATAGGAGAAGGGGCAAATCAGAGTAAAGCAGAATTTGCAACTGATGAGAGAGCTCCTGTGCTGAGCTAATTATTATTCCCCCAAAACTTGAATGGCTGAACATCTCATGCCTTCTGAACACTGGCTAGATAATCTTTGTTTCATACCTGCCATGTTTTCATGAATGACTTCTTCACTTGGCTCTGTCGTCAATATAGCCCACATAATTTCAGGCCTTGGACTTCATGCCTGACTTAAGAACCTCTTCAATACAATCAGCCCATCCTTCATTTATCAAGCCCTTCTGCAGGTGCAGCATTACTGGTATCTGGGGTCTCTGGTGGTTATACATCAAGATACAGTCTTAATCATCATCTAGGGAACTCTCCAAAGATGGTAACACATTTTGATCTCTGTAGTTCATTTTCCAGCTGCCCAGATAGAGACCTGAAGCTTGATTTGCAGAGTGTTGAGCACTCTATGCTGCCTGCCTTGTCACAGCATCAGTTGCGGGGTAGAAGAAGACCTCTGCCTCAGACAAGAACTTCCCTCACTGCAGCACTCTCCCTGAGCTTTGTCCTGCAGCTGGGAGAATTAGACCAGGGGCCTTTTATTTGATTTGATTTTAAAAACAGTATTGAATATGCACCATGCTAGTTTTTCTGTAGACCTTTTTGAGGATGCCTAGGAAGAGTTTCTCATTCTGGTTGCAACCAGGTTGATGAGGATAAAATGGTGGCTACTTTTTTCCTAGACAACCCAGTGGCCATGGAGGGCCATGCTGGATTGTAGCATTGACAGTCCAGCGATTTCCCTTTCAGATGGCTATCAGTAAGGGATGGTTTGGACTTTGGAGCAGATTAGGAGAAGACATCAAGTAAAATCACATTGAGAAGTCTCCATAGATGGTCAAACCCAGACTTTGCCATCTTTGCGATCCTGCTTGTACCTCTCCATGGAGTTGCAGCTCCCAGACCCAGAGTGCGTATTCCAGAAGCCTCCTCAAACCCCCTCTCCTCCGTAGGGTTTTCACCTAACTCAGGAGCCCTGCATAGCTCTGACAACCTGAAGCTCTTGGTGCTGGAGCCAGGAGCTAGACAGACAGCACCAGTGCAGCCTTGTAACTCTCTTTGTACCTAACTAGGAACTGTAAAATAAGGCAATGTCTTGTCACTGATGTATTTGGAAATTGAGGCTTTTATTTTTGTGAAATGGTTGGATACTGTGTCCATGAGGATAGCAATAATTATTTTCCAGATGGAGGTTGGATGTTGTGCATTAAATGAGGTGGTGGGCCACATGCCGAACTGCAAGGATAAAGCAAGTACCAAATGGTACATAAATGCTCTTTCTCTGCATTCTGTTTGGTGCTCAGAGCAGTGCAAGGGTCCTGGGGAAAACAGTGATAATGTGATGTGATAATACAGGTTAAAGGTAAGTATTCATTCATTCCTCCAAAAGGCTAAATAAAGTTGCCTCTTCAACTAGTTTAGGGGGGCTGATTTTGTAGGCTTCATGATGTGTTTTTGTTTTGGTTTGTGGTAGATGTGTGTGCGCATATGTGCAGTCTTTTAGTTGGTCTTAGTAGGTATAATTTCCCTTTTCGCTTGGTTAATCACTTCACAGAATGGAAACTTTCATTTCAGGGAGCCTCATAGTGAATATCTCCCTAAAGGTGGATAGGTTGTTCCACGTATTAATCCTGCATAAGCTCTGCATAAGCAGCAAGGGAGTTGTAGCTCCAGAGAGTTTCCAAACCCTTTTGCTGTAATACTTTTGATTTTTCTAGTCAAGACTTTGGTTTCATCTGATTATGTTTCTAAACTTAATGTATATTTCACTGAAGATCCTAAAGCAAGTAATAGGATGATATAATGGACACAACTAATTCCCAAATGCCGCTGCATGCTTGTGAATGGGATAGGCTTGAAAGTGTCCTGCAGAATCTGCAGAAGAAACGCAAGAACAAGTTCCAGGTGATGATCAGAGCAGCCACCACACCACTGCAGGCCACCAGGGACTGCGTGAAGCACCTTATGTGCATGCTGAAAATACCACTTAAGGCCATGTCTTTTTTAAGTTCACTCACTTTGCACAGTTACTGGTGCTTCATATTAAAACCCAGTCTCTCGAGACGAAAGCAATAGATATGCAAAGGCTTACCATATAATGCAAGTGGCTATTGAGAGCCACAGAGTGTGGAAGACTGTTCAGCTGTGACAACCTTTTTCACTTCCTGCAGAGCACCCCACAAGGACTTGTGAGATCAGGAACTGATTACAGGCAGGCAGGCAGAGATATGCATGATAAGTCATAAAGTCAGCAATGTCATATGCAGTTTCAGTTTCAGTCAGCACCAGCTGAGACTGTCAGACTCCTTAACATCACATTCCTTTACATTTTTCTCTTTGCTATAATCTGAGTCTCTAGAGAAGGATGGTGGTGGACAGCTAGTTCACTGTTCACAGTGATAGGTAAGCATGCAGTAGTTCAAGAGAATTATTTGAAAGAAGCTGTAAACACTAAGGAAGTGGTTGCATGCACTTTTTCAAAATATTTTAACTGCTTGTTAGTTCAAGGAAATCACCATGATCTGTTGAATGCAAAAGCATTTTTCTTTTTTCTTTGTATGCTTGCAGCAGCAGGTAGGTGGTGGGATGCACAAAGCATCTTGAGATGAATGAACCACTTTGAAAGAAGAAAGAGTCTCTCCCAGGATTTTGCCTGATTTTTGAATGAAATTTTAAGCTCAGGAAATTTTCACATGCTGGTTAGGCTCAGGCATAAAAAGGACATAATTGCTTGGGACAGATTTTTGTTTTGAGTTTTCCAAATTAACACTCGAAAATCAAGCCCAGAAGATGCTGAAAGGCTTTTAAGGTATTTTTCAGAACAAGGCTGGAGTGTGACCTCAAGCCTTTTAGAGTTCTCCACCATGAACTCTGATTTTTGAAGGAAGGGGCAAGGAACTGAAATTCCTGCATATATCATCTGTACACAGAATCAATGTGTGTCCTCATTTTGTTTAACCTAGTAAAGTTGCTGAGAGATTTGCTTTGGTAGGGAAGCTGGAGTTGTGCATGACTCGTGAAGAGACTCTTGGCTAATCTTACTATTTGAGAGCATTGAATAGCTTAGTGAAACACATTTTGGACTACATTTGCAACCCATTCTGTGTGAACCAACTGCGTTCCACAGAGCAGCTGCGATAACCTCTGACTAATTGGCTTTTCAGAAGGTTACCTGCTGAGAGCATCTGCCATGACATCCATTCCCCCAGAAATGTTTCATCTTGGAATTGCCTGATGCAGGCTACAGAGCCCAGCATTACAGGCAAGAAGGGAGTTTTCTCTTGAGTCAGGATATGGGGGAAAGGATTTGCCTGACCTTGTTGAATGTTCAGCATCTGTCTTGAAGCACCAAGCATTCTGTCTAAACTGCCTTTTGAAGGCCACCCTGAAGCCTTTCTTGAGATGAGATTTGCCGTTGATCCAGACAGCAAATCTGTGAGCAAGCCAGGATCCCGCATACCCACGTACTCGCGATGGCTTATTAGGGCTTTCATACCGCATCAGGCAGCGTCACGCACAGTGCCGTGCCTGAGCAGGCTGTGCGCAAGCTGTATGCCAGCTGCCACCTCAAAGCCCTTTTGTGGACCTGGGACCACTCAGACTGAGCATTATAGCAATACATAAATAACACCAAGGAGTTTATTGCATGTAAAGTCATTTTCTTCTATAGATCCCATATGGGAATATTTATTCAGCAGTGTATTTATGATGATGGTATCAACAGATATTAAAACTATATCCAGGAGGATTAAGAGTACCTGGTTATGGGATAAAGACTCTGCTCCTGGAGTTTTGTGATGATACATCAATGTCCCTGATCACTTGAACAAAAAATGTCTTGTTTCATGGTTGGATTTCATAATTAGGATGTATTTGTCATGAACGGTATCCTAAAAAAAGCAGGGGTGAAGGGAAAGTAACATTTATTTTTAATTCCATGTATTTTCAGCTTTTATAATTATTTTGTATGGCCTCATTAACAAATATTGAATGCTTGGGATTAGGATTACTGTGTTTGACGCTCTAGATGTTGTGCTCAGAGATCCACCTTTTCTTTTAAGCTACTGCAAAACTAAAATCTTGTTTTCCTGCTTGGCAAGCAAATTAAAAAATCAGAAGCAAGAAGAGACTTCCTTCCTTTCCCCCTCAGTATTTTTCTACCATATTGACACTGCGCTTGACAAACAACATTAAACAACCTTCAAGACTATATCAGCTACCAGGTCTTGGTAATGAGGGGAAAATCAGGCAAGTCAGACCAATACATGACTGGTTGGGAATCGAACAAAATTGGCAGTCTTATCAAAACCCATCCACATCTCTGTTTTCTCCCTCAGCTGCTGGGTGCTGCATTCAGTCCATTGATTAATGTGTCACTGCTTAACACAGGCTGCTAGGCTGTAACACTTGCAGCAAGGCAGCTTGCTGTCTTTGTGCAGCCCTGAGGCTTGACTTGCTGCCTGTACAAGCCGGGGCTGCTCTGACAGGAGGAGGTGGCTGGGAAGTGGACAGAGCAGGCTGGCGACCATTGCTTTGCCACCTCCTTTGTGCTGGCTCCGGCTAGCTACAAGTGTGCAAACGTTTTGAGGTAACCTTGGATTTCTGGCACTGTTGACTCTGCTTATCAGCAACCTGTTAGGTAATAAGGATGTGCAGCAATAGCTGCATTTACCTTGAGGTTAGAAGAACTGGTGCTGTTCTCCACCCAGAACAGTAATGGAATGGTTTTGTGATAGAGTGAAAGCAAACTCTGGTACAACTTCAGTCTCCTCTGACCTGGGGCAAATGGTTCCTGTCCCTGCCAAGGCTGCCCTGCCGCAGCATTTCTCAGCCCCTGCTTGCTAATCCTCCTTCCTCCTTCCACCATGGTGACTGACCAGGATCAGCAGCTCCCCAAGTAGATAGTTTGTTTTTGACATTAACTTCCGTGAGCCTCACAGAGACACCTCATGCTGTCACGCTTCAGTGGTAATAATTCAATGCACAATAAAGAAAAAGGTAAATCTACAAATGGGCTGCCAGCCATTTCCTTTTGTCAGTGTACAAAATTCTTCAAAGCTAATAATACCTCTAATCAGTAAGTAGCAAGATGTAACAAGTCTACAATAATGTACAGAATATTATAATGTCTCAAGTGACATGAGTAGCAGGAAGTGAGATGCCTGTGGCCTTTCTGACACAGGAAAAATACTAGTAAATGTAGCTGAATGCAGTTTTTCACCAGACTCCAATGAATAGTTGGTATATGGATGGTGGAAATAGGCATTTTTCATAATAATCCAATGTTTGAAATGTCCTGACCTTAGAAATATAGTATGAAATTAGTTCCAGGAGAAGAAACCTAGCAAAGATAACAAATGCTTGTTTTCTTTATCAGAGTCCCTCAATTACGAAAACATGACAAATAGGTAATAGTGCTAGGTTGAGCTGAATTAACATGTGTTTTAAATGAATGAAAAATATGTCCCTTTCCCAGTTAGAAAAAACCCACACAGTACAGGTACTCAAAAAATGAAATACATCTCTGGCTTTGAAATTGTTATTGTCTTTCTACAGCAGCTTCTTGAAAATGTCATGTGAGATTAGATCTGTACGCTGTTGTGTTGGTAAGCGTATGAACCCCCTGTGAAGGGCGGTCTTCATTCCAAGAGCTTACAGTCTCAGGCAGGGTTTTCAAAGAAAACTGCTCGTTTGTGATACCTTTTAAAAAAGATCTTACTTTCAGAAAGTGCTGGGTACATACTGTTAGGAAACCAGGGTCCTTAGAAGAGTCTCCAGCTGGGCACCAAAAATTATATAGGTAATGAGGAAGAATAAGCGCTTCTAAAACCCTATCCTTAAAAGACAAAGTGAGAAGAGAAGAAATGGGCTAAATGACCGCTAAATTCTCAGTTTGCTTGCTTTAAATGCAGAGCTCAACAGAATTACTACTATTCAGTTGGTCAGTGCCACAGGTGGTATCCAGAGTGGTGACTGGATACACTGCTGGTGTCCTGCATGGCTTGAAGTGGTTGTGCTCCCTCTGTGCATCCCTCTGGACAGAGCTCACACTGGGATCAGTCCCCATTTCTCCTCATTCACAGGTTTCTGTCTGAAGGGCCAGCTGGCTCATTTCAAACTTAAGCACAAGTACAAGCCAATGGCTGAGACAATGTGGATGATTGGGGAATTTCAGCACAAGTATAATCCTGAGGCCTGACCTGATATAATGAGCGGGTTTACCCATGTTATTTTAGTCCTGCAACTCTGTGACTAGGCAAGGTATTTTCCATTGCTTGTGAGAGCTTTTCAAATTTTCCCTTCTTTGCAGCAGATGAGCTATTTAACCTCAAAAAAAGTTGTGTTTCTCTTTTGTGAAACAGACCTATCTCTGTTGATGCTACACAGATGGGAGATATCCTCCAGTTCACCTGGAATCAAACACTTCCAATGTGAGGTACCAGTTTGCCTCTCTCCAAGTTTAAAAACTCCCCGCCTCAATTTCCCCTTTATCTTCAAACCTGCTTAATGTCACTACTGCTTTCTTTTCTGTTCTGGGGCATGTGGTCAGATATCTGTCTAGACCAGCTGAAGGCTCAAAACCTTCTCATATGTTCTTCCACGGAATAAAACAGTTGCTGAATCCCAGTTGTGCATCTTTCTCAGGCCACTACTGACGTGGGTATCCCGTGTAGTAGATGACAGTAGGTGGTGGTGGTGTCATTGCACTAGAGAACCTTGAGAATAAAAGCAAGGCAGCTGTAAAAAACAGAAGTCAAAAGTAGTTCCGTAATCAGGTGAATATGCCTACATAAGGAAGGAAATAGCTAAGAAGACTGGTTTTTATTGGTCCTCTATTTCATAGGGCATATTTATACTGAAGGGTAAAGTGCATATGGCAGGGTGTGGGTTTTTTTCAATCTTATTCAGCATTCTTCCAGCACCTACTGATTTAACATCCCATCTTTTCCCTGTTCCATCAGACCTTCATGTCCATCCCTACAATAGTTTGGGGTTGGGAAAGGCAAATATGCGCAAACTGGCAGCTTGGCAGAGCCAGTTAGTCTGCACCCCACAGAGAGGAACCCATCAGGCATGATTTTGAAGGGGTGAGAAGCAGAAATGCACTGCCAGACTGAGTTTTAGCTGACATGAATGCTGCCTTGGCAGCAGTATCCCATTAGCTTCACAACTGGAATCTGGCCCAAAAGACCCAATGATTCAGCTCTTCCCACACATACAGAGACATACATTCATGCAAGAAGCAGGACTTCAGCTGGCAAGGGTGCAAAGCCCACCCTCAGGAGGCCTGTCCCAGCACTGCCCTGGTCAGAGATCTGGTCGGTAAAACTGGTGATAGGTGAGGGCTCTGTGATAAACAAACCGGTGTTCAAACACCTCGAAATAGCACAGTGAACTTGCCTCTGCACGACTCCTTGGCTCCAGAGACTAGTGTAAGCCTGTGATGAGTTTACATGCATTTTTGTGGCTACATACTGAATAAATGACTGAGTGCCCTTCAGTGTGAGCAGTGCTGCACAGGCATTCATCTCCTGTTCAGAAAGGCAGAGCAGAGAGCACAAATCCCCATCAGAAAATGTGTAATCATTATTTAGGTTGGGAGAGACCTCTGGAGATCATTCCACTCAACTGTGCTCAAAGCACGGCCAAGTTAGGTTGTTCAGGGCCTTGTCTGGTTGAGTTGCGGACATCTCTGTAGGTGGAGATCACACACCTGGTCAGGTAACTTGTTCCAAAATTTGACCACTCTCACTAGGAAGAATTTTTTTTCCTTGTAACTGGAATCTTTCTTGTTGCATCTTGTGTCCATTATGTCTTGTCCTTCTGTAGTGCATCTCAAAGAAAAGTTTGGGTGTAGGGGAGGAGAAGTTACAAGTAACATGCACATACTCTTCCTTTATGGTGTGATGACTTACAGCTTTGCAAGGGCTTTCAGGAAAGCAATAGCAGCCACCAAAATTTGTGTTTTACTGCTTTTAGCAGGGAAAGGGAAACACTCTGCAACACCCTAATTATCTTATGGGGTCTGGAGCGGGGAAGTAGTTGGGTGAGGTCTTTTCACATCTCCTACACAGCAATGGCCAACTCTCGTCATCCTGGCCAGCAGAAATGGTGAGGGAACATCAGCTCCTACTTCGGCATTTGGTGGAGCCTTTCCAGCCTTTGGTGATCAAGCCTTCAGTAGTGAATGCAAGCCCAACCAAACAGAAGAGCCTGCTCTCTGGTACTCGGACTAGAAGAAGATTAAGCAGTACTTTCACATGATGCAATAAAATTCAAGTAGGATTTGTTAAATCATACAAATTATTGTTGGTCTGCGCTTTATATTTATCTAAGGAATTGATTAAGCACTGAGGTTTTTGGTTGATGAGTAAAGCTGATTAAAAAAGTACCAGGGTCACAATATATATTCTAGGAGTAGTTTGTTTTTACAGCAGAATTACATTTACTCAGCTAAAACCTGACTTTTTTTATTTTAGTTGAAATACATGGTAATTCCTTTGCTGTGTTCTATACTCACTGTCTGGTTTTGGTTTTCTGTTTTGTTTCTTACAGCTCCAGCAGAGAGCTCTCCATAAACATTTCCAGCCTCTAAAGCTGCTGTCCTGCCACTTGATCTTAAAGTGAACTTTCCTTCGTGAAAAAAACATAATAAATGGCACTGCCAGAAGGTGACCATGGAGGATTGAAGACAAACTTGGAAGTAAAATCAGCCCACTCAAGATGATGCATTCTGAGAAGACCTGGTTTGCTGTGGAGTAAAAATGCGGTGCATAACATCCAGTGCTAATTTGTTGAAAATGGTCATTGACAGACCTTTAGCTGGAAAATTTCTTCCAGTGTTCATCACTGTGCATAACTTTTGAGTTCCCTTTAGGGGACTGTCTATGCCCTTCACTAGAAGTCCTGTTTTAGCATGGCAACTACTGGATTCTTTTATTATGTATGCAGATGGCATGATGTTTTAGGAAAAACTTACAGCAATTCTCCAATCTCAGTGGATATGTTCACAATATTAAACCCCGATAGGAATGTAAGCGTCTTGTATATGTTACTTTTGCAGTCTAATGGTATTCTGTTAAACAATATCAGCACTTCATATGTGCTTTCTGCACAGAACTAGCACAGTCCATATATATATAATGGTCTTTTTTTAAAATACTGAGGATACGTTTCAGTATTTGTGCTGAGACTGCATCCAAACTGAAGTCCACTACTAGCATACCTTCACCGATTCACAGTAGATTGTGTAGATAGATTTGTACGTGGCAGAGGTGTGACTTCTTTTATTGAGACTTAGAGAACAGCTGTCACAGAGGTAGCCAAGAACAGGGCAGGTTGAATGAGCTGTAGGACACTGTGTCTGCTCTCCCTCTCATCCACCAAATATCAAAGGTTCTTGTTTCTAGTGTGCCAATGTGTTTTCTTACTCAGCAAGGGAGCAGCAAGGGAGAGAGCCTTTGTCAGAGATCTGTGTGATCCTGGGTTTGGTCTACAATAAAACCAGAATAAACTGGAAGAACTGAGGTTCTCTGTGCTGGCCACCATTTATGTTTTGGGCAGGGCTGGGGAATTGTAGTCCAAACCAAACTCTCTGAACAAGGTAAAGTGTAAGACTATACTTCTAAGGAGCAAGACACTCCCTTTGGAGAGGGCAGACTTCTTCATTAACTTTTTCCACTTTCTATCCAAAACAGTATTTTGGTAGGAACTGGGAATAAGCAAATGGTTCCAATAAGCCTTTCAATATACTGTAGCAGGCTGAAGACTGTTGCATTCAATCTGAACGTTGTTTTTTGTTCAGTCTCTGAATGGCTGGCCTCATCACTGGTTGTATCACAGCTGGCTGTGGTACTGTTTCTTCCATGGGGACTCAGCGGAATTAGTGTCTGTCCCTCACATCAGGAGCTTCTTGACACACTCTTTATAATGAACTGATGCCATCCACGTGCTGAGGGGACTTACCTATTTGTTCCTTCTTTCTTTAAAATCAAAGGTAGCTTTTTTGTGTATTTAAAGACCGTCACTCTCTCCAGACTGATAGACAGCTACTATAGAGTCACTGTTAGTATATATGCCAAACTGTGGGTGAGACGCCATACTGGTGCGAAGATGCAGTGATGGAGAGAACGTGCAGCTACATGAAGTCAGAGGGACCTTTTTAGAGGAAGCTCCTGTGTTATAATTCTTAAAAACTATTGTACAGTTCATTGATAGAGAATGGAAGGTCAACCACTGAGGGTGCCCATACAGCAAATGGATAGATATCTTTAGGGCTTAATTTTTATCAGATGGGTATGGGTTTAGGTTTCAGCTCTCCACCCATCTCCACCCAGATTTGGCATGTTGGATGCTTCTGCTGTATTCAGTCCAGAAGCAAATTACTTTTCCTGATGACCAAGATTTTTAGAAGTCACTAGTGATTTCTAATGGTTGGGTCTTTCCATGGGTTCTCAAATGGAGCTCCCAAGAATTACAAAGCAGTAAGCTTCTACATTCTCCTTCTGAAAATCTTGGTCCTTAATTTTAAATTAATTGGTGTAAAAATTCTCCTTAAAATATAAGAATCTTTGCCAACAGCAACATTGGCACTTTTTAGAGCTTTTCATAGGGTTACAGGTTGGAATCTGATACCAAGAGACCCGGCTGTGCACATGGCACGGGTCCACTGTAAGCTTCAGCAAATTTTACAGCTGTTTCTGCTACAGGTTTTAAAAATGCACTCTGGCAACTGACATCAATTTCATGTTGGTATAGCAATTAAAAAAAACACACTTTGATGTAAGTTGTTTTAAAAAGGAGAATGCTTTACTTCTACAGTAGGAGTTCTCTCATTTTGCTACCCAGTGAAAAAATCCAGAACAATTTGAATGATAAAAGAAGAGTTTATCAGAGAGTGTTATCTTAAAAGGGTGTACGAGTTGAGGTAGGCAGAGAGCCACTAGAAGCATTTTTTGTATCAATGTTAGTTTTGAACATCTTCCAGTATATGGGCATGAATTTAGATGTGTGCACTTCTCCTGTTAAAAGAGTTTGTTTTAAAAGCTTCCCAGGATTTTAGCTATGGTGACCTAGAAAAGCAGTGTTATAGGCCCTGAGAAATGTGAAAATCAAGTCCAGACCCTTGTGTAGCCAGACTCGATGAGAAGTCTGCTGTAGGTGCCTATTGGACAAATCTCCTTTGAAGCTGGTGTAGGTCTCCATCCTACAGCCAGCCTGTGCATGTGGATAACTGCAAGCATAGTTCCCCCGAGCCCCGTGACACTTCTCACGTGTGTAACTGTCTGCCAGAGCCATAAGGAAATAACTGTAGTTTTTGGCTTGTATTTAACTATTCAATGTGTTTGGATTTTTTAATCACTGTTATTCTCCCAAAGTAGGCCATGCTTCCTCAGGGATATTTATGAAATTGTTCTACATCTCCTGAACAACTATCTGGATCCCAGCGTACTCTTCTGAAAACTTTTTAATATAAATAAACATGTGGGAGAGATTTTTGTTATTATGAATGGGGGCAGGTACTGTGTTCTCGGAAAGGCTATTGAGTGCAGACAATCAACTCTATTGCATTTTTTATGCCGAACACCTTATTAATAGCAGACACATCCGCTTTTGCCTGGGTCGCAGGAACAGTTCAGGGGAAAGAATGCTTTATCTCTAGTCAATAAATCATTTATGTCGAGAGCGCCAAAGACCAAGTCAACATGAAAGGGAGCGAATAAGTTATTCCGGCAAAGGAAGTGAATTTAAATACGCTCAGAGCCATTAGTTCGGTGCAAAGAGTGGGAGACTAATGCTATTTTCATAAAACACCAATTATCGGCCCTGTGGAGATAGATAAATTTGCAAAGGCCAGTGCTGCCGTTACATTGATCACTAGTTATTATCTCTGAAACAAACCAGTATTGCAATCAGGATGCTGTTCCCCAGGTGCAGACCTGCAGCCTTCCTCCCGTGCCCAGTGACTCTCCCCGCTGCCGCACTCGCCTGGTTTCTTTCTGTCGAGAAAGGTTGCAGCATCAGACCCTGCTAAGAAACACTGGCAGAGACTCGGAGTCCTGCACTAGAAACTTGAAGGAATTGCTTGCACCAGAAAGCACACTGCAGCTGAAAGCATCCTTTGCACTGTTCCTTTTTTTTTCACCTGAGCGGCTTTCTGTGCCTGAACACCCACCATTTGTTCTGTTAAGGGAAATGCAGCCTTCCAGGAGGGGAGTTTGAAAAGGCTCCACGAGCTCCTTGGTTTTGCCTGCCCAGCTGCATGGCAATGCTCTACCGGTGGGTTCATCCCTCCCTGTCTGTTCGTTAGGGTAAGTGTTGTCACTCGACAGCAGCTGCAATGTGGTTGAGGAAATCAAACCATTAAAAATGACAAAATTCTGGGTTTGTTTTTCCCTGAATTTTCGGAGGGCCTGAGGCCAGACCCCTGGCAGACTTAAATTGGCGCTACTCCATCAAAGTCTCCGGAGATGTGTTGATTAGTGCCAGCCATGGAGCCAGGCCTGGGGTGGTTTTTTTGTCATTGCTAAAACTCACCTCCCTCTACCCGCCACAAAGCCACAAGATCTCACTTATTCAAAATTGTCTCAGGCAAGCAAAGTAAAACCCTGCATCTTTCACATTAGTCCCCTTTTAAGAATTAATATCTCTGCCATCGGAGTCTCCTTGAACAGCCCCACTGCAGGACTGTGCGGCAATTGACCCTGGTATATATAGACTGTGGTCAATAAGATTTTAATTTAAAAAGAAATGGTTCTCTGGTATAATTAAAATTGATGGGTGAGGCGGGGAAAGTACTACCAGCACTACCTGCAACCTCCTATAGTAAAATTCAGGAGAGTTATCTGGAGCGCAAAAAACCCCACCAACATAACATATGGGTGATTAGGTAGGCTCATGAGGATAAATCAGCAAGTAAGAAAAGTAGATGTTTAATGAGGGAAGCCAAAAAATTTATGGGAAGTCAGTGGCCAATAGGTTAGGGCTGGTTACATCAAAAGCTTTACATATATCCTAAAAAATACCATCATAGCAAAGCTAAGTCTGATGTTAGACAGGCACAGCACAGTGATCACTCACAGTACATGCAAAAACCAACAAATATTCTTGTTTTGTATTTGAAAGCAGTAGAAGGAGGGAGTCAGATTGCACATTAAAATGTAATTCCTCCTCCTCCATCAGTAATTACGGGTAATATTAAGCAGCAACTATCCAAATGTATTTTTAAATTTGTAGAACCATTAACTGAATCCAAAAGTGAAGGAAAACTTTCCTAGGACTCCTCAGAACCAAAAAGCATAAAAGAAGCTTTGAATGACACCAAAAGCCCAATAATTCAAAAGAAGGAGTGATTTGACCCAGAAAACTATAGGCTCATTAGCTTCCTATCAGTCTTAGGCAAGATCATGGAAAGGTTGATATGGCACAATTGTTAAAGCAATTAAAAATTGATAAAACCCTCCAAATGATTTTAATAGAAATGTATCATGCCAAATAAACTTGCTATCATTTTTTTTGTGATATCAAAGGCTTGTTGATAAAAGAAGCTCTGCTGGTGTACTATACTTAGCTTCCTATAGATCATTTGATTCTGATAAAGAACAAAATAGCACAATGCAAAATCAATATCACCCATATTAAGTGGATTAAAACTGATTACAGGCTAGATCACAAAAAATAGCTGTAAATATGAAATTATCATCAGCAAGACTATTTCTAATGAGCTCCTCCCAAGGTTTGCTCTATTTTCAATGTTCCTCCCAGGGAAAGAGATGATTACTCTTGGCAACAATGAGAGATGACAAAAGCAGGGGTGTGGTAAATAATGATATGGAGCAGGTCAGTGGTAGAGCGTAACCTGGAGGACAACAAAGTCAGAAATCCAGGAGGGATGGCAGCAAGTCTGACTTGAAGGCATGGGGAGTACGTCCAGAATAATGTAGTGGCTGTGAAGGTGTGATAAATAATCCGTTTAACATCAGAGATGCTCTTGCCAGCTGGGGTGCAGGACCTGGCAATAGGGATGCTTTTCTAGTTTATTTGGTTGCTGCCTGTCTTTAAAAAAGGATATTGACAACTTGGAAAGATTATTTTCAATAGCTCCCAGTGTCATTCAAGGGCAGGAAAACAGGTCTTATTATAGTGTCAGGCTAATGAAGCTCTAGCTATTAATTTATCAGAGGCAATTTGAAGAGGTGACTTGATCTCCGTCTGCAATTACAGTCTTCTACCTGGGCAGGGAAGTGCTGTCTGAAGGCAGGTAGCTCTTTTATTTAGAAGAAAAGGGAATGATGTGCTCTACTGGTTGGAAACTGATTTCAGGCTAGAAATTAAGTGCAAATGCTCGACAGGGAGGATAATTACCTGTGGAGGCAACTTACTTAGTCACCTGGCATGTTCTCCATCACATAAAGTCTTTAAATGTATGCAGAGTATTTTTCTAAGTCAATAAGCTCTACCTCAAACTGAAATCCAGGCTTGGTGCAGCAATTACTGGATGAAGTTATTAGGTGTGTGTAACACAAGGATTAGACTAGATCGTCAGATGTAAACTTCTGAATTAAAAGTATCTTAAAGCTTCCAGCATTACAGGAAAGCAGGGCAACCTATGTCCATTTTTTTCACACAAAATGGTCGCAATTGAAACAGCTTATATGAACAGAGCTGTGCTTGCTAGCATTTGGTATGAGCGTTGGTAGGTCTGCTCACAGCTGTAAGGTTCTTCTGTGCATAATTAAAGGAAGAGAACTGGACAACAAAGGACAACAAAAAGTCTTGGACATACAGAGAAAGTGTTGTCTTTTATTAATAACAGCCCAGGACAAAACACTGCACTCAAATGATGGGGCCAAGTGGATGTGTAGTCTCAGCAAGGAATAACAACTGTGGGTTTGCCTCTTAAGTAAGGAGGTAGCATCTTGCTGGCAAGAAACAGATTTTCCTGCCTTCAACAACCGGCAGAGAGGCTGCTGTGCTGTTTGAGAGTTATCTTGTATTGCTGTGCAGCTGAACACAGTACACGAGTTCTTGCTTCAAAGACAGCAAAACTGTTCTGCTGTGGTGACGAGCCCCATCGGAGCTGGTTAATAAAGCCCTAGAAGTGAAATTACTTCAGTGGGACTACCCAGAGTAATGATTGCTGCTCCCAGCAGTGGGTTTTTGCAAGATTGGGCCCCATTACTGTTGGCTGGTTTGAATGTTGTACCTTAGAAATAAGTAAAGGAGTGCTTGGTGTCTGATTCAGGTCTCCCAAAACCGCTCTTGATAGGTGTAAGGCAAGAGTGAACCATCAGAGCCACCGTCTACTGGGCTTCATCGGGTGATGGGGAACAGCACAAACTAGGATGTACGGTTTAAAGAGTAAACAGTTCACACAAACATGAGAAACTATAAAAGCAATACTTGGTGCAAATTGGTATTGACTCGACATCAAGAAGCTGAAACAAAAAGGGAGCTAGCTACAGCCATAGTGAAGAACATAAAGATCTTTGGGGATTCTTGCTCTAATCCAGTGTGAAATCCTAAGAAAATTAGTTTGGTTTAGATTTATTGTTTAAAGAACATTGGTGCCTGCTTGCTGCCTGTCAGATAAATTCTGTGGAGTCACTGGCTTCAGTGCGTGATGGCTTATGGGTGTCCTCACACTGCTGAGACACCCTGCAGCTCTGGAGCAGAGCAGTCCTTAACAGGCATGTCTGGGGTCAGGCTGGACGGAGAAGAAGCTGATCTTGCAGATAACTGTGTAACGTCTGCTTCTGTCATAAAAGTAGGATTGCCAGCATTATTAAAACACAGCCATGCTTAGTCCGAGAATGAAATGAAAAGCTCCTTTCCGATTTTAATTCCAAACATATCTAAATACTTTTTCAGAAAGAAAAAAAAATCCTCTGTAGCTGTCGTTACATCTCTAATCATGTTATTTCTATTAAGCACATGCCTTGAATTCATCTATTTAATATCATAAGTCACCAAATTAAATAGCGATACACAGGGTTTTTCTAAAGCAGGGAGATCAATATTGCAGCAAAACTGCATGTAAGCAATAAGAAGCTGTGCAGAGGAGAAAAAAACACACAGTCTGCCCCATCAGATGCTATGGGGACTTGGTTGGTTGGTTGGTTTTCTTTATCATCGAGAGCATGGTTTTACATCTAGACAGAGGTTTTCCCTACTGAGCCATCCTCTGGTCTCAAGACCAGTCCAGATAAAGAAATATTTGGAGTCCTTATACCTCTTCATCTGCATCCCTTATATGCAAGAGGCTCCTTCTCTGTTTATCTTCTGGGAAAGGTAGCAAAGAGATTAAGTGGCAATGGAGAAAGCACAGAGGGACATGAGCTTGCAGCCTATGCAAAGCATCTCAGCATGAGGCCCAGATCTCAGCCTTCTGCCCCAGAGTCCAATGCCACTGACCGAGGAGAGGAATGGGGCTGTGCTGGGCTAACCCGCAAGCAGAGCCTGCTGTCCTGTGCTGTGCTGAGTGCTCTCTTGAAGCCGTTGCAGGAGACACATTACCTTGCAGAATTGGCCCCCATGTTTCAGGGCATCAGCTGACGTTGCTGCTGTCTGCTGGGTTTTCCCTAAAATGCAGATGAACTGCACAGGGCAGTGCTCTGGCAGTAGGAATGACCAGCATTTCCTAAAGAGGCTGAGTGCTCTAAAGAGAAGACTCCTTTGCTTTGCACTAAGCTGCTGGGATACCCTTGGCGAGCCTAAGAGGTATATTTTTAACTTTCTTACAGTTATGACAGAATCTGAATGTGGCAGGGACATGGTTTGGGATGTGCTGGGATGTGTTTTCAGTTTCTCATAGGGACTGTAGCTATCTGGACCTGCCTCACAATTATTATTTCTTTTTCCCAAGTGGGGGCAAGATGAGAGTAATGCCTGTCTGGCTCTGTGCAGCATAAACCAGCAAAGGGGGCTCTAAATTTGGGCTCCTCTATTTTGGGGAGTTGAATTTGAGTGTGATTGAACCTGACTTTGGGGAGAGCAGTTAACTGACAGCTGGAATTATAGCCACACCTGAATTGTTTCCAAAGGTGCCCCCAACTCAGTAGCCAATGGACAGAATCAGATGCCAGGCTGCGCTTGTGTGTTGGCACCGGCAGCTGATGATGGACAAGAGCTGCAGGGAGAGAGAGGGAGGCTGGGATCAAGGTCCCGGGAAGTCGGTGGCCTGATGCAGGAGAGCTGGATGCAGAAAGGCTGAGTGCAAGCTCACGGCGGTGCTGTGTGGTCAACATGGTCTCCTGTAGCCGGCAAGTTGTGCCTGGTCCAGCTGCCTTTGGAGTCACTTCTGCTTTACATGCACTAAGGAAACATTCTAAGTCAGTGATCTCCTTTTAATGTTAACTTCATTGAAAATCTGGGAAAATGCCAGCACTCTAATGGTTAAAAAGCAATGAACGGACTATTATTCCTACTCCATCTATGGCTGAACTTCTTAAAGAAGGAGCCAAATGAGGTGTCATAAGACAAAAAGTGTGCCTTTTTGTTTGACGTACACTGCATTTCCCCAGGCATCCAAGGTGTTCATTTGTACAGCAGTGCTTTTTTTCCCAAAACAGAAATTATCATGCAGTCTGATTTTTAGTATATGAAGTGGCCATCACTGTTAATTCCACCCTACAGTTTTTATATTTACTCTTTAATTTCTGTTTTCAAAAATCAACAAAAAATAAAACCCAGGTGGGAGGGAGGAATTCTTTTAAACGAAATTAAAATCAGTATCAAATTTTTGGTATCTTTGGGCATGATCTCTGGAAGCTTTGGATATCTGCTTTATCATTTTGTATATTTGACAATTTTGTACTCTGCATTGTTTGACTTCATTTGTGCATGGCGATGTATTAAAACATGGAATTTTTATTATACGGTAAAAGTATTTTGTTTGATTTAAACAAGGACAGGGCTTGATCCACTGCATGAACTGGAGGGGGAAAAAATAGAGGTTTTGCCAGCAATCGCTCTCACCTGACACTCTGGCCAGTCTCATTTGGGGGGTTTCCAGCACCTGAAGGTGGGCAAAGATTTTGCCTGCCCGCACATCTCCTTCCCCAGCTGCAGTACTTTGGGTCTGTGCAGTGGTTTGTTGTAGAAGGTACAGGTGCTATGTATATGCAACATATTTATAGATGTAACAGAAGGTGTTAACTGAGGAAAGGGCTCTGTTTGGCTCGGCAGGGTTTGGGTGTAAATCCAGACCTACTCTTGCTGACTTTACTTGATTTACTCCGGATTTAGTGCAGTGCAACTGCCAAGCGCACACTGCACACTACAAGGAAGAATTCTGCTTTCATTGCCTTTATTTCTCAAGACTTGGGGGATGCCCTTGTAAGCAGTGGAGCATCTTCTAAGGGGACTGAACCACAAAAGGAGCAGGTAGTAGACTGTTTATGGTGCATGGCATTTCACTGCCATCCCATCCCCCATTTATTCTCCGCATTTATGGCACGAGAGTAATTTAAAAGTCAGTGGATAAGGTAGTTTTCAGAAAATCTAGTGCTGAAATTCCAGCATGATATTATGCTCTCCCATATATGTGGTTTTTTCTTTTCAGCCATAATTCTGAACGTTCACGCATTTGTAGGGTAGAGACTGATGACATGTTTTGGTCAAACACAAAATACTGGGCTTAACACAAAATAATAGAACGAAATTATATAGTGTGCAGTATAACTGACTAAGTCAAGATAAATTGTCATCTAAAAAAAATCATAAATCATGTTTTTTATTGTAACATCTCATGATGGGGCTGCAACTTACTAAATTCTGTTTATATCTTTAAAAAACATTCTACTCCATAAAATTTGCCAGCGAGAAGAACATCTTAGCAGGGAAAGCTCAATTTTTGCACAGATCTGTGCACGTTACATCTCGGGCTGAAGGAAATTAGAACAACCATACAAGTAAAGGAAACAGTTTCTGTGTCACATATCCTTTTCACCATCAGAGTCTCCATAGGGGTTACAGTGGTACCATATTACTACTATTTTGGGTACTGCACACTAAGATTATTTCCATTATAAACAATATGTCACCTGAATCAGGTCTGCTTTATAATGATACAGCAGCTACGATGATAATAAAATACTCCTCCCTCGAGACAGAGAAAATAGCTACTGATGCTGTGGAACAAGGAGTTTCCATGTGTGCTCGTATGGGTATCGCATTATAAATCTCACCGATGGGGTTGCAGTTTCCTCATTCACAGTTTGATCCTCAGAAGTCATCGGTGGAGCAGCCGGTTGTGCAATTTGGTTTTTTGGTTGTTTTCCTTCCAGTGACAATTAGTCCTTGATGCAGCTTGCATGATCTTATGTTATATCCTTGTACATCCCGCGGGTCCCTCAGAGCTTACCTTACCCTGAGCAGCTACCGCGGGTTTCAGGCCCAGGTCATGCTGCTTGGACCCTTGGCCTCCAATGCCATGTCCAAAAATGGGATTCCTGAACTGAGACCTCTTAGCTGAGCAGATCTGTGCTAATTTGAGCAAAGCCTTGTGGTTTGAGCAAATCTCCTTATTCCATAATTAAGTCCAGTGAATGAAGTACAACCCTAGGAATACAAGTGATGTTCCCAACCCACCATTGACCTGCTGTATGTGAAAGAACAAGTCCCTCACATTGCCTCTTCATGTCCTACCTCCTTATCTGTAAAACAGGAGCTACATTTACCTGTCACTGTTAAACCTTGAAACTCGGTGGAGGAACTATAAGCTTTCCAAGAAGATTGTGTTGCAAATGGGATTGATTTGAACAGACGAGGCATCTTGGTATAAAAGAAACACTTTATTTGGGAAGCAAGAAGTTGCCATCCACAGTCTGTGCTTATCTGATGTTCCACTCTCACTGCACCCAGGTGCTGATCTGTCAGTCTCGGTGCGTGGCGCAACACTCTCATGGGTGAGGTGTCGTATCAGCCCGGACTTGGTTTGTCTGAGGTTTATTCCTCTTCTGTGCACTCCTTCGTCTCACTCATGTCACTGCCTTGTCATTGTCTTCTCCTTGCTTTTCTGCACCTGACCTGATTTCTTGCCTTCTACTGTTATTAACATCACGTGGGAAATATACATACTGAATTACTGCATGTGAGAAACACACTTCCAAGTGAAGCAGTTTTGCTTTAACTAAATGGCACCAAGGCACTGGCCTTAGGAGAAGATAAAGCAGAGGACAAATTGCTACAGGTTTGTAATAGGGCAACATGGGCATTAACCTCTTTTTCATGTCTGTGTTGGAGTGACAGGCTGAAATGGCAGCAAGAAGGATGAGCACTGAAGACTACGAAAAGCTTTCTAGGAACAGGGATGCTGAAGCAGTAGTGACTGCTTAAAGAGATGGAGAATGGTTTTGACAAGCATGCACCAGCAATCCTGACCCTGTGGTAGGGCACAAGGATGGAACAAGTTGTCTACAAAAATCTCTTTCAGTCCAATTTTTCTGCAAGTAAGACTTGAACAAGAAGCGAAGAGTTAGCTTTGTTAATTATCATTACTTTACTTTTCAACTGGAACTGAATTTAGCTCTTCTGTTTCTACCTCTTCAAGGTAAAAACCTACTACTATGTAGCTATGAGTAACTCTAGACTCAAATATTTAAGTCAATTCTTCAGGCTGTTGGCTGAGAAACTGGGGGGACATGTCCACTGCCGCAGCTGGTCCAGGTGCAGAGGCAGAGCCTGGGGTGACAGCGAGGACTGGGCCCACCTTCCCCCCCAAATCACCATGCTTATCGAGAGTCCAGTTCCTGTGCTATATGGTGACAAATAGCAGTAATTAGTGAGACTAAGAACACAAAAAGGGTGGCAGCCTTGAGGGTCAGGGTGAGGATCATGCTTCAGCCCACCTTCAACATCCAGACTTTCATCTGGGCTTTACTGGGCACCATCAGGGCTTGGTGGAGAAGACCCTTCCAATGAGTGGGTTAAAAAACCCTTATATATATTTTGAGCCCACTTATAAGCTGAAGAGAAGCAACATTTAATAGCCAGCTGGCCAAAGCCTTGAGAGTTTCAGCCATCCATTGCAGGGGGCAGGCTGAGAGGGTGTGCGTGGTCATCCCCAGGCTTCACCAAAAGCTGTAGGCTGATTAGGAAAAATGCTTTTCCTTCACTGGAGAGTTTTACTGCAGAGAAATGAAGCACTTCAGGGCATATCATAAGTCTCAGCTTCAACACCCTGCTCTCGCACTTTCCAGGATGAGATGGGAGAGTGTGGTTGGTGCTGAGTGCTGGATGCTCAGCCTGAGGGATGCTTCAGCTCTCCTCCATGCTGTGAAATGGGACAGAGATGCAGACTACGTGGGAGGCAAATTGTTTTGTGGAAAATATTGGGAACCATTGTACCAAGCCGATTAACTCATTTTAACAATTTTATTTAGCTGCAAAAGTTGCCCTGCATGAAAAGTGCAGCTGCAAGCACATGCACAATGAAAATGCTCCCACATGCAGGAAAGCCAGATAAGCCCTTGCCTGTCATCATTACAGCAAGAAATTTTAGCACTTTGGGGAAAATGCACGGTTATTTCTGCCTTTGTTTAAGCTTTAACTCAGAGCATGAAGGATACTGTTATGCTAACTGGTTTTGTACATGTCCCTCATGTTCCAGATTCAGCCTGGTTTTGGCAATTCTTGGGAGGTAAAACTTTTTCAGGAACATGAGGAATCGTGGGAGCCTGGGGCTCCCATTGCCTAATTCTACCTGTTGACAACTGCTGCTTGTTTTACCCTGGGGAAGGAGCTCTTCTGCCCCTGCCTCCACTTCCCTGAATTGTATAATATTAGGTAGGGGATTAGGCTTTCTTCATGCTTTCCTTCTTTCTCAGTGTTATTAGTCCTATAACAGGCTGCCTCTTAATCCCCCAAAATGGACCTTTTGGACAGTGTTCTGCTAATCCCATGAGGGTTGTGGCAACCAACAGGAAAACCAAGGTTGTCTGGAATATTATCCAAACATGTTGGACTAAGGACCACCCTCAGCCTTCAGCATTTCTGTTGGGTCACCAGTCACACACCCCTCCCTGTTAAACTTAAATTAAAACCACTCTAAAAGCAGTGTGGTTTCAAGCACTAGCAGCAGGGCATTTATATGGGTTTTTCAAACTGATACTTCTCCACAGGCCAGTTTGGAACCCCCTGAGTGTAGGATATTGACTCAAAATATTCCCTGAAAGCCCTCAAGAGGCATTGGTAACCAAGCACAAAAACAGCAGCTCTACCATCTCTGAAAGTGTTAGCTTTAAACCAGTTTCACCCTCTCTGATTGTTCCAGAGCTCTTGGCTGATACTTTTGCTCCAATTTCCCTTGCTTCCCATTATAGACTTGGAGAAGCAGCAGACCTTCATGAGAAACAGGAGTTGGGGTGGTTGCATGTTTACTTGCTCTCTGCCAAGGCACAGAGCTGCCCAGGTTACAACTTGGTGAAACACAAAATGTGGGCAGGCATCTCCATGGAAATAATGTCCTTGGGAAGCATCTGAGCGGTTCTGGGGGTTACATTCTGCCATTCATTTTGTTTTGAATGGTAGCACTGTAAAAAATCAATATGGCACATTTTAAATGGATTACAAGACAGTTAAATGGCAGGTCTCTGAAGAGATGTTGCAAATGAAGAGTGATCCCATGGGAGTTTTTATAGAGGGGATATTCAGGAAGCTGTTCTTGGCTGTTTACTTTAGAGGTCATGATGGAGAAACAATTGAATATGAGTTCTCCATATGATGCTCTTGCTTAAGGGGCTAATATGACCCTAAGATGTATAAATGGGAATATTGACTGGTAGGGGAAATGTATTAGCTGTATACCCAACATTAATGAGACAAAAATAGTCCAATTCAGCTGTCAACACTTAAAAATTGTTGGGAAAAGTGCTATAAGACTGATTGAAAGCGTATCTTACAATGACCCAAAGGAACACAATCCATTTATATTATCAAAGAGGAGTATAAGAGATGAATTGATCAAGATCTATAAATATCTGTACATGGAGGAGGAATGCAGTATCAGAGGATTATTCTAGCAGACAAAGGCATATAAGCCAGGAAGGCTAGAGCTAAAAATCAACTTGAAAACAAGGCACATTTTTCTTCTTAATGGCCTTGTAATTAACCAGTGGAGGAGCTGACATGGGATATGGCAGGTTCTCCATCACCCAAAAAGATCTTTAAATTAAGTGTGGTTGTCTTCTACATCATGTAGCTCATGTGTTGGTGTGGGAATTGCTGGGCGAAGCTCCATGGTCTGCATTAGGCAGGAGGGCAGAGGAAACCACCACGGTGATGCATTCTGGCTGTGAAATCTATGAAACTATCAAAGCGATAATGTCGTATATCACATCCCAGCAGCATCTAGCCTGTTTATGCAACACATGTTATGAAAAGACTCTTTTAGCGATATTTAGAGGGCTTTAAATATTTTATTAGAGTTTTTTTTTATAGACTCTGCCTGTAAAACCAGGTAGATGAAATAAACCTTAAAAAAAAAATAAAAATCTCCTGAAATAGATTTCCTATACCCCCAAATCCCAGTATTAAAGGCAAATATCTCAGGATACTCAGGGCTTTCAATGTGATGCTCCAAGGACTCAGTCCTTCATCGTGGTTTAAAGCTCCTATTTCACAGATTTATAGATGCTAAACTCAGAAGGGACCACTGTGATTATCTAATCTGACCTTGTGCATAACAGAGGCCACAGGGCATCCCTCAATTACTTCCAGGCTACACTGAAGCCTTCCAGACTCTTCCTTCATACCATAGCTGAGGTACAGCCTTTCCCCTCCATCCACACAGCTAAACTTCACATTGTCTCATGTCTCACCACAACATCCTTCCCTCCGCCCCTGCAAATGAAATCTTTCCTGGCACATGTCCATTCAAGTTGCTGATGCAGAGATCATTTGCCATTCCTGTGTCTCCTTGCCTGCCTCACTGGCTCTCCCTTCTGCCTTTCCATCAACACATCTGCCCCTCACAGCCTGGTCCCTACCTCTGCCTCTGTTGCATTTGATACCAGCTTGCTCCTGCCTTTCATGGCCTACTTTGCTCACTTTTTTTTTATTCCCTTCTTTTTTTCTGAACAACCCTCATGTGGTGTAGCACCAGCCCATGGGGAGAGCCCGTAAGACACATCCATGCTGATAAATGAAAAGATGCTGGGAAAAGATGCTCCCAGCAGACTAGGTGCAGCCACACATGCTTTTAAGCTGTGACCATTTCGTGCCACTGGCTCTACAGCTTAAGTTTTACGGCATGAAAAATGTGGCCAGAAAATCTACCTTTTGCGAGAACAGAGAGGAATTGGAAGGGGAGGTTGTGGCGCATCATCTTCCTGGCAGCTTGGTTTGGTCTTCAAGACTGTCACAGGATTTATGAGTACAAAGGTAAATCCTAGGGAGATGGAGCATTAAAAAGTGATGGAGCTGTAGACATGTGAGACATGTATTCGTGCTTCTCCAATTTACTGCAGGGACATCACCTCCAGCCTTCAGCTGTTTGAGACCAAATCCTTGGCTGCTGCATCAAGATCAAGGGAATGCTGCCAAGGTGTATCAGTGAAATACCTGGATTCTGGCACAGGGAGAAATCATTCATGTGAGTTATTAAATGGCTGTATATCATTCCAAGACAAAACAGCATGGTACAGTCTGCATCTAGACAAAGCCTGTATTTTAAGGCTCTCCATCTTTCTAAAATAACCGAGCTTGATAAGCTCAAAGGCAGGAGACCGGTACCACGGAGCTCTCTTTGTAAATAAGGGTAAACTGAGGCAAGGAACAGGAGGTCCCACAACAGGAGAGTGGACTGCAGAGGAGGAAAGGTCAGACCATTGAAAAGCCCATCCCAGAATTTGATTTCCAGAGAAGAGCTCCTTGCTTTCTGCATGCAAACAGTGCTCTGTCTGGGGGAACACGGAAGTGAGGAGAAAGGCTGCGCAGAAGCAGTCTACTGCCTTCACTGCTTCTGCTCTACAATAAAGGACAAATACTCTCTTTTACAAAGCCTCGGTGCTCAGTATTTTTTAACCTAATACTGCTATACACAGCTGCACAACTGGTCTCTGTCTGAATTCACAATGGTTACCTTCCTTTGTGTTATGAGCAGAGTTTAATCCTTCCGGAGCCAAACTGCATAAAATTGCCAAAAGCTGACACACGTCTCCACTCAGCATTGCCTACTGACAAGCAGGCACCTCTGGCCAAACCGAGTGGAAAACATCTGTCAGTAGGTGTTAATGAGACCAGAGCACGTAGCAAGCAAGACCCAACCAGCTCAGCAAGACCACAGAAAATTCATGTTCTCATCGGGTGATCACAGCTAGCTATGGTTGCACTCAGCCGTCAGGGGATCACTCACACACATCTTTCCTTACACGGATATTTTATGAATTTTAGAGTTAGCAGGATGCAAATCTGCCCTTTCAGGCTCATCTGTCAAAGCAGAGCTTTGGCCAGTACCTTGCAGGGGCTTGTGCAGAAAGCAAAGTGGTATTAAAGAATGCCGCAAGTGTCCTTCTGTCTGAGCCGGCACAGTTGAAGCATGGGGTGGGAAGTACGTTTTTTAGTGGAGTCATAAAACTAAATGCTCCATTACTTGTAACTAGTCCTGATACCACATTGTTTTTGCAGGAAGTCATGGACAGCTTCAATCTTCATACCTGCCAATGGTCCTGAATGAAATGCCACTGCTGGAATAGGTGTGTGACATGATTTCAGGTAGTCAGGCAACAGGATCATGCCTTTGAACAGTGGTGAGTTAAAGCAGAAGGAAGGGAGGGGAAAGGGGAGAGAGGGGAGGCAGTAATTCACAGAGAAAATTTTCTTTTAATTAACTGATTATTTACATCTCACTGTACAAATCAGAGCTAAGTATATCCATCCAAGCCAACGTATATGATTCACAGTTTGTCAAATAGATATTCTCGAAGTGAGAAGTTACAGAAATAAAAGTCATGAATCATCAGTTGTTCTTTTATGCTCATGGACAGCATCTTTTATTACACGTAAATTCAATTTATAACCATTGCAAAGAGAAAAAAATAGCTGAAGACAAGTTTGCATGGATAGAAAAGTGATACGGCTCTGAGAACAAGAAATTGTGAGTCTAAGGATGGATTCAGTCCTGTTGTTTTAGTAGGATCCACCTGACCAGCAGTAAACATCTGCAATGTCTGTTTATGGGCTCTACTTGGGGATTCTCCATCACAGCCTAAAACAGGCAGCTACAATGGCAAAGTGCACCTTAAAAGCTGCCATTTCCCTCTGTTAACCATCAGAGCAAGCTCAGATAAAGACTGTGGTTTACTAAAGGTAGGTGAGATGAACCCTTCTTACTAAGGCTCCTTGAAAATTCATAGCTCCTGCAGTGCTACCTACAAAGATAAAAGCTGCAAATACCTCTTCATACACATGTTTAAAAGTCATGTTGCAGAATCTGAGATGAACAGCCAAAAAGAAATGGCTCTTTTTTAATGTGAGGTCTTTCCTGCACCCTTTTCACAGGACAGGCAACTGCTACCATGTAAGGTTCACTGTGGACATAATTCAACCCCGATCCTCCTCTTGAGATTCATCATGTGCTTTTGCCATGGCTTGCAGGGAGGACACGTGGCTTAGTCTGCAGAGATAGTATGCACATTTCTTGATGTTTCTTTGACATGTCAAGAAATGTCAAGGCTTTGCACAGTGGGAAAAAGAGCCCCATCCCAAAACATCTCACGTGGGGTGCCCCTACCAAGGCAGCTCCTGTCCCATGTCTCTCTCTTCTAAAGATGCACCAAACAGGAGGACTACATTGTGTATTTTTGTTCTCTGGAGCACATCTATAGAGGCAACAAACAGTGGATATAAAGTTAGCTGTTTAACTGACTTGACTGTTTAGAAATTAAACAAACAAATGAAAATACCACTAGGTATCTGGAAACTAGTGTTTTCTTTTCTGTCTAAGGCAGCAAAATGAACAGAGAGCAACATCTAAGCACTGAAAGTTAGCAGACTAGGGACAAAAATATACCAGTTGCTAGGAGATGGCATTTAATCTAGAATTTTAGGCAATAAATAAAAATGAAGTTATAAGAAGAAATATTGTTTAGGGCAGAAATTAACCCAAAGCAAGCAGTTGCTTATGAGAGGGAGTAAAGCTGTCGTGGCCGCAGAAGAGCAAGGATATTGCCTGACATCATGCCACAGGGATGGAGGTGAGCGGGAAGGTTATTGACTTGACCATGGGAACAAAACCCCTACCAGTGAAAGACATAGTGGGCAAAACTCTTTCCTAGTTGAAATTGCTGGGAGATGTGCCACTAAGGTAAATAAGGGCTGTACTTCAACCTGCAAATATCACCTTTGTCTGTGATGGAAGCCCAACCAGAACCCAAACGTTGTGAAACTCAGCTTGCTCCCTCTGGTCATGAAAATTACAGAAAAACACAGCAAAAGTAAGTTGCTTGCGAAGTCAAATCCCAAATCCACCAGGATCTGCTGGTTTCTTTCCCCACTGAAAGCCCTACTTTCTTAATAGAATTAAAATTGATAAATGCTGGTTTTTGACTAGAATATCTTGTGAAACCAAATGGGCTTCAACAGCACAGCCAGCAGTGAGTGGGCTTGACTACTCCTTATAGGAGCCCAGCCCTTGGTGCAATTTGCCTGAGTGGGATTTTAGTCCTTTTGAAATCAAGGGCAAAATTGCAATATACCTCAAAAGGTCATTTTCTCCCATACATACGCAAGCAAAGGCATGCGTGTAATCTAGTCCAGCACATGGTAATCACCTACATCTTTTGAGGACACAACCCTCTTCTGGTTCATATATAAAGTAACTATATGCAGCTCTTAGAAGTAGTGTTTGCTTCAGCACCGCCCCGGGAAATTTCCGTCTCAGATGTACCCTTGACCGAGGCTGGTAAGCACTTCTACAATATTCAGTCATGGTGATTACATTAATGAGTAGGACTGAACTGTAGGAGTCCCAAGGACAAGATCGAAATTCAGACCTTTTGTAACTTTGATATTACCTGAAATCCTGAATGCTGGAGCACTACTTGTTTAGACTTGCTTAGGATATTGCTTGTTGGAGTGATTAATAATTTTCTCTGGGCAGCAGCCAAAGATCGGAGTCCATGCTGACGCCTGCAATCTGCCAGAAGGCTTTGTCAACAGGGGTATGGGCAAGCCTAAATAACCACTGGTTGAGGGGATACATACTCCTTCCTCAGAATATCCAGAGAACTGTCCTCTCTGCTGGCCCAGCTTATCTTCCAAAGGATAACTGCTGATTGCAGGCATTGTTGGCTGCTGCATTGGCCTCTGCAGACCTACAGGTGCTGTCAGGAAGGCAATAACGTATGTGCTGTACTATTAATGCTGCTAGTGGCACTGCAATCTCCTCTTCAAGCAATCCAGATAGCACAGATGGTACCATCACATCTGGATCTGCACGCGTGCCAGGGTCCTCCACAGTGAGGAGGGGCTGGACAAGGGCTGGTTGCTTGTTGTTTGGTCCCTCTGACTGATCCCACCAGCTGGGTGGGAGAGTATCAGTCAGGGACGGTTGGCTGGATTTTTTTCATTACATCTGGTTAAGAGCCCAACAACCACAGGCACTGACTGCATCTCTCATTTTATCATCTCTAGGTGACCCTGCTTGAGCAGGAGGGGTGGACGATAAGCCCTCCAGAGGTCCCTTCAAACCTCAGCCATTCTGTGATTCTCTGATTTTTATGACAACAATGATTCCTTAATTTATGGAGCTGAATGTAAAGCCCAGTCAGTGAGAGACCTCACCTTCAGGAACCTGCTCCTCCCACCCCTGTGAGAGGCCCAGCCCATGCTGTAAGGCTTTCTGGTTGCACAGGTATCCTCCAGGAGGGACCTGGAGGATGCTCTGAGGGAGGAGGATAATGGTGACGTACACCTACTGCAGGAAAGCATGGGCCCCTGCAGCAGCATGGTGATGCTCTTGGATCACAACAACCCCAAGCAATGCTACAGGCTTGGGGAAGAGTGGCTGGAAAGCTGCCCGGCAGAAAAGGACCTGGGGGTGCTGGCTGACAGCCGGCTGAATATGAGCCAGCAGTGTGCCCAGGTGGCCAAGAAGGCCAATGGCAT
>JANZLQ010000029.1:38558523-38569906 GCA_026212715.1 Elanus axillaris | reverse complement strand
CAGGAGCAGGGAGGGGATTGTTCCCCTGTACTCGGCACTGGTGAGGCCGCACCTCGAGTGCTGGGTTCAGTTTTGGGTCCCTCACTACAGGAAAGACACTGAGGTGCTGGAGCGTGTCCAGAGAAGGGCAACAGAGCTGGTGAGGGGCCTGGAGCACAAGTCTTACGAAGAGCGGCTGAGGGAACTGGGGCTGTTTAGTCTGGAGAAAATGAGGCTGAGGGGAGACCTTATCGCTCTCTACACCTACCTGAAAGGGGGTTGTAGTGAGATGGGTACTGATCTCTTCTATCAAGTTACCACTGATAGGACAAGAGGAAACAGCCTCAAGTTGCGGCAGGGGAGGTTTAGATTGGATATAAGGAAAAAAAATCTTCACTGAAAGGGTTATCAAGCACTGGAACAGGCTGCCCAGGGAAGTGGTGGAGTCACTATCCCTGGAGGTATTTAAAAGACATGTAGATGTGGCATTTAGGGACATGGTTTAGTGGTGGACTTGGCAGTGCTAGGTTAACGGTTGGTCTCAATGATCTAAAAGGTCTTTTCCAACCTGAACGGTTCTATGATTCTATGACGGCATGGACACTCTGGGCTGCAGTGGGCTTTTCTCCCAGAATGACTGGAACTGCCTTTGCTTCTGCTGGCAGCAAGCACAGATTTATCAGTGGGTGATGGAGGCAGTAACCTCCATCCCTGCTGTGTCAGGTGGGAAGGGCTGGCAGCCCACACTGTCCATCTGTCCACACTGTGGCTGAGCCTGGGGCTCCCTTCAGCCAAACGTTTGAATGAAGATCAGAAAGAAAGAGAAACATAAAAGAGGCTTGTGGGAACAGTATGATTTTTTCAGTTAATTCTTAAAAGAGTGTGTTCCTGGGCTTCCAAGGGTTTTATCCATATGAAGATGATCATAAATCAGAAGAGAGAAGCCCAGAGTATCCTTACTGTTCAGTTTGTAATAATCTGCAATGACTACAAGCTGGCAAAGTGCGCCAAAGCAAATTGTGTCTTGGGCTGCATAAGAAGTGTGGCCAGCAGGCAATGCAGGAGGTGATGCTCCCCGACTACTCTACTCTCTTAAGACCCCACCTGGGGTACTGTGTCTGGCTCTGTGGCCTCCAGTACAGGAAAGACACAGACCTGTTGGAGCGAGTCCAGAGGAGGGACAGAAATATGATCAGAGGGATGGAGCCCCTCTCCTATGAGGACAGGCTGAGAGAGTGTGGTTGTTTGGCCTAGAGAAGAGAAGGCTCTGGGGAGACCTTATCAATACTTAAAGCAGGCTTATAAGAAAGACAGAGAGAGACTTTTTACCAGGGCCTGTAGTGGCAGAACAAAGGGCAATAGTTAAAAGAGGGTAGATTTTGATAAGGAAGAATTTTTTTACAATGAGGGTGGTGAGGCACTGGAACGGGTTGCCCAGAGAAGTTGTGGATGCCCCATCCCTGGAAGTGTTCAAGGTTGGATCAGATGGGGCTTTGAGCTTTTGAGCAACCTGATCTAGTGGAAGATGTCCCTGCCCATGGTAGAGGGTTAGACTAGATGATCTTTGAAGATCCCTTCCAGCCCAAACCGTTCTATGGTACTATGATTTGACTTTTAAGTCCTATGTTCTGCTTTGGGGGCAATTTGCGAACCTTTAAGTCAGGAACACAACTCCTAAGAGGTTTGGGAAGAAACTTCTGCTTCTTTTCTGGTATCTGGGTCTGAAAGTAAAGAACCACTTGGTGAGATAAGTACCCTCCAAATCCAGGGACCGGTACACAGGCCAGTCAGTGAAACCAGCAGCCACAGGGCATCTCTGATGGAGCTCACTGCTGAGCAGCAGCTTTCAAACATTAACAGCGATGTTTATCTGCCTTCAGAGAAGCTCGCTTCCCGCATGCATGGACTGTGTGCAAGTCAGGCCTGCTTATCTCTTGATACAATCAATATGCAAGGCCTGCTACAGTTTGGTGCCTTATGCAAGCTTAATAAAGCCAGAGTAAGTGCTGCTATTTCAGTATCAGCTGAAGAAGGAAGTAAAACCACAGGGCACTGCCCGGGGTCTGATGCCAGCACTATGTGAATTTTAAGAAATATGAAAGGGGGATAGAGTCTGTTAACATTTTCCCTCAAGTTTCCTATTTCTCTTCTTTTAAGATTCAAGGTAAATGAGATACATCCTGCTGTAACCTCAACTGTGACTCAACATGCAGGTCTGGGGGAGCGAGAGGAGAGGGGGAGAGGCTGGTCTGCTTTTCATGTGTGGAAAAAGAGGCAGGGAAGCCAGGGCAAAATATTTCTGAGGTCTTCTCATGGCTCAGTAGGGATCCCAAACACCACCTTCTCACTGGTTTAAAGCCACAGAAGTTAGACATGCACACCCTGAAAGGACCGAGGTCATGCCAATGAATAGAAGTGACTGCTAAGGCCTCCCTTTCCGCAGTAGCGTGTCCAACAAAACTTGGGGAGTCTGGAGAGCCGAGCCCAGCCCAGCCCAGGCATTGTCTACTTCCCTGGCTGAGCTCAAAGATTCTTCTTATTTCCTCAGCAGCTGCTTTGGGTTTACACTCACCACCTACCTATGGAAATAGGAATGGGGACTCACACCTACTTACTCTGTGCAGCAGATCAGGCTGCGTGGAGCAGATGGATTACTTTCATCTTTGTGATTGCGTTTTACCTTTTGATGCCCTGGATGTTTATTCCTTTATCATGTATTAATTATTGGCATTCTCTAGGCTTCCTTCTCTCTTAATCTGATTTAAAACAGACATTTGCATTTGAAAAGTAGCTAGCATGTATAGCAAATCCTTTCCCTTGGTTTGCTATTAATGCAGCCAGCTTTGATGTATTATATTAATGCTGTTTGCCAGAGGTGAAATTAGCACACCACCTATGGAGAGGCACTTCCTTGGTGAACCTACTGGTTTTACCCACAGGCAAAGCATCTACCTCCCCTGGTGCAAATCCTGGATCCTGACTGCAGCAGCATGGTCACACAACCGCTCCTCTCCCTGCTGCTTTTGCGCTGGTTTTGGGAGGTCCAGAGGGTCTGCATCCTGCTTGCGGCACGGGGTGCTGTGTGCGAACCCCAACCTGCTGACCTGCTGCTGGGGAAGGGTAAATTTACAGGAGAAGAATTAGACATCTGTTGCAATGGAGGAAGTGAGAGCTAAACACTACAATGCACCGAACCAGCAGTTGAGGGTTGTGCAGGGAACGAGGCAGGTGAATGCAGAGGAACATGTGGTCAGAAGAGGACTGGGAGAGATCAGGGTTTGCCTAATGATCTTGACGAGGGTGTAAGCACAGAGGCTGAAATGCATGTGTGCTTCAAAATTATCTAACCTTTCTGTTGCAATATCTTGGCCAGCTGGGGAATAGAATAAATCAATCCTCTGGTGAGTTCAGTAGCAGTGTTTCCTTTTTTTCCTTTTCTTTTTGATTGCACTGTGTTGCTTACATAATTTAGGTCTTTTGGGAGGTTGCCCTGAGCCTGACTGATCTGTTTAAATTGGTGCAAAAGGCGTATGGCCCCACTAGTGTAACTCACTCGGGTTGGTTTAACTGCAATGATGAGTGGTGGGCATGGGACCAGGTGACCAAAGGTGCAGCGTCAGGCTCACTGATATGATGGTAGCTGAGCTGGCTCAAGTCACCAGCTACAACCCACCGCGGCTGCTCATGCAGGCTTTCCCTCCGCTCTGCTGAGGTCTGCCAGTCAAACTGCATGGAGCAGTCTCTCCTCTTCCCGGTCCAGCACAACATTCCAGATCAGCTGTGACTCCTTCAGCAGAAGAGTTCGCCCATCTGGCTCCTGCTGTCAGGACTGGGTAAGGAGCAGTACTTCTGTGCAGCAGAGCTGGGGAGAGGATGGCCTTTGGCAAGAAGTAGTCTGAGCAGTGGGGGCTGGAAACCAGGCTCTCCCAGAACAGCACGTCTGATCATGGCACTAGTTGATTAGGAACAGCTCGAAGTGAACTTGTTTCTTCCTAAATGCCCATGTAGAGTTTTGCACCAGCTTGAGTTGGTTTTAAAAGCATTTAAGCTAAATTATTACAACTTCTGCTCATGGATGAGACTTAAAGCAGCTTCCAGAGCTCATTTGCAAAAGGGGTTGGAAAAGTTATTTCAAGTTAACTGCCTACATTACAGTAGTAGTTATTTGAACAGGTGGGGACCGGGGGAAGTAGGGACATTAGCCAAATTGTGAATCATAAGCTAATCAGATTGCCACCCATGTTTGCACCAAAAGAAAAAAAAGTGGTGCACAAAAATACTGCACATCGCCAGCTACAGAACTGACTCAGCAAGGACCCAAACTTTTGCTGGGGTTTGCCCAGGTGAGTGGCTACACTTCCATTTGGTACAGGGAAGGGCTGTCTCTGGAAGCCACTGGAGAGGCTGGCTCTCCTCTGACTCCACCACCTCTGAAGGCCTGGGGCTTCTTTGTACCTGTTGCCCCCCACTACATCTCTCCTCCATTCAAGCAGTTTGGGGCCTCGGTCTGTTCAGCCAAAGTGATCAGCCCTCAAATTTGAGGCTCTTCCCACAGGTGAGCTGGGAAAGCAAAGGGCCCAACTTTGGATGTCCCAGAAGGGCACCCCAGGACACCCGCAGCCTCCGCCTCCTCCAGGGATGCTGCAAACTCCTCTCGCTGGTGCAGGAGGATGCATTTGGCTGTCTGGGAAGAAGCGGGTCGCAGAGCCATTCCCTGACCCTTCCAAAACCTAGGCAAAGGGCTGTGCAGAACCATGCCATGGCCCAGCTATGCTGCACAGCAAGGGCTGCAGCGGGTCTGCACTGCCCATGCACCGCAGTGGGGGTGTGCCTCCTCCTGGAGTGCAGTCACTGAGGAGTCCCTGCGGTAAAAATAATACGGAGATTTAACTGGATTAAAAATAAAATAAAATAAAAACTACACTGTTGAAACTCTGTTGATGTTAGTGGAATTCCTCGTGTCTTACACCAGCAAGCAGAAAAACAGATATAAAGTGCTGAGGCTGCTGGCAGATGCTTGCCTGTTTGTGTGTGCAGTGGAGAAAAGTGCTTGTTTGGTGCCGATTGCAGACTATGGAATAAGAGCAATTTCTCATCCCACCTCCACAGAAGCTATTTAAATACTTCTACACCCACTTTGAAAGATGCTCAGTTAGAAAGGGAGTAAATCTGGAAGTTATTACTCCTTGAAGGAAGAAGCACCAATAAATAGGCTCTGCTAAGACTGCCGGTGCTTTTGGGGATAGCACCCGCCTAAGAGCTACAACTGCCTCCGCCAGCCTGCCTTTGCCATGAAACAGTTTTTATTAGGCAGCCCGCAGAGAAAGCACATGCTGCAGGAAAGAGCCCTGCGGCTCATGTCTGAGGAGCCCCTCGAGCCGTCTCGTTGTCCCAGTGAAGCTACAGGCCGAAGCCCAGCTGGCTACGTGCAAACGCCTCGCAGACCGCACAAGCCACCACGCATTCCCCATCCAGCACGGGAGGGGAGGGAACGGCCAGCAGAACCCAAGGTCATGCAAGGCGAAGCAATAGGCAGAATGCTAATTAAAAAAGCCCTTATGAAATACTAGGGGTAGGGTCATGCCACCTGCAGTTGTTAAACGCCTCCCTTTCCCCTCCTTGGGGATTCCCAGCCACGAACTCACTGGCAAAGCGAGCAGTGTTCCCCAGCTCTTTCCCAAAGCCAGCAGTGAAGGTTTCACCCATTGCACAGCACCTCTGCAGGGCTTCTGGCGGGATGCTGTCAGCCGCCCCTGCGCCATGTCCCGCTCCCTCTTTGCTAACCCTCCTGCCCAGCTGGCTGGATGGAGCAAACCAGCGGAGACCCTTCCCCACAGCAGCCGCTGGCCGAGGCTCTTCCTCGGGGGCTACCGAGGGAAAAGTTAAACCCAGGTGGGGAACCGGGCCACCGGCTCTGTGCGCAGGGAGCCAGGTGTGAGCTGGGGACCCTGCTGCCCGTTGCTCCCAAGCTCTCTGCAATGCTGGTCACGCCTGAGAGCAGACGTTCAGGCAGCCAAGGAGCTTTCCTGATCCCACCACATTAGATGTTTGCGGATTTAAGGTGTTTCCGAATTAGGCGGCACCCAAAGAGAGACTTTTATGAGTTTATGCACTAAAAATAGCCGCAGAGCGCCTAAGTCCTCTAATGAATCTCACAAAATGCTGCTGTCAGAGCCAGCTGCTTGTATTTATACCCTCTCAGCTCAGTCATCCTGCTCCGTAACGCAGCATGCCAGGGCCCCAACCCTACAGCGAGTTTCAGGCAAAGCCTTATTTTTCTCTGGCTTTCCCCCAGCAGAGCTCTGCTGTGAGATTAAGATCTTAATATTTATAAGCCTTTGGTTTTACTATCTGTTTAATGTCACGGTAAATCAGGTGCCTACACTGCTATCCCTCCATCCCACCTGAAACCCTCACCTTCTTAGCAAAGGGCAGTTATGTTTTTCCTTAAATATAAACTAATTATAAAACCACAGTGATTTTCTCACATTTAAACAGCCTCTGTAACAACCAATTATTTCTGAGGACATGAGAAACAGCTGTTGCAATGCTGAAGCTCAAACAGTTACATCTCTGCTGTGTCAACGGATAAGAGTTGATATTTTTATTCCCATGTGATATTACCAAGAAGTGATAAACAACCATAGCGTAAGTATTAATTTGTGGAGCAAAGATCACTTTAATTTGCTCCAAGGTGAGGAATAATTTTAACAGAGTATTACCATTCCACAAAAAAACTATTTGAAAGTCTGTTCTGTCTTTCCCTCCTTTTTTCCCCTCTTCCTCTTGTTTTTGATAAAGCAACACAACCCTGGGCAAGGACTATTTGAAGGCAGAGACAGTTTGTAAGCCAGCCTTAAATCTTTCCAGACTGGGGAGTGGACTTCAAAAAATGCATTCTAAAGTTTAACCTGGCACTGCTGACTACTGAATAAAAGGAGAGCACTGACTTTGCCGCCTGGGGACCTTCTTGGCTCCCACCAGAAGGTGTGCAAACATCGCACAGGAGTCGGTTCCTCTCCCACGGCCTTCAGGTGAGTACTTTTGCTAAAAGCTTCACTCTTCAACCTGCATATAATCACCTAAATCAAAGTGGGATCTGTGGGTACTCAGCATCTGCAGAAACTGGGCTGCTTTCATTTAGGCTTGTAAACATAGAGCCAAGCCTGGAGCTCCAGGCTGCTGGCTCTGCAAGGTTTTGCTTATTTCTTTGGAAATCCTTGCTGCACTTAGCCATGGAAAAGTGGTCCACGGCATGCAGAATGGCAGTTTGAGCTAATTAAGCAACAAGGTAACATTTTTTAACTGCACATGTGCCTGTTGCCAAGCCTTTCTGAACATCTTAGCTGCACTGTATTTTTATGCTGCTTTTCTCCCTAGGATCATGACACACTTGACAATGGTGATAAATCAGCTCTCGTGCTGTCCTATTAACCAGCAAAGCATTATCAACCCCATTTAGCTGGAAATCTGAGGCCCACAGGTAATCTAATAGAGTGATTACCCCAGGTAGTTACCTGTAACAAGCTGGTCTCAGGAGGAGAGTCCCATTCCACCCACTCTGGGAGGATGCTCTCCTGGAAGGCATGAGGGCAATTCGAGGTCTCCTACTTGGGCAAACACTTTAAGCACAGAGCTACCGGATTTTAAAAAGGGTTTAGGGACAGGTGAGAGTGTGACAACATTTTCTCTTATGTTTTGTTTGGATCTCAATCCAAGAAGCACATTTTGAGGTTCAGGCTTGAACCCTTTAGGCAAAGCAGATGGAGGAACATCTAACACCCAGTGGGTCAGTCAAGGACATTACTCAACAGCAAAAACTCAGGTGCATCCCAGTGTGCAAAGCAGTAGCAGATTTTTCACATAAAAAAAGTGGAAGGTACTGTGGACTTCATGCTCCTCGAGAGCTGGGTGGCAGTCAAGCAGGGCACTCGGAGGAATTAAATTTTGGAGGCATCTAAAGCTATAACTGGACACCCAAGAGAAAGACCCAAAATGAGAAGTCCACATGAAGCCACCTCTTTAAGAATCTGGCCCCAAGTGACTCGCCACAGATTGGGCAGGTGTTAAGTTGCAAAGCCAGAAATAGAAAACTGATTCCCTCTCCTAGCCTTTCATTTGAGGGCTTGGACAGATTCCCAGACAACTGCCAGCCATATGAAGATATAAATTATTTGGCAGAGTGCAAAGGGTAATGGACCAGGGTCAAAAGCCATCTGCAAGCTTGCAGACCCTTAGCAGGCACCAGTGGCCAGAGCAAACCTGGGGGTTGTGATTTGTGTAGTGGCCCCGTGGATATGCTGAAATACCCTTTCACCACTGATTCTTCCTTTTCTCCAAGCAGGATTTCTATTATACGCTGGTTTGTGCTCCACCATCCACCTGCCTGGTAGCAGATGCAGGCAGATTTATTACCGCAGGGAAAGGTAGGCTTCCATTTGTGGAGCGCTCTGCCTCCAGTGCCTGCCTGGGCTGTGGATTACTCTTTGGCCAAAAAGCCGAAGGCAGGCTGCGTGATTCCTGTTGGCTGCCATGTTACCCTCAGGGCCTGAGCAGCAGCAATGAAACGGGCTGGAGATGGGCTGATTTCATCTGTTATGCAGGAAAATTACAAACAGTAGGCGATAGCTGAATTAGAAACGTGGTCTTCAAAAGGGCAACTCATCACCATAGCCCCTCTCCCCACGGTTAGGGGCGCACACACGTCTCCCTAAGTAAGACTTGCCCAGCGCAATGGGATCCAGATCTGTCCAGAGCAATCATAGTGCAACTCAGGAATCCTATGGATAAAGGCTGGTAGAATCATAGAATCATTTAGGTAGGAAAAGTCCTTCAAGATCATCGAGTCCAACCATCATCCATTCCCACTAGACCATGTCTTGGAGTGCCTTGTCTACGCGCTTTTTGATTTTTTTGAATGGTGACTCAACCACTTCTCTGGGCAGCCTGTTGCAATGTCTGACAACCCTCTCAGTAAAGAAATTTTTCCTAATATCCAGTCTAAACCTCCTTCGCCACAACTTGAGGCCATCACCTCTCATCCTATCACCAGCCACCAGACAGAGGAGACCAGTACCCACCTCACTACAACCTCCTTTCAGGTAGTTACAGAGAGCGATGAGGTCTCCCCTCGGCCTCCTTTTCTCCAGACTAAACAGCCCCAGTTCCCTCAGCTCTTCCTCACAAGACTTGTGCTCCAGGCCCCTCACCAGCTTGGTTGCCTTCCTCTGGACACGTTCCAGCAACTCAGGTGTCTTTCCTGTAGTGAGGGGCCCAAAACTGAACACAGCACTCGAGGTGCGGCCTCACCAGTGCTGAATACAGGGGAAAGCAACGATATGCAGAGGTTTTTCTCTCTCTGTGCTCTAAAATGACATCCTAACTGCCTTTGTCCAGATCCAAGTATTTTAAAGCTGAAGTATTCATTACTGCTATGAAGCGGGCAACACCGTGGGTACCTCAAGCGCAGGGCAGTTCAGCTGGAAACCCAACAGCTTTCACTTCCCTCCTACACTTCCCTATTGCGGTGAGCAGCACTTTCATGCCACGGGCTCAGCAGTACCCCATCCTCTAAAATCTACTTGCAACAGTTACCATCCTTGGCACAGGCAGCAAAGCTCACAGGCTTCCTTTTCTGTTTGAAACCAGTCCCCAGAGGCTTAATTTGCAGACAGTAATGGGATTCCACCTTCCTGTGCCTGACAGAAGGTGCCTCTGTAGCAGCCTTGGTTCACCTTTCAAGAAGCTGACCTCTTTTTTTTCTTGAACAGCATCCCAGTTTTGGTATGTGGCCTGTGACAAATGTTTCAGGGAAGGATTACAGGGTTAATTAACACATTAATATTTAATCTCGCTTCTCCGCTATCGGGTTGTTGGCCAAAATTTCTGCCCCCTGGACCCAATTCTATGCCGGCCATAAATATGACTTTCTTCTCAGAATCTGACTTAATTGTTATTCCCAACTCCTTTCTTCTGCCTCAAACCCTGGCCTCCTTCCTTCAACAGTCCTCCCTACAATCAAATTATTTTGGAAAGGAATTGTCTTCTCTTGGCTCCAGCTACAAGATCAAACCTCATTTACTGTCAGTAATGTGCCCTTCCATGGCAGGCTCTCTCCTCTTGCGCTGGAGGCACACCATCTTCACGCACATTATCCTTACCTTTCTCCTCCTCAGCTCCGCAGAAGTGGAGGGAGAGGAGGAGAGGACATGACAGGAGCCCCTGCTCACTCGTGGGATGGGCATGGAAGCGCACAGGGATGGGGAGGCTTTTGGCCAAGACAGGGCTTCAGTCCCTCAGCTGGTGTGAGGCACCTCTGGATCTGGCAGCAGGAGAGCGGGAGGTGGGATCACAGCCCAGGGAAGGTGAATCCGTTACAGCTTTAATGCTGGATGAAAGCGGCAGGGAAAGCACACTGGCACAGGCTTTACCCTGGGACAGTTTCTTGACTTTCAGCGCCTTGTGCAACCAGCTTGAAGCCCATCCCATTCAACTGCCCCACTATTATTTGCTGAGCTACCAGGACTGGATCACCTACACCCGTCCACGGTGCGATCGTCCTTTCCATTGCCGCCTGCACTGGAGCAAGCTGGGGCTCCCGGCTGCGTTCCCACCAGCCCCTCCAGCCAGGCCCTGCCCTGGGTTTGCCACACAGACCAGCCTGCCCGACAGACGAGGGCTCTCCCCAGTAACCCTGGCTGCCGGTGATGGAATTCCACGCCGAGTGGATGAGGCGAAGCGCAAACGTGTAGCTGCAGGGATGGTTAGGTGCTTGGGCAGCTCCCCGCAGCCTACTCATTCGATCAGCATTTCTTGGGTCGCTGCCAGCCCCGAGCACCCACCCGGGCGGCGCGCAGGGCCTGCTCCCGAGGGGTGCCAGCCCCATCGCACGCCGGCCGGAGCCAGCCGTGGTGGGGAGCGCCGGGTGCCCCCGGGTTTCACAGCAGCCCCACTCGGGCAGCAGAGCCGCGTCTTTCGCTCTCTCCCGCCTCCCCCACCGGCGAGGCCGGAGGGCAGCGAGGGCGGCCGCGGCTCCCGGCCCTGCCGGCGCCACGGAGGACGACTGTTCCCAGGCACCTCGTAGTGGGGCTTTGCTGGGTCTCGCCCCCGGGTTTGGGCCGTCGAGTCCCTTCCCCCCCCCCCCCGGGACGCTCCCAGCCCAGCCGTGCCCCGGGGCGGCTCCAGCGGGCCGGCGCCGCACTCGGCAGGGGGCGGCGGCACCGCTGGCACAGACCGGGCGGAACCGGGCTGCCCCCGGCCAGGAAGGGGCGGCGAAGGACCCCAGGCGCTGAGCCGGGCCTCGCTGGACCTCAGCCCAGCAGGCCGCAGGGCGTGCTGGTGCCACTCACCCGCCCGACCCCCAGCACCACTACAGCCCCCGCCTCACCCACACCGGCGGCGCCCC
>JANZLQ010000029.1:38534956-38557381 GCA_026212715.1 Elanus axillaris | reverse complement strand
GCCCGCCGAGCGGCCGGGCCCCGAGGGCGGCGGCGGGCGCGTCTCCCCCCGGCAGCGGCGGGACGCCAGCGCCGGCCTCTACCGCGGGCGCCGCTGCCGCATGGAGTCCTGCTTCGACTTCGCCCAGTGCCGGAAAAACGGCTTCAAGGTCTACGTCTACCCGCAGCAGAAGGGGGAGAAGATCGCCGAGAGCTACCAGAACGTCCTGGCCGCCATCGAGGGCTCCCGCTTCTACACCTCCGACCCCGGGCAGGCCTGCCTCTTCGTCCTCAGCCTGGACACGCTGGACCGGGACCAGCTGTCCCCCCAGTACGTGCACAACCTCCGCTCCAAGGTGCAGAGCCTCCACCTGTGGAACAACGGCAGAAACCACCTGATTTTTAATTTATACTCCGGCACCTGGCCCGACTACACCGAGGATGTGGGGTTCGACATCGGCCAGGCCATGCTGGCCAAAGCCAGCATCAGTACTGAAAACTTCAGACCCAACTTTGACGTTTCTATCCCGCTCTTTTCTAAGGATCATCCTAGGACAGGAGGGGAGAAGGGATTTTTGAGGTTTAACACCATCCCTCCTCTCAGGAAGTACATGTTGGTATTCAAGGGGAAAAGGTACCTGACGGGGATAGGGTCAGACACCAGGAATGCCTTATATCACGTCCATAACGGAGAGGATGTTGTCCTCCTGACCACCTGCAAGCATGGCAAAGACTGGCAAAAGCACAAGGATTCGCGCTGCGATCGAGACAACGCCGAATACGAGAGGTAAGTGAGCGGCGTGCCCCCTCCCCTGCGCGCGTCCCCGGGGCCGCGCCGGCCTGCCCAGCTCCGCAGGCGGCCCTGGCCGCCGGGCAGATGTGGGCAGATGTGCGCCGAGGCGCCGGAGGCTGATCGCGGGCCGGAGGAAAGTCGCGATCTGTCCCCCGGGTGGGTCGCTCCCTCGGTCGCTCCTCCTGCCCCCTGCGGGGCTGCCTCGGCCCGGGGAGCCGGCGGGCAGGCGTCCGGCGGCGGCTGTGCCCTTGCTCGCCCCGGGGAGCGATGACCTGCAGCCGCAGCGCTTGGGCTTCGCGAACACGGCCGGCAGCAAAGGTGTTGCTGGAGGATGCTCTGGCATCTGGCGCTGCCCCTCGTGTGTCGTGTCGTGTCGTGTCGTCGCCCCCCCCACCCCCAGTGCCTCTTAGGGTCAATGCCTTGTGCTTTTCCCTGCCCCGGGACAAAGTTCGTGCGAGTCCTCAGCCCTCTTCACCGCGCCTGTGAGCCTGGCTCCCACGGCGGGTTAGTTGCTGAGGGTGCTTGCCGGGATGCTCTCTCCAAAAAGCACTGTCTGGCCGGCGTCTGTGTATCCCCACGGACGAGGCAGTAACTTGCCCTGCCGTCTTTTTCTTCTCTGTTCAAACCAGCACAGCATCGGTAAAGAAAGGAGGAAAAAGAAACGCTGGCTGCCTTCATGTCCTGCGCCCGAGTTTCTGATTTTTACATGCGAGAGGATACGCCGGCGGCGCGGCGTTTTCTGTGAATGCTTGGTTTCTTGGCTTTCCCCGATTTTTATTTTGATTTGTAGTAATGTCACTGTGTAGGCAATTTTTCTGTCGCTGCGGTGCTGCCCTTGTCTTCCAGTCTGCTTTTCAGGTTTGTATACATAGCTGCCGGGAAAATCGCTTCCTGGGAATTACCTCTCGGACTGCGATGCTGACTAAGCCGTTTGCGACCGATTAGTTCATTTAAATGCCGACCGCCGCTACGTTTGCTGCAGAGTAGGTGTCTATATGTGAAGTTCTTCGCATGAGAATGTCTCCCGTGTAGCGGGAGTTAGACGCTGAATTAAAACAGACCAGCCGTATAGCGCTGAGAAGCGTGCAGTGGAGCTGCACCGATAGCTGCCAACGGCTAGAGGGGTTTGTGATGCACAGAGGAACGTGGGTGGAAAAATACTCCTGGAGAGCAGTTGGGAAGAAACTATGGTGGCATTAACGGTGATCAAAATTTCCAGCTGGCTGCGTGTTTCTCCGCTGAAACTATCCACAGGGGGTTGGGAGAGACTGAGAAGGTCAGCACCGCAACGGCAGGAAGCCTGCATGTGTGCCTGGGCAAACTCTGCTCGCCCTCCGGTTACTGTAAATCTGCCGCAGAGCAGGGAGGAACAGCAGTGCAAATACTTGGTGGACTTTTAATCCTGTTTACTATCGGAGAACTGATGGGTGAGCGGTGAAATGATGCACACGTGGAAGTGATACAGCGGCGGTACCAAGTGATCGGTAGAGATAGTAAGCTAAGCTCCTGTTACTTGTGACCTGGGAGTCCCTTTGGCGGGGAAGAAGGGAGACCTGACAATCGTAGCCTTGCAGACTGTGCTGGTTTTGGGCATAGATCTCAGCAATTGGACCTAACTTACAGATAGGAAAAGTCCTGGTTATGTTCTACAGTGTGTGTGCTATTGACTTGTCATAAAACCAAACATAACCTGCCTATGGTTTGATCCGAGTAGGGCTGTATTAATTTTTGGGGTTTTTTTTGCAGCTATGCCATTTGGTCTAATAAAAAGATAGACCTCTCCCCACAAGTGTCCTAAAAAGTGTCTTTGCTGCTTATTTTGTATGTGACAGCCCTCAAGGGATATGGAAGCATGAACCCAATTGGTACACCGTGCTGTTCATACAAAGGACGTACTTGCCACTAAGATGCGGCCGTGTCTGGGGTGGTGTATGGGGACTTCCAAATTTTGTTGCGAAGCTGCTGTTAAAGACAGGAAGTAAAAAAAGATTGCAAGGAAATAAGTTTACTCCAAGAATCGAGGCAGGCTGAATCTGTGGTCAGGCCACTGAGGTGAACGGGCTTGCTCTGGCGAACAACTGCAAACACTGAAGCTCTTTAATCCGGCATCTTATCTGAGTGAGTGCACCTGCCAGAGCGTGCTGCTGCCCCTTTGCACTCCTGCTTCGGTGCCGATTTGCAGCAAAGTATGCCATCTGCTGATCTCCCAGCACCTCGTCCTGCGGTGGCCTGCGCTCTCTGTCTCTCCCGTGCAAATGTGGACCGTGCCTGGTGCTCTCCTCCCTTTATGAAATCCAGCAAGGTCCCATCCCCAGGGTAGTAGTGTAAGGGCAGTCAGCCAGTGGAAGTGCTTCAGTGCCTATGTGGAAGCTGTAGGAGGGACTCTGCTATTCGCCCCACCTGCAGCAGCATCTGATCGTGAACGAAGCTGCATTGCTTGGGAGAGAAATGTCTCTAAATACAGCCGAGCCTTGAAAACTGCATGCAGAGCTGCTCTCTTGGGGCTTTTTGGGCTTTGATTTAACAATGCGTCCTCAAGGTTTTAATCAAAAAGACGAAAAATGCATTCTCTAAGAGACGAGTCTTTGCATATCCATACAGAGTTGGGAAAGTTGCATATCACGCTCTTCTGTCCCTGTTTTCCCATCCGCTGCTGTGACACTTACACTGTTTCACTTGGTGTAAAGGGCAGGAATGTGGCTGAGCTGGCCCCGAGATACTGGTCCTTGCCAGGGCAAAATATGAATGATTGGCTCCAGGTAGAGGCCTTGCCAAGCTGTTTAAATCAGGTGACCAGATTTTAAAACATGGTAATCTTGTGTCAGCAGGGTGGTAGCATTGCATTGTGTTACACTTGGTGCCAGTGCACACTGTAAGATAGTTGTGATGTGGTGTCATCTATGGCGCAACATTTGGTGTCGGGTTTGAACAAGGTCCACCTGTCTGCAGGATGAGTTGTTTCCTCTCTAGGAGATTGAAAAAGCCAAGAAAGGTGACTTCTTGACCTATGGAAAATGCATAGAGTCTTATTTCATTTGGAAGGAGGAGGGGAGGGCATGTGCGTATTTGACTGTCTTCCTGAATTGTATTGAAAGATCCATCTGTATGTTACAGCTAATTAATTTGTATCCCAGTTATGCATCTCAGCAGATAAAGCTAATGCAGACTAAAATGAATTGCATTATCATGATTAGCCTACTAGCAAACAGGATATAAAGGAAAACAAAGAAAAACTCAGTTTCTTTACAGTACCCTTGACTGTCAAAGTTGGCCTTTGTCACCCAACGCTAGGGCAGCTGGGCATTCTGAATTCCTCCATGGTAGGATTTCAGTGTCAAGCTTTTTGTTTCACAAGGGGTTAAGCAAATAAACAGTGCTGCTGCTGAAGTTTGAAGACAGCCTCTTAAATATTTAATGACAGTCTAAATATATACATATGTACAATGTGTTTTAAACAAAGGCAGAATTCATGTACAGGCTTAACTGGTTCCAAATAATTACTTTTTGGAAGGTAATATAAATGACTATGGATACCGAAAGAAATGGAGGAATGCGGTGTTTTAGTAGAGCCAGATGCAGAGGTGAGATTTGCACCAAAACGAGGATCTTTCTAGGAAAGTAAATAATGGTGTATCCTCTGATCTGCAACAACCCTGCCCTTGGAAGATGGAGAGAGTGATGGTATCCAGAAACATAAGGTCTTGTCAAAAGCTCATTTGAGGAGGCTTTTTGCTTTTATCTGTGCAAGATAGCTGAAGTTAATGATGGTAATGAAACAAAGGCGTAAACCAACAGGGTTGAAGAGGAGTAGGATGGAAGTAGGAGGGGAAGTGAGCAAAAAATGCTGTTTTGGAGAAACGTGAACTTAGGTGGAGGACAGCTAGTGTAGTGAGGTGTTCTTCAGAGACTTCATAAGTTTTTCAACTTGTCAGTTCTCAGAAAGCCTGCATGATCAAGACTGAACTGAGAAGGGCAGGCAAAACACACAGGACCTCATGAGGTGAGACTGGTTCAGCGAGAGGAGGCTGGAGGTGTGTGGTTGAGGAGGAGCCTATGGGAAAGACCTACCTGGGGCTGCTGGGTGCTTGCAGAAGAGGGAGAGAGCAACAGCACACTGTGTGCTTATGGCTGTGAGACATCTCTGCAGGGCATGCAACAGCACTGAGCAGGGTTGTGTATGTACTTTTACAGGTGAAAATATCCAGCAGAATGTTTTCATTGATCTCTGCTACCTGGTAGGTTTACCTGGTGGGTGCACTCTGCTGCTGGAACGTGTGTCAATCACAGCTGAACCTCCTACCCATGTAAATGCTGTCCTGAGCAAAGGTTACAGTTGTGCACTAGGCACAGAACGGGAACAAAAGCAACTTTTAGTTTCGCTTCCTTCCCACCAGGAATAAAATACACATATAAAAAAAGAAGTGGTAGATTTAGACAGCATAGGGATGACTTTGCCACTCACAAGACTGGCATGAAAATGTGAAGTTAGGCTTAGGCATGCCCGTCCAACATGTGATGATAATCTGGATGCTGCATATGCATGTATGTGCATGTTTTGAGCAAAGGCAAGATTCTTGTATTTTCAACATACTGAGCTTCAGTGCATTGTATTAAAATATAAATGTAAATGCTAAACTTAATCACTTACTGAATTTTTTTTGGAATTATTTAAAAGCCTTCACAAGTCAGCTCCTTTGCAGCTATTTAGGACAGGGCTGAGAAATCACCCAGGTTGAGGGTGGCTGTTGTCCGGGGCATCTGAACTGAGTTGGGAACCAGTCCGTGCATCTTGTGTATCTATCACTGGACTGCCTTGGTAGCTTGGATGAAACTCAAGAACTACTGAGAGATCTTGGGCATTTTCCCAGAGTATCTTGGCTCCTGCAGACACCTATCCCCACCAGTCTGCTTTTTTATTTTAATATCAATTTTTGAGAAACTGGAAATTTGCCTGTTTTACACTGTGTTTATTCAAAAATGCAGTAAGCAAGTAAATAACAAACCTTTAAGGTACGTCTGAGAAATACGGGATTTGTTCTATCGTGTTCTTCCTCCTGCTCTCTGTATGTATTGCAAAGTGTCCTTATGTGCCTGTCGATGCTGAATTTAATGCAAGTAGTGCCTGGGGGGGGCGGCTAGGAGCTTCCACCTGGGAGGCTCTGGGCTGATGCCCTGGCAGGAGCTGGGAGCAGGGGCGACAGGAGCATCCTTGAGCTCGTGACCAGTGGTGCAGTCCTCAGCCTGGCCATTTGCACCAGGCTCTTCCCTCTCGGAAAAGGGCTGGAAGAGGGTGGACACGTGTGCATGAGCGTGTTTCCCTGTGCGAGCGGTGCCGAGTGCCGCAGCGTGTGTGGCTGGGTGTGTAGGGTCAGGTACCGGCAGAGGAGCCCACCCTGCCCACGGGCCTTAAACCAGGCACCCTACTAACCTTAAGTAATTAAATTTTCGTGTGGGGTGAGTTATTATTATAATTGCTTGCCCCAGGCTTTTCTGCGTCTTTCTGTGAAGCATCTCATATGAGGCTCTACGGTGACGAAGCATTACAGGAGATGGTTGATCTGGTCCAGAGCAGGTGTCTTCTGTATGCAGAAACGTAGGTGAATGCTGCGTTCAAGGCCGGAGGGGCTCTGCTTTTATTTTTCCTGCCTAGCAAAATGGTTCTAGGATAATTTATTGATAAATAATTATCACCGAAGAGACAGTTGGCGATAGAACAGAACTCAAACAAAACCATGATATGAATTGTCATTTTAATTTTAAGCAGAAATAATCCTGAAATGGGTAGTTTGAAGGGTGTATTGAACCCAGATCAGAACTGAGATAAAATTGTTTCCAGCTACCTTTTGGGGCGAGATGAAGCCCTGCCGTGCCCCCTGCGAGGTGCCCTCAGCAAGGAGGTGCTGCAGAGCATCCTGCAGTGCCCCTGCCTTCTTGCCCTCCCTGGCCAGGTGTTTCACTTGTGTGGGACTTCTTGTACCAGCCTAAGGGGAGCTTCACTGAAACTGCTCCTAAGGGAGAGGGATGGCCGAATTTGGGGTTCTCGTGGGGGCTTGCGTGCTGCTGCCTGCTGCTCCCCGCTGCATTGAGGCTGTTCCCAGCCATAGACCTCTTTGCATCTGTGCAGCTCTGAAGTGGTGTGTCTCCCTGGAAGCATGCGACTGAACAAGGGAGTTTCAGCTCAAGACAAACCTGAGCGAAAAAGGCTACTGCTTTGACTCTGCTGGAAATAATCCTTTTGCCCCACATACAGCCCTGGAACAGCCCACTGGAAAGTAAACCGGCAGCTGCTTGCGGGAGAGGGAGGTAAATGAAACTGGTCAGCATGAAGCACTTATTTACTCAACAGATGTGAGTGAAGAGCATGTGCTGTAATCTGATGATTTCTGCAGTATTATCTGTGATTGTTTTCCCTTTCTCTCTGCAGGGTTTCTTTCAGAAAATCCACAGACTTTTGTGGTCTTGGGTAAACAAACCATTTTGCTAACCAGAGAAAAATAATCGGTAGGTACGTAGATAACTGTGGCCTGTGAAGGGAGTTAAATGCCGTGTTCTGTGCTTCTAAGGTGACTGACTTCTCAAGGGCTTGGCTATGCCTAGATGATGATGCAAGATATATGCTCCTGTCCCATGCCGTATGGAGATTAGTTCAGCATGTGGGAATGTGTGAGTATAACTCCAGGTTATATTTAAGGTTCTGCAGCTTTCCCTGTTGCAAAGTATTTTGGGACATATAGGTTTCAAAGCCTTCTCATGTTTTACACTGAGCAGTGGATTTTTTCCTCCTTCTGTTCGTCTGGCTATGCTGTGCTTTTACATCTGTGGCTCTTTTTTTTTTTTTAATCCAAATTTCAGGAGGAAACAGGACATACATCATCACTGTCTTGCCCTTAATTTAGGAGCCTCCTCAGTCAACTGGAGGGAGCATCAGTGCTATGTAATGCTGATGCAGCTCATCCCCACATCTATGGACCAGGCAGGGAGGGAGCTGGGGCAGAAGGGGCCTGCAGCACTGGGCATGCAGAGGGGCAATTAAAGATCCAGGCCAGAGGATGGTGGAAGTCGTTATTTCTTCCACTTATGGAGAAAATTATAATTTGTAACAGTTGACACTCATACATTGGAAGAAAGCGAAGAGCATGCTTAGAGCAGTCCCTGTGCTGGTATTGCAGCGGGGGCACCGCGGGGCCTGGGAGGTGGTTTGGAAGCAGAGATGGAGATCAGCACGCTGCGGTGGTGTGGGAGAAGCTAGTTTAAGGAATTAATTCCAAATGAGAACAAAAGAGAGGAGATTTGTTTCACATGAGAAGAGGGAAGTAATGCTTTAAGAAATAAAGGCCCTATCTCAGCAAAATGTTGTGCCTAAACTGCTTTGCTGGGAAAGAACTGGTGTGAGTGCTGCCAGGCTGATGGCTTTCCAAATGCGATCTGACTTCCTAAAGTGTTACCGTTTCTTAGAATAAAAGAACATAACTTGAAGCCAGTCAGGAGGGTTAGGCTTCCTCAATAATGAGAGAAAGAAGATGCCATTTTCTTTAACTACCTTGTGTTTTCCCCTCTTGTCTCTCCCAGCGCCTCTCACGGAGATTTAAGCTCAGTTTTACGGGTAGTGTAGTGCTGTCTTCTCGGCAAGAATGCAGAGAGGGTGCTAAGCAGGTGTTCCCTGAAAGGTGGTAGGCTTGGTGCATTTGTGTTGGCTAAATCGGGCTCCCATTTCATATTCCAGTAAGACAGAGTTCTCCTTGCTCCTGCGGTCCCTGGGTGTGGTGTGGTGCTGGCAGGGCTGTCACAACAGTTCCTGCTCCTTCTGCCTGTAGCATACGTGGTTTCGGGACTGCAGGCCAACGGCTGGGATTGCCACTGGCCACCGTGGTTACGTTTCCATGTCTTTAAAATAGGGAGAACCACTTTGCTTTCCCTAAGCGTTTTTGGGGGTTACTTTAGTGCTTCATAATGTTTTAGGGGAAGTGCTGTGTAAAACTGAAATATTATTCATTAATGTTTTCTGTATCTGCTTCTGAGGAAGCATCAGTGAATGCAGGTCTAAATTGTGACCTTTTCTGATAAAATGTGATAGTTGTCGGAAGCAGCATAAAGCAGCTGTTAGCTGCATGTATTGGCGTGGAAATGCCCGCAAAAGCTTTTTTGGGGTTTGACACTTGTCCTAGGTCAGTATACGTGGTCATGTTTGGTATATGACCCTTTAAAATCTCCTTGCTTCCCTCAGATGCTACCAAAGGCCACCACTTTTCCAGGTGCTGAAGCACTGCCGTTTCTGGTCACTCCTCCAAGGGTTCTTGTGGTGCAGTTAGCAAATTCAGTGACGCTCTTCTGCCTTAAGTTGACTTTTTTCCCTGTGATGGTTTCTAGTCCAGAAATACATGAAAACGAAATAATTCCTGGGTTCCTAAGTGAATTTCCCGTTTGTTCACTTTTTTCCCTCTAATATACTCTTTGTGTTTGTGAATGAAACAGAATTAGGGCTAATTTAGTTGATTGGCTGCAAAACAAAAGTATTCAATTCAAAGAATGGGAAATGAGAAGGCCTTTCTGAAATGTTACTTCTTTGCATAATTGTAATAGATTATAATTACGCAGTTGGGTGTTTAGCAGTGGATTTGCTGTAAACACAGTGATGGAAAATGTCTCATCGCTCATGCCGGTTCGAATCCCAGCGCGGTCCCATTGATGGCTGTACCAGCATCTCTAATGACATTTTCTCTTCAGGCAGGATGGCGTGTTACAGAAAATGCTACCTCCAGTTCCCCTTCCAGCTCCTCCCACAAAATTACCACCGGTCGATATGGCCATGTCAGACCGTTGACACAAATCAATAAGATCAATCATTCTTCAGCTCCTAAACAAAATTGAGATCGCGATGCTGACAGGCTGCGCGTAGCAATACTGGCAGCGATTCCTAAATGGAAAATGCATACCGTAATGTTTGCAAAGTGTATGTGGGAGACCCTGTCCTGTTAATAATTAGTCTTCTGAGGCAGTAAAAGCAGGGAGCACAGTATAAATCGTTTCCTACAACTGCAGTATGCATTATGACCCCTACAGCTGTCAGGCTGATGGAGAACATCACCTGCCCAACAGCGGTGCTGGGGAGGGGTGAGTGTGGCAGAGTTTGGTTAGGAGTCCCAATTTTCTTTGTTTTCCTAGAAGATCTTGGCTTCTGATACTGTGTTTTGCCCCACGAATAATTACAGTCATTTTATTGCAATACTGGAATTCCTGGTGCAGTCAGGTAGTTCAGTGTGTAACTGCCAGAAAGCCCATCAAAACTGCAGTTGCTGTAGTCTGCAAGAATAAAATCAGATGCTGCTTCTAAAAATCAGAACCTTTATCTGAAGGGAAGGACAAATCTTGGTTTATAATGTCTTATTTTGTATCTCTGAAGGCTTTTTTGGGTGTGTCTGCTCATAGACTCAATCAGCTGCCTCAGGAAGATAAACACATAAATGTTTAATCTCCTTGATTTGCCACCAACCATTGTGCTGGGTGCTACCAGATTTTTCTTTTAATTAAATATAATTTATGTAATCCTAATGGGAAACATAATTATAGGATTTATTTTTTAATACTGTGATTTCAGAATTACTTTATAAAGAAGAGTAACATTTCCCCCTTAAGGGCTGTTTTAAAACGAGCAAACAGAATAAAAAAACAAAGTACACTTTGCTAAAAGTAATAAATCTCAGACAAGAAGCAAAAAAAAAAAAGCATCTGACATGTTGGAGCTGCAATAAAGCTGAAAATTAATGATCAGTAAGTTAGTGCTGCAAGAGATTGAATGCATTATGGATTTGACACCTATAGCTTATTAAATGTCAGCAAATTTTAGCATAACCAGTAGAAAACCCTGATCAGAAAATGTAAACCAATGCAACCGGCTGTTGGACTATCCAGTGCCACAAAGGATGTGGGAATCGTGTATGGTTGAAATGTAAGAAAGTACTTTGCAAGATCAGAGTCTGAAATTACACGCTAAACTCCTTTGGTTTCTGATTGGAGGGATTTAAACATTTTGGTAAGGCACAACTCTAGTCTCAGGGTGGGATTTATTGTACTGTAAAACCTTTGCATGAGAAGGTATGTATGACTGTTTAAAATAATTTAAAACAAATAGCATCCCCACACCCTCCCACTCTCTCACGCTTTTTTCCCTAAAACTGAAAGGTAAGGTTACTACTTGAATTGTAATGGAATAATATATCAAGTGAGTGATCACATCAGGCATGGACACTTACCAAATCATAGTGAGATAACTGTGAATAACTCTCTAGTTTCAACAATTTGCATGGCCATTAACAATTGATGGGTTTCCCTTAGAACCGCATTATCTATGGCAGCGGGATCTATTCCTGTGCACCGCTCCTGCATACTAAGTGCCAGAGAAGTTCTCAAAAGTGAGGGTAGTAAAAAATCTGATAGCAGCAAGGTGAATGAAGCAGGTAGGAATTTCAAGGCCATATTTTTTGAAGGTGAGGAAGTATTTCAGGTGATCACGCATTTTCATAACTGCTCTCCCCCCCTTCCCTGCCTTTTTTTTTAACTACAGTTCTGCAATTTTTTTTAATTCAAGCTGGCATTAGGTTTCCCTTCACTACTTGGCATCATATCAAGCTTGATGGTTGGTCTGGCACGTGGATCAGTTTTAGCAAAATTTTAAAATACGTTTTGTTTTAGTTTTGGATTCAACACGTGTCTTGAGGAGCTTTTATGCATATTTGACAAAAGATAAAAATGGTGCTAAATTTAGCAGTCCTAGATTGCTGGGTGGCTTTTTCATGGGAGTGTTTTTGAGCAGGTATCAAAGATGTGCTTTACTGATGAGAATCATGCCACTGTTTTAATAAACATGCAACACATCCCTTATTTCTAGCGCTTTCATCTCTGGCTGACGGCATGTCAGATCTTTCCAGATTCCTCCATCAAGTTGACTTTTCCAGCCCCAAATCTCTTCTCTCTCTCTCTTTATTTCTCTCTCTCGCCCTCTTCCCTCTCCCCCTTTCTTTTTCATGGTGCTTCTGTTGTGGCAAGATTAAAGCAACTGAGTGAAGCAGTGGTGGGGAATGCTGGGATAATCAAAGTGTGCAAGCGGCTGGAGCTGTGTGAAAGCAGTTGGGTGACACATCAAAGCTGGTGGGTGACGGCTCTTGCTGCTCTTGCCTCACTGGGTAAATGACCCCCCTGCCATAAACAGGGTTCCTGGGATTAATTTGTGAGCTCACACGTACACAAATGCGATTGCTTTTCTACGCCCTTCCCAAAATTTAATTGCAGAGAATGGTAATAAAGTCTTAGCTTTGTTCCTTGGAAGATGGCTTCTGTAGATGTGGCGTGTTAGGAAGTAGTGCGGAATTGTTGATAGCGGGTAGTCATTCACACTCAGCTAAGAACAGCCCAGCACCTTACTGTCCCGTCTGCTTGTAAATGCCGTTTCTGGGTTCCTGTAGGTAGGGTGAGGAGAACTGGAAGATCCAACAGTGCCTGGTTGCCCCTGGCTGGGCCTCGTCTGGGCCGAGACCCAGCGTGTCCTGTTGGCCAGAGCACCCGTGGCCGGGGTGCTGCTCCCTGAGGCCCGCACCCAGCGCGAGGCGTTCGGGGGAAGCCCCGAGTCCCTGCTCATCTCTAGACTCTCTGTGTGTGTCTCTCGATGTGGAGCTCACCATGGGTCCGGCTGTTTTCTCAGCTGCCACCTCTGCCCGCATTACCTCTCCCCAAACCCTGCTCTGTCTTTGCTGTGGAGCTCGGGGGTTGAGCACCCTGCGGTCTGGATGGACTCTGGCTTTATGTTCCTGCAAGGGGATCCTTGTCCCTGTCTTAACCGTTTGCTCTGAAGGTGTCAAAAAATCACTGCGCTTTGCACCTGCCATCTTTCGCAGGACTTCTTCACTGCCCCCAGCCTGCTGGTGTCCGTTTTGGTTACTGCTGCTGAGGACCAAAATAACCAGTGGGGCCATCAGGACATGCGTCTCTGGGCTTTGTGCATCGAAATATCAGTGAACTGCAGTGAAAACAGGTTTTTGGGTTTTGTTCCATTAGCTGTGTTTCTGGTGGCCTGTAATAATAGTCCTTTCTAGCAAAAAGGTTTTTTACTCTTCTTTAATTTTTAATGAAAAATCTTTCTGACACAGGTCATCGTAAAATAATTAACAGTGAGATCATCTGTGTTTTTTGGGTATAAAACTGGAGATCTAAGGATTTAGAGAGATTGGTGTGATCCCAGGTTGCTCTATTGGTGTGGTTACTGGTTATAGCAATAGTTCTTATTTACTTTAACTTTAGTCTCAGGGTAACCGTGTTTCACAATAATCAATGCACTGACTGCTATAATTGCATTTTGTGGTAACGTGGTCTTATAATTAACTGACTGAGCTAATAAAGCATGGAATCTAATGAATATTTGTGAACAAACTTCGTTAGGAAGTAGGTTGAGAATCTGCACTGCTGGAGGATAATAGAGGGGACCCATCCTCAGTTTCGATAATTACAACAGATGGAAACCTGGAAATGAACAGCAAAGTGTGGAAACCATCCCACTGCTACTTACCTTGTGTTTACTGCTGCACTATGTCTTTAAAATCTCTCTTTAAAAAAAAAAACTTTCTAGAAAAAGGCTCCCCACTGTAATGAGATCCTGCATACACAATTTCAGTCTCTTTGCAGAACATTAAAGCATTATCAGGCATGATGTTGAAAACAGGATTTACAATGTAGGTCTGGTATCGGCCTTGAGTAAGAAGTGTCTATTGTCAACCCATGATTGAATCTTAATGCAATTAAAATGAAAAAGGAAACCACCATTGAAAATGGGAAATAGATTTCCTAGTGGTGCCTCTGAGGGGGTGGATGGCTGACATCTGGCTGTTGCTGGAAAGCCGGCTGTGCTTTACTGTCCTTGAGGAACTGTGTCCCATTTTTGCTGTTGTATTGGGCATGCTTTGCCTCACTCTGGTTGTGTCCCTGTGTTTCAGATGTGTGTTCCTTATCTCAGGCATGGGGTCCAGTCCTATATGCTCTGTCAGGCCATTTGGGAGCATGTTGTACTCATCTGGCCAGTTAACAGTTGAAGGATCTGGCCCATTTTGGATGGCTGCTTTATTTTAAGGTCACCAGAAATCCCTTTACACCTCCTTGCTTCTCTCCCCTCTTCCCCCATCTTTAAGCTACTTGACAAGATCTTAAGTACATGGTTTTCCGGGCTGAGTCTGTGTCTCGTTAACAGAAGTACCATTAAATCCTGCTGCCCCTCCCTGCCCCCCAGCTTTTTTTAAGCTTTTGGTTATCTGTGAAGTTGGGTATTCACTTTTCAGTAAACACATACTTAAGGAGCCTTGCTCAGAGCACCAGCCCTGAGCAGTAGGCTTGTGAGTGGCTGCTTTTGCAGCAGGAGCTCAGAGGGGAGAGGGTCTTTCAGCAGCTACAGTTCATGCATTTGCTTCCTACCTGCTGGTTTCAAACAGTATTAATTTTTATGCATTTATTGTGTTTAATTAAAAGCAGGGCTGGTTACAGCAGTGCTTGCAGAGACTCCTCCTCCTCCCCCCCCGAAATGCAACAAATAGGCATCTGGTATTTGTTTTGTGTAACACAATCATCATAAAATGAAGAGTAATAAAACATAATTATCTGTAAAGGCTTGTTTTATAAGCCTAAGAATGAGCTTATTTCTGCCTTGGTTTGATCTGTTTGTAAGATACAGAATGTTACTGTATGGTTTTAGCCCCTCTCCAAATTAATAGAGAATCAGTTATTACGGTGTTTTAAACCCTGGTGTGTAAGGTAGTGTGAGTGCATGCAAGGGACTGCACCAGTAGATCTCTAGGGGTGGGGAAGAAGCCTTGTCTATTCCTTTTGGAAAATTTTTCTCTTCAAATAATGGGTTTTATTTGAAAGCTTTGGTAAATAAGAGGAAGGAAAATCTGTGGGCTACACGAACAAGGTCAGTGTCTCTGAGCTGCAGGCCTTAAAGTTGGGTTTGAGCCTTTTGTGCACACTCCTTATCCTTGGCAGCGTGAAGGACAGTGACATAGGTCCACATTTGTGATTGGATATACGTGAGGACTCTTTGATTTGGCCCTTGTTGCTTTTCTGACAGACTTTTAACTTCTGCCGTATCTTCATCTCTTCGGAGCATTGCTGGCTTGATCCACCTCTAGTCTTGTTATCAGGACTGCTAGCACAGGATTCAGCAGTTCTGAAGACCTAACTATACTCATTTTACTTTAAGATTTGCTGTTTGCTATTTGTCTGTAGCTAGTAGGCCTTTTTGTTTCCCTTCGGCTTGCTGTAACCCTGCAAAAGCCCTTCCTGCCATGACATGGTACCTTTTTTTTTTTTCTGGGAAAAAGTGAAACTAGGTAATTTAAACCAAGTAGATATTAAAGTGAGATGTGTGATTGTCTTATGGCTGTTGCAATGGTGAAGTGTGAAAACCAAATCGTTATAGAAGACTCGCAGTCTAAGCCTACTTGTTTCTTTTTCTTTAAGACAGTAATAAGCAAAACGCCAGTTTTTCATAATGAAAACTAAAAGCTGTGGGGCTGCAGGGCACCTTCAGCTCCAGCATGCTTTGGAATATGTTTGCTTTGACCCTGTTCTTTGCACAATTAATTAAAGTGATAGAAGAGAAAATACAGCTTCACTCAGCTTTTATAAGAATTGTAGCCTTCTCAAAAGCAGATTCGACTTAGGTATTGCTTTCTCTCTGCAAGGTGAGCCTTGTAATTTTGAATCTTGATTAGCAGCTGCTTTTGTTCTTCTGCGAGTGTTGGAAACTGTGGGGTTGGGAGCACGTAACAAATTACTAAATGATACCCTTGTGGAGAGAGAAAACTCCCCGTCTTGAAGCACCTCACTCCCTGCATCTTCTGTTCTGCAAAGAGGCTGCGATGATACGGCCCCGGGTGTGGCCACCCACTGCTGGGGCAGGTTAGGAGATGCCCCCCCAGCAAGTTCTCCTTCCTGGGCCACAGTGGTGCCTGGCACAGCCACGTGCTGAGCTGCTGCTGCCCTGTGTTGGAGCCATTTCCTCGAAATACATTTTCCTTGAAATATGCTTTTCTTGTCATCTTATCTGGAGACACTAGTGTGATCTGCATGTTGCTGGCTTTAGTTGTTTAACAGCACCGTTGTGGCTGCTCTGGGTCCTCAGCCAGAGGATGGCCAGCAGCAGCAGGTAAGGTGTTAGGAGGCACCTGGCTGCCTTACGTGAGCTTACATTATTTTCCATGGCCAGAAGTCTTTGATTATTCAAACAGAAGCCTGCCCTCCTCCAGAGAAGTAGAGGATGGGTGAGCGATTGCAGGTTGATGTGTAAATGTGTCCTTTTGCAGCAAAGTCGTGTCACACGTGAGCTAATGTGCCATGTGTGTCAGAGGCTGCAGAGTCCAGCTACAAGTCAAATGGTCTGAGATGTTTGACACCTCCCCACACTGTACAGTGTTCCATTTACATTTTTCATGCAAGGTCCAGAATGCATCTATCTTTCTTATTTTTTTTTTTTTCTGGGGTATTGCTTCTCTCATGTATAGAGTTGGGAGACATCTCCCTGGAAAGTCTACTGGTCCTTAATTAATTAAAGTCTGCAAAATGTTCTGAGACCAGAGCTGCTTTGCATTCATAATTACAGAATTGTATTTAAAAGTTTGGGTAGCTTCTGATTCAGACTCCTCTTTTCACAGAATAAATGGGTTTCACTTTACCAGTGTAAATGTGTGTGTGGGAAGCAACCCCCCCCCCCCCCAGCCATTAGCTTCAGTTATGCTACCAGTGTGATGTGGATTCATTAGTTGTTCTCTTTCCCCTTGTGTACAGAGTGGTAGCATTGGGTGCATTTTCTTTTAAATGTGACAGAAAGTGAAATCCTGTTATTTGCACACATTCTGTGGCACTCATCTTCAAAGTATCTAGGTAACCTTTATGTAGATGACACTTTTAACTCAAAATCTTCCATCAATATGACGGTGGTCCTGTGAAGAGAAGTAGGGTGAAGAAGGGAGGGAAGAAAGAGCTGGCTTGAACTCACTTTGGGCAGCTTGAGTTGCTTGTGAGAGACTCTTTGTAGGAAGTACAATACACTGAAGATGTCTGCTCCCATACACTTAAACCCTCTACTTAATTGTTCCATGTTTTTCCTTTGAGTTTGGGCAGGTAGGGGAACCTCGTGGCTCTGCTGGAGCTGATGGTAGAGCTGCCAGGAAAGGGGGATGTCAGGGCTTCTACATTTGAGTGCCAAGCAGTGGACTTCTTGCATGGTTCTTCTCCACTCCAGGCTCAGGAGGATGAGCGCTCCAAAATGCCTGCAGCTGCAGCCCTGCGTGGTGCCCTGCTGCAGGGTGGACAGTTACTGCCCGTCTTGCATTGGCGCTGATGCGACTCTGATCCTGCTGCTGGGATCTTGTGCCAGCCCCACAGGCTCATCTGGCTCCCTGGCATGGGGCGATGTGTCTGGATCAACACTAACGAGTGCAGAGAAGAAAGTGGGAATGCTTGGATGGGGTAGTTGTGGAGGGCAGGGGGCATTACTTGGGTATGTCCAAGAGAGACCATTTCAGGCTGTTGTGGGTCTGTCGTCCAGGTGTAGTGGAGCTGGACCTTGGTCTCCAGCAGTAGAAGGAAAGTTTTAGGAATCTTTACTGTTCATGAGCAGATGCAGCCAGGTTCAGTTGCCTGCATACCTTATGATCAATTAATTGTTAACACATTGCAAGGGAAAGAAAAGTGCCTTTTTTTTTTTCCCCTCTTCTACTGCTTTTATATAATGAAGTGTCTGCCTATTACTGGAGTCCTCTTTCAATAGCAGAGTTCAACATATGACCAGACATTCCCTGCTGCCTCGAGACACCTAACCTTGGTTGTGTGATCTGCATGGACAGTGGCTGATGTTTGTGTAACTCAGGACATCAAGTCCAGCATTTTGTTTAATAAGCCCTTAAAATTAATTTTGTTTAATAATGGCTTTCTTAGGAAAACACAACACAACAACCCCCTGGCCCCTCAACACGCAGCATACACGAATCTCTCTTTGGTCCCCTTGCGCTGGCCTTGTGCTTTTTGGTACATGATGTGTTCCCCATCCAACTCTACAAGGATGGGACGTTTGGAGGACTGATGCCAGAAGACTGGGACTGTGGTTTGGGGAGGTAAAATGTTGGTTGTCTGTGATTTACATTTGCTGGGAGGTGATTCTCTTGGGCTCTTGTTTCATTCATGGTGTCAGTCCAACTATCAGTGACTGTGACAGTGTCTTCCCACATGCAGGTGGACTGGCCCAAGTGAGGATGTGGAGCTGGTGGCAGGAGGGACGGCAGGCACTGTGCACTGTTGTCAACCAAGCGCTGGGTTTTGGGAGTCCACAGGCAGCTCACTGAGGTTGCCTGGGGAGCTGGTGCGGGGCAGAAAATGAAGCTCAGGTTTCTCAGACTCCTGTTGCCAGATCCTGTTCCCCATTCCTGTGTCTCTCCTCTGATCTTTATCAATAGCTGAGCCCGAGTGTCTAGCAATAGCCAGACAGGGAGTGTGGCTATTTCTTAGGGAATGCTGAAAGGGAAAAGTTGGGAATGGCCTAGACAAATATTTAAAGTGTGTGGAGGAAGAAACCAGATTTCTGTGTTTGAATGCTTTGGGCGGTAAATGAAAGCTTCCTGTTGTAAGGCAAGACAACTATGTAGCCAGAGGTTGGTTGGTTGGTTTTTTTGGGGGGGTTGGAGGGTTTTTTTTGTTTTTTTTCCCTGCTGTTTAGAACAGTGTGATTCCTTGTGAGTCTTGCGGGGGGTAGCGGGGAGGAATTACATGCACTAAACCAAAAATCATACTGTAATGGGAGACAGTGCATGGTGTTGCTAGTAATGTATACATAAATAGAGACTCCAGCACTCAGCTTTTGGGTGGAGGACAGCTCTTCTGTATTTATCAGGTTTTACTATTTTAGTAACATGCCATGTTACACTGTTGTTAAAAAAAATCCATGTTGGTTCCTAAGTATTATTGTTTCTTTATTCTGCAATCAGTTGTAGTAGCCCTTTCTCATTGACTCAGCTCAAGACATTTAAACAGCTGGAAATGACAAGTATTTCTTGTCTACAGGAGCATAGAAACAGTGACATCTGAGTTTCTGTTGATGGTCTCCTTTTCTAGAGGATTACTTTCCTCTGCTTGGAGGAGGTTCTCCATTTCCTACTGAAGCCCAGGAGCAGCTGCCACTATGGATTCCATATAGGACCAGGATGAGAGTCTTCAAGGAGGACTTGCTAGCAGAGGCAGCGGGTGGCTCCTCAGCTCACTGTGCAGTTTGACTGATTGTGGTGAAGCTGGCACAGTCAATTAGCAGAATAATAAGTCTTTGGAGCATAAGGAAATAGAATATATACTTTAAAAAATGCACTCTTTTAAAATAGTACCTACCTCATAAAAGGGTGAAAATAGTTTTTACTATCTTAGACATAGCACCAAAGTAAAAAAAGAAAAACCAGTCTGCTGTGCCATGTAGTAAGCAGAGCTGAGGGTTTTTTTTTCTCCAGCTCCGTTTCAGTTGAGCAGTTTTGCTGTACATTAACTTCTTTGTCTGCGAGATGGGATTACTGAATTTTTAGAAGTGCTTCATGATCCTCAGATTAAAGGTATCACATAAAGCTACTTCTGTTCCTAAATGGGGGTTTGGGTTAGCTTTTAGTAATACTCGGCGCGTATATAAAGCTGTGCTCTTGGGTGCAGAAAAATAGCATGGGGTATTTCCGATTTCTTTTTTCAGATGAGGTTTTGTCTTTTAAGGCTGTGTCCAGAGCCGTTCACAAGTAGCCTTTGCGGTTCCTTAGGAAATGGTGAAAGTCTTGATTTTTTTTTTTTTTTATTATGGGCATTACGCTTCCAGGCACACTGGTTACTTCAAGTTATGGGACTTAGTTAACAGTAGACAGGGTTGATGAGACAAGAAGGGAGTGCTTGGTAAGTCTTACTATTGATAGGCCAGCTGTGTATATAATCTTGACTTCATTTCTCTACTACAAAAAAGCTAAACCCTTGGACCTCATGATTAATGAGGATGCTGCTGGTAAGTATCCCAGTACAGTGATATTTCTTTATTTGACCTTATGTCTGTGGGTTGGTCATGAAAGCCGAGATGGATATTGACTACTCTGATCTTGACTATATGCTTAATTACAGGGCAGTAAGAGTCAAGCAGATAGCATTTCAGGTAGTTGGTGTGCAGAATAAAGTGACATGGTAAACTGAGCCCTCGTAGTTCACTTGGGACAGTGTGGTGGGTTGTTATTACATTATGGTGGGAGAGGCTGCCAAGCAAATACTACTGTACAATTAGGTGGGGTCGTTAACAGCATGACTGAGCCAATTCATTAATGACAATAGTGTATTCTTGTATCTACTTTCCCTTACAACTGCTGGGTGAAGATATTCAGGGAAACAAGACCAGTGGGAGAAAGGGAGGAGGAAAGGAGATTCTAAAGATCTGGTACAGATGCAGGTGATTTTCTGTAAGGCTTTGTTCCCTGAGTCGTCTGAAATGCAGCTGTTTCCCGGACGGGTTTTATGGAAAACTGGCAGTTTGCTGTCAGAGCAATGTACTCCTGATGAAACATGTTCATGTAGATGTTGTTTCTGTGCATGTGCTTGTTTGGTGGGTTGGAAAGAAGTGGAGGAAAGGACAGAGTTACTTCTGTCAGGTGGAGGCTTCTATGCAAAGGGACTGAATCAATGCAACGGGAGTCCTTTGGCAGACAATATTCTCAGTTACTGGTGTTTTCATAGGCAAATAGCAGTAAACTGCAGAGGCATTTGAGCTAGAAAAATACATAGACAAAGGTACCATCTTTGAGGTTTCAAAGGAATGCCCAAATGAAGAGCTGGAGGCTGCAAGCAGTGCAATACCTCCTTAAGTATAGAAAGCTGTTGTCTGACCCATTTCTGTTTACGATTAGCAGCATCTTTGTTAGGAATTAGTCTGTTGCTGGACCTTCCAATTTTTGGAGTTATGGGAAGATAATAAAGAAGACCCTAAACCAACCAGCTGTTAAAAAAGTAGTAGCAGGGGTAGCTTAGAAAAAAAACAACACACATTTTGTTTTGAACAGTAGAAATAAAAAAGGGTCTCTGGCTGAGCTGTGCTGGGGTGTGTGAGATGGCCTCTGCTCTGACAGGGTGGCTTAGCTCCAGGGATGGATGTGTACTGGATGGGATGTCTGCTGGGCATCAAGAGAAGCAGGGCGAGCTTCAGGGAGATATCAAGAAGATAAACAAGAGTGAAAGCCCAAAGGTGGAAGGAGGGGAGAACTAAGAATTTGCAAAGCAGCACTACAACAGTGTTTTCTTCCCTCTCAGCTCTGTTTCTTTCTGTATTTTCAGAAAGTAGGATTACACTGTTTTGGTTTGGGGAGTGAGGAGGTGAGAAGGTTACTCTCAATTTTTAATGTGAGATATAAACTGTAAACCACATGGGCAACCACGCAGTTGAAACAAACACACCTGCAACAGAGATGCTCACCGTGGCTTGAAACACATCCACGTTGACCTGGAGGGCTTCTGGTGTAAGGGCATTTGTGTTTGGCACCTCAATTCAAAAACAAACCAAATCTGATAGCTGCCAGTGCTGGATGGTGCACCACAGCATATGATTTCAAAGCACAAACCTGGTGTGAATTCACTCTACTGATCCAAGTTTCCTTAGAAACCAAAGGAAAACACCCAAGTGTGATGATTTGAGGCAGGTCTGGCAGGGTTTGTGCTGAGCTAGCTATCCACCGGGGCATCCTAACTCAGATCAGGTGCTGTCTCACGTGAAACAGGTGTGAAAGCAGGATGGAGGCAGAGGGGACACAGTGGCGGGGAGATGCCTTCCCCACCCCAGGCACCCTGGCTGTTGTGGCTGGGCCTTGGGGAGAGCCCAGGGCTGACAAGGCCCTAAACTTTAGCAAATTACTCTGGTTTAAAGAGTGTAATTTCCTTTTAAACATGGTAAAAGTAGTGTGCGAGATGTGTTTTTAAATAGAGTATGATTGTCTCGTGTCCCTTTGGCAGAGAGTTTGTCTGTGTAATCACTTAAGTTAAATTGTCTTATTTTCTCTCTCCCTCCCGTTATGCAAATTTTATATTATGTGCTTATGTGTTTTAAGGGTTTTCTTTTTGTACAAAGAGGCACGGTTGCATTGGGAAGCAGGTGTTGCGGTGGCATTTAGGACATTTTGCTGGTACATGGGATGGGAGAGGCAGGCAGGGGGTGGGGGCAGAGCTGGCGTGGGCAGGGAAGGCTGCCCAGGATGGGGGTTTGTAGCCCATCTGGAAGAGGTCTCCGGTGCACCGCCCATCGCTGCTGCACCAGGAGTTTAACCAGGAGTTTAATGCTAGTTGGAGGTTTGCCATAAATGATGCCTTGGAGGGAAGATGTGAAAGACGAGGCATCGCCTGCTTTCGGTCCCTATGCAAGGCATCAAGTCAGGCAGCAGCCTGAGCCTCAGCGTCTGAAGACCGAAACATCCAAAGGATGTAATCTTCTATGGTATTAAAATGCAATGCTTGAAAGTGTCTTAACACCAAGGTTTGTTAAACACCGCAGTTGGAGGACGCTGGGAACTGCTGAGGTGACTCTGTGTGTGCCTTTGGGTGCTTAGGACGCTTTGTAAATGATCCGCCCCC
>JANZLQ010000029.1:38489091-38522253 GCA_026212715.1 Elanus axillaris | reverse complement strand
ACCCCCCCCCCCCCCACCCCGTTTGCCCTCTGCCTTGGAATTGTCATGGTGTCCTTGCTACTAAATGGTTTTGAGGCAAGTAGGGCCATCAATCGGTTATAAGTCATAGGTTCTGTGAGCATGTTGATTTGCAGAGCTGATCTCTAAAAATTGCTGATCACCATGGTTGTGTACTGCTTCAATGCTTGTGGTCCACAGTGAGGAATACAGTACAGGACCCATGAAATTACAGCTTATGAAATGAATCTGCCTTTCTTTAGTAAGGTTTGAATGATGTGTGGAAGATCTGTGCTATGGTGATTAGCGATATGAGGAGGAAATATCTTCAAAAGCCAGTTCTTTTAAATCACCTTTGCCCCTTGTATTGAGCTTGCTGAGCAGGGCCTTTGGTCCCACTTCCCTCCATCTTTCCAAGAACAGGAGAGAATTTCAACTTCCGCTGTTGTACTTGGGTTCAGGTAACACCAAAGCATGCACCAGAGCTAGTTAGGATAACTATAAAGCGACTCCCCTCCTTTAATACTCAAAGTGCTTATTAAAAGCCCTTTTTCTATGCAAGGCAGCACCTGTGTGCTTTTCCATACATAGCTGACTTTGGAGGCTGGTATTTTACGGGTGTCCATGTGCTCCTCATTCAGATGCACAGTTTGTAGAGGGACTGATGGGGCTGGCCCAGCTGTTCAGAGGCTGCTGCAGCTGCGAGCAGGGTTTTGGTCCAGAAAACTTCAGCTGCGTTTCACCTGAGGAGTTCAAAAGTCCATAAACTACCAGTGCTGTCAAGTGGGAAGAAGAAATTGAAACATCTTTTTTTGTGAAATTGATGCAAACTGAAACCTCCTCTTTCACCTTTCAGACAGAAATGAGTTAAAATAGAAATGAATAGTTAGTGCTGTCTCTGAGTCAATCACCATCTACTTATTTTTTTCCAGTGGGTATCCAACTTCTGAGTTATATGGACAGTATAGATATTGCAGATAGCTGCCAGGTAAACATACAGATCATGTTTTCAGTAAAACCAGAATACACTAAATTTGAAAGTGGAGTTTATTCTGTGTTACTCTGCTTATGCCAGTTTACTCTGAAAGTAGAATTTGGCCCATTCTTTCTTTGACTTTTCAAAGAAGTGGAAATCTATTACCCTTTTACTTCACCTCTCTAGTACTTCAAATATTACAAATAGATATAACAGCTGAAATAAGGGGGAAGTTGTGTCAGTGATTGGTTGGCGTACAAGATTTATTTTTTACAGAAAAAGAAAAGCTGACAAATTGGGTGAAACTCTGGTCTTTGAAGATTTTACTACAGAGTTGTGGTTTTCACTGTTGGTTTCTATAGTGTATGGCTCATTCTTCTTCTTGAGGTGGTGGTGGACATAGGCTTTGCTGATGGCTCCGGACCATGGCTGGTGGCCTGCCTGGGAGCCAGCTCTAAACTACGCAGAGCAGAGGTTGCATCATCTCAATACATAAGTAAATAAAGATAATTAAAAAAAAAAGTGGGACAGCAAAATAATATGAAATCTTAAAGAGGGCATGGGAGGAGGTCGGAATGAGGATGCTCATTTTCCAGTTTCTCCTTCTCTGCGAGGTTCCTTTGGATTGTGAAACCTGATGAAAAGGATGAATACGGGAACCTTGTAGTCATCCCCTGTGCAGCTTTTCTGTATTGGGCTACTGGTTTTAGAAAGTATCTTGCTGACAGATCCAGAGAAAACTGTAGCTTCTTGTGACTGCATAGGTTGCTTGGAAAAAAGTGCCATTTAATGGATATAATACTACAGAGCCTTAAGGATCAATCATGGTGTGTTGTTTAATAGCTGAGTTTTGTCAGACAGATAGAAGTTTTCATTTTGGAGAGCAATGCTTCCAGACCATGCAGAGAAACATCTTATAAAGGTTTTAATCTGTGGGAAGCTGAATTTCCCCCATGTTGTGTGAGACCTAGATGTCACTTAAATCCCGTGTTTCTGGCAAAATACCTCATAGATGGATCGAAGTAGCATCTGGGGAGGATTTCCTCCCTGGGGACATCACGAGGAAAACCTGAGGGAGCAGGAATGTTAAGTGTCTTTGTTTCACTTGGTCAGTCACTTGCCTTTCAGTAGCATCTTTTTTCCAGGCCTCTATGCTAAATCAGGAAAAAAAAAATATCCGTCTTCAGCTGGTGTCTCATGGGTTGGCCCCTTGCAGAGCCTATGTGCTGTAGGAATCATAGAATCATAGAACAGGATACCAGGTTGGAAGTGACCTCAAGGATCATTTGGTCCAACCTTTTTTTGCAAAAGCACAGTCTAGACAAGATGGCCCAGCACCCTGTCCAGTCGGAATCTCCCCAGGAATAACTTGTACCATTACCCCTCATCTTTTCCATGTGGCAGCAGTTGAACCCCTTGGGGCAGGATGGTCTCCAGTAGCTGGAGGGCAGCAAGGCGATGCAGGGTTTGAGCAGTTAGGTACTGAACCAGAGTTTGCTCAGCAAATGTGGCTTGGAGCTTGCAGCTTGCTGCATGCACAGACCTCTGCCAAGGACAGGATGGCTCTCTTGGGTCATCAGGAGTAGCTGTTGTGTGGGCACGTTGCAGCAACCCCAGGTACGCATCTCCTCTTGCTTGCATCTGTGTTGGGGAAAAAGGCTCAAGTTGCCCATCTGCTTGAAAGGGGTCTGCAGAAATTATTTGAAACCATCTGCGAGAGTTTCATTTTGGGGAAGGTTGGGGTGTAGGAGAAGAGATGGCTGTGAGCAGAGGCAGTGGGGTGGGAGAGGGAAGCAGGCCAGTGTGTCGGTGTAGCCCCAGTTGGGGATTGAGTGGACTATGAGTGCTGTGATGCTTCTGGGAGGATTAGAGCAATAAGGGCTTCAGTATCTCTGAAATAAGAAAAGAAAGAGTCTGTTGTATTGTGCTCACGTTCCTGAATGAAACTATTTTACAGTGGTTCTGCTAAAAGGTTTTAGCACCAGAGAGAAAATGGGAATGTTTCAATTCTCTTTACAAGGATAGTCTATTTGCATTAATTCTTTTGTGTTACATTGAAGGGAATGTCCTAGCAAAATATCATTTGAAAGGATTATTTTAGAGTTTAACTGTGCCAATCCCTTCTTTATTTTCTTCACCTCCAAGAAGAGCGGGGAAATGTATGCTAAAATAAATTTTGGCTTCCTAGGTATTTAGGGGCATATGAATAAAAACTAATTCAAAATAACTTAAGGCTTACAGAATGGAAGACATTTGCTCCTGCAGTTCATTGAAGCTGGAGACATTTGTTATATTTACATCTCCACTTTTCAGTTTTGGTTTGAAGTGCTAGGACACAGGTTTACAGCCTGAAAAAGGTAGAAGCTTGGCTTGGATGGTCATGTTTATTATACAGTCTTGCCCAGGTCTCCTTCTCTCCTTGTCTACAACCCTTGTGAAGTTGTTTCTGTTGAGATTTTGATGTATGTAAATTCTGCAAAGCAGTGATGAATTGAAAGTGAATAATAATTTAGCACTTGATTTTGAGTAGTACTCTTGACACAGTGAAATTAGACTTTTATTGCATTCTATTTTTAATATATTTTAAAAAGAAAGGAAGATAATTGACTGTTTCTCACTGAATTTTATAAATGGCTTTATAACTGTTAGTGGTTCCAAAAAGAAATAAATGTGAGTGAGGCGTAACAGGATCTGCTCTATGACTTTTGGTGGAAGATAAGCAATACTGCAGGATGTACTTTTCACAGATGCTGCATTCTGAACTAAACTTTGTCATAGGCCATTCCTAATTTCTTATCTGCTTGTGACCGTATTGTGTTCTTGTATTAATTGCTTATGAGGAGATGGAACAGCCAAGGATATTAGTATTTTCTACTGTGGGTTAGCAGGTAAGCTTGGTGGGGTTTCGGTACCACCTAACCTACTCTGTAAACCTAAAGCTATAGTTTGGGAGCTGTATATTCACAGTAAACTGGGTTTCCATTTTCTCCTTTTACCCCTGCCAATCTTGCAAAGTTGATTGTTGGTTTTGCCACTGCCCTCTTTGGCTATATTCAGTAATCAAGGATTGAGGGCATGCTTGTGTAGCATATTTGGTTCTTAAAAAATACTTTAAGCTTGTTTCTTTATTGATGTTCACCTCTGATAACTTTTGACCTCACAGTGCAGATGCAGTAGGGGCCAACAGCAACTCTGATGAGACAAGCAATAGCAGAGATCCCTTGTACTAGTAAGGTCACTGGGTCCTTCAAACAGAGGTGAAGCTCCTGGACCAAAAAAGGTCCCCTGGTAGGTAAGCGTGCTGTTCTCAGACAAACAAAATGTATACTCTGCTCTGTGTGTCCATGTTCATAAAACGTTTTCCTTGTGGGAAACTGCCTGAGATTTTATGTCTGGTCCTGTCATTCAGGTAAGGTGTCTCATGCAGCATGGCCAGGCCTCTACATTGCTGAAATAGATGACTTTAGGACTTTAAGGTAGTTGACAGAACAGTTATTTTGGATATTTTCTTTTAAAAAAGGTGTTTTCTTCTGGTGCAATATATCATCATTTTCTCCCCAAAATAAGGACATCAGCACAAACACAAAGATGCACTTTTTACTGACACAGACATGGGTCAGTTGACTAATGTCCAGGAGATAGTATGCTATCCGTTTTGCTTGTGATGTTTAGGAAATATTTCCTCAGCATGAGGAAAGAAAGTAAAATGTAGCTTGGAGAGCCTAAAAACCACCCCGATGTGTTGCTGCTCCAGCAGCCACCTTGCCTAAGCACAAGGCCAAGATTTTACTGCTCCTGGGTCAGGTCTGTGCAGAGTGGTGCTGGGATCCATAAATCAAGGTTATTCAGTAACATGGTTGTTAAACTCCATTTGCCTTTCATTCTGCATTTATCAGAAAGACCCATATAGAACTGAATAAACAAACAAACAAAAAATCCTTAATTTTAGGAGCAATTATTCTAAAAAAAAGGCAATCCAAAGGAAACTGTGCAAAATACATTTTTGTTTCCAAGGGAAACAGTAATGAGAAAGAGTTAGGTCATTGTGGAACAAAAACCACATAGAAAACCTTATTTAGCAAGGACATGGAAACAGAGCTTATCTTTTTGGGCAGCTTTGCCTAATAGATAAGGCCCTGGACTGGAAGCGGGTTCAAATCCCAGCTCTGTTGGATAATTTTTGTCAACTTAGACCTATCAGTTTGTGCCCTTGTAATTTCTTTTTGCAAGGAGAAGATAATGCAGTTTGTCCTCTGAGAAATATTCAGAGTAAAAATGAGGTGCTTGTGTGGCCCTCTGGTATGGTACAGTGCTAGTACCCACCTATGCAGGTACCTGGGGTTTGAGGGTTGCAGTTGTACGTGACAGGTTGTCTTGCTCACTTTTATGTCCTTAATGGAATATTGCTTTATTTTTCAACCTCCCTCAAGGATATTGTTGTTACCAATCAACAGCAGCACTCTCGGAGACCCTGTACAGTGTAAAGTGCCTTCCCTTCTCACCCCCAACTTCAGAGAAACCAGTGAGTGCGTTGGTCACTTCAGTACCCTTGAGCCAAGGCACAGATGCTAATTAAGTCTCGTAGCAGACTTTTGGAGTGTCTAAGCATTATCCCACCTTTTCAAGTGGTAAATAAAGCATGGGGGGGGCTGACTGGCATGCTCAGGATTATACAGCTGTGTGCACAGCTGATTACAACCCCAAACCCTGTGTCTTTGGTATTCCTTCCTCTGACGATGAGGTTTGATGTATTTCACACTACAAAACCCAACCTGTAAGGGTTGGGTCAGTGTTAGAATAAGGGTTGTCAAAGAGCTGGAGAACTGGAAGAGATGCTGAGGCTTTACTGTCTGAATCAGGTGTCTTCAAGAGCACAGAAAATGAAATCTTTGTGCTTGGTGCTACAAAACCTCGACTTGCTAACCCAGTGCTGAGCCACACCCAAAGTGATGATTAGTGGTGCTTGCTTGTTTTTAGTTTTCAGTGTAATGCTGCAGTTTCTTGTTTTTCTGGTATGCAGTGTTTTCTGCAAGCTGCAGAGCAGCTATAGTGTTACGGCACAGCGATGGCAGAAATCCACATGCTGACAGTGTCATGGGTACAAGTCCATGAAGTCCATGGCAATGTTGGGAGATGCAGTGGAGAACACATTAGAAACAGGCCAGGCACATACTGGTGAACTAAACTTGTTACCACAACTGTAAACTATGGGAGGATAAAAACAATTGAATGAGACTGTCTAAGCTTTCGTAAAGCTGATTTAAATAAAGCATCTAATAATTTTTCACAAGGAGTGAGCCCAAAGAAATGGAACACCTCAAAGCCTTCAGTTAAAATGAAGGTGTCTTTAAGACTCGCATTTCAGTATTCCACTGGGGAAAACCAGATTTCATATATCTTGGAGAGCTAAGGTAAAAATCAACTGAGAAACCCAGCACTGCTCCCCTACCCCCCCCCCCAGTCTTCCAGGCCTACTTTAAATCTCCTAAAGGAGCAGAGAATTATAGGCAATCTATTGGGGGAAAAAAAAACAACAAAGAACAAGCAATTGCTAGAAAAATAAACTTCCTTTCTAGGTATCTTTAAGGTGGTCATTGGGTCCACTAGTATTTGTTGCATCAAAAGCACCTGCCACAGGGTTATCCCTGACCCTACAGCCTCACATTCACTTCATGCATTTCTGCGTAACAAGCTGGAAAACTTTTAAAGGGTGCTCAGCTTCCTCCTGGAGTTCTAACAATTGGTAAAGTCAAGCAGAGGCTTTGCGAGCCTTCTTATTTAACCATCTTTTAATTTTCAAGTGGTGATGCTAGATTGCTGATAGTTACTTTTTGCTGATAGATTTTTTTTTTAAAGTGTAATCGTTGTTTAATTAGTTTCTAAATGAGAGAAGTAGTTGAAATCTTTTCTGAAGAGGGAAAATATTGTGGGTTCAGTTGTCAGTGAAAACCAACAAAAATGGATGTAGTTCCATTTAAGAGCCTGTTAACTCCTTGGTTAACCATCACAGTTCCAAACAAAATGTGACCGCAACCTGTGTGTTTATATTGACCACAGCTTTTGGTATCATCAGAGTATGGGAAAAAAATATTTCATATTGACCCTTGTGCAAAAGCCAATGGTTAAGTTGCAGGTGACTTCAAAATGCAGTTAATCCCTACATAAAAAATGTACAGCAGAAGATAGCAGCTTAACCATGTGAAGAAATAAAGCCAGAAGAGAGAGTATATTTTCAGTAGCAATTTAGTGCATGATTGATCTTACTGATAGCAGTAGTGTAGTGTTCATAGCTGAGTAAGCCCACCAGCAACAACTTGCTTGTAATGTGTGTGTTGAAAAAATGCATAGAAAATAAATTAAGTTTTAAGTAAAATTCACATTTGTATTAGAAAATCAACATGTTAGAGTTTAGCATGTTTTAACGTTTTATGAGAGCTAATTCCCTTTCCAAAATTGCTCTGTTTATGTGTTTGTTTTGCCGTTTCCTCTGACACTCTTCTGTGTATGTTTGTCTTGATATCTCTAGTATATTGGGTTCTTTTAAGATTAACACCTTAAAGGCAAAACCAATGATTTCAGGTGCAGTTAACTTCGTCCCTGTGTGTTTGTTTTCTTATTAAATTCCCTGTAATGCTTCCTCCCTTCCCACCAACCTCTCTGATAAGACAGCTGATAAAGTCATGCATGATTTTTACCTGGGAGTGTCTCAAAGTAGTTGTCCCCTGCCTGGGTTATGTGGACAAGAAACCATTTAGAGGAGCAAAGGCAAAGCATGGGGTGGCGTGAAAGACTGGTCACACCTATGGAGAAATGGTGCCTCTGCGGCAGAGACAGCTCTGAAGGGAGGTGTTGGTTCAAAGGGCTGCAGCCACACGATGTGGGCTGGGTACCCGTTGCATGGTTTTGCTCTAGTCATGCTTTGTGGTTGAGTTCTGACTTTGGTGTTTGGGAGTACAAGCTCGTTCTCTCTGATGATGTGAAGGCAAGCTTTTAAGCCAAAGTCTTTCACCCTGTGGAAATTTGAATATGAAAGTTGTCAAAACCACCTGCAGTGGGTGAGAGAGGGTTCCCTTCTCACCCTGACCTCTCTTTTACAATAACTGCACTTTCACATACACTTCTGAACAGCCACGGTAATTGTAAGGATGGTGTTCAGAAAGGCTCTAGCAGAGGTGGGCAGCCTCAGTGGATGCCTTCTCTTTTCCACTTCTCCCTGGAGTGCTTCCCTTTGTAATGATGGTGCTCAGAGTAACAGGCATCCTTGAGCATTGTAAAAACAGCACCTTCATATTGGTTTATCCTTTTTCCAGTGCACAGCCTTTTTTGCCATCCAAAACAAAGCAGCGGTTCTTACGTTCCTTCCCGTCATCCTCTACAAAGAGGAGATTTGAAAACAGTTCTGGTAATAGCAGAGCCCTGCACTGAGGCAGCAATGATCCACTGTTGTGGCCAGCAGCGACTCTATCCCTCAAGCTCCTCACGCTGCTTTGACAGTTCTGTGCTCCTTGTCTATAGACCTTCAGAAATCAGGCCACTGAGCTAGATTTCAGGTCCTAGCTGTTGGCACCTGTACTCACAAACCTTAACATCGTCTGGCAGGCTGATGTCTGCAAAATCTGGCTTCTCTTTTGGTTTATCAGTGGTTCTGTTTGGCTGAAGGCATGCTGGTGTGTTACAATTTCCTCCCTCATTAGGCTTTTGTGCACCAGTGAGACTTGGTACATATTGCTGCAGCCTTTTAAGATGCTACTGCTGTCAGCTGTTTATAGCTCTGCTGGAAGACTGGCTTGTGGTAGAGTTGATAAACCCCTTATGTGCACCTGTATGTCAGCTGGGCTTCTGGGTTCTTGTCCTAAACATTAGTGTTACCTGCTAGTAAAAACAGGTTTGCCTGCAAGTCCGGACAGTAGGATGGAGAGGCTAAGCTGCAGCGTGCCTTCCGTTCTGCTGGGAGTGTGCATGTGTTCAGGTGTGGAGTTTGGCTCAGCTCTGAAGCTCCTAAAAAAAGAGGTCCTGCTGCCTTGGAGGTCTTCATGGGATGTGGGAGAGGTAAGACTGAGCAAACTGCAGCCTTCATGACCAGCTCAGATAGACTGAGCTCTTCCTAAGCAATGTGATTTGTACAAACCTGATATGCAGCTGCGGTATGGCAGGCAATGAGGACAGAAAGTGTTCAGGTCACTGAATGGAAGACATGCTTGAGCCTGATCCTTATTTGTAGGTACAAAAAATTCAAAGGCTGAAATAATAATGACAGTATCTTGGAGCACATAATGGACCTGGCGTTACCTAGATCCAGACAGCCTTAACTTTGAATCAACCTTCTGTATTTTCCCCATTTGGTTATATCCAGATGCAGTTTATTTTACTAAACATTAGTTCTGATGTGGTTTATGCCAGGGCTGTTTTTTGGGGGGGTTGGGGTTTGTTCTTTTTTGGAGTGCCTACAGTAGTTGTGCTGGGATCTCTAGATTAATAACACTGCTTCAGTATTCGCGTAAGGGCCTCATATATTTCAGTTCCACTTGGGAGGACGTGGATATCTAGCTTTTGAGCATGTATTAAAATATCATTGTGGGTCATAAATTGTTGTTATAGGCTGTTCACGTAGTGCCTTAAGGTTTGCATGCCTTAGACTGATAAATAAAATGAGTGATTATGTTCTGAGTAAATTCAGGCTCTCTATCTTACTGCCGTTCCTTTGCAGAAGGGCAGACCTGATGTTGGATGTTAGATTTTGCAGGCATGGTGTGCGCAGCTAATCTTGTTTCCTAATAACTTACTTTAGAGCCATTTATTGTGAGGTGTTACCTTGTGGCCTGGAAACAGCAGGTTGTTTCAGTTTAGGTAGCCCAGTGGCAGTAGTTCTTCAAGACAGTGCTCTCAGGTTGAAAGTCCATGGTTTGCACAATGGGCTTTCGGCTGTATTCAGTTCTTTTTGTGTTATTTCCTCTCCCTTTTACTCATTCATGACTGCCACATCATTTTTGCTCTGTGAAGATAAAGTGAGTTATTTCCTTTGGGAGGTATCTTTCTGTGTGTAAAGAAGTGGCTTTCAGTATTTCTGTTTCCTGCTGCTACACTTCCATCACTAGATCAGCTCCTCTTTTGCTTATGGTCTCAGTTTTCAGATGTGCCAAACAGGGAAGTGGTGAGCTGTACAGAATATTGTAAGACATGCTCATATATATGCCTATTCTGGTGTATAAAGTAGACTTCAAGCTGCTGCATCTGGCTGACAGACCTGAGTGAGCAGTGGTTGTGTGCCACTGGCATGTCACAAAAGTAGGGTGCCCTGGGGTGTGCTACTTCCATCAGTAATTTCTTCCAGTATCTGTATACAAGACACGCCAACACCTGTACATGAAAGTGTGTAACATCTCTGAGATGTATAAGGTACCCGCTATTGAAGAGGAGTTTGTAATGCTCTGAATAAGTCTTCTGAAACATGAACACCTTGTCCAGGGTGGGCAACCAAGCGCCTGTTCTAGGCAGTGAAAAGAGAGAGCAGCTCCAGGGGCTGGTCATGCCCCCCCCTCAGGTTGGTATCCACATGGTTTACACCCAGGTCACTGTGGCCATGGACAGATGGAATAAACTGGATTTGGGGGAAAAACATCCCTTCCTCTTGACTCACAGCCTGTATAGCTGTCTTACAGTGCCTGGCTTTCAGATGGCTGAAGTTAGTTGTCAGGAGACCCATCCTAAATGTCTCATTCCGGCAGTGAATCCCTAATAAAGTTCCAGAACTTCACTTAACTTCATCTCTCATAAGATTATTTTTATGTATAAACTGTGGATATTGTGGTTGTAATTGTGTTTTATTTTGAGGCAATTTTAAGTACAATTCCTATTGCCTAGCCTAGTTGCATCTACATTAATTTGCCCGGTTCAGTGGAGCTTTTCTCAGAGAAGCACGTCTAAAATGTGTGGAGTTTCTCAGAAAACAAACAGAAGGAGATTCCTGAAACATCAGTTGTGAAGGGAAAGAGGAGTATTTTCTGTGAAGAATATAGCAAAAATTAACAGACCTAAACCTAAAGCAAATTACCATCTGAAATGTGCTACTTTGGGGAGGTTTCAAAAGACCAAAGGAGATCATGGAAAACAAATCATTCTGCTAATGTAGGACACAGCTTAGTCCATGAAAGTTATTAGCTTTTGGAAACTTTTTGTAATCATGTCAAACTCCTTACTAAACCATCTGGACCCTTTTTCCTTTCTTGGCTTGCCTAGTATGTGTAGCCTTTTTTATTTGGCATGAATAGCATGGGGGCTGAAAGAAAAGACTTACTCTATAGAAGGCAAAGGAGACCTTTTCCAAAGATCAGTTTCAGTAAGAGATCATGCAAGACAGAGTTTTGCCCCACTTTGGGAAATTGCAGAATCTCAAGGAGCTGATGTGGCAAGTAGTGAAGGAGCAAGGAACAGTCATACTAAATCAGATGCAGGTGCAAAGGGATAGCTGAACTTTGCCCAGAGAGTCATTTCTATGAGTCATGTGTATGTGTCTGCCTCCTAGCAGCCCAAATGAAAGAACTTTTAAAACTCTATTATCTAATTCAGATAACAAGGCATTTGAGGAAGGATCTTTCCCATCTGGATGATTTTATTGGATCAGCTAAATTGTATGACTTTGTTAGCTGTAGTCTGCTTTGATTGAAAGCTACAGCTGGTAGAGGAAGATGGAAGAGGTGGCCTGGAGTGAGCTCCAAATTACAAAATTCAAATCCAGATCTCTTGCATCTCTGAAATTACAGGAGTCTGGGCACATGTCTGATCAAGGTGTTTTGCTTATTTGAAAGTGTGTCTTTCTTTTTCCTCCAATGTTGACTTGTTTGAGATTCATCTTGCTTTGAAGTGGCTGGGCTCTCTTCTGCTGTTGTTAAATGTCAGGGTAAGAATAATGGAGGGGAAGTAATTGTGTCTTGAGCTTATATGGATCAAAGACCTGTGTATGTATGTGAGTGTACGTGTTCTTCATTTTCTGTGGAGAAGTTAGATTTTATGTCACATGGCATGGGAGTGGGGAAGAGGTACCGCTCAGGGATGAGAGGCAGCAGGTATCAATAAGCCCAAATATATATTGACAAATGCATTCAATGTGCCTGTCAGAATAGCGTCTTCTCCCTGAGATAGAGGGCAGCTGTCTGCTGCTGACTTGAGAGGTGTTTATGAGCAAATAAATCTTTGTCATCTTTCCATCTGCTAATGTGAATGTGCTAAATTGGTGGAAAGAAGTAGGAGGAAGGCGCAGGAGCCTACCTGACAATGACAGCATTTCACCCAGATCCTTTTCCCTTCAAAAAGCTACCATCAGAACTGTTTTTCTTACCACTTCTAAAACATTGTTAAAGTACCCAGAAAGAGAAGAGTTGTATTTCTAGATACTGAGTCAAAGTATGATCTATGTAGAATATTTTTAAAGTAATAAACCTAGTATGGTCTTAGACACCAATGGAAAGGCAAACACACTTTCCAAGGAAGCTTTTCCTTTGTTTGTCCTGTGGTTTGTGGTGTGCTAATTAGGTCAGTTGGTTTATTTGAACTATACAGAGATTTGCTAAAGTGCATACATACAAAGGAAGGCATGGCCATCTTCCTGCGACGAGATGGCAGTTCTGAGTCAAGTATTGTTCTTTCCTGATTCCTGATTGTATTTTTACAAGTTGACATGATGCATGCTGGTTCCCTTTGTAGAAACCTGTGTTTCTTTTGATAAATGCCAGAAGTGAGGTGTAGAAAACTGGAAATAAAAATATTCACAAGTTTGAAACTGTTTGTGAATGGAATGCAGATTGTTGGTTTCAGTCAGAGAGAGACTGGATATTTAATTTATAAGAGATGATTCCAATTAAAATGCTTATTGTTTTGCTTTTCCTTCTATACTGGAAAATGCAGAGCCTGTTCTGTAGAAGTTCCCCATGGCTACTTCAACACAAATATATCTATAGTTTTTCCTTCTTCATAGCTCCTCACCACTAATTATAAATCCCTGCATCACCAGTTTCTGACTCTACCTGCAGTTAAGAATTTATCTGCATTATTCTGGAACTTCTTTTTTTCCCCAAGGTCTAAACTGGCCATGGCTTCATCAGATTAAATGGAGTCTAGCTCTCTTTTTAAGTTGAGGACCAGGGGCCATGGTCTGGCTACATTCTCTCACTCCTTTTTTACCCCTACATCTAAACAAAAAATTGGTGCATTCTTGCTGACAGGCAAATTTAATTCCCTGGCATTCCATAAGGTTTCTTCCTCCCACTGCCAGCTGTTCAGAAAGTAGCCTGCTATTAAGGATATTCATGCTATTAAAGATGTTCACATTACATGGTCCTTAGCTGTGTTACTAATTTCTCATACTCTCTTAAGGACCAGTATTGTCTGTTTTGGGATGTATTGCTTAAAACATTAAGTAGCCATTCTCTCCAGGGCTGCACAGGAGGGAAAGTGCCATGCCTGGTGGTTAGGGTTTATAGGGTTCATACTTTGCTGTCAGTGCAAAGGTTTGAAAGTTTCTTTTGTGCATTTATTACGCTTCATATTTTACTCTTGAATCCCTCTATTATTCTTTAAAACACATGAAAAATTTCTCTTATGCTAATTAAAAACATATTACATGGTTTTAGACCAAGCCAACCGATGCACGCTTTTAAAATTGAATATTTTAAAAATTATTTTCAGCTGTTTGCAGGAAAGAAAACGGGTAAAAAGGACCTATTCTTTTTTTGTTGCTTTTTTTCCCCTCTCATAACTTTGACTACAGACTTTTAAGTTGGGATTTTTAAAGAAAAAAGATCTAGTTTTGTCTTGTTACAAAAGATTAGTCTCTTGTAATTACTAGCCAGAAGTTTGTACAGTGAAGATGTTAACCCATGAGATAATCTGTTTGGGTATGCTGGAAAGGAATTTGTCTTGTTCTACGTCTTCTACAAAGTAAAGGCAGTAGTGAGTGTTGTTTGGTGCCTCTTAATTTGTTTTCATGGTCATTAATTTAACTAATTCTTTATCTTCTGTTGGTACCTTTAAGATCAGTTTTAATGTCCCATTTTGATGCATTTTTAAAAACCCACCAAATTTTGTAGTATTGGCAATAGATTGCAGATAGGCTGTTAAATATAAATGCATAATGATTTTTTTGCTTTGTGGTTGGTTTGGTTTTCTGATTAGAGTGGTGCCAAATGCTGAAGTTGATAGAATTTTAAAGTTCTTGTCACTCCTTAGCCCTGGATGAATTTAAATTTATACTAAAATGTGCCATATATCCTAGTTGCAAATGAATTTCTGGAACACAAATTTTTCAAGGCCATCCATTTGAGTCTCTTCTGGCTTTCTGAGGGTTCAGCCCTGCATGAAGTGACTGTGACAAAATCCATCCTCTGGGGCCAGGGGTGGGAAGGAGCCTGGACTCTTTGTGCAATGATAGGGAATGCAGTGAGAGGTTCCGATTTCTCTCCAAAGAGTTCATTACATTTCCTAGCAAAGGCCAGATACTTGTTCCTAAAAGCTGTTAATTGGATTGAATATGCTTGCAAATAATCATGGGGATAGTAACAAAGAACTGGTGGAGTGGATGGACAATGCCGTGTTCTGAGCTTCAGGAAGAATGACAGTCCCGTGCTCATTATGAACTGATGGGGTGTTTCTCCATGGTTAAGGTTGCAAGTAGTTCCCCATTGTATTTTTTTTCATCAGGTTATTTGTTTTGTTGTATGAGAAAAACTTGGATTTGAAGATGTCTTTTGTCAGCTAACTTTGTTTTTAACAAAGCTTTTCTTGTGTGTTTTCAGTGCTAATTGAGGTCCATCAGTGGCTATATGATTTAATGGTCTTAATAGGAATCTATGAACACAAACAAAACAGAAGACTATAAATCACAGCATGGGCAGAGAAATGTAATTCTCTTTCTGTGGAGAGGTAAAGAACAAAATTACTGAGCTGTATTACATTGCATACCCTGCAGGTCATCCAAAGAACTGGGATTTCAGATTTACCCACTTTTATAAAATAAAGTCATGTAAACAGAGTAAAGTCTAAATATCAGGGACTTTTTTTTTTCCTTTGTGTGGCCATAACTGATGCTGCCACTGCTGTTGGAGAGTTATAGCTGCTTACCATGCTTCCACATGCTTGCGCACAGGTATAGTGACAGTAATTTAGTTGAGCACATTTGGTGGCAAATATTGTTGTAAAATAATTGAAGGTAAGTTGTTTTTCAAATATCCACCTGCCTGTGATTCTGGTAACCAAGGTAACTTGCCCATGATATTATAAGGAGATGCCTTAATTTTATTGGGACAACCTACTTTTTATTTCATTGTCAAGTAGGTGGCAACTGTGCAGAAATTTTTACATGAAGATGGTGAGAACTGCTGTGCAATTACTGGTCGTGCTGGGGCATGAGGAATATTGTTCTATAATCTGTTTTTCAACATGCTATATTTTAGTGTATGAACTGTAAAATCAACCTTTTTCTCCTTTTGCTAGCAAAACAATTTTGAAATTTTAAAAATGAAATACAGCAAACTTATTCACAGACATATGCCAGTAATGATTGCAGTTGAATAGGTGTTATTTCCCATCTTTTTTCTTTTGACCTTGTTAGCTAGAAAATCTAGGATGTCATCTCAGACTAATTGTACTACTGGAGTGTATGTTTTACCTGACTGAGGGATGTCTTTTGATGTTCACAGAGATTTAATTATCAATATATCTCTTGACAGCATTTCAAGAATGGTAGAGAACAGAACAAGTGTGCTGTTTTTTAAGCTGTCGTTGGCATCTTCAAAGTCCATGGCATGTTGACAGTGCATAATAATATATAAAATTCCATGGTGGGATACTGAGAGCTACTATCAAGTCTCAGAATAAGAAAAAAAAGATTTGCAGAAGGAAAGAAGCTTTGTGTGGCAGGTTATTTGTTCTTGGAATACCTTGTTAAGAAATGTGTGTTTTATTGCTGCTCTTTGCATCCTTCTGTTCTCTTGTATGCCTAACTACCTGCTGTATCTTGTGTGTAACCCCTTCCCGAAGGGAAACCCATGCCTTGTATGAAGATCAGTTGCTGAAGCTGGTGAGCTGCTAACCCATCTTAGTCCATGTTTTGTTTCCTGCTCTACACTTGGGATTTATGAAAAAGGAACGCATTTAGTTGCTTTAATGGGAAGCATGCTGAGTACCCAGTGTGGGGTGGATGCAACCAAATGTCTAAAGAGCACAGTAGTCTGGCTGCTGACTAGGATCAGCTCTGGAGAATGTACAGGAGGTGAGCAGGGCTTCCTTTAAAAAAAAAGCAAAGAACATATTATCTTCAAGTACAAACCCAGGGAAACAACTTGCAATGTATTTGTAGTAGGAAGACATGAAATTTCATATTAACATTATAAATTCGTATTTGGAATACTTGGGATGGGAGAGTGGGGAAGAAACAAGTTTAAAAAATATCATCAAAATAAACTAGGGCATTTCTGCTTACACATGCAAACCCAGAACCTAAGCTTTGAAAACAAAAGAATCACAATTGCACTTGCTTAAGTGCTCTTAACTTTTGAAACGCAGGAATGCTATGTGTACAGTCCTTGAAACAAAATACAATAAAACTTCTGCCTTGTTTCTTTTGTTCCAATAATGTTGTAAACCATTTAGGATTAACATTTGTAATCTGGTGCTACTTCCTGGATTGAAGTGTCACCACATAAAGTGTACATGTGTGTTTACTGTCATTCCTCATTACTTACATTCAAGTGGCAGTCCTGAGATGCTGGCATGCAGCTCTGCCTTGCTCATGCTGCCTTGGTGTGGACAGGAAGGTCCTCTGCTTCAGTTGCAAATATTTCAGTTTTAAACTACAAAAGCATAGCCCATTTTTTTTTTCACTGAAATGCTTTGATATGGTAATGATCAAAATATGGTGTGATTCCAAATGAGGTATACAAACTTTCTTATTCTTGGCGTGAAAATATTACTCTCTGGAAACACCTTCTGTGTCAAATGATGGATATGTTCCTGTGATTTATGTAAGTGATTGTCAGGAGGTTTTGTGGCTCATCCAGTTTTAGCATCAAGTACTCTTTCCTTGTCACTTATGACATACTTGATGAATTTTCATGATTAGCGAACGTGCTTCATAATTGTCAAAACTTTGCAATGGTATTCCTTAGAAATATTGAGAAGGGGGAAGTCAGCTCAGCCTCCCAGGTTTTCTGTTCAGCCACTCATTTTTTCAGTTCACTTTTATTTACTCTGTCTAGTAGCGTTTTGCAAACCTCTCAGTTTACTTTGGTTAACTCTCTCTCAGATTCATGCTTTGTTTGTCTGTTCCTTAGTGAACAAGTCTGCTATTCTTGACTTGGGTGCAGTAATACCTTCGTGCAGGAATGCACCCGTTGTATTTAACGGGGCTGTTTTGGTAGTAAGACACTGTGCTGCTAAGAAAGCGACACTGGTATTTTCCATCCTGTGTTTTATCACTTGGGTTTTCTAGAGAAATGCTGATAAAAGTATTCTTTTCCCCTACATACAACCTTTTCAGATGCCCTTGGCCTCCATTTTGAGTCTGCGTGCTCCTCTTTGCCTTGCTGTCCCCATCGTTAGTGCAGACACTCCAGAGACCTGTCGAGTATGTCCTTCCTGTCACCAGAGAGATGGAGTTGTTTATGGTGCCTTTTATAAACCTTTAAATCTGCGATTCAGTAATTTCTGGCTTTGTGACTGGTGATGCCTGTAATGGCCAACCTCTGCCCCGTGCGGCATGGTGCCAGGCAAGGACCCCACCATTACAGGCAGCGAGGCCAGCACCTCCCTGCTGCTCTCTCTTCCCCCTGTCACTTATCTGTCTGCCGTGGCTGGTAATAATGACAGTGCAGAAAAACAGGAAGGAAGGGAAAATGCAAAGGAGCTTTGTGGCCCTGCTTTGGGTCTCCTGCACTCTGGGGTAAGGCAGAGAGGGCACAGCAGGGTTTGCCTGGCTGGCTCCAGGGCCAGTGCTGGCCGAGGGGGTGGGCGGCCATGCCAGTGCTTGATGAGCACCAGTTGTTTTACGGCTTTGGGGAGAGGAGGGCCCCAGCTCGTGCTAGTGGTGTGAGGGCTGCTCCTGCCTCTGCTCTGAGGTCTGGAAACCTCCGTGCCTACTCCTTAAGCTAAGCCCCCTCTGAGAGTGCAGGATTGCTCCCTAAAAGGCAGAGGGGTCCCTTTCATCTGCTGTGTCCGCGGGGCTGGCCAGGCGCGCCTGCCGGGTACCCCTGGACTGACGTCCCTCCATGGTGCAGGGTGAGGGGGGGCCGTCGTCGTGCCCCTCCACCTGGCTCTGACCATCGCTGCGTGTTAATCAGGCTGTCACTCAGAGCCCCTACGGGCAGATATTTGGAGATCCCTGTTTGACATACGACGTCGCGTTTGAGGGGAGAATACATAAACTGCACCCTCTAAGGCTCTGGGGGTGTATTTTATCAGTCGTTTTCCCTCCTACCTTCCATTTCAAACCTTTCTGTGAACTTGAATCCTCCCATTAATTTGCCCGAAGGAAATGCTCATCCACTCTTCTGGTATCTCATTATTGACTCCTTGTTGCAGCAGGAGCCTGGGGGAGGATGCAGCGGGGCGCAGGCAGCGCAGCATCCATCAGGAGCACTGTGGAAATGAGACCAAGCAGTCAACACCACCATCATAGCGTGTTTGACCTGGGCTCTTGTATGTGCCGAGGACACCAAGAAGTTACTGATGGTAGCAATTGGCACAGCGTTGCTTGTCACTAAAATAATGTCATGGGGTTTTCATCTCTTTTGCTTTTTCTTTCCCTGGGTGAAGTTTTGGAATTGAAGCCTTTGTCCTTGAAAAGTCCCCACAAAAATAAAATCTCTCTGAGATGAGAAACTGGTGGATGTGCTTTCTGAATTGCTTACATAAATAACTAGAAAACTCATTTTCTTGTCTCTTCAAAGTATCGCAGCTCAGTATATCTGATGTGGTGCAGCATTCCAGGCTTTCCCCCTGGGCCATGCAAAGGCCAGTGTGTAATTATGCCAGTCTGTTTGCAGGAAGGTTGTGATGGTGAGACCTATTAAAACCTTCTGTGAATGAGAGAAAATATTTCTTGTACTGGGTTCTCCATTACTTCTCCCTCTTTATGAAGTATAGCCTGCTTCTCTACATCTTCTTCCCCCCAAAACACTGGATGTTGGCACCTTTGAAATCTTGACCCACCAAAGCCCGTGAATCTTGTGGCGAAGTTGCTTGCTTTGTGGAGAAGGGGCACTAAAATGTTTTTAAAACTTTGAAAATGAATACTCAGAATGAAATTTGAAAATGAATGTTTAGAGTGGAAGTTCCTTGGCACTGCTGTTACTAGATGACTGCTGATGAAAGGCTTTGACATTTTCACTGTTGGTTTAAGCAGGGATGAATTTGTGCCAGAGCTGGCTCCTTCTGAAAACCAGACTCAGTTGTAGACATGACATTAGAGGAGACAATATAAAAGTGAAGGGGAATGAGGAGTATTTTAAAGAATGCAAAGCAAATACCAGTGAACAAATAGTAAAATCTTCCTAAAACCCCATAAACTGAACCTTGCTTTTGATGCACCTTACTGCAAATGCCATTTAAAAAGCTGTCATTTTAGCAAAGGAGGAGCAAAACCCCTTCCCTGTAGGTGAGTTCAGCTTCAGAAGTAGTTTGAGAAGAACTTGAAATTAAAAAAAGTTAAAGAGATTTTCTAATTTTTTCTGTTTAAAGGCTTGCCTGCGTTAACAAAGTGGTCTGACAGCTGTGTAGCACTCAGTAGACACCCACTGACATGTATACCCATGCACTGCATTAAAGCCTTACTGTTTTCCCCTGCCCATGAGCCCCGCCAAGGCCAGGAGGTGAGGACAGGCTGCCTGACACAGGCATCTGTCACCTTGGCATTTAGGCAGGTCACTTGCTGCAGTGAGACTTCAGAGGGAGCTTTCTGGTTGCCTGTGCATTCCTGGATAATTCCTAAAAAGTCCACTACCCTGAGCAATTGATTGCAGAGCTTCTATCAAGCAAATTTCTAGATGAAACCCAGTGTCAGGTTCCCATCTGTGTTCTCTCTTCCTGCCCCTGCATGAAGGTCTCCAGGGCTGCTTGTGTGCGGGCACAAGCTCCGTCTGCAGCCAGTCCCTCCTGGCTGGTGAGAACGGGTGACCCGTGGCTGTCATGTGGCTTGTTGCTAACGCGGAGGTGACAGTAATATTGATGAGCAGTGGTTGTGCCGAGCTGTAATAGCTGAGACTGGGAATATTTACGGCTGCATTAAACCCCACAACCTGAAGCAGCCTGCCTGCTTTGCTCTCCATGCTGCATTTCCACCTGCTTCAGATGTGTTTCCAGCAGTGCATTTCCAATGCATTAGTGCATGTGTGTACATGTGTGCATGTGCACATACTAATCTCCAAAGCAGTAATTGCCAGTGGAGTCTTAATCTCCAGTTTCCTTTGTAAGGAGCTATGTGTCTGGAGAGTAAATTCGAGCCTTTTTTCTGGTGGGTCACATGCAGGGCAGCCAGCCAGTGTGGATTTTCCTAGTCCTGCTATGCAGGTGACCTAAATCTTTTTACCTGACTGGGTTTTCCTTCTCAGCAGTGACATATCTGTGATCCTTCCCTGCTGAAGTCTAGATTTCTGTCTTGAACAGACATTACCAAATTTGTCTGTAGCTTTTGCATTTTTATGCTGGTACCAGTTCTGTGGCCTGGACCATATAGCTCCTCAAGGACTGAGCTGAGATCAGCAGGTCCGTGTTTATTTATTGTCCTCCCTCCAGCAAAGCACTGTGGATGGTTTTTAATCTACAGCTGTTATTCCACTTGGCTGTGCCTGTTCTCCTCCCATTCCTTACTGAGTTTGATCTTGTATTACATGAATTGCAGTGTATATTAAAATACCTAAGTGCTTTATGCTGGGAAACATTGCATTATGGGCTGTGACCATACGGGAAGCTGAAAGTTTCCCTGAATGTTCATAGTGGTGAAGTTGGCCCTGGAGTGTGGTTTTGGCTATCATGACTAACACAGCAGCTGATAAAACTCTTGTGTAGAATTTCATGCACATGATAGCATTGTGAAGGCTAGGGCTGTTACAGGATATTCCTTTTTTTCAATTGCATGATACAAAGTGAGATTAAAGCTATGTGAAATTTCTGGTCAGTACAAGAAAAATGGTGATCACAAAAAGGTCAGTGACCGGCTTTTAAGAGCACGGTTTGTTGCTGGAAAATCTGGATAAGCAAAGCCAGTTAGTGCATATGAAAGAAAGAAATTAGATTTTTGTAATGTAGATGAAATTAATTTGATTTTTTCTCATGCTTACAAGGTCAGCTTCCTGAATTATATTAATTGACATTTCGTAGGAGAATCGCTCCATTTTCCCAGTAACTAGAGCAGCTGTGACCTGGGCCAGAGCACCAACATCTCTGGTTAAGGGGCATGATAAGAGATAGGATGTGAAGAAAGGTAAGACCAGTGCTGTGCTCTTCTAGGTGAGATCGTGATGTTCTTTGTTGGGAGCTGAGCTTGAGGTACTTTCTTCTGAGAATACTTGTAAATAGTATTGGGTTTATTGATAATTGTAGTTCCTCTCCTTCCCTCACCTTCTGTTATCTCTGAGTTACTTACCTGTGTGCAGGTGTAGAGGGCTGATGTAAAAGCTATGATGCACACAACCCATTGTCCATATTTAGAACAACTGTTCTCTCCTGTTTATTGTTCAACTGGCTTGAATGAATCTTTTGGATTTCTTTTCCTAAAGCATTTTTTTTCCCCTGGATAAGTTGATAAGGTCTGTTAAAGTGACATTGTCATGTCTTCAGAAGTTTTGAATTCTGTCCTTCCGTGCGATTTTCAACATCTCTGTCTTTCGATTCTCACTTGCAAACTTCTCCTGGCTTACCAGATGGTGTCACCTGGATTGGGCCTGGGGATCCTTGCATGTGAAAGGGTTCTTGCTGGGTCTCTTGCTTGGCAGTGTTAATGTGCCTCAGGACTTCACCAGGTGGAGCAGCCAGGAAAGTGGAGGCAAATCCTTCAGTGAAGTCAAAGCACATACTTAAAAATGTGAATGGTTTCATCTGGGTGTGAAATGGCCTTTAGAAGTGCTGGCAGGGAAGGAAGTGGTGGGAATTCGGTTTCACATTTTGTAGCACTGTTAGCTTGTGCCTTTTAGAAATCTCTTAGATCTTGTTTTACATGAAGACAGTTGAAATCTTACAATCGCTAACATCCATAAGCTTAATAAATACATATTTACATCACCAAGCTAAATGTATGACCTGAAGAACATGCACTAGAGAAAAATCTGAGTAACAGCAGAAGAGATCTTGGGTCTCGCTGCTAATAGTTATTTAGTAGTTCAGCTCATAGCCACATCATCAGGTGCTGAAATGGTGAATTTCAGGCTGGGAGGTACAGGGATGGGCTGGGTCCCCTGCGTGGTGGAGGTAGTCTGTGCTGCTGAATTGGCTGCAGAGGGCTTGAGCTGGCTGGGGGGGTCTCTGGCCCATCAGTGGGATTGCGGAGACAGTACAGCAGAGCCAGATGATTCGGGCAGTCAGCGTGCCCATCCTGCCACAAGTTAATGACCATCTGCTACAAGAAAGGCTCAAGAGGTGGTATCCAGAGTGACAGTTTACATTCAGGAAGTTCTCACCAATTAAGGGCTTTCTTTTTAATGAAAGTTTGCTTTTGCACAGTGAATGATTTATGGCAGGGTTTAAAATGTATTGCTTTGACTATGCCTACACACTTTGAACACTCTAAATAAAATCAGAAACCTTTGAAACAAACTCATAAATATTGTCTGAGCATTCAGAATATATTGCCTTCTGGAGTATGTGTAATGTAGTTTATCACCAAGCAGTTACAGGAAGATAGTTAAACTATGTAGACGTTGCTTAAACCCATAGTAATATAATTATTCCATTACTTACCAAATCCTGAAATAACCTCAAGCCCCTGAGATCTGAAGTAGTTAATGCCAGGGGGCATATGTTGTATGTTAAACAAAGCAAGCTATTTTAAACAAGGATTAGTTACTTGTCTTTTGTCTAACACTTTGCAGTTGTGTATTTGAAAAAAAGATTCACATTTTCTGTCTGCTCAGATAATACAGTGATATTTTCTTACTGGATTTTGGAACCATAGTATTTCCCAATGAAACACAGATAAGAAGCCAAAAAAGTCTTCAGCCCTTCTGTCACAGAGAGATATGTCACCCTAAAACATACCTGGCATGCAGTAGAGCAATCAGCCAGTGCTCTCTGGGGTAGAAGAGCAGCACTGGTAACCTAACTGGTGGACCAGTAGATCGCAAGTCATCAGGAGTGTCCACACAAACCAGATTTACGTATGTAAAATGGACTGCTGGGTTGGATAATATGTGCCCTGCAAAGCCCTGTTCTCGGGATGTAGCGGTAATTGTTTTTTTTAAAAACAGATGGGGAAGACAGGTAAAGTTATTGGTATAGGAGTAGGTGAATACTATGTTACTGTAACTGCTAGTGGGTGTTTATTCTCAGCTTTCAGAAACATTTCCTATGTGTTTCGTGCAATATAGAGCAGGGATCCATAGCTGGGGAGCCTGTGCAGGTGTGTCTGGTTGTAGCATCAGTATCATAGCATCAGTATCGCAGCACTGTTAGCGAGTGTGACATCCATGGACATCTACGTGGGTCCCCTGTGTCGTTTTGATAATTGAGCATTTAGGTGCTTAAATAGTTTTGTGTCCCTGAGAGAGTTCGGTCATGCAGCAGCCGGCTGGCTGGAACACATCAGACCAGCTGGCAGTTGCCGACCTGCTCTGGCCCCAGGGTGGTTGTGTGACCCCCAGGTGATTTCTGATCCTGTTGGACTGTGTCTGTAGATGCTGCAGAATTGGGCCCTCCTGACTTTGCTCCTTCTCCTTTGATTATGCAGGAGCATGCATTTGGGCCAGAAAACAGCCTGGAAATAGTAACTGGGTGATTTCCTTAGTTCCCCTTTGACTTGACCCCTCCATTTCTGTGCTGGTCCTTTTTGAAAATTTTTAAGCTGTATAACAGCAGTGAGGGTATACATATGCTAGAGGACTTGATCAGAAGCTTAGGGCTGAACTGTTTTCAAGCTTGTATTTAATAGATACTCTTTATAGTATGTAATGACAAAACAGTATCCCACATGGGAGTCCTTACATTGTTTTGTCCTCTAGTCCAAATCAATTATCGATGTGAAAGAAGGGGCAAGAGTAAGACAGGGCTTATTTGATACAAGAGTTATCTTCTTAAATATTCTCATTGTAGACTGTAGTTTTCTTTTATTTTGAGCACTGTCTAAGTAACTTTATATCAAGCATTGATCCTATTTTGTTGAAACATTTGCATGGTCCATTGCTTTTGATTTGTTAAATAGCACATTTGAAGTCCTGTGAAGCACACGCATTCAGGAAAGCTGTGCCAGCCAGCCATAATTTTACTTGATATTAAATTGTACATGATGGCTTTGAAAAAAAGCAGCTTGTAGGACTGTGTTCTTTGTGTTTCTTTTGAGTCTCTTCCAGAACTACAATTTAAAAGTATTTCTGGTCCTACCTGAAATTTTAACTCCGTGACATTTGTATTCAAAAGACTTTTGGTGAGGAGAGGGTCCGTGTGCTACCAAATATCCTGAGACTAAAGAGTTAATAGTACAGCTCTGTTTCTCTCTAAACTTAAGTATCTTTGGGTATTTGGATACATTTTTCTTAATCAGTTCTGACAAGAGATTGAAAACTTCCCAGTAGCCCAGGAGTTAGCTTCAGTAATTAAAATTTCTGTGTGAATAACTACACTGATTTTCTTCCTTTTTTTTTTTTTTTTTAACTTTTAAAAAGAAACAATCTGATAAGCAGAGTACAAACAAGTGCCCAGGTGGAAGGCAGCTATTTTCTTGTGTTCCTGCATTCTTCTTGGGAATTGAGAGCAAAATTCAGATGCCTCCAATGTCAGGTATTAGAACATGTATGTGCAAGATACTTTTGGAGGAGACAAAGCAAATCAAGACTGGAAACTGTTGCATTGCCAATTAATTCTTCCTTTGATTCTTTTTGTCTCTCACTATGTAGGCTGAGATCAGTGAATTAAGATCTTGGAGAGAAATACTTCTTTGGGAAGTTTAGAGAAATTAATTTTAAACTTACAACTGAAACCTTATTATACAAATTTCTCTTTATTCTTATTCCACAGTGTGGTCTGTGCCTGTCTTTGAACAGCATGATTTTTGTTTTGGGGGTATTTTTATTTTGTAGCTAATGCAGCTACTGCAGCTGTGTAATACCAGTTTTGCATAGAACCAGAATCTGGCCTTAGTTAGCAAGTGCTTCACACTCAGTGGTGGTGATTTCCCTCCTACTAGCTCAAACTCTTTAAATGCACAATTGCCACATTTTCTGTGCAATCGGAAACCTTTTCTAGACTAAAGTGCTTGTTGGAGGAGGTTGTTTTATCCTGGACTTCTCTGGAGTTGTGGAGTTGTTGTTAAACACATTCGTTTCCTTTAGGTGTAAACGACTAAACCACAACAGAACCACAGTACTATAGGAATTAAACAGATTTTTCCCCAAAGTGCTTCTTGTCTTGGTCTCAAAATTTAGAGCCTTTTTTTTAGTGAGAGGGATCTTTCCTTCCTCTTCCCGTGCTGGGCACTGTCCTTTTTTGGGGGTTAACCTTAGTAAACTGTAATTACAGTATACTCTCCTGCCCTTAATAATGCATTTTTTCTTTCTTTCTGTGAAATATTTCTGCTTCTTGTAACAAAGCACACAGTGGCCTGATTATTTATTTATTTATTTATTTAAGATGAGATGGAAATTCTGATTTCAAGGCTCAGAGCATTTGCCTGTACGAGGGAGTGAGCACTGCACTGCCTGATTTTCCAGGGCCTAACATTTTGTGTGTGAATAATTAAGTACTTCACCAAATTCTGCTTTGGGGATTGCTGGCTACCTGTACTGCTTTGCCTGTTGTGTTGCAATAAACAGTATATAGCCATAATCCTTGGTTTGAGGGGCAGTAATTATTGAGCACATGTAGCATACAATGATAGTGAGGCTTTTAAGCAGCTTACTGATAGAGCAGTTTAAAGAATCTTTACCAGCTATAGTAACATTACTTCTGGTTGCCTGTCTTAATTCATTTCAGATTAATCAGTCTTATAGTCGGAAGGAAAATGAATCGAGTCAGTAACTTAAAGAGTTATGTAAAACCTGTACACTGCTAAATAATTGTGTGGTTTTATGTATGCTGCTGAAATTGGAATGTCAGTTTGACACAAATTCACCAAAACAGAATGCTAGATGATCTGATATCTTCCTCAAGTAAAAGCCTTGAAAGCTCTCTTTATGTACTGCCCAGGAGTTTACCAATGTCCTGGTCTTCTTCACAGGATGTCTTGAGCATACTTGTTTTTCTGTATGGCAGTTAACTAAATCTGCCTATATTTGTGTGCAGGAGTGTGGGGGAGTCCGTGCATGTGTGTGTTTCAGTGAATGATGGTCAGAGGTGTATGTCAATGTGCACACAAACAGGATACCCCGTTCCCAGACACTCATGTTGAACGAATATCAAACTGAATCAGATAAAGATACGACAAACCAGAAATGTATAATTGTATCAAAAACAAACAGACTAAAAGTCACTAAATATTTTGGCTGTGAGCCCTACTGAGGGAGGAAACTACATTAAGTCTTTCTGTTACATTACATGGAAAGGAAAAGAAGGTCTGGATACTCCCCTGCTCCAGAACTCTTAAGCCCAGAATATGATTTTCTTTTATCGATTTTTCAACAGCTCTAAACAGTCAAAGGCAAGCCAGAACAGGATGAAGGATGCCAGTGCCAGCTATTAGAATTTGTCGTCTGGAACCCGTGGCTAAATCCTTTTGCTTGTTGAACTTTCTGTAGTCTGTGACTGACTGTTAGTTAGTTTTTCCTATTTATTTTAGAAAAAGACCAGTGGGAAAAGTCTGGGCTCCCCGCCCTAAACAAAATAAATTGTGATTTTGTCATGTTTTGGCCTTATCTCTGTTGTTCTTTATTCATCACAGGCATTCAAATCTGTCCTGACTGTTGGTTCTGCTCTTTCACTGCATCCAACTGAAGCTTTGCAAACGTGGCTTAGGGCTTATCTCAATGTATATTATTAGCTGCTCTGTATCAAAATCCATCCAATTTCTTTACTTGCTTAGTTCCTCTTAAATTTCTGGCTTTGTAAGTTACTTAGGCAAGAATCTCTTTTTTTTTTTTTTTTTTTTAAATTTTACACCCCCCCCCCCCCGTGGTTAGTGTAAGATGCTAGGAACAATAAATACAGACAATCTGAAATCAGAGGTATGGTAATCTTTCAGGTCCACTACAGACAGTTTTGTGTCCATCCCCTCGATGCAGAGAGTGGCTTCAGCATGGACAAAGGTTTGTGCCCGATTGCTGAATGTAAGACAAGTTACTTTATAAATTCATTCAGGTTTAGGTATGCACAGAATTGTATTGCATATAATTATGACCTTTTTTTTTAACATCAGTTTCTTAGCTTCTTTTTAGGAGAGCATGCATTTGAAGTCTATGTATCTATTAGTCTTCACTGCCATTTAGATAAAACTAAAAGGCAAGCTTTGGTGCAGTGCATATAACCCAGTGTTTTATGTAGTATCATCAACAAAGAGTAAATGACCAGTTTGTCATTAATCTATTGCCAGTGACAGTTCACAAGAAAAATTCTTTTACCTCAAAGGCCAAATGTGTGACTTTATTCTAGACAACATTTTTCTGTGGTAACTGGATACACAGACACTATTTTGGTCTTAAGAGCTGAATAATTCTGCTAACTTACTGTTTTACTCCATTGTCTGGTGTGTAGCTTACTGCCTTGACCCTGGTTTGTAAAATGAGATGAATGTGACAAAACGTGTTGTTACCTTAGTCTCTAGATGAGAGCCCTGCATCCACTGACATGGAGCCTTGAGCTGCTTTGTGTGTGGCAGTGCAGAGCAAACAGGTGTGGAAGACCCAGCCATCAGGTTTAGGGGTGCTCTGAGAGTAAGGGGGGGTGAAGTGGGGAGAGGAAGTAGCTGTCTGATTTTAATAGCGATCTTGGGATAGAGGAGATCAGAGAGCACGAAGAGGAAACCTGCTACTTTGGGAATCCTGGCTCAGTGCAAATGGCTGTTTCAGCATGAACCTGCCTCAAGACCTGACTCTGTTCCCTCCTTACTTTCTGATGAAACTTGCTGCTTGCAGAGCTTCTTCTTCCGTGACCTTGACCTCTGCAAAGATTTTTGCAGAATGAAAGGAAATAACCATCATGCTGATTCTTGCCAAAGCTGGTTGTTTGCTTGCTTGCAGAAGAAAAAGTGTTGAATAACATGTGCCACCTGGAAAAGAACAGACAGATTTTTTTCTAAGTATGTGCTTGTGAACACAAATAACACATTATGATAATAATACATCACCCAGAAAACAACACTTCAGTGCTTCTCTGTTATCTGCTAGGACATGAATTAAAGCCAAGCAACAAAGATTGGGGGGGAGCATCCTGTGGGAGGAAAATACAGTGCTTTCTGCCTTTTCACAGGAGAATTGAGATTTACATTTGAAAACATTTGGTTCATCAGCTTTTGTGTCTTCATTTCACCATTGAAAAAGTAGGTGAAATGGGATAGGTTGGCTGTTAAAAAGCAGAACTACAGAAACAGAGCACAGCCAGAGTTTGTTTCTGGTTTGTTAAAACAGGCCATGCAGATGTCTGTGCAAGAATGCCAAAGACTAACTCTCAGCAAAGTTTAAGATTTTCAAACTTTCTGACAAACCCTAGCACTCATTTCATATTACCTTAAGAGGGAAAATTCACTTTAATGAAGCAGCACTGCTGTTTTCTGTAGCACTTTGTAACTTCTGTAAAAGCCTTTTCAGTCTGAAGGCTTGACCTATCCTGAACCTGTGGAGCTTGTGAGACCTAATGAGAATGGATGCACATGGGATGTTTGAACGTGGAGTGATCAGACAAGCACGGGTAGGGAGTACAGGGGTGAGATGTGAGCTACTCAAAGACACAGGGTTTTTTGTGTTTCTCGGGGATTAGGTCATGAAGCTGCCATTAGCGCTAATGGGAACTTGTGTGGCTTAATCTTCATAAACAGCATTAACATGCACCCTGCAATACTTAATGTGTTAACGTATATGAAAACTGGCTTTCAGCTAGCACATTTGAACGAGGCAAGATGGGGTTTTGGAGGTCATTATTACCACACATTAAAATAAAATTTATGTTGCACAACTCAAAACTCTCAAACAGATGGAGCTGGAATTGCTCCCAGCATCTGGTCAGAACGCCAGAGCTTCCTCAGGAAGGGGGAGAAGTGGTGTAAGAATTCAAACCAGCCCTCCACTCTTTTTAAGTAAGCCCGAACCATGTGAAATGAGGAAGCTGTGGTACAAAAAAGCTTTCTTTGCTACCTGGCACATCTGATTTTGTCTTTCTTGGGGGATCTAAAATGAATGGGATGGTCTCCAGGCTGCTTGTTGTTGGGGTGTGGGTTTGCAGGAAAGCTGGCGTGCGGTCTGCTCCTGCAAGGAGGAGGAGACAAACTCTCCAGCCTTGTTGCACTTGCTGTTTGCTGGCATCTCCCGCCTGCCAGAGGAGCAACGCTGAAATGTAAGGAAATGCAAGACTTGAGGTCTTTACTGAATAGCAGAAAAGCAGCATCTTCAGTTAAAGGTGGAGAGGCGCGAAGGGAGTGTAGCTTCAGCTGTAAATCCGAAATGGTGTCATTCCTTGCCTGACCCTGAAGGAAGAGGGGTTTGAGGCAAGGCGCTTGCACAGGTGTTCCCCAGGCTTTTTTCCATGACTTGAAAGATATGCTAAGTACTGTAAGGGATGTGTAAACCACCGGCTAACCCAGGAAGTTGTGAGTTTCTGCCATGGGTTAATACCGGAGGAGTCAGGCTGACTTTTCTTCAGAGTATGGCAAGTCACCTTTCTACACAAACTCTTGCTTCTGTACTGTCTCCCTGTTGATATCTATGTATAGCTTCCATGTGGTAAACCCTCTGTCTGAAAATAACAACACTGAGAGAATTATGCCTGTTGCATTTTTTAACATAGAGGTGAGATTACCTTAGCCTCTGCTACATGTGATTTAAAATCTTGCTTTTTATGTCGTGATGGACATTTTAACGCTGTTACATTCTCCTGCTTGTAGACAGGATCCTCACGAGGAAGGGCCATAAACATTACCTACTAAACCAGGAATTTTCGTAGTCTGTAAACCACACCGTAAATTTTAACCTGACCATTTAAATAGAAAAAGGCCTGCTACCCATAATTAGCACTGTATTCGAAGCTTGCAGTACTTGCATATTGTTTAAAGAATTTAAGAGAAATTAATTTCATCTGTGAGGCTTTCTTTGTAAGTAAAGGGTAAACCAAAAGGAATTTCCTGGGATTGTTGCATGTAGTAGATCTAAAGAGCATTTGGGGTGGTGGTGTGTTTAAAATACTGTGAAAAGTAAACTTTAGGCACAAAAATTGAGGTCATTAGGATTTCTTTGTACTGAGAAATGACTGCATATGGACTAAAGCATGGAATTTATCTGGATATCTGCCACTGCCTCCTACCTCACTCTTCAGAGAAAACATTTTCGTCCAAACATAGCAGAATGGGAACTCATAGCTTGAAAGAGCTCGTGGTTTAGATGCCTTTACAATCACCATGCAGACAGGGGAAAAAAATGTTTAAAATTCTTAGTTTTTGACCAAGATCCTGTTACGTAATTCAGGGGCTCCTACTTAGAGAAAATGTGAAACAGAGTTTAAAAAAAATCAGCTGCCAAAGACTGTGTTGTAGTTTAGTCAGGAATGGTACTCCATTCATGAGGATGATGGCTAAGGAAGAAGCTTCTGGATTAACATAGATTTAATTTGTAAAATTTTTTTTGGTAAAGAAATTCGCAGACGAGTAGAAGAGAAGCCTGAACTAAGGCTGTACTCTTTCTATCACGATGAAGGACTTAATGCAACGACAGAAATGATGGCTCTTTTTGTTGAAGTGGCCCATTGCTCTTCCCACTTGTACAATTTTAATGGCATGGGAGGAACTGTGTGTACTAGTAGCCTTGGGCTCTTGTTAATTCTGATCTTTGGTGTACTATAAAATATACTTCCATGGGTTATAATTAGTGGAAGCTCCCCCCAATAATTAAGTGGCATCTGCTTTTCATCAGAATTGTGGTTTAGTTAACCCCAGAGCCATCATTTTCCACAGGCTCTCCATAGACTCCTAGGATGCTTGGACGTGACTATTTAAATTGCTTGCTGCAGCTCGTCGTTGCCCAAGAAGATTAACGGAAATAAGAAAGTACTGAGTTGTCCGGTTTGGCAGTCAAGATCTGGAAAGTGCCATCTGCATAGCAGCTGCTGTTTCTCTGGCCTCAATTAATTTATCTCATATTGCATAATAGCCAACATTTTTTCTCTTTGTGCCGTATTTGACCTTCTGGGGCCATCATTTTCCTTTGGCATGTGTGGGTGGTTTTTTTCCCTTATCTCTTCTTTAACAAGCCTCATTTCAGGCCATGCTTTTAGGTCCTTTTGCAACATTCTGCCACCTTGATCTCGTTTTGCACAATCTGGGTGAGTGTGGGCTTGCAGGGAGAGAGGGCTCATGCAGTGCCCTCCTGCACGTGCATGTGCAGGTCCCCAGTGTCCTGCTCCTCTTTTCTCACTTCTGTCCCCATGAGCTTCTTAGACGCCAACCCTCTGACGGATTAAGAGAATGTCTGCCTGAGGCTTCTTTTAAGACACATACTAGGGAGGGAAGGAGAAGGCAGGTGTTGATGAATTTATCTTGAAAGTGCAAGTGGTCGGTCTTGTTGCTTTCAGGCAGTCTTGCAAGTTAGTTCATCAAAACTCCTACAAATTTCCAATGGCCCCTGTGGTTTTCCTCTTACTGGCTTTGTTCCCTAATCAAACAAAAAAACCCGAAACCAACTCATTTGGACAGAATTATAATGCAACATCTGTCTGAAAAGCAAATAGTGTTTGTGAATATGGTTGCTCCGAAACAAAAGCCAAACATAGAATGAAACAAACCCCCAGCTTCTACAGTTTTGCTCCCTAAGTATAGTGTATTTTGGGCAAGAGGAGAAGGGGGTAAATCCAGAGGGAAAGGAGTGCAGCTTGAAAGTAACATACTTTTTCAGCTGAAGAGTTTTTCTCATTACTGTTGCCTAGCTGGAAATAGCTTTGAGGATTACGTTCACATGATCTACACCAGGTTAATTCAAACTACCTTTCCTAACCAGGTATTTCTTTTCCCCGGGAATGAAGTTTATCTTGATGCTTTGTTGCAGCATGTAGCCATATTACATAGGGAGTATTTGGCTGGAATTTAATGAGGAATGCGTTTGGCTTTCTTCCCTCCAGATATGAATGTAGGTCTGTCCCATTCTCCCTCTTCCATCTTTGTTGTTTTTTTTCTCTTGGGTGGGAATTCAAAGGTGCTTAAGTCCAAGACCGCTCCGCCAAGGAATTTTGGTGCAGCGCCCCAGTGAGCGCTGCTGGGTTAGAGATTATTCAACGATTAAACTGGCAATCTGCAAAAAGGGGCTAATAGTTATCCTACCTTAAATGAGAAGGTGGTAAAGGCGTTGAACCCAGAGGCGTATTCAGGTGACCAGGGGCTTGGCAGAGGGGACAGGCAGAAGATGCTGGTTCTGCCCCAGCTGCCTGCGGGGGCTGTAGGGGATGCGATCCCTCATTACTCTCTCTTGGTGTTTAGCCAATTTTATGTTTTTTTAAGTGATTAAGAAGACCCTCGGAGAAGAAGTCAGCAAGGTTGCTTCTACGATAGTTCTGGTGGTTGCGATCAAGGCCAGTCCTCTGCCCATCTCCACGGCTCAGGGCTGAACGGTGCAAAGGCAGGGCTGTGCCCACAAGAGGTTTTGGAACACCGTTCTCCATACGGGTGAAAAAACATAAATCTGAATTAAACAGAAATCTGCCCGGGTTACCCAGGGGCTGCGGCCGCTCCAGCACGGAGCTGGGAGCGGGCTGGGGCCGGAATGCTGGAGCTCGTCGAGGAAACGGGATGAAACCCCAGGGAAACCCCAGAGGAAACACAGAATTTCTGTACCTGCCTACAGCTCCCGCACAAGCCCTTTTATTTTATTCCCCCC
>JANZLQ010000029.1:38366867-38486387 GCA_026212715.1 Elanus axillaris | reverse complement strand
GCTGCTCCATCATTTTGTAGGCAGCATTGGCACCTAGGAGGACAATGCTCCCTTCTGACCAAAGGGCTAGAAGGAAACCATGTGTTTACAAAATGTTGTCCAAATACAAAATAAATATTGGGGATTTGATCTAATGTGGGTCAGAAGGCTTAAATATGTTTCAGATGGGAACAAATTGTCAACCTTAATTATTTCTATTGGGCAGCCGTCAAAAAACCCCCAATCCTAGCCCTCTGTGAACTTTCAAAAAATAAACCAACTTTCTGAGTATTTCAGTGGATGGGGGAAAAACCTGATTTGCAAGACGAAGAAGTCGTCTCTGCTCTGCTCTGCTACTGGCACAGGCTTGCACTTCGTGTAGGTGCTTCTATTTATTTTTTCCTTTATTTGTCTTCTGTCATGTAGCATATTTCTAGACAGGCTCTTTCTCTCTCTGAGCCCTGCACAAAAACATTTAATTGAAAATGAATGTAGAAACATCTGATGTTCAGTGGTGTTCAAATTTTGGATTCAGCTTGTCTGCTGAGCTTTGCGTTATGCCAGTGGAAAAATGCTGGCTGTGTTTCATCACATCTGACTGTTGACTAAGTTAGATGCATTTTAGCCGTTGCCAGATGTACAAGATACAGTAAAATGAGCATTTCCTGTAGCAAATTAAGACTTTTTGGCTCTGTGACAATATTGGCTAAAACTGCTTGTTTGCACTGGGGATTTGGCCAGATTGTGCTGGTCAATACAGACAATAAATGGAGTTAGCAGAGATCTCCTGATACAGCCTGAATTTGTCTTACTCTTTTAATTACTTAAGTTTGGGAATTGCGGGCTTCTGTTGTCATTGCTGTCTGTGATATGGGTTCTAGATACACCCACTGTTAAGCAAAGCCAAACTCCTTGCAGTATTTCTTAGCCAGACTGAACCAGTGAAAATAAGCCTCTCTGGAAGTGGGAGATGCTGGATGAGATGACTGAACGAGCCTGTTTCCTGGGCCAAATCCTGAGCTGTCATGAACTGAGATGCTGTGGAGTCAGGAATACGTCGTATGACTTTGGCAAAGGGTCTGGCTAATCACCTGAAGGCTTGCTGGTTTGCAGATAAACTGCTCATGGGTGCTGGCAGGCAGGAGATTGGTGACCGACTGCCTCCCGCCCCTAACCTGCTGAAGGTTGGGGTGCCTGCTGGGTTGTATTTTAGGGTCATATATGATGCTTCATAGTTTTCATTGATTCCTAGGAGTGTGAACTATGCATGTATCTGGACAGTAGGATGTTGTTCTGCAGCTGCTGCTGTTGTGCGTTGGCAGAGCTGGGGTCTCATGGAGAGTTGGGGTGTGCCTTTCTGCATCCCTGCAATTGCTTACCAAAGAGATGCTGCCTGTCCTAAGCAGCAGATGAGCCACCGTGGTGGACACAGGTAAACCAGGAAAATTGCTGTGTTAACATGAGGTTGCTGATGGGAGGAGTAAGCAGGGATCCCAGGGAGAGTGGAAGAGCTGGGTTAAGGCAATTCTGTCCCTTGTCCTATAGCTGTAGTAGGAATTTACTGCTTAAAAAGCTTTTAAGTGCTGTTAGGGCAGGCAAACTAAAAAAAAAGAAAAAGCTGCTGGACTACAAGCCCTGGTTATGGTTGAGTATCTGTATCGGAGAGGCCTTAGAAACCTGAGAGGAGCAATGACACTGTAAATACCGGACATTTGCTGAGCTTTAAAGGGGAAGGTTATCTGCCTCTGGAAAAAAAAAAACAACAACCAACCTACTCACAGAGCCACTGAGCTATGAGAGCTAGAGCAAAGGGAATTTTTTTTTGAGCTGGTGCAACATTTAGGACATTTAAAAATGTTGCCAATCCAGAAATGGTTTAACAAAATCCCACCCATTCTGTTGAATGCAGTAGGTTGACTTCAATGGTATCTAAGAGTGAATAAGGCAGAAAGTACATACTCCTGGCCCAGCCTGAGGGAGAGGATGACAGTGAAACCAAGCTAATCTCACCTCAGTTTAGATATCCAAGAGAGAAACATCCATGTTAACATCCATGAGTCTACTACAGTCAGTGTAGAAACACAGTGGTCTTTGAGGGAACAGTTTAATGCATGACACCTTAAATTTTGAGATGCAAGAGCCCTAGAGCTGTGCCGGACCTGTGATACCTTGGGCACTGGGTGACCCATCCAGGGATGAAAGATTTTGCCGCTAAGACAGCAAGTGCACATATGTATGTATGTAAGAGAAAAGCAAGGATTCAACAAGCTGTGGTCCATGCCCCCCTCTCCCCCCCCAGCCAATGCAGCAGTTGCTGAAAGATGAAGCCGATGTAGATGTGAAGTTTTGAGCTTCATAATGTGACAGGAGAGATGCTGAATCCCCTTTTCCCTCTCTGCCGGCACCGGTGCTGTCCTGTGATGGGGGAGTTCGAGAAAGCTGGAATTCAGAGACTGGAGGTCTACAGCTGTCTCTCCTCATGTCATCTTTGGTCTCGTTGCTGTTGAAGGTAGACTACCCTGCGCTAGAGCCACCTTAGCCGCTACATGGAAGGAAGTTATCTGCCTCACACTGATTATCTTGTCATAAGGCAAAGGGGCTACAAACTAGGTGCATGCGGAGTGTCAAGAGTGACTCTGCAGGGAGCTGAGAGCTTGGTAAGGCTGGGGAGAAAATGCTGTGCTAATAATTTATGAGGCATATAAACTATGCCTTGTTTAAAAAAGATGCATGGGTCCCTGAGCAGTGGAGTAAACAGCAAAGGGGGGGTTTGGGCCAAGTTGTAGTATTGCTTTATCCATCTCCTTGAAAAATGCAAAGTGGTCTAAAGAAGGTAGTCCCTTTGGGAATACCTTAAAAAAAAAATAAAATTACAGTTATCTACTATTGCCAGATCCCTTGGCTATTCAAAGCAAAGCAAAGCTTAAGATTCACAATAGTAAACCAACCATGTTATTTAAAAGGAAAGAAAAAAAAGGCTGTATTCTGTAGGGCTGGTGGAGGGAGGATCTCTCACTACTGCATTTGGTGACTTGCATTAACACAATGTAAAAGACACTCAAAATTCATCCAGCTAGGGACTTCATCGATATCTCACCCAAAAGTCCCAAATCCTTAGGGCCAGTCTATATCCCGTTTACCCCTGTAAATAATCCCATGCAAATCAATTTACTTTCATGAGTAGACTGAACAGGATTTGTCTGTAATCAGCATGAAGTGGAACAGATTGCAGGCATGCTTATCTTCTAATATGGAGGTGCAGCCAGCGGAGGTTGGACACTGTGCCACGTCATCTGCAGAGCAGGGACGGCAGGACTGGTGGCTACTGGGAAGCTTTAGCCGAATGGAGGACCTTGGCCCCTTCTTGTCATTCTCTAGTAAATGCTGTGAAAGCAAGCAAACCTCAAAGTTTGCCACCTCAAAGTTTGCCACCTCAAAACAGTGCAAGATAAAACCTCATGTGGGATTAAAGTCCTTCCATTTTATTTTTCCCCATCACAGTGCTGAATTCAGAGATTAATGCCATCTCGGTTGTTCTTAGTTATGTTGTGTTTTTTCAGATTAAAGCTAGTGGTACTTCTGACTCAAATTATAAAGCACGTTTCATCTTTAATTTATTAGTTCTAATACATTATTATTTAATATTTGATCTCCCAATTGGCTTTAAGTAGCTTCCTTCTAATATGTGAATCCCCCAAGTGGTAACAGTTTACTTACTGGATTATTCTTCATTTGTGTTTCTCATGCTGTTCAGGATGAAGACAACTTTATTTCATTTGTGCAACAGGCCCTCTCTCAAAGTTTTCTTTAGATGGGGCTGTTCTTCTGCCTGTTGTATAAATGTTAAGCAATGATGGCCCCACATATGTATCATCACACCGAGTGGATTACTTGTAACATGCCAGTGTACATCAGCTCTGGTTGATGCCCCCAGATGTATTTGGGTGGGTCTCTGCCTGTGGTGAAACTCGTTTGTGTCCATAGGATCTGAGAAGACATGTGGGCACCTTGCAGCCACAGCTCATGTGTAAATGCAATCTTCGTCCTTAAGTTGGCTTCCTAATGTTGTGTGTTGCATCTGAAGTATATTTGGTTACACTCCCTCAAAATGAATGTTTCATTTTCCTTTGTAGGTTAGATTAGATTGGTTCTTCTGGTTCGTTAAGCATCTCTTGGTTTCATGCTTGCTTTGGCAGGGATGATAGCTCCCATGTACAGGGAGGGATTTCCCTGTCATCTGATACAGGTTGGAGGTGTGTTGTGGCCCTTTATGCTGAAGGTAATAAAATGCTTTATTAATACTTTTTTTTTATGTTTATAATGCTTTAATCAAGCCTCTTACATGATGGATTCCAGCACCTACTCTGTTAAGGCCAATGTTTGCAAAAAGTAAATCCTATGTCTCTGAAGATACTGTGTTCTTGTCCACACAACTCGAATATGCCTAAGCCATGTTACAATAGAAAAATAGGAGTGAGGTCAGTAGAACAGCATTTAATTTGCTCATGCAAAACTAACGGGAAAAGTTGGCCTCTAGAAAGGTTAGTTTTTGCTAGCAAATGCACAGGGAGTAGATAGATAATGACAGCATTTTTATGGCACTTTTCACTTCCAATGTTTGGTGAAAGCTATAGTTTTAGTATTTAACTTGGGACATAGAAAGCCTTGGACTTTCTCTTACCCTAAATGAAATTAGTAGCAAAATAACGTTGAATTTAGTAGGAGTAAAATTTGTTCAGGGATGAGTAAACCTATTTTTTCATTTCTGATTTGGGAGCTGCTAGCTCTAAAGCTGGTGGTTTAAACAAACAAAAAAATGGAATGGCAATATTATGAGATTTATTTACACAGTATATGCACTGAGCTGTTAACTGGGTTGGTTGAAGAAAATAAAATTGGATGTTTGATATATTGATATAAATAAATAAAACTGAATCTGTTTGATAAGTTGAGCACTGGTATTTACATTTACTGCGTGCATGTAAATAGGGGTCTGGCAGTCTATAACCTGCACAGGGTTCCCTGTGGGGCAGAACTCCACCTCATGCTAACCGATGAAATAAGCTCTTGATAACCTCTGATACAAAAAAAAAAAAAAAACCTAATTGATTTGATGTGATAGCAAGCGTTTTGGGGAAGATCTGTCACTGAGGCAGGAAATGACCCAGCACTTAATATCCGGGTTTGACCTTGGGATAGGTTGTTGGTTTTTCAGTTTTAGTAATAATGAGCACTTAATATTCGCAGCTAAACCTGCAAACAACAGAAGGGAAATTACAGGCAGGTTTCAAATCCATGTGCAGAAATGAGCAAACCAGAAATTTTTCATGCCCCATACTGGATAACATAAATATTTTATTTAGTTTTAAGGAGTAACCTTTGAAGTGAAAAGTGACAGCTAGCTGAAAAATGGCCTGGAGCATGGAACTGAAAGGCTTCTACTTACAGTAGATTCTTAGGGAATTTTTATTTTTTTGAAGTTGGGTCACTTCATATTTTCCAAATACAAACCCTCCTGGTTATATTTGTAGGCTCCCAAATAACCTGTACATCTGTATCTGTACCACGTTGGGAGTAGCGCAGGCCAACAGTGCAGCCCCCGGCTCTTTTTAATGGTTAGGAAGTACCTGAGGAACAGGGCCGGCGTTGTCGGCTGCGCCCTTCACTCCTGACGCCCCAGAGTGCCCAGGAGACGCTTTTCCAGCTTGAGACTGGCTGCCACCTCCTGCTTCGATTATTCCCTGGGCCGCTCAGCCTGACAATGGCAATTTGAAGAAAAGTCCTGTGCTACAGTGGAGCCATCTGAAACGAATGCAGGACCGTGGCCGCCAGGCGAGGGAAGGCCAGAAGGCCCCTTGCTGCGGGTGGGCAATGCACCCCTCCAGCCCTGGACACTGAGCCCGGCTGTGGGAGCGGGGGAGCCTGAACTGAGGGGTATCTCAGATGTCCTTTGCCTAGCTCTTGGGTTTTTTGCAACACCCCGGGCACGGCCTGCAGACCCCTGCCCAGAGTGAGGAGCAGGCATGGCGGAGCAGCAAGATGCAAAGCAAGATGGCCTCTGTGTGTGTGCACTAAAGACAGGGGAGAGAAGGAAGCCAATGTTTCTTTCTCAGCCATCAGATGGAAAGAGCAGCCAGCATGTAAGACTGGAGAGTCCTGAGGATTGCTTTTAAAACACACGTGACTTTCACCAGTGGTCACCAGCTCGTGTGTAGAGTGGTTTTCAGGCAGACAGCCCCTTGCGACGAGCGGTGCCAGTTGAGAGGCTCTGAGTTGCTGCCTGCACCCATGGGGATAGCCTGCCCGTGTCACTGCCCGCGTGTGACCGGGCCTGCGTCCCAGCCGCAGGAGCGCAGGGCCCATCAGCCACATCAGCAACCATGCTGAGGACCTCCCTTGTCATAGGTATTAGCAATCCACACTTTTATTCCAATTATTAATCTGTCTTCACTGCCATACTAACCTCAGGGCCATTGTGCTGATCAGCAGCTGACTGACAGGCCTGCTCTAACATTTGATCCACGGATCAAGAAACCGTGCTTGTCCTGGTGCATGTTTTGGCATACCTGTCAGGTCTAGATTAATTTTATAATTGTTACTGCAGGGTTCAAAACTGCTGCTTCTTTTTAGTTGTACTGAGACATTTGTAAACTTCAGAAAGACAGCTGTAGAAGTGTAGCTAAGGCTAGCACTGCTTGGGCTAACAAAATAAATGGATTTATTTACCAGTGTATCCATTTCTGTTCACAGTGCTTGCCAAATTTGTTATATTTTGCCCAAATCCAAAACTAAAGAGCAAATGAGAAAATCAACACTTCCACTGTTCCTCTTGCTGTGTTTCTTGTAGCGCATAGATACGAACACCACAGTTTTCTGTTGCAGCTGGTGACCAAAAAGTCAGTTTGCATAAGAGCGGAGGTGAGAGGTCGGAGGGGATCAGGCTGAGGGAGCCAGCACCCTGGATCCGTAAGTGTCCATTGACAGGGGACCATGTATTGCTGCATAAGCATGGCTCAGCGTGTGGTGATTCAATCTGTAATGAATTTTCCCATCAAGGTTTACAAACCCTTGGAACAGGGCTTAAAAATGGAATTTCTAAACAGCCCCAGCGCTGTATGAACGGCAGCTCTGTTATAATAAGAAACTAGCAGACAACTGCTCCTTCTGCTGTTGTGCGCCTCTCTGCATGGGGCTGCCCTCGCAGCAGGACCATGTGTCTGTGCAGGCTATAATGAGATGGAGCTCTGGCTGGTTTTGTTTATGAGTGAAGGGCAGGGCTTGGAAAAAAAAAGTCCACTTGTTAGCAGTGAGTAAAGCTACGTTGTTTGACCAGAGAGGGAGATTAAGGCATAAATTCAGACTGCTTTTTTTTGTTTTAAGTTTTAATTAAAAAGAGGAAGGTCTGGCCTTTCCGTGCCAAGACAGCCTTTCAAATTAATTTAAAAGGCATTAGTGAGTTCTGCTGAGGTCTACAAGTAGGTGACTCTTCTGTCACCACTGCTACTCATTCTTTTCCCAAGAAGCAAGAAAGCTAAACTTCTAAAACTGTGCCATCTGATTTAGCTTTGAAACCCAGAATTGAACAGGACATTGGCCAAGCCCCCCCCCCTCCCCCAAATAAGAAGTCTTGTTAAAACAACAAGAACAACGAGATAAACACTGATTTGGAATGTGTGTAGGAGCTGTGTGAAGGGTCGCAGGAATAGGAGGGTTACAGCTCAAACTGAGTTTCCACAGTGGTCACCCAGAAGTGGAAGACCAGTGATGTAATTCTGGCCTTGATTTATGTCTCATATTAAAAAAGCTAATCTAGCTGAAGTGAATAAAGCGATTTCCATGCCATGGGAGTAGCTCCCAGATCTCTCTTTCTTCCCAGCAGCTGGATTAAGAGTCATTTTACAAAGACCTTTTCCCTAATAAATAGCAAAGCAATCTCATAAGGAAAGTAATGTGCTTTTTAGGCTCAGTAACCATATTGAATTAAATGTTATGCAGACTGTAATTACATTTGCCTGTCAGTTGTATTAATGGGAATTTCCTTGATTAATTTTTCAAGTTAGTTGGTATTAAGTAGGTAGGAAGTTTAAGATCCCCCTAGACCTCCACTGTCAGCCTGGCTCAGTTTGTGGAGGGAGGGTGAAGCTCAGCGCAGTCAGTGTTATTTCATTAACTCGACCATGTTAATGAGCACCTTGGATCTTTAGCTTTCCAGATATTCGCAGTCACCCCATACAATAGGGCTCGGTGTGAATACCTGAGGCGTGAGGAGCAGTGCTGTCGGGTGTGGGGTGCACCACTTAGAAGCAGCGTGAATGCCCAAATCCATGTGTGTTGTAGAGTTTTTACACCCCAGTGCCGGCAGGGATGTGAGTCTGTGGGGCACAGCTTTGGCCACGCTGCCTGTGCTGTTTTAAGAGCAGCAGAGTGAGTGTCCAAGTTCAGTTATCTCCCTGAAATTGTGTGAAGTATATGATTCCCAAGGTTACGGAGCAGCAGTTTGGGAGCAGGGTTAACAGAAGACCTACCGAGGCAAGCTAACGCGCTGCTCACATACTCTTCCTAGTTTGAAGCTGATCTCTTCCAGTCATCATCCTAAATGTCAGCTCACTGCCTTTACCAAAAGCTTTCAGTTCATTGTGTGGTGCAGGCTCAGTTTACCTTTTGAGGAATTGAATTCTGGTCTCAGTCACGTGGAGGGTATTCATTCCTCAGACAGATACCAGGATAGCTGGTTACTGTACCTGGAGGTCTCACAACATGCAGCACAGACTGTCTTGAAACCAGTGGATGTTGATATGCAAGTCTGACCTTCTCTGAATTAATAAAATACTTGAAGATATTTTAGAGAGGAAGTTGGAGTAATTTGCATGGTGGGGGCCTGTGCATTACAGCTGTGCTTCTTTTTGCTTGGTGTCTGCAAACGTTGTATTAAGTCTCTGTTCCCAATTCATCTCTCAAACCTGTGTGTTAATTCATGGGGCTTGGGGAGTCCTGGTTAAGTGTGAACTAGGATTTAACTGAAACAAGCTCACTTAAATAGGGACCCTTCTTGTATAAATCAGTCTGGATTATAGGGATCCAAATAAACAATCATGTGGATGCATACATCTTGCAGCACTCTTGTTTCTATTACACAGCTCTTGGGAGATGAAAAAAGTCTGTTTAGTATCTACTCAGAAGGAAGAAATGGGAGCAAGGCTGTGGAAAAATTTTTCAAGACTTGGATTCTGTTTCATGTTACAGTGCCTTGCCAAATTTGATACAAAATTGAAATATTGGTTCCCATACACAATGATAAGCAGTTAACAGCTGAAGCCATGGGATGCACTGTACTTTTATTTCCAGTGCATGTAGCTTTTGCTCTTTAATCCTGTTCTTAAAGAACACTATTTTAAAGCTGTTTGCAAAAACACACAAGATCAAGTAAGAAAAAGATTTGGGAGCAATTGGAAGCCCTGTATAGGAAGGTCCAACATATACAAGCTTATTGCCTTAGGAGGACTTTTTTGCTCTTACCCTCTCGTTCCCCTTCTAGTTTTGGTACGCTATGGAGCATATGCTGTAGCAAACCATATGCTGCAGGCAAAGTTGAAAGTACCCTGCTGAGCTGCAAGGCAATATGGGCAGGAACGGGTTCTCTGCTTTGCTTTCGTCTTGCACTTCTGAGTAGCTGGCACATTTGCCAATTTTTAGTTTATTCTTTTAAAAATAATTAAAAAAAAGAAACCCCCAACTAACAGCAATTGGAAGATAAAAGATCACCACCAGTCAAGCGCTTGTCTTCCCTCTGCTTTTAGAGCAAGTGAGAACACACTGCTTCAGCTGCATTTTAGTTTCAGCTCCCTCTTAGCTGGACTCAGTCCTTGCTGTGCTGTACACTAGCTGTTCGGTTTGTTGTGATCAAGTGCTTCTTCTTCCCCACAACCAGGGGCTCATCGAGTAAGGGAAAGTGAGATCCTGGCCTGATTAAATAATGTGAAAGTTGCTGGTGACTTCAGTGGAGCCATGTTTGTAACTGGAGTTAAAGATCACAGAGAATGATCATGGGTAGGGGAACCCGAACCATTGCACTTAGCTGTTGTGTGCCTCCACGGTACAAGAAGTAAAAATTAGCAGACCCCAGATTTCTTACCTGATCTGTTGTTGACCATTAGCAAATGAGTTAGTACACTATGTCTTTGTAAAGAAGTCTTTTCTTCTGTAAAGTGGGAGCGTTCATAAATGTTTCATGAATGCTGTGAGGATAAATTAATTCATTATTGCCTGAACATTGACCAAACTTGCATATTCTTGGTTCAGTCATGTTGGTGCCTAACAATGTGAGCAAAAGTTTCAGTAACCACAGTGTTGAATGTGATGCTAAGGAAAAGCATGGGCTAAGCCAGCAGATACACAGAAAGCCTGGATAATCAGGGAAGCGGCTACATTTAAAGTCATAGCAGGCTTATTTTCACATTTCTAAATAGCCTGCATCTCTTCTGTTCTTTGGATCAGCTTCTGTCTTTTCTCTATAGGGCAGAAAAGACACTGGCCCTGTTCCACTTTGAAGGGGAAGAAACAGTTTTGTGGGGAAATCCATTTGCTCTAGGGCTCTGATGAGTTGAAAATACTTTGAAATATTTGTGATTTAGATCATAATGAATAATACTAATGTTTCAAGTTAAAACTTCTTTTAATGCTTTAAGGAGGTTAGGGGTATTGGTATGTGTTGCAGGTAGTGGTAAGTCATGTTTGGCAGTCTTCACAGATATTTTTGGTGTGCCCAGAGTGCCTAAATGCTCCTTACTGAATGGTAGAGAATAGGCTGGGATTGCTGCAAGCAACTCAGACCTCTGGCACTGTCTCAGCAGTTGCACAGGACTGGGGCAGGGACTGAAGCAGTGTGCTGTAAAAGACCTCTTGGTTTTCTGTAGGCGTTGTCTGGATGGCACTTGATAACCTTCTCCAGATCAGACCCAGAACATACCTCTTGAGTTCTCTTCATGTAAATAAAGGCTATTAAAGCAGGCCCACTGTAGGAAAACCTGAGTTACTCAGGCAGCAATGTGCCTTAGGAAAAGAGCTGCAGTATTTTCTTGAGGAAAGTCTGATTCATCACTTGTCTGCATGCCTGGACAAGAAAAGGGTCATATTTCTGCTAGACACCAAAGCGAGGGGGGGAGGGTGTTTCTGACTTGATTTATCAACTAGTAGAGATGAATTAGAACCCTCAGGGGAGGGAAAACTTCACAGAAACTGAAATATTTTTACATTGCAGATGATTGTGGCCTCCAGACTTTTTCTTGTATGGCATTTATGCAAGCACACATTCCAAAACAAAATTAAACAAACAGTCCCTTGAAGACTCCTAATTAGCCACTTTGCTCAATATTCAATTAGAATAACCATGTAGGTAAAATATGACTGCAGTGCAGAGAATTTCATTTGAAGTTGCAGTCCATAGTCATGTTTAGGAACAAGTAATAGAGTTCATCAATGAATGAGTTTTGCTTGGAGCAAATTCGGCACTGCAAACGATTGGTAGGAGGGGAGGGTGAAATGCTATAAACCTGATGAAGTCTTGTAATTTAAAGCAGAGGCCTAGAGTTCAGAAGATTTGGAAAGATTCTGCCTCTGCCAGAAACCTTGATGTGACCTCAGGCAAATCACTTCATCTTTCTGTGCCTTATCTGAATAAATATCTGTTTCCTATCTGTAAAATGAAGATAATGCCTCATATGTGTTCTGAAACCCAAATGTTAATAAAGTACACAAAAATCATCAGATAGGAAGTCCTCCAGAAGAACAAATGCTGAGTTGTATATGTTTGTACAGCACTCAATAGCTAGGTGTTTTTTTTTTCTTAGACCACTTGCAAATACGTACTCTGTGGAGACTTATTTGCCTTATCCTCCTTGTGAGGAGGATAGACCTGAACAAGACATTTGGCTTAAACCCTCTCAATACTTGAGGGACAAAGAACAGCTGGTCTCCCTATCCAAACTTAGATCTAAAGTGGAATTTTGGATGTAGTTGTCAGCTGCAAAGTGAGTAAAGCTTTGGTGTGGAGCCTGACACCAGAGCCCAGATAGGACGTGAGATTTTGTGGCTAGAATCTGTTTCTATCAAAGCATGATAGCTATCAAAGCATGATAAAGAGCATTAAACAAATTCCACTACTCAGAAATTACCGTCTCTGCACATCTCTCTGTTTTGTTTGCACAAAAGGGCACAACTCTCACAACTAGTAAATTATATACTTTCTGTTGATACCATCTATACTGTGCTAGTAGCTAGTGGTTTTAGGTGACTCTTCTGGTTTTCATACTACAGAGAGAATTACCTAGAAGTGCTAACACCGCAGGTTTGTCTTCTCCCCCACTCCACATCTCCAGCCCATCTTATGGTCACATTAAAGTGTCTGCTTCGTACTTGCTCACACTTTGCTAACTGTTAGAAAATCTTAAGACCTTGCCAAGGGATGCCTCCTCAGAAAGACATTTTGTCAAGAGATAATCATGCTTCTGAAATGTTATGTCCCAGGTGAGGTAAAATGCAGAACATTCAAGAAAAGGTTAGAGAGGAAAGACTGAACACTTTTGGAAAAAGGTAGGCAAATTTGATGCTCTTTCAATTATAGGTGTTAAAGTCATGGCTTAGCTTTGGTACTAAAGTATTAATACCATAGTATTGAAACAGCTGTCATTTAAAGAAATGCTTTGCCTAAACCAAAAAAGTGATGTGTTGATTAATTAGAAATGCAAAGGCTTGAAAAAAACCTTTTTTAAAAGCCTGGGAAAACTTTACATCTGGCTCAGGTGCTCACTTCAGTTAGTTAGGGACCACATCTTTCAGCTATATTCCTAGGCAATTGTAACTAATAGGACACTGTGAAGACAAAGATCCTTCCTGAAAACAACTTGCAGTCCAGCTCATGACTTGGATCATGCATTTCTTCATGTGAATCAACCAACCAAAATCAAAGGCTGCAGAAGTAGCTGCAGAACTGAAGCCTCAAAGACTGGAAACGCAGGTTTGTGTGGGAGGATGTCCACAGCAGCGCAGCCTGCATGAATGAACGCTTTCAGATTTTTGTGTTGTACACAGTGTAAGAACTTTTAATAGATCCTAAAATCCTTTTCCTTAAATTCAAAAGCAGTGTTACAATTCTTGAAGACTACTTTGGGAAGTTTTAAAAGATTTTGCTTTTCCAAGGTTATATGCACAGGGTTTGGGAAACTGAGTTGCTTTATAGTTTCTGCAATTGGGACAACCAACAATTAAAGAAAGGTGGTTGTGAAGTATGTGAAAACATCACCCTTTATCCATTCTTTATGGTAGATAGGAAAGGAGAGGTCACAATTAGTAGCAGTTTGAAGTAAAACTATTTAAATATTTTGTACTTTTCTTATGTCTATTCGTAAAATTCAAATCAGGTAGTCTACCTGCAGGGACCTTCAAACAAGTCATTAAAAACAACCCAGCAGTTATGAATCAATTTATTCTAAATTTTAATTTAAAATTGCCCTTGCATAATTTTCCAAAAGGGTTGGAGCCTTTGTAAAACTTACTTCAATAATTTTTATTTTTATTTTTCAAAAGAAGTCAGGTGCTATATCTTTACTTATCTTCCTGATTAAATCTTTCCATACTGGAGAGAATTATCATTTCCTTCCCAATCTTTTCTTGTCTTTTGAAAATACCAATAGGTAATTTTACCAACTTAGATAAGGAATTCCATTATAACTGGGAAGCCAATTATCTGTCAAGACGTTATTGCAATATTATTAGAAAACTGGATACTTAAGCAGCAGGTAATTTTTTTTTTATTTCCTGCATAACTATCATGCACTCTGTTTTGATTAGATCCTAATGATACCAAGAACATTTTAAACAAATACTCAGCCCGTGCAAATGAAAAACATTTTGCTTCTTCAGTCGCACTTGTGCGGCAATGGTAATTAATACATCTTCGGATATTCAAACTATATCTGATTAAATCACAGTGCACCAAAGAGGGCTTTATAAATAATCTTTCCATGAATGCTGCTGAGAGACCTGAGAGAAAAAAAGGAAATGTGTTAAATAGCATCATTGTGCCTAAAGTTATCTACCAACAGTGGAGTTGTAGCTATAGATTCCCTGGCCTATAACCCAGCTCCAGCCCTGGACTACCCATGGTGAATGGGACCAACTTTATTTTTCACCATTTTTATGATGATAACAGGCTTTGCAGTCATGGGCCCAGCAGACTGGCTGATTCCTGTCAAACAGTAACTCTGTTAGTTGCTTCACCCCACAGAGGTTTACCTTGTCCTGGTAGAGGATAACCTCTCCAAAAGAGCAGTCCCAACACCAAAGCACATACAGTCTAAGCCATCTCTCCCCAGTATGACCCTCACTGGCTGGTACTAGTCCTGGACTGTGGTACAAGTTTGTTTTACAACAGTCAGCATAAAGGGTGTGCCAAGGAGCGTCTGCTTGGAATAAGCTACAATGAGTTGTCTCTTGAGGACCATCGCCAAAGTTTACATGCAAGTAGCCTCCAGGATTAAAGAACCTTAAATGCACTAGTTTATTAGTAATATTGCCAATCCCTTACCTCAGTGATGTAATATTTGCAAGCCAGAAAGAGAAGTTTGTTTTGGTTTTGAATTAAACATGTTTTAACTTCTCAAGTGCCCTTTCTGAAGGCTGAGATTAAGGCCCCTATCAAGGAAGGGATACATTTTTTAAGGAGCGCTGCCAACCTAACAGCAGCAAAAAAAAGGGCCCTTGCATTATTTTGCATGAGACCTGTTTTCTCCGTTGCTTTTATGGGAATTTGTTGTAACTACATGAATTCAGAGCAAAGAGATTGTTGTTTTTCAGATGATTTATTTCATGTTTGTTAGGCAACTTCACTCTTTCCCCTGTGTTGTCAGCTTCCCTTTGCTGTTTGTGTGGCTCTTTGCTATGGCTACAGGAAGCAGGTTCATAAAAATAGGAAAATGTGGTGTTAAAACATAAAAAAATAGGCAAGATAGGTAATAGGCAGGGGACACTAGTCAGATTTTAAGGTTTCCAGTGTCTCTGTATTTGTTGAGCCATCTTCTGGTGCTCTCTGTATCGGTTCTTGACTGGATGGTAAGCAGGCACTAGCCTTCAATGCTGTGTCATTTGCAAACCCTCATTTTCTGTGTGTGTTTGGGCATGTCAGCAGGCCTTTGAAGATTATTAATAACAGATTATACTCAGTTTAAGAGGTGTTTTCAAGTTCCTGGCTTAGATGAGGGAGTGGTCCATTTACATCTGCAACCACCCATATCCAACTGTCTAAACCAAACCACTCCAAACTCTTTTTATAACATAACCAGCAAAAACTGGCACAAAATCCCTCCTCAGTGAAAGGTGGTACTGAACAGCATCCGGCATGCTTCCCAGGATGGCTCAGTGGTCTCCGTGTCAGGTTGCACATGAGCTGATGGATGCAGTCTGGGAGGACCCGCAAACCTGCCTGTTGGGTGCTCGCTGCAGCGCTGAAGCTCAGCCATGTGAAAAGGCTTTTCAGGTTGGAGATGTTGGGAGGTAATGCCCTGGTGTTTTGGCATTGCTAGACTTTTCTACCTGCCTGTCTGGAGAACTAGAATGAACGCCTTGTGTTTGTGCATTTCTTTTTCCCCCTTTGAAAACTGGAAGGCATTTTATGAGGGCAAAGTGTTACAATAAGTCAACATGAGTTGCAGCAGAAGGTGTCCCAGTAGACAGGGAAAGGAAGAGACTTGATTCAATTTAGTAGATTCAGTTTAGATGTAGTTTGGTAATTTATTGTTTAGGTTAACCATGTAGGATCAGTACTCCTGAATACTCGTCCTTCATGATATCAGAGGAAAAAGGAGAACCAGAGTAAGGACGAGAGGTGCTGAAATACTACAGAAGTACTGGGGAACCAGCCTCCATTTTGCTCTTCCAAAGCTGTACCTTCTCAGTGCTGGTGCCTATGTTAATGTTTGCCACAGAGCATACAAATCTTGGATCTCTCTGTGGATTTTCTGTGGGAAAATAGTTGGGACCTCAGACATTGATAATTCTTTTAATTATATACTGTGGCTATTCCAGGTTTACAGAAGGAATTTCACGGGGAGGTTTGGCTGGAACTGGCATTTCTGTCCGTCAGTGTACTTCATGTACATTTTAAAAAATACTTTGATTGTAGTTAAATAACTGCTAATCATGTGCGGGTGGTAGATTTTGAGTCTGATCTTCATTATTTCTGGCAGGAAAGGAGAAGCTATCTTTATGAATAAATACTTCTTTCCTGAACTTAAATACTGAGATTCCATCTTTGTGGGAAAAGAGTTTCTTTTCTCAGCCCATGGTTCAGATCTATGACTTGCCCTTTTTGGGACACACATACTAAATACACTTTTAATCTCACAATATGCCCAGGTGTTTATTTTCTTCTTTCAGCTCGGGAGCTGTAAGTAATTCTGGACCCATTCCATCCACCTGGTTGAGTGCTTTTTTCTATTCTTGATTTCTATTTTTCTCCTTCTCTTTCCCCATCTCTCTTGTGTTTCATTTCCTAAGCTTTTCTGCCAGAACAGCTTTTTATTTCAATCACCTCCGGGAATGGAGTGGACATAATGAATTGGGTATTTTATATGGGCTCCATGGGGGAATCAGGTGTGGCAAGAAGTGATATTAGGGACCGCTGAAGCAGGGCTCTGAGCCGGTGCCAGTGGGCACAGGGCAGCTGGCTGGCAGCGTGGTGCAGCCAAGGGGTGGGAACCTCTGACTTTTTTGCAATTGCTTCTGGTCCATAAAGCAAGCACGGGCCCATCTCACAACTCCCCTGCAGTGTGGTTGGGGAATATTTTTGGGAACAGAAACATAACTGCAGCAGAGATATGTACTCTTCCATCCTTGCTAATCAAGGTTGCTGATGAAACATTTATTTGTCAGGGTTGGATGTTTAGCTAAATATAGGAATACCTTTCTGCAGTATCAGATGAACATCAAGGATCTTGGCACAGGATAATGTCAGTGACATGCAGATGCAATGAATGTCTCTTGTCAAACCGTTATCCTCCCCATGATCTAGAGGTGCCGGATGGGTGTGATTCGTTTCTCTTTGTTTGTTCTGCCCTAGGTTGTTGCTACCTGTATTATCCTTCCATCCTCAGCCTCAGGCCTGGAGCAGAACTCGTAAGAATCCTGAAGCAATGACACACATTTGCAAAAAATGAACTAGTTTCTGGCTCTAGGATAAGAAGAAGTCTCACCCTGATCTCATTTGTCTAAGCTGCTGTTGAAAACTTCCATGAAGTTAATATCACAGCAGGTTTAGGAAGCCCTTGTTCCAGTGTTTCACTGTCCTTAATATTGAATCATTTTTCTCTTGGTACCCAACTAAAATACATTTTGTTGCAATTGGAGATTTTTTCTCCATCCGCCATTGTACATAGTCATCTTCAACTTTATTTTTTATATTTTAAATTATTTTTTTATTCAGCTTTACTATTTACATTTTTACCTTCTAATCCTCTTTTATTTTAGACTTCGTATATCTAATTCTATTATCCCGTAGTCATTGGTTAAATTTCTTAAGTGTCTTCTGACTTTTGTTCTTCTGTTCAGGGACTGGGCTGTTTTAAATTTGTCTGCTGCTGTATCTGTCTTAAAATGCGTTGTCTGAGCCTGGACACAGGAATGTGGCTGAGGTCTCTCAGGGCTGAATGAACAGAGCAATTATCTCCCATTTCTTATGTATGCCACTCCTCTTCCTAAAAATCAAGATTTTGGTTTTTTTGTAACGGCATTACTTCATTGACTCATGTTTATGCTGGGATTTGCCATGACCCTCAGATTCTCATTCCATGTTTTGCATTTGTGCGTCAGTGTTTCCTTCCAAAGTATATTACTTAGTTTGTTAATTAGCTCTTCTGAGTGTACTAAGTTCTTTGGATTCGAGAGTAGCTCATATTTTCCCGTGTGAAGGTTTTTTCTATTCCCCTTTATCTGTGCTCTTTTTTCTGTTGCTATGTGAAAGACAACACACAGAAAACAAAGAAACTGGCAGATATTCAGAAGAAATGGGGAAGCTGAGAATATACAAAATAAATAGGGTGAAAAAGAGAAAATTATTTTTCTTTTTCAGCAGTGGTGATTTTAACTGCATTTTTAGGAATAGCAGGGGAAACAGATATCGAACATACAATTATAAAGACATGAAGAGTAAATTGAGAGAGCATATTTTAAAAAAGAAAAGTAAAAAACAAGCCACAACAAGATGGAATGAACTATTAGATATATTGCTTAGTATTTCTAGGGACAATGTTATGATTTAGCCAGCTAGAAATGACCATAGCAGCTTTTGTAAATATGATGGATAGGGGAGTAATTCATGGTTGACTTTCATTTTTCAATTCAAATATGTTTGCACATGAATTACCATTTTCCTGGGTATATTAAAACACCATCTTACTGAATAAATAGATAGATCAATGCATTCAATGTTAATCATGTCTTCAAATTTATTTTAACTGGGAATCATGAAGCTGAAGCCTCCTAAACGTATGCAATTCTCAGTAATTTTGGTTTTTAATTCAGTCGGGAAATGGGGAGTTTAAGCGGATTGCTAATACCATTTTACTGGGAAGGAAAAAATTGGGGTGGGATGAGCTGATTCCAGTCCAATTGTTTTGAAATTCACCAAATAGATGGTAAGCCCTCAGTTTGCACCGTCTGATACCACAGTGTCAGTGTTATTGGCCCAATACAAGCTCTTCAAACATCCTGTAATGCAAATAAATTCCTTTTACTGGGAATATTTTAGGAAAGAATGGCTCAGGCTTTCATGCCAATGTAAATGTTTCACTTCTATCCTATGTTTGTAATGAGAACATTTGTGCTACTTGTAGGTGCTGCTCTCAAAAGACAAACCTCGCATGGCTGTCAGGCAGGGTGGAGTGCTTGCGTTTCGGGAGCATTTATCTTTCTAAGGTGCCACCATAAAGGGTCCTGCAGAAAGGATTCTGCAGAGCAAAATGCACCCGACGCCTCCCTGATGCCCGGCAGGACGAGAGCAGGAGATCTTCTTGAGTTTGGGCTTTTACTTATCTAGTCTTGATACCATTTTCAATATGCGCCTGAGGCAGTGGGGTAAGCCCAAGGATTAGGAGGACATAAGAGGGTACACAGCGACACACAACTGTTGGTGGATGGTGGTGTCCTTCATGGGCTTAGGGGAGCCTTTGCTGGAGGTGGGCTCTGGTGTGAAAGGTTTGCAAGTACAGCATGTGGGGCTGGTGGGCCTCAGGGTGGAAGGGATGGGGCAGCTGTTGGGTATCTAGTACCTCAGTTCCTGTACCTTCAACCAGTCCTTCCCTTTTTATGCTGGTGGTGGAGGGCTACCAAACGAAGCTTGCGTTTTGACCCTCAACTGCCATTGTGGTTCACCCTTTTGTTACCCTTCATCCTTTCCCTTTGCACCAAGGAAAAAATTTATGGGAACTCATGGGCTGCAACAGCAAGCATTGGGAAGAGAGGTCATCCAAAGTTTGGAGGGTTGCTAATTAGCTTTTTTCTTCATGAATTAGTCAAAGCTAATTAGTGTCTGTCTTTGCAGAGGTTCTGAAGCAAACACAAGAAGAGAGTAGTTAAGTCAGGAATTTTAAAGCACCCTTGTGTTATTAACAGCGCCAGCAGATGTTAAACCCCCCATCCTTTTCAGTTTTTCGGACTTTCCCATGGTGGGTAAGATTTACCTGTAGCCAGACAATACTGTTGCAGTGCTCTGAAGTCAAATAGCGCGTCCAAATCACCAGTCAAGACAGACACGATAGCAATTCCTTGTGTTTACATCTTGGAGGCAACTTTGCATCTGGAGGAAGGAGTTTGAGGCTCACTGGGGACTTGCTTTGAATGCTGCTCCCTCTCCCCATGCCCTTTTGCCTCCTGGGCTGACCTAGCTGTAAAAGTGTCAGCCTGGCTGGAGATCCACAACCAGCCAGACATGATGCATAGCTCCTCGGGCTCTACGTTGTGTGCTGGTGGCTGCAGGGCTCAAGGAAGCTTTTCACTGGATTGCTGATGCAGAAGAGAGGCGTTGCACTCCTGCTGCCAGCCCCCATGCTTATTTTGGTGGGACATGGACAGAAAATGAATTGATTTCCAGACACTCCTGTTACACCGAGCAAGGCTCTGTCGTTGTTCATCAGTGTAAAAGGAAATGAGGATTTATAGCATTACCTGTGAAATTTACAGGGGAAAAAAGATTGCTGGAATTTAAAATTACCCTATCGGGAATATTTTTCTGTTTTTAATTATAAATTAGTATGCAAATAGTCCAAAGTCACTTTGGCTGCTGTTGTAAACTGCAGTGCACGGAAAAAGCTCTCTATGATAGCTTAAGTGATGAAAGCAGCATGTAGAAAATGCTTGGTAACTGCTAAAAGAAGAGGAGAAGGGGACGAGGGCAAAGGATTGAGCTTGTTCACAAATCGGAGGTCTTACAACACAGCAGATGTCCTCTGTATTTGATTGTCTGGGCCTTTGGGGGAGTCTGCTGCTCAGCATGGTCGGTCGGGATCAGTTTGCCGTGCTGCCACCACTGGTCTTGCCTGGGGAAATGTTGTGTACGGTCAGAGTCCAGATGTGGTTCACCAGTGAGGATGCCAGCATCCTTCGTGGGGGGCAGATGAAATATTTCCATTGCCACACTAGTTAACTTCCAGGTATCCAACAAGAGACGTCCCATCTGAACCGGAGAACAACTCTCTGCTGGTCTGTGAAGCAGGGGCACAGAGTGATCTAATGTACTAAATATTGGGGCCAGAAACTCCCAGTTCAGGATCCCTGTGCATCCTTGTGCAGACCTCTGGGTGTGTTACCACATTTCTGCTGTGAACTGGGCCTGACTTGACCGAAATCTCCAGAAGTGATCTTGGTTTATCTCAACGTACCTGAGATCAGTCATATCTCTGACCTCTTTGTTTAGCACATGGGTATAACAACCCTCCCTTCTCTTCCAGGATTAATTATTGATCACGAAAAGCTTTTTTTCACACAGAGAGCGTTATATAATTACTATTACTTTCATATACTGCTCTCCTCTGTCTTGCTCTTGGCTGCTGGACTGTTGCCGTCACAGAGGTTATCACATCAGGAAGGTGGCTGTCTACAGCTGTCAGCTGAGAGAGATCATTTTAATTAAATTTTTTTTCATTTCAAATTCAAGTCACAGCTTTAGCCCTGCTGAGATTGGCTTCTCAGCACGTGAACTTGGAGATGGCTTCTGCTGAGCCCAGTGGGGAGCCCCGTCCCTTCTGTGGAGGTTCCTCTTTGTTTCCCTCCTCACTAGCGCTGCGTAAGGAGTGGGTATTATCCTTTTGATATGCTTGATATTAAAAATTAGCTTTGAGTCTTCAATACCCTATACTCCTGAAACTTTCTAATACACTTTTTACTGCCTGGCATTTGTGGTGTTTGAATTGTACCTGTCTACAAAAGGTCTTTTTGGTGGGAACAGCCAATTTTTAATGAGCAAAAAGTTTGGGAACGTTAACCTAAGCACTAGATGATCAGGTATATTAGCCTTTCAAGTTCCTCTGCTGCTCTGACTGAATATGCATGACAGTCTCTTAGAAACTTCTTTCAGGTTATTTAATTAGTTGAATGGTTTAGTTTCATGCTGGACATCTACTGACTGGGAGGAGGATTGGACTGGATCTGAAATGTTCAGTGTGCCATACTTAAAATTTATCACATATGGGAGCTGATAATTCCGGTGCAGCAGAGTACAGGCATCAGGAGAAAAGGCAGTGGTGGGAACCGCAAGCTTGGCCATTTCCACATCACACTTGGCTCTGTGGTAGCTGTGCTCCTCTGTGTCCTGTCTGCCTACAGCTGCACTGCTGGCTTACGACTCGGTGCTCCTGGGAGTGGAGCTTCCCCCTTTCTGTTTCACGTGTTTTGCTCAGATATCGGGTTGGAGGTAAGAGGGCAGGTGCTAATCGCTGAGCCCAGTGTAAATCTGGAGTGGTGTTCCCTTTGAAGTCCGCGGTGTTTCCTCTACTTTTGCATCTATGAAACTGAGTTCCGTATCCGGTACAAGGTGATGGGAGCTTATTTTGCCCTTTTTTGTGGTTTTTGTTACTGGAGTGCTGCTACTTTCTCTGATACCTAAATCAACACAGATGTTTTCCTGAACAGACATTTCCATTATAGGCTGAGGCTAACATGATTTTATAAGTCAGGTATCTCTGAATCATTCTGAATTTTTCTGTTTACAAGGGATTCTTGTAAAATCATAAAAAATCCCCAGCCACCTCTCCAAGAGGCTTTAATACAGCCACTTTGTAATATGCTGCCAAACTTTGCCAACCCTCCTCCTCGCCCGCTGCTTCCCAAATGTTAAAACAAGCTCGAGAGCTGTTGATAACCATTAAAAAGTTACTGGTAAGATTTTATAGTAAGGACGTTTGTTTACATGTGTGCTTTTCCTCTTTCTGCCCTGATGAGCTCTCACCACTCAATCTGCTGTGCTGGAAGGGGACAAGCTTCTGCAGGAAAATAGACATTTGGGGGCTAGTGCTGTGGATGGTGAAGTCTGATGAAGAAGCTGCTCTGTCCTTCGCTGGCCTGGCTGCTTTCTGGCTGTGCCTTTAGTAGAGCTATTACTAATAGCTGGTTAAATGGATACGATCACTTCAGTAATCTAATCCCAACAGCTTTATCTTACTGAGGCTGGTTTGCAATTATAATGAAACACGTTTCAATGGAAACATGGTTAAGCGTGTTAAACCGCTCAGATGGTTTAGGGCCTGAGTGGGAATCTTCTTGGGGTCAGTGTGGAAATGGCCAGCGCATCCCTGCCCCTGGCCCCGCTCCCAGCACCCCCCCCTGTGGGTAGGGAAGCCATTTAACCTTGGAGAAGAAGCCAACAACTCAGAAGGTTACGTGGAAGTGGGGGGGATTTACCTGGATTATGTGAGATGCATGGACCCTGCCAGGAGGGATGGCCGGCTTCCTTATCTTAATGCCAGTTTTGACATTTTCTGTACCAAAGCAGCACTTGCTATATAGTTCCATCCCGAGGAAGGAGTTACAGCGGTGGGGAAGGAACGCCTACTGGCTGTCCTCTGAGAGCAGACGTGGAGCCGCACAGCACCACTTGCTGTTTTAAACAGGGCTCTTGCCCCTGCAGGGACCATACAGCTGCGGGCTCTGCATCCCCCTCCACCATCAGCGTCACTTGGCTGGCCGGGATGGTTCACAGCTTGGGCAAAAGGAGCTGATTAATCCCTTCAGCTGCCTAAGTCTAGACGGGAGCAGAAGCATTTTAAGCATGTTCTGTTTTGGTTGTTTTTTTTTTTTTTCCTGAGGAGTGTAAGATGAGGCTGCATTCTTTGGTATAAAATTATTGCTGGCTCGCTCTGTTCAAGCAGAGCAGGACATGAATTCCTTACTGTAGTTAGCTGCGAGAGCCTGGGAGTCACTTTATAAGGCTTGCGGTTTCATGCCCCTTCAGCCCCACGTGGCTTTCAGAAACATGCACCTGATACCATTTTTTCAGATTGTTGTTTGTTTTGTTTTGTTTTTAAATTGAGCTTTTTGTGTGTTCCAGATTTTTTTTCTGTTCTGTTTTTTTTTAACTTTTTCCCTTTGTTTAATGCTTGCATGTCAGACTAATAGAGAAGACTTAAGAGCACTTCGCATCCAACCTTCCTGAGAAGCAGACACTCATGGACTGGAACACCATAAACTAATAGGACAGAAGAAGGGAATCTTAGGCCAAATCCAAGGACCCAAAAATAAATGGCAACGTTCACTGTCGCAGCATGGAACCACATCATGCCCCTAAAAATTTGTTTAGCTGAGACTTCTGGAGGACATTGTCAAGCTTCAAAATAGACTAGAGGATAAATTGTTGGGAACGTCATTACCAAAGTATCTAGAGAATCCAACATTTTCAGCTAGGTTTCTATTTCTTGAGCTAAAGAGGAATCTCTGGGAGGTCCCTTACGGTGGACTGGGCTCTGCCATTGGACAGTGCCTGTAGGCATTAACCATCGGTTTGAATACAGGCTGCAATACTTGCATCAGACAGCTCTCAAGTGTTGTTTCACTGGATGCAATGAAAGGGAACAGCAGCGGAGCTGGAGGGAAGCAGGACCAGCAGTGCTGGCTCTAAGGCACAAGTTCAGCTCCTGAATTTTCTTGGTTTCTTCCTCTCCCCACTTCTGTCCCCATACCATGGGTCTTGAGTGCATAAGTGGCCTTTGTGCTTTTGAAATTATCTCTCTTAATCTTTTCCAGTGCAGATCTCCTTTTTTAAAGCGCCTTGCCTTCTTATTTGAAAAGCAAATAAGGATCAAATAATGGAGGGCCTTTTTTTTTTTTTAAATTAAAAAAAGAAAGAAGCTGTGGCTTGTGTACATGAAAGAAATCACAATGCAGCCTGCCCTGTGCTGTTTATACAACCTGGTTTTAGATCTAAACACTACCTGAGAAGTGTCAGTGACTATAAATGGGGAGGGCTAATGCACAGCTGGTTTATATGGGTAGGTTAAAGCAGAGATCACTGAAGCAAGTCTCATAATCCTTAAAGAACTGAATGACTAGCAGCTGCTTAAGGCGTTACTCCTATTCATAATGCCTGTGCAAGTGCACTTGAAGTTGGTTACTCTTTTTGGAGACACGAGGCAGCAAATGCATAAATAACTGAGCGAGGGAGAAAATCAGGGAACTTGTTCCCAGTCTCTTGGTCTAAGTTCAAGTCTGATCACTGCAAAACCAAGCAAGTTTAAATCTAATTTGCAGAGGGCGATTAAACCATGACAGGCACCTGCCCCTCGCATGAAGCCAATGTTGGGGGCCACGTGGCAGCACTGCTCAGTAGCTGCCTTCTCAGAGGTCAGGTCAAATTTGTAGGTGAAATGAGCACCCTGTCTTCCAGAGACTGAATGCATGTTTTTCTGAATACTTGGCAGTCTTTTAGTGTTTTAATCCTCCCTGGGTAAGAAGAGCTGTGCTACAGAGGGACTGGAGGCACAGAGTCCCTGCTGGGCCAGCTTTAGATGTAGGTCACACTGCTGTGTCTGCAGAGCCTGATGGCTTGGTGTGTGCTCAGCTGGCCCCTTCCTGGGGAAATCTGGGATGGGGAATGGCACTTAGGGAAGGGTCCTGCCTGGCTAGGAAGGACATTACCGCAGGGTGTGTGCAGAGATGTCATGAGGATCTCTGCCTGCTATTGCTGTTGCGGCATTCTTGCTGCTCTCCCTTACGTGGCAGAAAAGTCAATGCTTTCTTTTAAATTATTTTTTTAAAGTGTTTTTTTTTAAAGAGCATTAAATACAAGAAGGAGAAAAGCAAATTTGTGTGAACCCTGGGTTAAAAATAAAGGGGAATGGGATATTTAAGGACACATTGTAGACAGAAAGCACAGGAGAGTTTGAAATTGCACTGGTTCTTTGGGTGTGGAAATGCACCCTTTTCCGCATGTATGTAGTTGATTTCTCACATGGACTTGTGCATGTCTTTCTTGTGCAGTGTTGGTAGTGTTCACATTGCAGAGAACATCCTATAAATGTCTTTAATCAACCTGTTTCTTTCCCTGTAATTAAAAAAAAAACAACACCTTTGTATTAGCTTTCCTTATGTCTAGGTTTCTAACAGAGAAACTGTGCTGAACACAATTTAGCCAAATTAAAAAATAAGCTTTGCTTAGAAATGAGGAACTGATGGAGGGCTCAACTCTTTTCTTGCTGGGGGTGATGTAAATCATGAGTGAGTTTATTGGAGTTGATTAAATTATAGTGGCGTAAGGAAAGAGTGTATAATGACATGTGAGTCAGGCCCCGAAAGTCCCATGCAGAGATGCCAAATGGCAGCAAGGGATCATCAGAAAATCCCACAGAGCAACTTGGAAGTTAATTATTAGGGACATTTTCTCTTCTGGAGCAGTCTGTTGTTTACTGAAGCAGGTTATGAACCTGCACAAATCCTGCTATGCTTATTTGGCCAAGATCACACCACACCATGGAAAAAGTGTGTTTTCTTTCTCCCATTTTTTGGTCTTATGTGCTATCCTATTTTATGCCTTGTGTTTCCCTTGTGTTTTCCCATCTGGCAACTTCCACTCTGTGTATCTTTTCAAATAAGGGAGAGGGTGGAAAATGAAGGTTTTCCCTGGGGATATGGGGGTCAACGGGAGCATCCCCTGGGTCCTTTCTGCTTGCAAGTAGATAAATAGCTTAGTCCATAAGCACCTTCACTGAGCATCTTCAGAGTATGCAGCGTATTTGTGCTGCTGTGCATGGGAAAAGGCTCCCTTGGCTCGCATCTTTACGTCAGTTCCTACCAAGAGAAGCAGAAGAGGGTGATACCATCTTATCTGACTTCAGCAATAGCTTCAGCCATCAGCCAGCAGAGGATTTCCCGTTACAGGATGGGGGGGATGTTTCAGTTAAACCTCACTGGTGCTATTTCTAATCCTAAACTAATTAATAAGCAAAATTATACCCCAGAGAGACATTTTGGTATGTTCTTTATAAATTCATACTTCCTTGTGAGTAAGAAATCATTGTGGTTAAAATTGATAGGAGGAAACTGTTACAAGGACTGCAGGATGCTCGCATGGTAGAGATTGTAGGTGTCCTTCAGCTTGCGTGTGAGTAATGCTAGAGGAGTGGGAAGGAGAAGGAAAAGATCATTAAGGGCCAGTGCTATCCCAAGAAGGAAACAGTAAAATTTGGAGGAGAATCACGTGACTGCTGTACATGAGAGCCTATTTCAGGGCTTCCTGCAGAAGACGAGCATTCAGGGGTCAGTGGGTGTGGGAAGGATCACTGTCACCAGAATAAATGTGTGTTGCTCCAAGGCTGGAAGCTCTGATTGCAAGAGCATTCCATGGAAATGTTCTGGAACAGGGGAAATAAAAATTTTCTGCAGAGGGACAATGAACCACTAATCTCATCAGCTAGCATGTCTGGAGGGCTAAGGGGGTTTGGGTGAGGATGTACACCCTGGAGGAAAGCAAGCACCGTGATGCTGAAACTCAAAGTACAGAGAAAAACTGATAGGGAGGGTGATGCCTGATCGACCAGACCCACAAAAAGGGGTGAAAGAGATGCACAGACCATGGGAGACTGCTGGCTTGAGCTGCCCTCTCTGGTATCCATTGAGAAGATGTTACTTTGCCCCGTTTGCTCCCTTCCTCTATGTTTGATGGTCAAAGAATACGCGTGCCGTTTCCTCCCCACAGCTTCTCTGGGGAACGGGAAGTTTGGGAGTTTTCTTCTTGGCATGATGGCTGACATCCTTTGTGGTCCAGAAGGGACCTCCCTGGACCGTGTGAGCAGCTCTGTGCTCCCAGCCAGATGCAATATCGCACATGGGGCTGTGGCCCAAGGGAGAGTGGGCGTCAGCCGATTCCTTCGGCATGAGGGGGCGGGAAGCCGAGTTGCCAGGCAAGCCTACCCTTGAGCTTTACTCCTTTTTAATACTAAAAAGTGGGGAGAAGGCTCTTGCAAGCATAACGTTTGCACTCCCTGTGTCTGTACTGTTGAAATCGGGCTGGAGGAGAGCTGTGGATGAGTTGTGTGCTAGGGGAGGATGGATAAAATGGGCTGTCGTAGGTGGTGGGTGAGACAAGCCTGGTCTGCACACACAGCCTCCCTGGGCAAGCCCTGCCTGAGGAGCGCCAAGGAGCTGGATGGATGAGGGGCTGGGGCTGGGACAGGAGCTGGGCTCTCGGGTGCCTTGTCTTGTGCCAGGTTTGCTGCTTGTGCTAGAAGGTAGTAAAGCTTTGCAGAAAAAAACAGACTGGAGGGAAGAGGAACAGATATTAAAAATATAATTAATACCTAAAAAAGAAAAGTTTTATGAAAACCTTGCTTAGAAGAAAATACAAAATCTTTGAATTGTGTGAATGCAGTTACCAAGAAAAGTGTTCACAGGGCCTGTAGCAACTAATCTCTGTGTTGTGTTGGGTGCAGTGTCCTTGGAGTTGGCTCTGGGAGAGACGAGCATTTTTCAGAGGGGTTAGGAAGGTTGCTGTCTGAGTTAGACTGAATGTTTTTCAAGTAAAAAAAAGTCACGCAATTCCCATGAACTTGTAAACTAGCTGTTCATAGTTTTGGCATTACCTCTTCAGGAGCAATCTGAGCCATCTCTGGCTGTGGATACTGTAGTCATCACAGAGTGACTTCAGAAATGTGAGTCAGATCATGACACCGGCTTCCTGCTTGCTGAATAATCAGTCTGTATCCGACTTGTGGTATGTGCTGCTTTGCTAGCACACCCTGGCCTGTTCCCACTTCACTGCGTGTTATATATGGGTTTTTGCTTTAGTTTTTTTGTTGTATTTATTTATGGGTTGGTTTGTTGAGTGGTTGGCTTGAAGCAAAGCACACCGATGCATGTTGCATCCCAAGGTGGATTATTTTATTAATTTTTCTTTTCCAACTATTATTACTAGTGTTCGTGAGTGCCTCACAGGGGAAGGGTTTGAGAAGCCTCTGCTTTGTGCTCCAGTGCCTGGCAGTGTGCCAGGGTATCTGCTCGCTCAGGCTTTACACGGGCAGGCAGCGCTGAAAACCGAGCAGGGGTAGAGGGGGGAAGCATGGCGGTCAGACTCAATAAATCAGGAAGGTTCAGGGAGATGCCACTCGAATTGAGTCCCCGCCAGATGAACACAATACATCATGCATCTGGGCTGAGGCTGACGTTTTAATGGTTTGATTAGTTTAAGAAGAATACTTTTATTGTGTGTCTTCGATTATATTAAGTACTTTGTGAAGTTGTTACATTGAGATGAGCTTATATTGCCTTCCTGCATACAGTACAGTCTGCACTGGCTGTCCAGGATCCTACCACTAAGCTGATGGAATCCTCTTAAGTAAGGAGCTGTTAAATTAATAAAGCTGTTAATCACATGGAAAAAAAAAAAGAGAGAGAGAGAGAGAGGAGGAGAAAATCTTATATAGAAATGCCAAATAATAGCTTGAAGGTTTCCAATCGGGATGGTCTTGCAGGGCCAGGTAGAATGGCCCCTCTGTTACAGAGCTTCTTTTCATATGGTGATTTTTATACAACCTCATTTTCTTATATATTCTCCATGTCAGAGTTTGAGCCTTACTCCTAATCAAACGTAGCACTTAGATCGCACTGTGCTGCTTAAATGTTAATCCCAACAGAACCCCTTTATACTCAATAAAACCCTGTTATTATTATCCTCTGCACACAGGCAAAAATTACAGGCAGAGAAGTGAAGTGAATTGCTAAAGCCCTTCTGCAGAGTTGCCATCAGGGCCAGTTCAGGATCAACAGCCTGTGTTTGGACCTTGGGACTGTGTTTTCACTTTAAGTACAGTTTTAGGACTATGTAAAAGGTTTTTTAGGTGTATTTAGATGTGATGGAATTGACTTAGGTTTTACTGAAGTCAATGGGATTGAGGTGGCTTGCCAAACATTTCAATGCTTTCAAAATTTTACTTTGCATCCATTACTCATCAAATTTGCATGGAATAAAAGGCACCAGAATGGAGCATGATAAATAATTTGCATGCAAAATAATTGAAAATTTACTTTTTCTGTATGATTAGCTATATGCGGCCATTATCTATCCTGATAATGACCTGGTTTTGATTGCTCTTTATTCACCAAGTGTGGCTGTAACATGGTGTGCAGCTTCAGTAGGCACAAATGCACGTGTGTCTGATTGTTCGTGTGTTGGAACAAACAGGGGTCCTTGTCAGACAGTGCAATGTCAGAGTGGTTTTAATCTTCACTGCATTTTTCAGGGAGGAAGCGATTGCTATGCCTCAGCCTTTCAGCACAGCATGCCCTGCCTCAAGTGCATATTTTGGTTTAAATTACAGAATCACAGAATAGTTTGGGTTGCAAGGGACCTTTAAAGGTCATCTAGTCCAACCACCACGCAATGAGCAGGGACATCTTCAACTAGATCAGGTTGCTCAGAGCCCTGTCCAGCCTGACCTTGAATGTTTCTATGAGCTTGTTCATGTCAGGAGGCAGGCGTGATGGTTCCTTCTTGGTCTAGAAAAGTTCTTGTATGTCAGACGTCCAGCATATCCTGGGATATGAAAGCAATTAAATAAAAAAAAACCACAGAAGGAAAAAAAATATAAGTTTATGGAACATTGGAAGAGTGACACAAGCAGAGTGCAGAGCAGAGCTGCAATGCTGACTCGTGTGCAGGGGCCAGGTCCATACAGGGATTTGAGTGCTGTGTGTCAGTGGGAAACCTACAGGCAATCTTAAACCATAATCTGCCAGTGGTTTTGCATTTCTCTTTGAAGTTGGTGGAGTTGCATCTCCTAACGTGACCTTAGTATCCTCCTTTGGATCTGACTGTATTGACTGGAGGCCAGCCTGTCATTCACAAAGCAGCAGAAAAGCAGAGCTGTCTAGGGTTTTTTTGTTGTTTTAAGACCCTTTCTGTTACAAACAGGCATGCCAGCACTTTGCCTGAACAGGCAGGGAGGGAAAGGGCAGCGGCAGTGCTGGCATACTGCTGCCATCCCCCAGCAGGACCTACACAGAGTGCCCCGGCTGCCACTGCCTGGTTTTGTGCCACCAAACTGCTCCTGACTGCTGTGGCTGCACATCCAGATCCACTCATCTGGGCTGATGAGCCTCAGCTCTTGTCCTGTGAACGGCTGGCAACAGCACCTAATACCAGCAGCTGATGGGTTTTGGCTTGAAAGGCAGGGTATTTGGCCTCATCTCCCCTGAATCCCCACTCTTGGCCTTCTTTCAGAGACAGGCATTCAGAACAGATCCAGTTGACTGAGAAAATCTCTTTTTTAGATGATGAGCTGTGTCAGAGGGATAAGGCTTTCGAGGAACAGGACTCCCAAGCCTAACTTTAGCACTTTGGCTCAATCCACCGTGGTGTGTATGAGACGCAGGATTAGAAAGGTCAATCAATAGAAGCACTTTCCTGGCAGACATGGGGCTTGACAGTGACCCAGAGCTGCTGCCAGCTGTTGGCTACTGGATGGCTCCAGGCCATTTTGTAGTGTCTCGCTCCATCACCACCTACAGTGGGGCTGGCACGTGCTCTGGCAGCCTCTCAGCATTTCACAGGCGGCTGCGAGCAAGCACCACGTCTGCTTTTAGAGATGAGAGCCCCATCTACGTTGAGGCCATGAAGCCACATCACGGAGGTACCGGGTCTGAAGAGCATGTCCTGCCACCCCTTGAGCACTGCTGACCGGTGAGTCCCTCTGCACAGGCGCTGGGACGCACAGCCCTGCCCCAGGCTCCTCAGCATCTTCCTCCAGACCTTGCATTTCCCAGCAGGAGGACACTTGAGCATCTCATCTCTGTCTGGTATTTGGCTTGCATTGGATCCAAGCCAAAAGAAATCCAAGCACACCCACCACCAGACCAAGGAGCCTGTGTTATCTGCTGCAGCTGATGTCACCCAAAAAGCCTTGGAGGGCCCTTAGTGTACAGTCAAGAGAGATGCTTTTGCATCTCAGAAGGAGCGAGTGATGTTGACCTCAGACCCCAGGCAGAAGCAATATCTTTAATCTCATGTTGTACTGGATTCTTAATCTCCCTTGCATTGCTGTATCTCATTTGCACATATTTTCCTGTGTACGTAGAGATAGGGGCCTTATTCAAATATTAATCAGCCTGACTGATGGTGGAGATTTGTGCATCTGACAACTTGACATCAGTACTGTGCAAGGCCAGTTGTTTGCAGGGTATTACAGAGCACCTCCTTGAAATGAGCGTTGTCACGGGACAAGTTTGGGGTTTTTAAATGTTAGCTTTCCAACTTTTATTTGCTTAAAGAAAAGGAGAAGGGATCTGATTCTTTTGGCACATTAATACCCTTATATGTTGCCATCTCAAATTTTGTTAGATGCTCGTTGAGGTTTTAAAATCCATTTGTATCAGATTGCCAAAAGCTGTTAAGATTGCCTTGGGGATAAGTGGCATTGCTGTTGTCTTGCTTTCTCTCCCTCTCCTTCCCTCCCTCCCTCTCTCTCTTACACAGTACATTATCTACAGAGGTGAATTTATGAGCAGCCAAAGCAGGGCTTGATTGATCATCATGCAGGACTGGCGATAAGTGGCACCCCACGCTGTTGTTTGGGAAATGCGGGGCATGCAGCTGCCTCTCTGTTTCCGCCAGCGTATAGATAATCTGCCTTCGGTTACAGAGCGAGGAAGGCGAAATTGGGGTTTGTTTCTTGTTTGTGGAGAGATACCACTTTTCTTTCTTTTTTTGTTTTTAATCCGAAGCAGCTGACAGAAGCCACTTGCTCCTGCTGGTGGGGCTGGACTGGGCTCCAGCAGGGCCAGCACAGGGTAGTAGTAGTGGTGGGCCAGGGGCAGGATCCGGCCCCTGCCCAGGCTGTGTGCTGGGTAGCTCAGAGCTGCCTCTGGAGGTCCTGCTGGTGGGGGACTGGAGAGGGGCTGTTGGATGAGAGGGCATGCGGCTCCTGGAGTCCTTCGCTTGTGAAGCAACCCCAGTTTAGCCAACAGCTCTGCAAAAGCTCGCCATCCAGGAGGCGCAAAAACATTCTTAAAATGACCTTTTTTGTTTCCTTTTTTTTTCCTTCCAGTCCTTTCTCTGCGCAAGCTATCGCGGCCTGCCTGTCAGTTTAAGAGTTCGTTAAACCATTCCAGACGTGTGCATAGGATATCTGCTGCGAGTGTAATCTACACCGTGCTCCCTGGACCCCTCCGCTCTGTCACAGAAAAATAAGCTTAATAGAGTTAAAAGCTAAAATACAATATCCACTGAACTATGAGAATTGACTGCATAAGCCTCCTATGTAAACAGAAAGCACCAATTTGTACAGCTCTGCGGTTAAATACTGCAGATTAATTTTTTACAAATGTCAAATGTCTGTATTTAAATTTAATATACATGTTAAGCCTTTTCCCTCCTTCCTCAGCCTTTCATTTGTAACAGGAATCACTCCCATGGAGTTGGCTAGAATTACTCCTTTCCAAAAAAAAAAAAGGGCCTAATTTCTGAGCCCCATGCTAGACGTGGAAAAGGTTGCTTCCCTAAACAGGATTTAGCCACTCACCCCCACTCTGGGCCGGTATATCCCAGGCTGGGCAGAGCCTTTTACCCCTCAGGGCTGTGCTCAGCTGAGTCAGACAGCTGCCTGTGTGCTGCCCTTCGCTGCCTGCCTGTCCCTGCCTGTGCCCTGCCAGTGGGGCTTGCCAGCAGCACCGCTTCTTCCCCCCTTGTTTTTTAGTTCAGCAGCTCTTCACGTTATTTTGGGAGTGATGGGTGGAGGAAGGAAAACCTCTCCCCCGTCTCTCTTTGCAGTGTCTCCTCACATCCGTGCATGTTTTAAAACCACAATAAATATGTTTTCTGGCCCAGATTCTCTTGCTGTGCTCTAGGCGCTGGGGAGTAATTGTTTGAAATGCTGGCATTCCTGTCAAGCGATGTGGGTTGTCTGCTGACACAGGCCTCCAGTTATGTCTTGCTGGGGATTAGGTGTTTGGAGGGGAGCAGTCGTGGCCGCCCCATCTCCTCCACATCTGCAGCATCCGCGCTCGCACCCTGCATACACCTGCAGCCTCTCCACTGCCTGGTCCTGGGTTTGCTTGTGTAGCACATTGCTTCTAGAATGAAATTACTCTTTCTCATGGGGAAAATAAGTCTCCTTGGCTTTATAGGCAAATTAGTCTCAAGGTGTTTGAGGAGGACTCACAGGGCAGTGGCTTTGTGGATGACATTGGACGCAAAATATGAACACCAGTACCTTGGGGTTTTTTAGATTTTTTTTGTGTGTCACTCACTTATTTCATTAACTTACTCTCTTAATTAAGTCAGGTAAGTAACAGTAAGAAATAAAACATCGTGCAGCATCATACTTCATGAATAATCTCAAGAATATGTCTGACACTATCTTTTAACACGTATTTATTTATGAAGGAATATTGAACAGGATACATCTTTTGTTATTTGCTATTATCCTGTTTGCTGCTACCTTTCTGCTCATCTTTTTATATATTTGAATAATTCCCTTGAATCAACATGATTGGCACACACACAAATATCTATGTGCATAACCATCTGCAGATCGGGTAATGGGTAGGAATTAATGCTGAAATTCTTGTTGATGTAGTTCAGGGAAAAGGTGGCAAAATAGGAATAACCCTTTAACAAAAGCCATGAAATGTAAAAATGGCCCATGTTGCAGCATCCGAATAACAGGACTGTACAAAAGAGAAATGACAGTGACATTGAACTTGGTGGTAAACACTTCACAGATTTCCTTTGGCATCGCAAACCCTTTGAGCTCCATTCTCCTAGTTTATGCAGTGCTGGCTGGAACCCACAATGTGTTTTACAGCCTTGTAATTCTTCTCCCCAGCATATATTCTCTGTATACATTGGTGTGGCGTGACCATGCTACCTGGCCTGCTGAAGACAAATACCCAACCAAACTCAAACCTGTCATCCATGCCCTGTCTGCATAGCACTTAGCCTGGGGAAGGGTCCCCTCATAATTTTTCTTGTTGGTTGTATCACTGTAACTCAGGAGAGCTGAGCCCATCCATGGAGGCAGTGATGCTTTATCCTTGTGAATGAACAATCTGAATAAAAGGTAGCATCTCACCAGCTCTCTCATTATTTATTTATGTTTGTCCCTGGCTCTTACAGAACAAATAAAAGTGCACTGGGCAGTGTGTGATGTGGACCCCCTGAGGATCCTGGCTTGGCTTTCTCCTGATGGTATCCGCAGTGGCTTCAAAGCTTTGTTTCCTATTCATTGAGCGTCAGGCAGCGTGCAGGAGCAGGGTGGGAAGCAGCAGCCACATCGGTGGCAGCGAGGGCAGCCCTCAGCTCAGCTCCCTGGCTGAGACGGCTGGAGGTGTCCGCGGTTTTTGTTCCTCACATAATGGGAGATCACCCAAGCAGAGGCCAGTGCCAGCTGTGCCTGAGCATATGCTAGTTTTGGTTAGCTACCAAACACTATCTCCAAACACAAGGGTACAACTGGGCACAGCAACTTAGTGCAGCATCAACTTTTGAGGCAGTAGGGTCACAAATGGGGGCATGCAATTTTTAGTAGGTCATGAGAGGTGGTTATTGTACTGTTGCTGAGTTATAACATCTTCATACAAGATATGCTTGTGGCAGTGGAGATTCAATTTAGGGGTGACTGATTTATGAGATTGCACCAGTGATGTATGCAGCAATCTATGCACAGGCTGCTCAAAATGTATGCACGGGGAGTACTTCTCTGGGTATAAATGTGCCATATATTATAAACATGTAATGCTTATATAGACCAGTTTATGCCTTCCAGTAGTATGTGGAAGGAGTGCGGAATGGAGAGATACCTGCCTCCACTCAAACATGGAGCATATTACTGGAGGTGGCAATATCTTGAGGATCAGAAGGGGCTTCTTAAGTGCATCCATTATACATAAATCTCTCATGTGTGTGCAAAGATATATATGTAAATGAGTACTGGGAGATTGAGTTTTGTATTCTGTCTGTGCATGTAAATGCGTACTCATGCACTTAAAAGTATAGTGTTAGCTCTAGGTTGCAAGTATAGCGAAACCATATGGCTTAAAAAATAACTTCAGCTCTGTGCTGTGAAATGGATGAGAAATGCAGTGTAATGTGCAAAGCTGCAGTCACTGCTTTTACCTCTGGGATTTTGACACATCCATTAACAAGGAGACCTTGGTAGTGCAGTTGTTTTCAATCACTCTGAGTCTCATGGAAAATTCAGGGGAAAAAAAATCCACAAATAACTGGTAATATTGTTTAAGTAATAGAACTCAAACTCATTCATTTCATTTGAGATATATTTGCCCACATAAATAATATATTTATATATAAGTATGTACGTACACATACTATTCTCATATGTATAAGTAAATGTTCATATGGTACCTTCCATTCTAAAGTGTTAGGTTATATAACCTAACATATAGGACCTTAAAATTTGGGGAAAAAATTAAATTTGTATACAAACCTGTTTTATTTCTTTCTGCTTGTTAGTGAAATGACACAGCCTTTAAGAAACAGGTTATCTGCTTAACAATGTATAGAAAGGCATCAGTCAACTTAGAAAACCCAAGTGGAGTGTAATGCAGTATCCAGTTCAATTGATGACTTGAAAACTGGATACGCATTATACTCAAGAGCAGGACTGGAGGTGGCTGGGGACAGTAATTTGATTTTAGATGGGAAAAGATTTTATTGGCTGCAAGATTATCTGGGAACCTGAGTATACATAATGGTATATGCATAAGGAAAACCCAATAGATATGCAAAAATAATAAAGAGATTGAAATAAGTAAGATAGAGATAAGTCTCGGCAGCAAAATCCAGATGTGGGTTTCATAGCAGATACTTTTTTAATGAAAAATTTTGGGAAATGTTTTCCCTTTTTCCATCCAGCTGGCTCTTGCTTGGGCCCCTCTCTAATATAAGGCACGTAAGAGAAATGCCAGTCATAATCTAATATTGCACTTGGTGAATAAGAAGTATTAAGAAACAATGGGGAAATGAGAAAAAGAGACTGTAGGAGAACTAGTCTCCAGACCTGGCCTCTTTTTCATGGGTTTATCCATTCTAGGAAAGAGGATATATAATATTTTTCAGTCATGTTTTCCACAGTTATTCATTTGCAGCTTTGGTTTTAGCCTGGTTCTTGAGTCTCTGACTTTTTTCTTCATATTTGCAGTGTGAGTCTGATATTCACCATCATCACCAATAACCTGAAAACAAATTACTTTCATAAAGTGCGTGAGTTAAACCTCTGACTGTCCCTAGCCTCTGCTGCCATTAATGGCTTTTTTGTTCATGCCCCCAGACGCCAGTCTTAAAAAACCCTTGTGCCTAGACATGACTCAGAGGATAGATGTTCAAGCATGAATGACAAATTGGTTTATCGCAAATATACGAAAAAGAAATGAGGTGCGACGATCTCGAAGCTAGATAGGCTTCTGAAAAGCCAGTGTGACCTTGTGCGACATGTGTGCCGAGTCGCTAAATTTAACTGGGCCCAGTCTTGTTAAGAAAGTGCTAATGCGTCTTGTCCGGGAGGAAAATGGGCTTTTTGGTTCCCTGGGCACCCGACCTCTTTCGGTGCAAATATTGAATAGCTTGCACATCCTGACCCGCTTCTATTTACAACCCTTCCAGCTGAGCCCAAGGAAGTACTGCTGAGAGCAGGGGAGGGAGGAGACCAAAGCATGGGCTGAGTTGGAGAAGGGAGGAGGAGAGGGAACCACATCTTCACTGCTTCATACAGCAGGTCTCCTAGAAGTGGAGGAAGGTAGTTTGACTTGGAGTGTTGTACCTGCAGAGCCTTAAAGGCCGCTCTGTTAACTTGCCAGAGATGGGATCCATGCTAAGGCCAAGCAGAGTATGTGGAGGGGCAGGAGCAAGCTCATGGCCTTGCCTTTCATGGTTCCTTCTTGGCATTGCAGCTGCTGCGGTGCCCAGCAAGAGTGTGCCATCCTGGGCACACAGCTTTATTTCCAGAGCCGTGGTGGCTGTCTTGGGTCGGGTGATGCCTGTAGCTTCAGGTGCTTCCCTGGCTGTTCAGTGCTGGGGCAGCCAAATGCCCTCCCTATCAGTTGTGCAGCAGTACTGGGCTGGTTAATCCCAACCGCGTCCTCTTGGCCACCTCAGTGGTACGACCCCCAGCCAGCCTGGCAGCGTGAAACAGCAGGGCTCTCCAGTTCAAGGACTTTCCCTGTTCCCCTGGTGTACAACGTGGCCTCACTTGGGCTTTCTCTAGAAGCTCAATTGCCCTACATATTTCTGGACCCGCGTCACCTCTGTGCTGTCAGCTGGGGCTGCTCGAGCCGTTGACAGCAGTGGAAAGATGACTTCATGCGTCTTGCAGCTTGTGCTCCTGTCTCTGCTTTCCAGGCTGGGTGGCGTTTGGGGTTTTTCTTTTTGTTGATTTTGTTTTGTTTTGTTTTGTTTTTCAACAGGAGGATATATCCTGGCTTACACTTCATTTATGATTCACTGTAATCACCAGGTCCTTCTCTGAAAGGCTGTAATCTTAATTAGTCACTCCCCACCTCGCACAGAGTGTATTAATAACAACAGGAACATTTAATTTCAGAAAATCCTTTGTAAACTACACGTGTGTCACATATGCATGGCATAGTAAAAACCTTACAGGATACTTTTTAGTCATAAATCTCAAAGAGTTTTACAAAGGAGATGGATAGCCGTGTTTCCATTTTATGGATGTGGAGGCTAGCCCATGGAGAGGACAACTGATGGGCTTTTCACCACCCCAAAGTAAGCTGGAAGAGAAAAGCTGGAAAGGAGCTGAGAGGTCTGGAGCTCCTGTCCCGTTCTGTGCCTACCCTGCCTATGTGAAACGTGTGCCGTGCTGTGAAATGTGTGCCGTGCTCTGCTTATCTCTTATCTGACCCACGTCTTTGCATTGTTTCCCTATTAAAGACTTGTCTCTCAAGCACGTCAGTGCTGTGTGGTTGGGGTTCCCATCTCTGTGGCCTTATATGCATCAGAAAGAGAAGTGTTAAATCCCAGTATTCTTGTAGCCTTCCAACCACAATTTTTGGTTTAGAGAGTCAGCTCTTTTGAGAAGTCCCTGTTGCAATACCTTGCAAAGGGTGTAAATCAGCAGAATAGGAAGATGTGTGATTTGCAGCTAGTTTACTGGCTAGAGGTTTTTGCTTCTTGTATTGCTTATTGTCACTCTGCTTTGCATACGAAATGTCGTGTATCAAATTACCTCTGTGCATTTTTGTCCTCTTTTTTCTATGCCTTCAAGGTACAGCAGTAACAATTACTCTGTTTTCATAAACCTGCTGGACAGCACTGCAGCCGCTTTATCAGATCTCCTATTTATTTGACTTGTTTGGGCTTGCGGTGATAATTATTTTTTCTCTGAAGCGTATGATATAACCCATGAGGCCAAGATGAGGTTGCCGTGAGCCATGCAACACAGCAATCACTGGCAAATGCTGATTACCTTTGTGCTCAGATGATTTGAGAGGATGTTGCATGAAGGTGTAAATAGATAATTTTCTTTTAGCTTCTGTTAGCAGTTCAACCAAAGGGATTCCCCCTCATTTAGCATTATTCCAGTTCACTTTGCAGCAGCCTTACCAGCCAAGAAATACCCCAGTGAGCTCCTGGTCAAGAGTGGCTTCCTAAGTACCACTAGAAAAGCAGCCAGCCCTCCTGGGGAAAATTATTCCTTTTTCTTGTCCACGTTCATTGCTAGTAGCTGGCCTTAGCATTTACACCACCTGGTCACAGTTCAAAGAAATAAAAAAGTGTAAAATAATTTGCCTGATTTCTTTTATGCTCATTCACAAAAAATAAAAATTAATTGTTCTTTTTGAACTGACAGGGTTTTATTTTCACTCTGCTATTTTCCTCTCCTTTTTCTTCATGTTAAGCAAGACTCCTGGATCCTGCAACAAAGAAGAGGGGTAGCAACCTTGGTACTAAAACCTAGGAGTTTTGAGAATGCAGTGGAAGTCTCTCAAGGAGATTCCTGTTTTCTCTCCAAGAGCTGTTACAGTTGTTCCTAAACGGATTATCTTCTTCAGCAGGACAGCCCTGCTGAGCGTGAGGGAGCATTTTCCTTTCTTACAAGGATTTAAGGGACCTCTTTAATTGCCCACGTAGCAGCAAACTATTTTTTGTATTAAATAGGGGGAAGGGTTGGAAACTGAAGCGTTTACGTGAATGGTTAGGGAGGCACTGTGGGCTTTACTTCCACAGATTATAGAAAATTCCTCTTTTGGCTTTGTCCTCCTTGTTTTGCTGCTGGATGGGCGGTCTTTGCCTGGGCGGGGGCTGCTGGCTGAGCACCAGTGTGGCCACAGATGCTGCAGCCTCCAAAAAACCCTGAAAGGGCTGCCATTGTCGGAGCAGATCCCATGCCATGGAATGGATACAGGCTCCCCCTGATCCGTGTCTCTCCGTGCTAGGTGGGGTAGAGCATCGGCAAAGGGGTGGCCTAGGCTGGGCAGGGGTGAGCCTGGTCTGCAAGTGCACGATCGGGTTGTTGTCATCCTTCGGCCAAGTTTCACTCTGTGTCAAGGTCCAGCCAGAGAAAACTCAGTACTTTGACTAATGGCTGTTACTTGGTCCCAATACTTCCCATCAGGTATTTTAATTAAGCAAATCTGAGTTCCAGCTTAGCATAAATGCAGACTTCACACCAACTCCTGTCATTTTGGCTGAGTTTGTACCCTTCACCAAGGGCCAGCACACTGCCACGTTGGAAATTTTAGGCTCACACAGGATAACTGCTGCTTTGAAATTGGGATAAATATCTATTTACTGCCTCATAACCAGGAAAAAAAAGCAGAAGGACCAAGGTCGTGTTCATGCAGATTCATGTCTGAGTGGGAGCTGGGTCTGGAAAGGAAAGCCAGAGTGTTTTTGCAGGGGTGGAAGGAAGGGTACCTACTGGAGAGCCCCTCTTGGGCCTGGAGCTGCGGTTGCACCTTTGAATCGTAGCCGAGCTGTGCCCTGCACTGGGGACCTCTCCTCGCTGTCCCTCCCCTTGCTTAGGTTGGGGGCTGCCACCATGGATTGCCCGGTGGTGGCCAGAGCGAACCTGGTGGGAGAGAGCCTGTAGGTCCTGACTGATCTAGAGGGCAGATAAAAAAGCACCTTGTTTATTAAAGCAAATGCCCTAACGAGGCTAATTCTTCATGTGTTTATTATGAAAGAATTCACTTCAGCTGCATTTTAATTTTCCTGTTCAGCTTTCAGCTTCAAACACGGTCTCCCTCGTTTTAATTACTCATGTATTGATGCCATTTCCTCCGAGCCGGTTGCTAGGCAAGGGCAGGCATCCTCCGGCTGCAACCGCTCCAGCGGCCGGTGGGTCAGGCGATGCAGGCGCGTGGGGCGGCCACCCACCGGCTGAGGGTGGCTGGCGGGACCCCCCTGACCTGCAAAGGGTTTGCCACCACCTCTGGCAGGGAAGCGCTTGCAGTGCAGGAATTACTGGTCCCATTACCACTCCGGTGTCAGGGAAATGAAGCTTTTCCGTTACAAGATCATGGTAAATCACGGGGGGGGATGACAGCCTCGTTAGCATGGGCGAAGTTACTGTAATTTATGTATAATTAACTCCTTTGTGTCAAGATAATTCAGCTACCTTGAAATGCCTTCTCGCAGTCTATAGAGATACCTGTGATTTACACACTGTAGTTCACAGCATTTTCCTAATTATGTGTAGACATTTTAAAGGATTTTGGGGGCGTTCATTACAGGTCAGCCCTTAGTGGTGACCCCCTTCTGCAGGAGGTCTTGGAGGACAAGGGGCAGGTGGGCTCCTTCCTCCTCTGCTTTCCTGGCTGGGCTGGGACAGCGGAGCGGGTGTGTCCTCCTCCGCCTGGGCTTTGCTCGGCAAGTTCACACAGGATCCAAGCAAACCGCCTGGAGAGCAGAGGCAGCAGGCAAAGCACACGATGCCACCTGGGGTGACAGACCGTGTCATTGGTTTCCATAGGTTCTCAATGGGAAGGATTTTTGCTTACAATTAAGCTTGGCCTTACAAATGGGGGACTGTTTCACTGCTTCCCTTTGGTCATATTGTTTGCTTGCCGAGGAGTGGTACGGCTGTCAGGTTTAATTTTGCGTCTACGTGAACTTGTTTAGATTTGCCTGCCTCCTGGTGGCTAACACCAAATATCTGAAGGCACTTTTTCTTTTTTTAGTGTGTGAGAGGAGGTATTTTTTAAGTAAGGGCTTCAAAGTGCTTGGTGTTACTGGACCTACAAACCCTATCCTCCTTCTCCGTGGGAGCATTTTGGCAGCCTTAGTTGTTTTCTAGCACATCAACACACTATTGGTTTGTTCAATAGCATCAGTATTTTTTGTGTTAGCAGTGTAGTGCTGTGCAACCTTTTACCGACCATCGTCTTCACCCAGGTGAAACACTCCATCCGGTCTTTGGGATAAAACATGAGCTGCTCATGTGGACTCCTTTAGCCAGGAAGCCCGCGTCCCTTCTGCCCCAGGCAGGTGTGCCCGCAGCTCTGATGTTTCTTCCAGGTACTTTGCAGGGAAGTAAGAGTCAGCCTTTTTGGATAGACCAGGCATGAAGCAGGCTGGAAGGCAGTGGCTGCAGGGTCACAGGCTCCTCTCTGCATTTCTAGGTCTCTCTCCCTGCCATGCCAATTTTGTCCTGGCACCCTGTGCAAGGCCTACTGGAATTACAGACTCAAAAAGCCAGAGCACAAGTCTCTACGTTACAGTAGCTCCTGGTGCGGGTTAATGATTTTACCTTTGTTATAGAAATTTCCACTCCACAGAAGAGCCAAGTGGGGAAACAGCTTTTGAGTAGTTTGGCTTTCAGTTAACGAGCAGTTAATGAAAGCACTGCATTCCTCTAGAAATTCGTCACATGTTGCAAACAGCAGCTGAATTGCATCATGGCCCATTAAGGAGCAGGCAGGCTCCTCTGCCCAATTTAAAGACAGGAAAAAGAGAGGTGGTTCAGGGACCACATGTGGACACTGAGGGTATAAAGAAGGAGTCCAGACTTACGGTACGCACACACCAACAGTAACTCTAAAAAAGCTGAGACAGCAGCCTTGGCTGTTCTGACACCTTTGTCTTGATGGACAAAAGGTGTGTTTTTTATTTTCGTTAAGCTTGATATGATTGAACTAACAAGACTGAAAACTCTCTGTTCGTTGCTGCTGAGACGTGCTCCTGTCTGTGGCTGCCTTCATAGCGTTGGAGCTTGTTGAGGACCATTGGCAGCATGTCCTTCATTGCACCGTCTGACACTGAGCTTGAGGGTATGCTCTGCAATACCTGACAGAGGTTGCATGACATTTTGATGATAGAGTTGTACCATGCAAGCAATATTTGGGTTGTTTTTTCAATTAGCTTCTGTCCAGCTCGGAGCACAGCAGGAGGAATAAAAAAAGAAAAAGCTAATGATGAGCTGCAGGCAGGCCAGGCTGGAGGTGAAGCCCCCTACCAGGGTCTTTGGGGAAAAAACAAGGCCTTAGATATTGAACAATTTCGGAGAGTTCACCCTTGGTATATTTTATGGGAGGGAAACGCAGGCCTCAAAGCTCCAGTAGTGGAACAGGACTTTTTGGTGGGTGCTCTGCAGTGGTGGCTGTAAGAAGAAAGGAGGGTTGGTGGGGCTGGCAGATGCTCCAGCAGGTTTTTACTTGATAGCTGGGCAGCATGGTGTTCAATCCTACATTCAGATTGGTCTAGCACACCTTGAGCACTGTCTTCAGGTAAGGAGCTATTACAGAGGGGGACTTCAGTGTATGCGTCTTAAGTATTTTTTGGTACCTTTTTATGGCAGAGTAGTATTACCCTCTGCTGCTGTATCTGCAAAGCCAGGCTCTCTGCAGTCTTCTTTTCTGATAGGGGATTTTTGCCCTAAATACAGAACTTGATAAAAATAATGATTCATCTGCTGTTCTCACGCCTAAAAACAGTTGTTCACCAAATAGTTTAATGTCTGAGTCTTTAAAAAAAATGGAATAACTTGGACACTTTATAGGTTTTTTTAGCTTTAGCTTCAGAGACAGCAAGCAGGGGATTCGACTTGAAGAGAAAAACACATGTGCTCTAAGGGAGTTGTGGATTTGGGGTTTGTTTTCCAAGCTGTGCTTGGCTTTTGCAGGCTGCAGCCCCATGCTCCCCCCGGCCGCACTTCCCAGATGTGTGTGTACTGCGGGGCTCGGGGGAAGCGAAGGTTGTGGTGTCCTTCAGAAAATCCAGCCTTCTGAAAGCTTGAAATAAAGACTTCGCTACTGAGCTGCAGAGTTTTTAAGGGGAATTCTTTGGGGATGGAAACAAATAGCTCATCACAGCATTTCATAGGATTTAGCAAAAGGCAGTGCTGCAGCAAGGGATGGTTTGGTGTTTTTTTTTTTTTAAATAATGGCATGGGGGATTTCTTCTTCCTTTTGTCTCATAGCGAATAGATCGTGTACAACTGACTTCTGAACTGAATACATTCCTTTTAGAAATTGGAACTGGTGTTAAACTGTGATTTGACCCACTGATGAATTACTGAAATGCTGAAGCACTACAAGTTTTAAATAACTCACCCAGTCCCAGAGGAAATTCAGAGCAGACCCAGGACCAGAGCCCATGTCTGTCACTGTTGGAGCAGGCTTCCCCAGAGACTGATTAGGGCGTGAAGTCCCTGGCAGTTCCTCATCACAGTCTATCTGGTAGAAGCTGCAGCTGAAGTGAGCCTTCCTGCTGGGAGTCTGAATATTTTGATTAATCACTTTTTTTTTCCCCATGGTCCTCCCCCCCCCCTCCATTATTTAAATTTTTGAGGATTTCCAATGAGCTAAAAAGGTGCAGGATACATGTGCCTAGATGCTTCTGTAGGTCTCGCTATACCTTCTCGGGAAATGACAAAGCAAATTCCAAAACAGTGGTGCCAAGAGGACCATTTGCAAGGGAATGAATTTGCTGTAAGCTGTAGCGTTGCCATGGGTAAACAGGCATGCTCATAGGGGTTTAAAATACTTAAAGGGTCTTGTGCAACTCCGGAGATACAGAGGAAAAATGAGTTTAAAATTGCAAGCTCACTGCCACATTGGGGAAAGGCTGCTGCAGCAAGACATTGTTTAAGGGCTCTGTTTTCAGGATGCTCCTGAAAAAGTGCTCTCAGAAACAGGGATTTGTGTCTAAATGGGAATCCAGACATACAAAACACTTCATTTATTCATTTAAATGTCTGCATAAAAATGCAAATGTGGTACCTATGGCTATTGCCTCCGTATTGGGCTACAGTATAGCATATAAAAGGCATACTGATGAGTTTTCAGCAAATTTCCTGAAAATACTTGAGCAGTCATGGGCTCTGATGTATAAAGTTACCTTTTAAAGTAATTTAAAGAAATAGATACTTGGTTTTGCCTCCCAGTGGCTCAGCTTCTTCACAACTTTGAAAATGCTTCCAATTTAAAAGAAATCTGAATCTAGAGATCAGCTTTATTTCTAATTCTGCTGCTTGTTAACTTCACTCTGGGGTATATTTCCTAGATACTTCCAACCTCAGCTTATGCATTTATTTACTTAAATCAGGGGTTTGTAATTTTTTGAAAAGCATGTTTTGATCTTCAGGCAGATGCAATGCAGCTGAATCCAAAACACAGTATTTAAAAAGGACGGCTGAGGAATGAAGCTGCCTGTGCCTGGGAGAAATGGCAGTGTGCAGCAACCTTTTGCTTACCAAGGAGTCAATGTAAAATTGGTGATTAATTTTAATTTTTAAACTTTCCTTAATTTGATGTGATGTGTTACCCTGTTGCAAGTATCATTTGATATTCTCGTGTTAGGAATTCCAAATAAGAATGTTTCGGCTGACACTTAAATGAAATACTAGATGATTTGGAAAGATGTGGATATTGTCAGTGAGTTGTGCATAACCTGTGCCAGTGCTAATGCTATGCTGCCGTTCTTTAATCTGTTTTTAAAAGGAAGAGTTAAAATACGCTGCTGCCTGCACTGCCATTCATCTGGCACCGCTTTTGACAAGAACAAGGAGGTTTATCTCCGGGTAAGGCCAGGCACTGTCTGAGCTGTCTTCCCAAGAGAACAAGAAATGAAAAATGAGAAGAAGAAATGAAAAAAAGAGGAAACTCTGGTGCGTGAGCCTGTGCGTGGGGACGGACACATACCTCCCCACAGCTTGTCCTGGAGGAAGCAGCCTGCCTTATCTTCAGCATATCATAGCTAAAGGATACATAGCAATGTCTTTGCACTGTATGTCCTTTCTCTTCGCAGTCACATCTGGAGATGTTCAGCTGACTTCCCAGGATTTGGGGGTGATCTGAAGGGGTTAAGTTTTCAATGCTGGGAGTCTGTTTTGCAACAAGGAAAAAAAAAATTCAAGTTTGGTGACTCCTGGTGCTATATATTTCAAGACATGCCTGCCCCACGAGGTTCATTTCCACAGTCTAAGCTATTTTTAATCTTCAAATTTAGAACCTGTGCTCTGGCATATCAGACATAGTAGGGTTATATTTAAATATATGAATCTGTAATACCCACTCTCACTCTCTTTTCTTTTCCCTTTGCTTGCTTTCCTGATGATTTTCCCTGCCTGCCTTCCCTGGCATTCTCTCCCTCCTTGACTGGTTAAAAAAAGACAGCTTCACTGAAATGGACATGTTTTGTTGCTGCAGGCTCAGATTTCAGGAGCCTCCTCAGACAACCAAAGCCAGCAATGCACTGGGATTGCCTTTATCCAGCCTGAGAATCACTGTTGATGAAACTTGCCACGTCCTGGTGGAAGAAGCTTTCCTGGAGCAGGAGCGATCAGCTTTCTCCACGACAGCCTTGTCACAGGGTGCCTGCTGCCTCCCTTGGCTCTCTGCTTAGGCAAGCCAAAATGCCTGGAGATGCCCTAACGAGGAACAAGCTAGGATGCTTTGTGCTCTAATTAATAAAAAATTAACCTCTGGTCGCTTGCTTTTTCCAGCACTCCCAGCAGCACTTGTTCGCAGGGAGGCAGCTATTATTGCATGTCTCATTCTTTTGGACTGGCACCAGTAAGAGACAAGGGAAGCACCCTTTGCCAAGAGTTTTCCTGAGGTTTTTTTGGAAAGCATCTTGTGTTGATACATATATGCTTTAAATCATCCCAGGATTAAGTCTACCAACCATAATATTTAATACTGCTTTTGGGAAGGGTTTTTCCCCCCTCACTTTTGCTCGTCACAGTGAGCTTGCAGGGAGTAATTTGTCATCATAAATTGTCAAAAATCTGTATTTTTTGTTTTTCTCAGAGGGGAATGTGATACAACTATTCGGCTGTGGAGGAGCAGCCTTTCTAGCATTGTGTGTGCTCACCAGAGTAGGTGAACCCGTTGTTGACTCGGAGTGGGAAGAAGTTTGGGTTCCACCAGCCAGTTCCTGACCAGCCGCTGACTCTCTACAACCTTGGAGGAGTTACTAAACCTGTCAACGTTATTTTCTCTAGCTGTAAATCAACCATTATTTCCATAACAGGGAAGGAATTTTTGTTTTGAATTGATGGCAGAGGTTTAGGGTCTGACTTCTCAGCTCCATGCAGTGTGGCAGACTTTACAGTGGTTAAATTGGTTGGGCTCAATCTTTACATTTCTCCTGTTCCATCATTATGATTCTTAATGGAGATAATAATTCTTCCTGGGATGACTAACAATATTTTCAGGCTCATACAGGATGCTGGGAACCTTAATTTTGTGGTTTTATGCAGAGCAAGATGATATTATTACAGGTTAGACTATACTCTGAGAGGGTCATGTGCAAGCAGTTCTGGAGTGATGAGCAAGTCTGTGGTAGTCAATGTTTGGCACCAAACACCGTCTTGGTATGATTCTGAATTGCTTCCACAGTGCACAATCGTAAGCCTGGAGGAAGGACACAGCACTGTCCCACAAGTGCTGCTTTTTCACTCATTTGTTTTTGTATGTGCTCACCAGCTGAGCAACTTTTGTGAAAATACTACTTCTGTCCTTCCTGAATTTCCTTTTCTTTTGGTTGCTGATAAAGGTTTTATTTGATGACTAGCAGAATAAACCTGAGCTGGTCAGCCTTGATTTCTACAGCATTCTGGCTCTTCAAGGAAAGAGAAGGGAGGTCAAATTTATCATCTTGAGATGTCAGACCATCATGGAAAGAAGCAGATGTTATCATCCTTTGCACAGAATACCGCTGCCAGATCTCAACAAGACAATATATTAAATAGCTGATAGCGGCATAACAATGTGGTCAGTCTTAAATACCTTCTACCCATGCTAGTGGCTGAGCAGTAGAACTGCTCAGGAGATAGCTGTTGCAGGCTCATAGGCAGCCTATCTAAAGGGTGATGCTGCAGTGGTATGGTCCAGGGGCTGTAAAAGCAGCCCCAGCAGGCGTACGGCAGTCACACTTCCAGCCCTGGGCCACCATCACCAGGCACAGTAGGCTTCATCTTCTCCTGTAATAATGGTCTCCTTTCCTTTTCCATTGCTTTAAAGAGTCCACCAACTATTACTGGAGGTCAGCATTAGTTCCTTGCTGAAGGTGAAGGTAGAGTTTCATGTGGGCTGGAAAGAGCAGCATGCTGTTTGCAGGTAGGAAAGTTTGTGGGAGTGATCAGCTTTTATTGCAAGTCAGGAGGAGGCTGTTCTTATTCTTTAATTACTTTGATTCTTTTCTGCCTTCAGAGGAAAAAAAAAAACAACCCACAACCCTTTATGGAATATTCATCAAGGTAAATCAAATCTGGACAAGAAAGAGTGTTTGGGGAATAAATTTTTTAGAGCTAAAGGGAGCTATCTGATGAGAATGCTGTGCTGTATTCTTGCTTGAGATATAGATAGATAGATATATATATACACATGCATATGCATAGAAACATACTAGCTTGGTCTTTTTGTTTACTACTGTTGGTTTTGGCACTGAAGTGATGTAGTTCTTAAAGTGACACAGGAGAATATCTTCAATGCATTCAGAATTCAGAGGAAAAGAATAAAACCATCTCAGTGAACTAAGGTGCTGGTGATCTAGCATACTGATTTTTTACACTTTGAAATAATTTCCAGCCAAAAAATGTAGCGATTTAGAATTAAACAGCTCTTTGCTTGTTGGTCCTCTGCAAATGTGATGGTAATCTCCCCAAATTACCTATTTCAGGTCTAAATGTTTAATGAGTAACTGCCTACAAGTGGCAAAAATTAATCAAAATGAGAATGCTTTTAAGTCACCTTTTGGATTCTTCTTTTCAATAATAGGTAATTATTGACATTTCTAGGAAGCAAATGTAGTCCTAGGACAGGTAGCAGTACTACAGCAAGCTCCTTCAGTCTTTCTTTTGACTTGAGTGTGGGGTTCCTCCTCTTAGATGAAGTGAAATCTTGGGTCCATCGATGGCAACAGCAATGCTCCCTGTGATTGAAAATAGGCTGTTTCCAGCATTTAGTCATTTCTGGTTTGAAGCATATTCAGTCTTTGAGGTCTCTGCTGAGAATTGCCAGCAAGGGGAACAATAACTGAGGTTATAATTTTTGTGGTGCAGAAATATTAGCTCACTGGCAACTGGAATAAACATACCAGACACATTTCTCATAGGACACCGGAAAAGGTTCAGTGCAGACTGTAACTCAGACAAATTGTTGATTATTTCAGAGCACAGACCAGGAAAGATTAATTTGTCCAATAACTCTCTTCATGTGGTCAGGAATTTTGAGTTGCAACAACTCATTTGGTAAATAACTTTGCTAATATCCTCTGCAAAATCTAACTTCACTCACTAAACTTGAGAGTGTATTTTTTTTATTGATGAGTGCTGCTGTAGGTATAAATTTCCCATCTATCCAAAATGAGAACGTAACCCTCATCTCAGATGTGAGCACTGAAGGAGAGAGGAGCAGAGCTGTTAATGCATTAAATCGTTTAGGACTGTTGGTTTATCAGGCTTTGTGGGGTTTGGTTCTAGTTCAAAGTGCAGATTCTTGAAAAAGCAGAGATGGCTGCGGAGCCTTACTGGAATTGGTTTATTTTGGGGGCTTTTGTATTAAGAGAAGACTGTGGTTTTTATAACTTGGGAACCCTTTTCCCTGCAATCTCAGGAATTTCTTGCATGTGTGTCCCCTTTGTATAATGTGCACACATTTCTAATGTAAAAGTGCAAGCTCACATATATGAAATATATTTTTACTGAACTGAGACCTACATAAATACAGTAAAGGTGTTTTGTGCATGCTGGTGTGTGTGTGTATACATGTATATACACACACACGTCCATATAAAGGTTCTGAGTCAGGGGTGTGGCTAAGTGTGTAGTTCAGTCTATGAACCTCTCTCTCATTTAACTTATATTCTGAATTAATTTTGTTTTTTTTTTTAATCTCGGAGCCATCAACACATTTCTTTAAAAACAGTAAATCAGCCCCTTTGTGGATTTTCTAGCTCTGTCAGGTTCAGGAGTAGTAAAGCCTATTTCAGAAAGTGCTTTTCACAGCATTTCTAAATGTGAACGTGGCTTCTGCAGTTGTTCTTCATGAAAAGCGCTTTTTGACAATCTCAGAAAATGTAAATTTAATCTTGGTAAGTGCTTTCCCTGAATGCAACCTTTCCTCTTTAGTGGGAGAGTGCATATTACATCAGCATAAATGCATTCAGATAGCTCTGTATACAGGCAATTGACCTTTCATTCAAAAGATGTTTTAGGATCGTTTTGAAGACCCTATTATCCATCGTAAAGTTTTGTGTAGATTAGGGAAAATGTAATAGAGTTTTAGGGTTTTGGTGGGTTTTTTCCCTGTGTAACAAAGCAAATCAGGACTTTCCCTAGAAGTCATTTCCCACACTGTCTTCTGAGCTGATCGCTGTCATTATCTTAGGTCTAGAAAGTGCTATTCATTCAGTTTTTTCTGCCCTGTGATACAGGCAGAGTTAGCAGGTGATGCAGAGCTTTCTATTGTAAATAAATAGCACAGGTGAAATGGAAAAACAGGAGTCTATTTTTTACTCTTTCTTGCTTCTTTTCAGTTTACAAATTAAATTTTAAGTTTTTCAACAGCATTTTCAAGAAGCCTCACAGCCTACATTATCAGAAGAGTCACAGGGAAAGATACAGCAAGATTGTTTAAAAACAAGCAGTGATATTTTAGAGATCATCTTGTGTGTAGGTAGTTTAAGTGTGAATGGACTACCTGGTTTGTAAACCCTGAGACAAATCCCAAATTTATATTTTCTTCAGGCATTCAGCATCCCAACATCATTCTGGTTTCCACAAATATAATAGAAAGGGAAGATTTCTCAGAGCCCCCGTGCTGTTTTTATGAGGGTATTGTGTCAATCACAGCTAGGCAGTTACCCTCCAGACAGCCAAAGCACAGCACCAGCTGGGTTTGAAGTTCCCGCGCAGTCTTGCTTCCTCATCGGCACCGTGAGGACCCAAGGAAGGGATGCAGTAATCCCAAGCAGCCAAGATGCATCCAAGGCATCTGCCCATGCCTGGCAGATGTGGTTCAGGACACAATGGACATCTGCACCCTTTTGTAGCGGCAGTTGGAGGCTTGGCAGAAGACCCTGGGACACCTGAAAAGCTAGCAGACATCTGCATTTGGATGTATGAGTTACTCTTCCGGTGTCAGTGCCGGTCAAAGTAGCCTATTAGAAATTTTTTGAGCAAATCTGAATGTGCACTGGGTGAGACCTTTGTGTTGTGTGGACGCGGTGTGTGGGTTAGGGTACTAGGAAACCTTATGCCAGATTATATCATATAGCACAACTTTGCATCTTGTGCCTTGATTTTCCCATATATGCCAGTTGAAAGGGCTTTCCCTCAAATGGATTGTGCTAGCCCCTAAATCTCTTACTTTCATATTATTGTTCCAGTTGTTGTACATTCCTGTAGAGGCCTTGGAAAATATTTTGCTTCTTTGTTTTCAGGTTTTCTTAATGACTGTTTAGCTTGTCCAGGCAGTGCCTGTGCCTCAGCAGAAGGCACCCTTGGCTTCTAATCTTCTGACTCTCAAATAAGCTCAATTTCAAAGTTTGTGGAAAGCAAGCTTTTTAATCTGATGATTGGATGGGAGCGTAAAGCTAAGAACTTGGCAGCAGAGAGAAAAACGAGAGGATTCATCTTCTTTAGCTTAACACTTAGGAGGTTTCAGCCTTTGCCATTGCTTTGAATTCTGCAATGATTCATGCATGTGGATGTGTGGAGGAGTTCCTGGGTAAAGCATGTGTGGGCATATAGATGTGCTGTAGTGAATACCGCGGTTGACGGTGATTTGGTTGAATTGCAGGTTTCTATAGACAATAAGAACAAGAGAGTGAGCTATGGCAAACGTGAACATGATTAGCATTTCCAGCGTGAAACCCTTCGGTCAGCAGGAAAGAGGAAAAGCAAAGCAGTTTGACACATGAGAACAAGAACATTTCTTATTGCCTAGGCTGCTCCCGGAGACTTTGAAATGCCCCCCTTTGTCGAGGAAGCATGCAAATGTTCTCATTATTTTCGTAATTTGCATTATTAAAGAAAAGTTATTGCCAAGGCTCAAACTTTCTCAGAGCAGTGAGTCAAAGATACTGTTTTGCTTGCTGACACTGCATGCTCAAATGGACCTAATGGTGTACCATTCAGGAGTGTTTTATATTTAAGGACCCTTAATTGCTTTAACATGCCGTGCTGTAAACAGACTGAATCAGGGATAAACAGCAGTCCTTTCCAGCTCTGTCATTAGGTAGGGTTAAAAGCGCTGGCTCAAATTAAGAGTTAATCCTTATTCTTAAATCAAGGGAACTAAGTTCTTAAAAGAAAAAAAAAAAAAAAAAGGCGCTTTAGTAGGTCCTAATCCTTATTTTTAGCCCTGGGTGCTTCCAAAGCAATCCCATCTCTGATTCTAGAATCCTATTTCTGGCTGGTTTTCTTTGTCATCCAGGTTTGTCTCTCTCCTTGTTGATCATGGACCCGCGTTGCTGCTCTGAGGTTCTCCATGCCTTTTGCCTTTTTCTGGAAGTCCATCCCTGTGCAGACCCTGCATCTTTCTCTCTTTGGGCTGGGGATGCCCTGATGGAGCAGTGCTCTCCTTTCCTCCAGCAGTGCTGGAAAACATGCTCTGCCTGAAGGAGCTGGAGCAAGCTGGATGCTCTCCATAGAGAAATGATGCTCTTGGTTGCAGCAGGAGCCCTGTGGCTCTGAGGGCAAGGGGTGGGTGGCAGTGGAGGTCTGTGTGACTGATTCCCAAAACTGGCAGCATTGCCTCAGATTTTAAAAACAAATCACTGTGAAATGACCAGAGAGTTTTCTGTTGTGGTTTTCTTACACAGGCTAAGAATGATCAAAGTGACGTGGGTTCAGGGTGAAATGAAGCGGTGGCAGTGGCCACCCCGCAGCGCTGCACTGGCTGCTGGCCGGGGAGCCCTGCTGTGGCAGCACGGCAGAGCAGCCCCACTGTTCCTTTTTATTCCCAATAAGGAAGAGGAGGGATGAGTTGTTGATGTCTGAGAAAGGCAAAAGGCAGGGGAAAAAGCAATAAAGCACTTGTCTGGGACACAGGCTGGAACAGCGGGGAGGGAAGCTGTGGGAGATGGAGGGCTGGCACCAATTCCAGCCTTCCCTTCTGCACCCAGCTGCATTGAGGAGCATGTTTGACTGCAGAAGTGCAGATGCTGATCCACCCTGGAGGTCAGTTTGCTTATTCATTTCTCATCACTGGCTTTCCATTTACACCAGGGAGCAGTTCAGGTCTCTGAAAGACTTTGCTGGTGTGAGGGGTTGCCCTGGTGGTTTGAGTGCCAATAAGGATGTATCCCGTGGTCCAGCTCTCCTGCTTGTGTACACACACATAGTAGGAGGTCTGTGTATGAGCTTTGACTCCAGCCGTAGGACGACTATGGAATGGTTTGGAGTGCTGTGATAACAAAAAGGCAATTTCTGGCCAATCCACATGGGCCTCTGCTTTGCTTGGAAAATGCCTTGTTCTCTCTTAGCCCCTCAAATACTCTTCTGTAAATGGCACTGAAAAGCGGATCTTCCTAATGTGCCCCAGTCATACATACACCATGTCCTAGCTCACCAGGACCATTTTCACATGGCAATGATCTGCTTGCTGAAATTGGTATGAGGTTGCTCCCACGTAGCCCTTGCATAAGACAGGATAGCTGCTGGTGCTCTGGTCCCAAAGGCAGGTGAAGGTGGCCTCTGGGGGCTAAAAGGGCATTTCTCCAAGTTGTGGCAGAGCTGGGCTGCATGAGCGTGGGGTCTCTCACTGAACTCTTCGGCTCAAGAGGGTGCTTGCAGGGACTTGCACAGTGAAGGGCAGGGGAGGATGCTGGGGGCTCTCTGGAACAAGAGCATTGCTTGGACATTTGTCACCCTGCAGGACAGACCAGGATGTCATCGTATTTTATACCGAGTAATCCAGGAGTCCAGATGTGCATTTAAATATGTTGAATCAAGGGAGATGATTGTGATCAGGCCACTTTGTCTTCTTGACTTGGAGTATTTTCTCCTCAAGGGCATTTAAAACAACGGAGTCAAGCCTTCAGATTCTAGCTGCCACCTTATTATCCTATTAGTCAATTATGGCTGCTGAGGAGCAGGAGTAAGTGACAGTATGGCAGATTACAGCAATTTATTTGCAGTTCTCATAGTCTGGTACCGCATATCATCAGGCTGTTTAAATTTAATGATAGGGTTTTGCATGTGTTTTAGTGCAGTTAAAGTTGTAATCAAAATGTTTAGGAAAACCCCCACTGACCTGCATAAATACTCCCATCTTCAGCACTGCTTTCATGCCCTGTTGTAATCTTTATTAGCAGGGCTGACTCACTAATTAGGGGAAGCAACCTGCCTTGGAAATAATAGATTTTATTTTTTTTCTTTTACCACTTCACAAAGCTTTGAGGAATAGAAGTTGCTGGTTACTCTGCGTTTGGCTCTGCTTCTGAGCTGTTCTCTCACCACCCACCCAACTGAAATTAAACCCTAGAAACAGGTACACGTTAGTTTATTTTCCAAAAGCTGGGTATGGTATATTCCACACAGGGAAAGGCAGTGGCCTGCTGGCCTTTAAGCATCAGATGGTGGTGTTGCTCTTGAGGAGGTGCCTGTGGTGAAGCAGCACAGCCTCCAGCATGACAAGTCCATCTCCTGTTGTGTTTGATCTTCAGACATCACCGTTAGAGAAGAATGGAGAAACTACCAAGATTTTGCCTCATTGTGTTTCATGGATTTGTAGCTGGTGAGATGATGACCATGAGGTCTGAAAGCAGGCTGGGGGATCCTCAGCAGCATCTGTGTCCTTTCAGTGGAGGTTCCACAGGCCTTACGAGCTAGCTGACGCTGACCACCCTGAGGTCACTCAGCCTGTGGCTGGATGTGGACTGAGATGCCTTGCTGCTGTTGGCCTGACATGCAGCCATTTGGTGGAGCATCCAAAAGCTCAGCAGCTCTCCTGGCCAGGGTACATAAACACCTGGCTTCTGAAAAGTTTAGATTTTTCTCAAAGGATTTGGGGTCTAACTGGGATATTGAGTCACTTTATCCTTCACTAAAATAAAGGTGTAATCATCAAACCCGTGAGCATGTTCAGCCAGCGTGCTCAGAGCCCAGGTGGGGGAGATGGATGAGGTTGCAGCTGCCTGCCACTGCATGCTTTGATGCAAAGCAACAACCTAAATGAAGCAGGGATATGCAGGATGAAATTCAGGGATAAAGTGTTTCATGACATACGGGGAGCTCAGCAAATAGCTACTAAGCGCTGAGTCCATAAACCATGTTGCTTACACAGAGCAGTATGGGTGGCTGGGAGACAAATGGCTCTGGGAAAAAGACCTGAAGAATGTGCTTGAGCTATAATGCTCTGAAATGGAGCAGAGGATGATGAAAAGGCCTGGATTGAGGTTGTAGCTACAGGTGGACAGACCTTTCTCTTCTTTTGTCATGGAGAGAGGCTGTCAGGGCAGGATCTTCTTCACTTTGGTTTTACTCCTCTGCAGCTCAAGTTTTTGGTTGAGTTGGGGCAGGATTTTTTACTTACCTTTCCATTCATCACCTGCATTTATTTAGTTACTACAGGTGTGAGATGCCTGGATCCCACTGCAGCCCTTCAGCAGCAGAGCTGTGGCTTTTCTGCCCTGTTTACCAAACCACCGTCAACTGTCCCCAGAGGGTGAACCTCACCACCCTCCTCCTGCCCACCTCTTCACCCCATGCTGGAACTTTCCCAGCAGGAAAATAGCCAAGACCCTGTGACTCCCGTTCACGGGAGGCTCATGCACGTTGGTTGGCAATCCCGGGGCTGTCGGTACAGGGATTCAAAAGGGACCACCTTCCCCAGGACTTTTGTGGGACAGGGATAATCCTGGCTTTGCTTTGGAGGGAAGAATATTCTCTGAGAGGAGGACTGGTATCCGATCAGGATTTAGAAGTTGTTAATTAGTGAGTGATGATATGTAAAGTTGAGCTGGGCTTCCAGGAATATACCAGTCGTGTGTATGAGTTAGGCAGTGGTTTACAGACAAGAGGTGTTACCTTCTGCAAGGGCAGGGACAATTAAATGGATTTTCTTTGAGCTGTTAACAAAGAGGCATAATGCCATTTATTATATCCATATTGGGAATATGTCACATAAATATATAATTGATGAAAGTATTATCTTGCTTAATTGGGAAATCGAAAAAGCCACTTTCCCTTTATTTACAGGTTATTAGCAGCAGTATCTCCTGTTTGGTCCATGATGGTTTGCACATAAGTCACCAGCTTTGCACATTCTAATCAGCATATAATTCTCTTAAAGGACTCTGGCCCCTCAGTTTTGGAAATGACAACTTCTAGGGACATGCACTTGAAGCCTCACGGTATTTCACAAAGGTGTGCTACAACAGACACCTAGGATAACTGAAAGATTAGGAGGAAAAGTAGCAAAAATACCTTTTCTATTTTATTAAGTAGGTGAATTCTCTAAATCTTGTGTTGGGCCTCTTCATAGGAAGGAGTTTCACCTTGACTCCATGTGACAGTGCCTTGTGTAGTCAGGATAATTATTTTTCCAGTAGTGTTTGGCAGTAAGTGGCTCTCTCATGATTTTGAGGATATTCTTCCAGTAAGAAGAAACTTATTTTTAATGGGAAAATATGGTTACAAAATCATGAAAAATATGGGAAGAGTCTGAGGCAGAGATAAAATTCAAACGGAAGAAAACAGGAAATGAAAGAAGGAGAATTGGCCCCATTGGATTTTAAGCTCTTGCTTTTCTTTTAAACTTCCATTTGGTTTTACATCAAAAGCCTTTTTAAACAGAAATCAAGACTTTTCCACCACTTAAAATATTAAAACCAAATATAATGGCAATTTGATTTTGCATCAAAAAATGTTAAATCAAATGTTTTTACTAAAAATGTTGATTTCAGTGAGTGGGCAGTACCTGCTGAAAAGAAATTGATCAGTGAAGGTTTGGGGTTTTTTTTCCATAATCATTTTAACGAAGACGTTCTCTGCAATTTAAAGCACTTTTTTCTTTTGACTGCAGAACACATTTTTAGTGAATATAAGACAGACTTCCTTCTCGTCAGCCCAAAGACGTTCATCTCCATAACCCCATCCAGAGCACAGCGGGAGAAGGCGGGTGGCCATGCCAGCAGCAGGTGACAGCGGTGGGACAAGGCGCCTGGAGTGCTCTGGTGTCTTTCTGGGGTGGAGACGCGCCTGCTGCCCAAGGGTTTCACTCAAAGTGAACCTGCACCTGTGGTTGGTTTTGCGTGCTTATTTGGTGTCTGAGAGGTGTTGCCGGGGCGGGGGGGGAAAGTTGAAAACCAGTTGGTTTTATCCTGTCAGTGTGAAAACAGATTTTAAAAAAACTTCTGAGCAGAAGCTCACTGTCTGAAACATATGGACATTTTTCAAGCAGAGTAATTTATTAACCTCTATTCAAGTAAGCAGAAGCCTACTGAGATGCTGTTTTCAAGTTGATACAAAGGGAGAGAGAAGCATATTTCTGAAAGAAAAATTACTTCCTTTGGAGTCTCTGCTCCCTGTTGCACATTTTTGCCCTCCTGACCTGAGTGGGTCAGGTGCTGCCATCGCAGGAGTGACGGGAAGGAAAGTTGTTTAGGCAGTAAGCGCAAACCTGCCCACGTGAAACCTGGGGAACGTTTCTGCACTGCAGCCCACCACCTAAAACTGATCAAAAGCTCTTGGTTGACTTGGGGCCATCATTGACTTGTGTCTTCAGTGGATGCTTAGTCCCTAAGGGGACATGTCATTACACCTCCCTTGTGTTCGGTCTACCCTCCCTGCACTGCAGGAACCAAATCCTGCTCTGTTGCCCTGATGCTTTGGATGAGCACTGGTGGTTCAGCTTGCTTACGGGGGGATGGTGCAGTGCAGCGTGGGTCGTTGGCTAACAGGGTGCCAAACCAGGTAGATATTCATCCAGCCCCTAACAGGGCTTAGCCGAGGAGCATGGCTTCTGTTCGCACAACCTACCTTCTCCATTGCTTTCTGTTTTCTAGTGACCTGCTTGAAATACAGGTTTATTTTCTGGCAGTGTTTGAAAATCCATAGCATAATGAGTGGTAATGGGCAATGGCTTAAAGCACAGAAAGTTCAAAAGCAGAGTTCATTAGAATGGTAGAATAAAGCCCAGGTATCTGAACACGCAGCAAACCCTGCCAAATAACCTTTTAAAAATTGACCGGTTCAAAAACTAGCTTGGACCAGGATTTGTTTTGGTCCATCAGACATTCGTTACTTATGCTCTTGAGTTGCACAATGTCCTCATCTTTGTAGGGAAAACTGCTCAAATCATCGGGAGCCGCTTAAAATGACCGATGACATGACAGAGCCTCTTATTTACTCCTAGAATAACCGTAAGCATTGCACAAATGCAACGACATGCCTCATGTCTGCTGCTGGTTATTGCCTGGAGCCAGACAGTTGACTGGGTGCTTGCAAGGCAGCTCCCTGGGATCGCGGTGGAACTGGTCTTGCAGAGAGAGCTGCTGGCATGCAGCAGTGACTGCATGCTCCTATGTTAATCTGGAAGCTCTGGAACCTAAAAATTAGCAGCACTCAGTTTGAAATTGGACAAGATGCAATGTCCTGACCAGATGATGTCAGAAGTTTATTATTTGTATCTCTTTATTATAAGGGATGATGTTAAATTCTTATTTAAAGGGTTTCAGGCTTTATGTTTCCTTTCTGAGAAGGAGAGCAGTGTGGAAGCTCTGGCTGGGTTAGTGCCATGTCCTTCTCCAGTGCTGCCCAGACCAAAGGGCTGCAGGAGGTGCATGGACCGCCTCTCACCCAGGCAGACACTTGTCCAGAGTATCTCCCTGGACCAGCTCAAGGTGACAATTTTGGCTGCTGTCTGTCCCATCTACCCCTCTAGTGACATGAAATGGCCATGGCTAGGCGTGCACAAGAGTCCTGCGCATAGAGTCAGGTGCCATCAAATGAGCTAATTTGGGGGTGCCTGCCTAAAACAGGACATGTGATTCACCTTCCATGGCACCCTTGGTGTCCAATTTACTTATCTCCCAAATATCTCTGAATAAATAAAAAAAGTTTCTCTGTGACTTGCAGCAGACCATGTCAGTGTGAAATAAATTGCTGTTTTGGTTCATTTCTCAGCATTGTGTTTGCTTGCACCCTCTCCCCTGCACCCCTTTGTGTGGTAAAATACCCGGATTCTGGGTCTGAGGCAGACATGGCACTGCGGTGAACAGCAGCACAGGGTGGGAGGCAGCTTGGGGCCATACTGCAAATGCTCACGGTGGCTTTGTTACCCTTGAGGATCTAGAGGGATCCAACCCCTTTCCAGTGCTCTCTCAGTGGCCATGTCTCAGAGCTGAGCAAACACTCCAGGCCAGATTGACAGGAGTGCATAAGGCACCATTCACATATTTATTTTAATGGGAATTAAGTGAACATGCAGCTTTCGACCTCGCTCGTGCTCTCCCTAATCTGTAACATAATTGGAAACACTGACTTTGGTAAGTATTGCAAGTGGTTCTCAGGATTAGGCCTTTAAATCCCATTGTGTTAAGCAACAGACAAATATCAGACAATATTCTGACGTTCCCTGACTGGGTGTGTGGAAGCCCCTCATGACTGGATTTGCACGACACTGGAAGGTGTGGTGTCTCGTCTCTGTAGTTATCATGGGAATTCATCACTCCTCAACCTGGATGAAGGGATGCTGTGTGGTTCAACACTGCTGCCTGCTGCTCAGCATCTTGTCAAGGAGGGAAAGGCCCAAGACGGCCTTTCCATCACTAAAATTTTCCTTGGTATTCTTAATTCTTTTTAATTGCTGCTGAGCAAAAAGGCAAGTTGTTGTTGTTGTTCAAGCAGCCTTTTTTGGGCAATTTTTTTCTCACCAACAGCATGAAATGTCACATGTCTCCAAAGAACCATCCAGTTGCAAGTGAAGTGCAGTTGGTTGGCTGGCCACTGAAAAGCACATCTTTGAGGGGGAATTTTCTGCCCGTTGGTGTGTGGGAACATGGAGGATGTGAATCTGAAGGGTTAAAGACATGTTTTTGTGTGGGTTGGAAGGAATCAGGATGAGATTTTCCCTCTGTGTGAAAGGGGAAACATGTGGTGGATGATGCAGAAGCTGCTTCTGGTGCGGACAGATAATTTCCTCCCAAAGATGTGTGCAGTGGATGTGCAAGGCTGGACTCAGGGGGATTCACAAAACATGCCTGTAAGTAACAAAAGCCTCAGAGTTCTGGGCATTGGCCTGAGAACTGAATCCAGGGCACCGAGGCTCTGCTGGAACGTGACCTTGCAGTCTGTTCAAAAGCGATTTAAAAAAAAATAAAATCAAGCATCTGCTACCAAGGGACTGATGCAGAAAATCCTTCCGCTAGCTTCACAAAGCAGTGGAGCGGCTCCTGCCTTGTTTTAAATCTCAAAGGCAAAAAAACCTCTCCTCATTCCTTTCACCACTCAAGCCTCCTCACTCTCTGCAGCCTCATCCTCCTCACCCTCTACTCTCCCATCCTTGCAGTGCTGGAGGGATGTGAGCATCCTCTCCCATGTGTGAGGACATCCCTGACCCTGCTCTGGACTTTGGCTTGGAAGTATGATGCTTGTCTCAGTGAAGCCAGGTCAAAAGGATTGGTGCTGGGACTTACTCTGTGTGAATGAAACTGATAAGCAATACTTTGGGTAGTTTATTATACCAAAATACATGACATTATTCTGCAAGTAATCGTAAGGCACAAATGAGTTGTGGCTAATGAGGCTGCACCCTGGCTGCTGGAGTGACTGAGCTGAGTGTGCCCCTTGCTGCCCCTGCACTGGCTCCAGCTGTATGTTTGTATTTCCAGGGACGACAGTCTTCATTCATTCCCCTCTTCTGTCACCGTTATCCTGGTTCTAAGTATCCTTACTGTAAAAACTTCCCATCAAGAAATTGAAACATGAAGACTGTTTCTGATCTCTTTAATAAAAAATACCTAAAAATAGACCATGTGGGAACAGTGTTCTACTTGAAGAGCAAAATCCTGCAAAAATGTTTTAATGCAGATTTGGGACCTAATTATTTTTTCTCACTCACAACCATAGTTTTACCACACTGAACAGCAAGTCTGGAACACTCGGGTTTCATCCACTTAGAACGTGGTATTTTCCTTCCCCTCCTTAAAGGCTTTACTGAGAGAGCAGAGAAATGGACTAGTGAATGCCATCCCAGAAGTCCCAGAATTGATCCCCCCATTAATTCTACATCCTTCAGTTCACCAGGAAATGTCAGCTGGTTCAGCTGGATGGCTCCAGGTTAGTACAATGAGTCAAAATATCTATACTGGCAAAGGTAAAGTGTCCTTAATTGAAAAAATGGCAAGAGAAATGTTATAGTTAAAATATGGTGTTTCAAAGCATTCATTAGATCAGCACTGGGGAGTGTCCAGTATGTGATCAGATCATTTTAAAGTTGGCTAAAGTGCACAGAAATGTACAGATAGTGTTGTCAAAGGCTCTTAAAAGCTTGCTGTTAGTGGCAGGACTTATCCAGGCTATTCTGCCTAAACCACAGTGTCACTCCCATCTTCTTTCCTAGCCAACGGTGCAGTATATCTGCCATGCCAGGAGAGGATGGGGCTGCTCAGCCATGAACAGACCCAAGACCAGTTTGAGTTGAAGGGAGTAGGCTGGATCCAAGTGTGTTTGTGGGTGTGTATGTATGTTGATTCTCCCTGCCTACTACTCTAGTTGGTACAAGAGGAGATCTTCTTGTCCCCCCTAACACCTTCATGCAGTTAGCTCACTGGTAGGGCAAAATAGGACGGGCAACAGGGTGTCCCTAAAAGCCCATGTGGCAAAGCCTGCAAAAGCCATTCCAGTAGGTTTGCAGAAGCATTTCTGTATGTCTGCAGTTTTGCATGTAAGTGTTGTAGAAATATCCAAAGTATCAGGCTGCATGCTTGCTGGGAAAAATGTGCGGTAGCCATTGTGTTTCTCTTATTCTGTGACTCCTGAGAAGCAGAGACCTTAGCTGGCAGAGGCTGGTGATTAACATATTGTGGTAGTGCAGATTAACAGACTTTGCTAGCTCCTCAGTGTTAAATGCATTGGTGGCCTCAGACCTTTATTTCCTGTTTTTCCATGGACAGATGTCCAAATTGTTCTTGATGGCCCTGACGGAGAGGCTAGGGTCAAGGCTGGAGCATTAGCTCCCTGCAGCGAAGGCGTTAGCAGTCCTTCACTTCCACCATGTGCGTTCATTCATGCTCTTGGGTTTGCAGGCTGTTGCAAACAGGTCTGTATTGCTGGGAGCCTGGGCTGGCGCAAATGCCGCAGCCTTGGGCACTTCTGCACTGGTATAGCGGGATGGGTGCATATGGATGCTTTATCACGGCTATTTGTTTTTAATCTGGCAATACCTCTAAATGCTAAAGATGAAGCTGTGCCTGCTTCCAAAAGGCCATCTGGAGACCCACATGAGACAGGCCCAGGAGAAAAAGAGGGTATGGAGGCAAGGGCTTGGGAAATGTCTCTGCCCTCTCAGCCTGGTGAAGCCTTCATCTAGAGATACTTAAGCAGTTTTCTGCAAGGAATTGTGTCCTCTCCTCAGGTGAGAAGTCCCAAGCTGATGGGTACATCTTCCGCTTGACATGGCAGTATTTTGCTGCTGCTCCACTGAAGGTGATGTAAAAGCCACAATACATGTAGGGGGTTCCTCAATACCAGAGGCACCTGGAGTGCCAGGGCCCCCCTCCTGCTTTCCCTATGAATAAGTAAAGACCTGCGCTCTTTTGCTCCCCCCCCCCCATTTGTCTGAATTCAGTAAATAAACCATAGGCAGCCTCAGACAATTCAATTATAGACTGTCACTTGGCTTTAAATCATGGCTGTGTGATTATAGGCAATGCCCTTTGGTGGTGTGACAATTTCAGACTTTTGCCCACCTTACTTTCCTCTCCCAACAGCTAAAATGAAAATATTGAGCAAGGCTTAAATAAGCTAAAGCTTGTCGGGAAGATCTGAGAGAGTATACTGCCATTTCAGAGGCGAGCCAAAAGCAGTATGCGTATGAAATGTATTGTCAGTGGCAGACCCTGCTCAAGTGAGGTAAAAAGTGTCATCTGCTTTATATGAAAAATGTAGAAGAAATTGTGCTCTGCTCCTGCAGTCCTCTGTATTGGGATAGTAATTTACTGTGGTTGACATTAAGGCAGATGGTACTGAGTATATTTTAATAGCTTAAGCTGTTGCTAAAACAGGAGCTGGTTTTGATCAACCTTTTTCATGTTTCACAACCTTTGCATCTTTGGTCAGTGGTGGATGCATCTGTAGTTTATTAATAACTAAACCAGAGAAGTGTTCTTTAGATTGCACAGTTTTGAAGTGGTATACTATAGCTACGTATGTGAATATGTACAGCTTACAGGACAAGAAAGTTTCAAAGTGGGGGAAAGGAGGCAATCTCCTGTTGTTATTCAAGGGTTTGAAGGTTTTCAGCCCCAGGTTGAGATTGGAAGAAGGGTCAGGAGCAGCATGAGTGGGAAAGATTCTCAGATATTTAATAAATCAATTATCCATTTAATTGATGTAATCAATTTTCCATAAGGGAACAAGGTTGCACCCATGTACATTGACAACCACATTGAGCGACAAGGCAACCAACATGAACCCAATGCTCCTGCCCCCTCTCATCAAGCCGCTGGCGTGTGACAGTGTGCATTTCATAGTTCGGTCAGCAGGAGTGCTAATGGGTGGGGTTTCAAGTCAAAGGCTAGAAATAATTGAGAGCATTTATGGGGAGTTTTTTGTGATTTATTTGTGAAGTCACAAGAGCTTCATTTTCAGACCTCAGTGGTTGTAGGTAGCTCTGTCAGTGACCACTGCAGCAAGCAAATAAATAGCTGCACTGCTTAATTCTTCAGTTTGGATATGAGCAAAAATAAATGAACTTGAAAGCTTTTTGGAGGAATAATCAGCCATGTCAAGCCATGCAGACAGGTCCTTCTGACGTAATGGACTGTGATAGGAAACTCAAACAGTTCACTGCACTGCCAGAGCCACCCCTTGTGCTCCTGGCCCTGTACCTGGGTGTTTGCTTTCCACATGCTTCAGCTACAGTTGTAAAGGAAACATACATGAAATGGATTCAAAACTAGTTTCAGACCCTGTTGGTGCTCCTCGGTCCTCCCCAATTTGTTTTTCTGCTTTTCTCCTCCATATCCCTCATTCTCCTGCAGGTATGGGAGAGAGTCTCTGCTTCTCCTGAAGCTGTTCTCCTGAAGGGGCTGCTCCCTTGCCAGCTGGCATCTGTGGGCAGTCGCCTCCAGCCTCTGGCTGTGGTCAGTACTGATGCATGAGGAAGATGTTACAGTCCCTAAGGGATGATTATAAAATAACTCCCCCAAGGTTTGGCTTCTCCCTCACCTCTTGTCCAAGGTACACCGCAAACATAAGCATCCGTTGTTCATTTTATGTGGAATATAACATAGCCATGATAGCCACGTTATCCATTGCTTGTCCTTTCTCTGATCTCACAGAAGTTCCTGGCCTCAATTATATTTAGAGACAATTAGTTCCACATCTTAATTATAAACTGTGGCTTAAAAAAAAAATTAAAATCTTGTAGTGCTTTAAATTCATCTTCTTTTTATTGGCTGTTCTTATTGTACAGCTAAAAACAAATGGGAGTGCCAAGTCTCCCTGCTTAGTATTACTCGTTGTTTTGCATTCCCCATCGGACTAGCTCCAGTCTCCTCCTTGAACTTAAACACTTGCTTTTTTTTTGGGAAACTGTTTCTGCTTCCTCTCATTAGCCGTCTTTGGACCCAGACCAGATTGTCTTGTGGGAGCATTCGGGGCTGCCTGAGTAGTGCCATTCATATCCTACAACTGAGCTCTAATGGTCCTTTCCTCCTCCTTCATCCTATTGCTTTCATATTTTTCTTGCCCTTCTGGTAGTTGCTATACATCTAGCTATACATCCAGTCACCTGCAGAGTCGGTCACTTTGCAGGTCATCTCCTCTTCCAGGTCAGAGTATGCTCAAAGTAAACACTTTAAAAATTAAATGTAAGGCGGTGGGGGCAGGTAGGGCACTTCTGCCTCCTTCTGTACTTGCCTTAAATATTGCTGCTAAAAATAAGTGGAGAAAATTGTGAAAAGTGTGATTTTAAAATTGGTAGTGCGCCCCGAGAGGTAGGAGGATCACTCTCCCCCAGCTTTACGGGTCTTCCAACCTAATTCACCCACCTCCAGAATAGCTGGCTGGATCTACTCCTTTTCTTTAAGAGGAGTGCTGCCAGCACTCTTGATTCCTGCTGAGACCATCCCACTCAGCTGTACAACCTCATGGGAGATGCCATGCCCCCCGCAGTCCTCAGCCGCTTTCCCAAGGGCTCAGTGCTGCCACTGATGGATTCCGGCTGCTCCGGCAGCGGTGGCCATGAGCAGTGCTTGATTTATGGAGCCTATTGTGAGCACATAGGCCTGGTGGCATGAAAACAGGCTTGGGTGCATCTCAACAGCCCAGGGGTTTGCAGCACCAAGAGATCTGGCTGCTGTTCCTAGCTCAGCCACTGGTCCGTTGTCTGATGTGGGGGCGAAGTCCCTTATTTTGTAAAGCATACAGTTAGAGAACCTTTCAGTATAGGCGCAGTCCCTTATGTGTACATACACCAAGAAGAACTTGGTCTTAGTTGACCATGGTGCAACTGGAATGTAATGAACTATAATAAATATACTAAGTTGCTTGTCAAACGAAGAAAAAAGGTGTTTGCTATTAATGTCTTCAAGAAGTAATTTTGTGCCCAGTGTCTACAAAGTATTTTTGTTTGTGTTAACTGTAACTTTTGTTTGTAACACTGTATAATAGAATACTTGGAGCCTTAGTAACTAGGCAAGGGCGTTTATAGTGTTCGTTGTGGTTGTTGGGTGTTTTTTACTGAGCACAACAACACATCTCCTGTGTTTTCAGGAAGGTCAAGTGGAGCTGTGACTGATGCCACGCGATGGTGAATGATACAGTCTCTCCAGTAGCTGGCAGAATTGAAACCAGCTGTTGTATTTTGTACCCACATAGCTATTGAGTTGGGGGAAAAAAAAAGGCAAGCAGTTCAATGCAGCAATCAAGAACAAGGCATCCGCTTTTTCCTTTAGACTTGCTTTGCACAAGTGCCATCAATTAGGACTTGAGATTTCCCAGCCAAGTGTGCTACCTGTGGAGGGGGGCAGGAGGAGCGGGGCTGGCCAGGGACACGGATGTAATTCTGAGTAACAAATGAGCTGTGGCATCGCTTGGGCTGAGATGAGAGTTTTACTAGTGCTGATGGTGGATTATTTGTATATTTAAATTCTGTTGCAAGTTAAACGGACGTGGAAACCTCTCAGGATATTCATGTTTCCACATTAGGTGTAGTAGTTTGGTGTTGCAAACGTATTAACCGCAGGTTTACACCAAACATGCAAAAACAAATTAGAAATAGGGAAATACAAACACATTTTCTCATTAGGGGATATAAGTATGTGCTCACTGTAGTAAAAATATAATTTTTATTCCATTTGTGTAACCTTTGGTATTTTAATGAAGTCCTGTTCCTGTGTACAGCGTATGGTTCACTGTCAGATATTTAACACTAAGAAAATCTGCCTTGAATAAATTACAATATATTTGCAAATTAATTGGTTAATTAGATTTTAGACATCTCTTGAGGACAGGATAGAAACAGATGTGTGCAAAAGCCACACAGATAGTTTAGGGATGAGTGTTTCTTGTAGGGTTTTATCACTCAGTTTTGTGAAAAACAGCCCTTCATGGGTGCCAAAGATTAAAAAAACCTCGGCTTTAAATGCGGAACATTAAACTCCAGTTTCTGTGGTGCTGCTGATATTTTTTCTGGGGCATGGGCAGAGCCATTTGGACCTGTTAGCCAAATGACTGCACTCAGAATAGGTGAGGTACCTCTTGAGCTGCTTTTTTTTCTGACAACTAAAAGTATCTGTGAAGCTGTCTGGAAATCCTCTGAGCTAAACACTGGCAGATAAGCAGAGATATGCCAGCTGGCATTGTGGTGAAGTCAGGCAACTTGTAAGAAGAAGCAGATCTAAGATGGAGCCCAAGATTTAGAAGAATGGTCACCGAAGAAGGAAAACTGACAGGGCAGGTTTTTTTCTCAGCTACATCGGTGTAAATCCAGAGCAACTCCGCTGAGATTCACACCAGAGTAACTGAGAGCAGAATCTGGCCAACTTCATCCACCTGACCTCAGGAGAGGGCTTGGATGGGGAATAGCTTGCTTACCTTCCTCTTTCAAGCCTTTAGCACATAATTTTCAGAGATGTGAATTCATTTTTGCTCGGTTTGGGGACATAGTACAATCATACAGTAACTGCCAATTTACTTGTACTGATTGGTAAAAGTAATTAGAGATTCTGCTACCAAAACCAGCACTTGTGTATTCATTATTAACTGGGACTCCTTCAGAAACAAGCTCTGATTAAATCTCATTTGGAAATTGAGGGAATTCAAATTTTAAGGACTAGAGTTGCTCTAGAATCTGAGTGGAAAAAGCTTGTCAGCTTAAAAGCAGTGCCACAGCTCCCTTCTGTCTGGGCTGATCCTAAGAGCAACAAAGGTGGGTAGGTGACATTACTTGCATTTATTTTTCACCTCTGGTGAACCACTCCTGAAGGCTAAGCCCAAATCAGAAGACATTGATCAGTCCCTCTTGGAAGAGAGCCAGTGATCACATTACTTTGCTTTTGCAGTTTTATCTCTGGGATCCCATTTTGGGTGTGTTCAGAACCACTTGGCAAAAACCTCATCATTAAAAGCAATATTTGCAGTGTGCAGTAAGACAAACAAGAGCCCATTTACGTGCGTCATCGATCATTTTACAAACAGTCCTCGGGCTAAGCACAAAACTCACCCGGTACTGGCTGTTTGGGGTCACAATACAGACGTCAGAGGCAGAAGCTTTTTTCCTGCTGGCATAACCTTGGTTAGACACCGAGACCCTGATGCTGCTGGGAAGAGCCTTCAAGTCATGTTCTTTCTTTGACCTTGGTGTGTTTTCTAAGCAGCGGACAGAGCAAAGTAAAAGCCTTGTTGCTGTCAATGTGAAAACTGCAGCCAGGTTTTCCGAACTCCGCAGGCTGACGCTCTGGGGCTGATGTTCCAGAGGACACCCGCTGCTGCACCGTGTCCCTGGGCAGAAGGCACCAAAGCAGCCCATGGGGCCACCTGGGTGCAGGTTCCTGTGTGCTGGGCCCAGGACTGCTGTCAGCAGCTGCACGCCTTCAGGAAGAGAGCACAGCTTTTAGCTGGGCTGTTGCAGACTGGGATGTGCAAAAACCTGGCTGTGGTGACCTCGATGCACTAATTTATGAGGGCGTCTGGGCTGGTCCCAGCAGGCAGCATGCCTTGGCAGTATGTGGGTAAGAGCCTTGCACCGCAGGATTGTGCCTGCCGGCTGCCGTCCTGTCCTTTGGGGACCCAGCCCCCGCTAGGTCCCTGCCAGCCAGCAGGGATGTCTCTGCTGGGCGCTTGGCCTTGCAATCCCGGTTAACCCCAGAGCCCAGCTCTCCCTTCGCAGGCAGGGAGCTCCTGTTCCCACGCAGCATCTGGCTGTCTCCTGAGCCTGCTCTCTTCTGACCTTGGTGCTTCTTTCCTCTTCTGTGCAGCAGGGCTTACCAACTACTCTGTTGCTTGGAAATCAGATTGGATGAGACAGGAACCAGCTTTTAGTGGGATCTGGTTTGTATTACTGGGGAAGCAGCACCGCACCACCGCACCTGGGATGCTGTGGAGCAGCGTATCCTCTGGTCCAGCTGAAGCTGCCCTCCCCTCCACACATAGCACGTGCACATCAGTTGTGTTCCTGCAAATGAGTAAGAGCATAGGTGCATCAAGACCCAAGGCTAAGAGACTGATGGTTTGCAGCTGTGATTAATATAAACAGCTACAGAAGATGTACACGGACATTTCCCTGCAGCATTTGTCCAAACGCACAGTGATTCAGTAACTGTGTGCTGGTGTCCTTGGGCAAAATGAATTTACACATTTGTCAGGAGTCTGGGGGTTGAGGAGAGACCAAAAAATGACTGGCTACAATGAAATTCAGAGAGTAATGGGTTAACATCATCTGCCATAACTTCTCTATGGGGCTTCTGTCAAATCTCCCATTCAAGCAGTGTTTGCTGAGGCTTTTGACATTTGTGGCAGCACTGGGACAGACAGTAAGGTTGTGTGTCACTTTAAAGGCTTAATTTTTTCCAAATTCCTCACAAAACCAGAGCTGAAAGCTCTCTCATGAATTTCTTGGGGGATCTGCTGAGGCAGCAATTACATTATCCTTCAAAACCCCACGGGAAAGGTCGCCACAGAACCACACCGAACCTGTAGGGCCAAAAGGGGAGACAGGGGTGAGAAGTGCTGTGGGCAAGGTGAGGGCCAAGACTGCTCTCAGTGCCAGCTGAGGGGAGCTGGGAGACACCTCTGGAAACCACAGCCAGCTCAAGATGCCGAGGTGTGGGCAAGGCACAGACCACACGTCTCCATGACTGGTCGGGTTTCTGCTGAAGATGTATTTACTCAGCAGAGCGAGAAAACCCGAAGCAGAGGAAGGTATAAACCAAGAAAACGGTATTTGAGAAATGTGACTGCAGTGCTCAGACCTGCCTCCCCTCTGAACACAGACTAACCTGGGGGACGATAAAGCAGGCAAGGAGCTGCCTTCAAATTTATTTCTCGTTCTTTCTCTGTTTCTGCAAACCTCCCATACCAGAATATTAATGCATGATGAGAAACTACTTTTAGGCAGGACTGCTCAGAGCAAAAGATTATAAACACCGATGTTCCCAATGAAATTATAGAGGAGTTGGTACATTTCGTGGAAAAACTGGCTGCATTACTAGACAGAGATCATAAACCTTTGAAAGGTGGAGGGAGGAGGAAGCAAAATATTCCACAGAAGGAAAATGCGATTGTGGTAATGACTTTGGAATCCCTAGGCTTCCAGTTTTATCCATTCATGTTTACAGTATCTAGAGATGAACTCAGGGGGGGTTCAGTAATCCATGAAAAAAGATAATTTAAAAATTTCCACCTAGGCAGAATCATTTGTGGGTTTGGGTTTTTTTCCTCCTTCTTCCCTTCTAATTTATGGGTGCCTCTATTAAGTTTACAGAAATTATAATCAAAGAGTAAACCTTTCACTTAGTACTTTGATTGGAAAGTCATATGAAGAGTTTTATAGGAGCAAAACCAACGGAGATCTATAGAAATATAATACTGATCTCTGTACAACAATGGAGACTTTTTAAACTGTCCTATTCATCAGATAAATAATTCTTGAGTAAGTTGAATGTGTTGGTCTGAAGTAGCAAAAATCCTCATGGTTATTTCTTATCTAGTCTGTTATTTTTTAGTCTTACAGAATTTATTGTAACTCTACTAAAGCAATCAAAGTAGTGCCGTGGGTTGCTTATCAGAAGATACTGTCCCTTTTCATGTCCCAATGCATTTCAGTACTAACCTAATTGGATGAAGTTTGCATGATGGAATACTGGAGGCAGAGGTTTTGTGTTCGGGATGATCAGAAAGCACCAGATACTAGTAGCTTTTACAGAAAATGGAAGGCCAGATGGACCAGGAGATTACTCCGTCTGATCTGCGCACTGCAGCCCATTCTGAAACACCCGCTTTACCCCTTTGCTGCATCCAGTAAACCAGGATAAGTTACAGCACATCCTCCGGCAAAGCACTTGCTTCCAATTTCAAGAGATCGCTTGATGGAGGAGGAGCCACCATCTCCCATGGCAATTTGGTTCTGTGGTTAAAATACCTTCGGTACCAGGGAGTTAGTACACATTTCTGTTGATGTTTGTTTGTTTCACTTTTAACTTCCACCTCTTGATTCTTGTTAGGCCCTTTTTCAGCAGGTTGAAGAACTCTTGGTTCCTTTTCTTTTTCTCCCTGTAGTGCCACTTGCGTGCTTCATCCTGTTCTCTCTGATAAGCTGAACAAGCTGAGGTCTTTAAGTCTCTCTCAGAAGGGTATTTACTACAGCCCCTTTAATAACTTTTCTCTCCCTTTTCTGTGTCTTCAGTTATTCAGCATCTTTCTAAAATGTGGGGATATTAGCACTGGAAGTTTTCTGGTATCTGGCCTCACCAACTCCAGGTACACAGGGACAATTTCTTCTCTGTGAGTACAATGTGGTTGATGTGTCTATGGATTCATTTGCTCTTCTGTAACAGTCTTGAGCTGCTTTTCTGCAGAGACCCTCTAATCCTTTACAGAATTGCTCCTTTCTAAAGTAGAAAGTCTTGTTTCAAATGCCAAGCATTACAGAGAATTTTGGTTTACTAGATTTTATAGTCTCTTAAACAGTATGTAAAAGATGTCTGTGCTGCATGAGGATGTTCCAAAAAACCTGCTCCAGGTCTGCACCTTTTTAGCCCCTGATGTCAGCAGAAATTGCTGACACGTCTAACACATGATTTGAGGTGCTGCTGAAGGGAAATGCCTGTATCACAGTCCATCTGGAGTCTGAAAGAGGGAGCTGGGGGAGAACAGCTGCTCAGAAGTTTGCAGAGAGAGCTCATGGTCTCATTTATACCCCCTGGGGACATGGCACACAAAACCCAGACTGAGGTGGGAACTGTGCAGCCTGTTCTCCTGCAGGGTACTGCAGTTGTAGTTTATAAGAGGTAGGAAGCTGAAGTTACCCTGATACAGAAGCGTCCTTTATGGATGTCTTTGTACCTACTCTGTGCTTATGACTGGAAGGTTAAAAAAAATAATTTAAAACTTATATCAAAATTAACACACCTGTATAAAAAAACAGCCCAGTTGCATGTTGCACTGCGTCATAGCGTGGCCTGTCTTATAGTCAACATCATTCCACTCCATCTGTTGGCTGTTAGCATTTGGCCGAAGAGCTGTTGTTCCTCCAACTAATCTGATCGCTGCTGGCATCCCCTTGTAAACCCTTTTGTCTGGACAGTCATGTTTTCTTTGGCAATCTGCAGCACATACCAGATCACAGGTCTCTGATCTAAGCACTTGCATGCCAATGCCTTTCCCTTTCCATTTGTCCTTGCACCTGAATTGCTGGAGGAGGTATAAAAAGGCAGTGCAGGGCAGGGAGTAGGTAGAGAGCAAAGGGCTTTTTTTGCCAGGCTGGCCCTGCAGACTTCCCAGCAGGGCTGGAGGAGATGCCTGGCTGTATCCCACCAGGGCTGGGGCTGGTAGAGCTGCTCCCAGGTCTAAGTGTGGTGTAGGTGTGCTCCAGCTACCGAGAATGGAGCAGAATTGCAAATATGCTTGGGAGTTGCCTGCTCTGCCACCCCACAGTTCATTTGAGGTGTTTCAGTGTCTGGCAGACTGCAGGAGGAGGTGCCACCATATGCCTAACCTGACCTGTGCTTCTCATTAGGGTTCTGGCTATGAAACCTGTGAGCTTGAGGTTTCCTTGCTGAGGTATAACATTTCTCATGGCTAAAGCTTTATTTGGAGCGGAGACTCCTCCCTCAAAAGAGAGAGTCCTTTCAAGCCTGTGCAACCTAATAAATAATTCTGAGACAACTGAATCTGTTGATTTCTTTAAAGAAACATAATTATTTTAAAATGACAAACTGGTCCCTTTTTTGATAAATGTTTTATATCCTTGCTGCTATGCCTGAATAGTTTGTGTAAATAATATATTAGCTCGCAAACAGACGTAGCACGTTCAGACAGACACTGCCCAGCGGGGCAGAAATGCTAAAAAAGCAAAGCAGATGATTCTGAGTGGTGCTGAGTGCCAGGAGCAGGAGTCGGTGTCAGTAGGGACCGAGAAACACCGTCTGCATCTCTTAGGATTGGTCCCAATGTAGCTCAGATGCCTGATGCTGTGGTGATGCATTAGGGCTAGAAATGCGACCAGTCAGGCATTCACCATCAGCAGGTATGTGGTTTCCCTGTGACTCTTAGGAGCATACTGAAAAACGCTGCTCAGAATTGCGATATGGCCTGGTTTAGATAGTGTTTGGCACTTACATTTGCAGACTATTTTTCAAAAATCTCACTTTGCATGCTCGAGAAGAGCTCTCCTTCTAAACGAGTTTTTCACCTTGCTTTGGTTGATTATTTCTCTAACTTTGTTCTCAAAATGGGCCTTGATTTTTGAAAAGGTAACTTTGCAAGAATCATATGTGAGGTTCTGTGTGTCAGGGCAGGGTCAGGCAAGAGAAGGATATGCACATGTATCAGTGGTTTCCGGATGAAAGTCCTTTGTAAGTAGTGCGGAAGTGTGTACATGTAAGTATGTATGGATGCAGACATGCTTGTGGGGTTTTGTAGACAGCAATTTTGCGTGCTTAGGCTGGGACCTAAAAGTCCCATGTGCCACCATGGGTAATCGTAGAACCATAGAAAGGTTTGGGCTGGAAAGGACCTTCAAAGATCATCTAGTCCAACTCCCCCTGCTGCGGACAGGGACATCTTTAAATAGATCAGGTTGCTCAAAGGCCAAACCAACCTGACCTTGAACGCTTTGAATGATAGGGCATCCACAACTACTCTGGGCAACCTGTTCCAGTGTCTCACCACCCTCTATGTAAAAAATTCCTTCCTTATACCCAGTCAAAACGTACCCTCTTTCAGTTTGAAACCACTACCCCTTGTCTTGCTGAAAGTGGGTCAGACTCTCTCCCGCCCTACTGAATCGAATAGTCACCCTGATCTCATGTAACATCAACTGAAGACCACTGGAGTTGCCTAAACAACCCTATACAAGGTAAAAAGCACCTAACAAAAGCCAGCTGCGATTCTAAAGTTACACTGCATGGCATTAGGCTCATGTTTTCCGCTGGCTCAGGAGGAAGGGAGAGTCTGGCTCTGAAGGGGACTGGGTGATACAGAGATGCAGAGGAGCCATGTTCTTGTTCTAGCTGCCTTTTTTGCTGAGAAAAGCAAATAATAGAAAACTTTGATTTTACTGTAGTCAGCAGAATTGAGCAAGCACAGAGAAGGAGCAGATCTACGGAGTGACAGATCCCATTTTACCTGACCACTCTGGGAAGCACAGTCCTAGTGCTCAAACTTCACATGGGATGGCCTGACTTAGCTTTATGTTAACAAAACTGAGGACAGGAATGGGAGGCATCACTGAAAAACGATTATCAGTGCATTTTTATATTTCTTCCTGCTATCTCCTCTTTTCTCTCTCTTAGAAAATGAAAATTATCTTAAGACTTAGTTTTGACTGCAGTAGGGAAAAATTTTGCAGTTTCGTGCCCTTCCACAGTTCATACTTCTGCATTGCTTTATTGCAGAAGTCAGTCCTCATTAAGTCCAGAAGAACAGCACCCGCTGTCAGTCAGTGGAAACCCACCCTGGACTGTAACAGTGCTGGGATTTCACCCTAAAGTTCAGTGCTGCAAAATCAAAATACAAGAAATTAGGGTTCTTTTTCTTTTTCCCTCTACTTTGTGTCCTACTAGTATTTTTGAGGTAGCTTTGTCTCATAGAAAGGAGGAAGAAAATACCTCGAGATCCTGAGATGAAGGCAAATATGAGAACTAAAAACCAACCAAAATATTGAAATATCTAGATATGTTGTGGTGTTACCACTCCTGGGGACTAAGCTGCAGCTGACTTCTTATGAGTAAAAATAAATCACTTCCCTATTTCATTCAAAGTAATTCCGTGGATTTGCTGAACTAATTTTTCCTCCAAGCATGATCACATTTTGGGTCAGCATGCCTAGACAACATGGGGCTCTGCCAGCAGTTCCTGTGTAAAGTCCCTCTTTTTTTTTTGGAAACAAATCCAGTCATTCATAGAAATGAACTCCTGCATAATTAGAGCCAGTATTGCACATCATCTTTGCTTTCCATTTTTAGATGTTGTGTCTGGAGGACTATAACTTTTAAAGATGCCAACAAGCCACTTAGGAGCTCGATAGCCGTAATGGGAAAATCTGTGGAGCTGAATAGAAAATGATAAGCTTCATAAGGACTATTCTAAATCGTTTGGTAAAGAGCTCAGCCAGACATTCAAAGCAAGAATAGAAATTATAACCCCTTCTAATTCAGTCTTCAGGGGGTTGTACTTTCTCTACTATCCTGCTGAAGTCCCAGTCCTACAGGCAGCTTAATGGAGAGGACAGTGTTCTTAGTGCCAGAGTCCTCTGGATGGACTCTGTTGGGTCCAGTTATTGGACTGTGGCATAAACAGGTGCAGAGCACTATTTTATCCACATTTTACCATCCAGGGCTTGTAATCAACCATTTCTTTTTCTAGGTTAGTTAAAACATTCAGTAGCCCCAGATACTGAAGCATGGAACTCTAGCAAACTAATCCTCTTCAGCATTTTTAACCTCAAGTTTTCAATAAAGAGCTATTTAAAAATAATTAAGAAAGGTTTGGAGGCCTTTTTTTTTGACAGACAGGAGGGAATCATTGGCTTCAGAGGCAGCAGGTGTTGACAGGTGAGAGATCTCACAATAAGTCTTTTATTTCTCTGCACTCTGAGATTTTCAGGTATGTCCTGTAATCTCAAAATTAGAGTGGGCGGCAGATGAGCTAAAATTTTCTTCTTTGTTCAGAAAATGCAGTATGGATATTTCTTTGTGTCTTTAATCCAAAGTGATGCTTTAATAACTGAAATTCCAGTAGTGGGCTTTTTTTTTTTAAAGTTAGAGAATCAATGAGTAAAAAAACTGGTTTGCAATGGGAAATTACCCCAAAGGTGTTTGCAGCTGAACTGTCACAGCATGTGAAGTTGGTTAATGAGACCAGATGGGGCTATTTAGGACAAGTGTTTGACACTGCTTCACTATTAGAGAAGGCTAAAGTCCACACAAAGTCACTCTGTGAAGGACAGAATATAATATGCGCATTTTAAAAAAATAAAATCATAGAGTCATAGAATGGTTTGGGTTGGAAGGGACCTTAAAGATCATGTAGTTCCAACCCCTTGCCATGGGTAGGGACACCTTCCACTAGACCAGGGTGCTCAAAGCCCCATCCAGCCTGGCCTGGAACACTTCCAGGGATGGGACATCCACAACCTCTCTCGGCAACCTGTGCCAGTGCCTCACCACTCTCATTGTAAAAAAAATTCTTTCTTATATCCAACCTAAATCTACTCTCTTTTAGTTTAGAAGCATTACCCTTGTCCTGTCACTACAGGCCCTGGTATAAAGTGTCTTTCCATCTTTCTTACAAGCCCCCTTTAAGTATTGAAAGGCTGCAATAAGGTCTCCCTGAGCCTTTTCTTCTCCAGGGTAAACAGCCCCAACTCTCAGTCTTTCTTCATAGGAGAGGTGTTCCATCCCTCTGATCATCTTCGTGTTCCTCCTCTGGACCCGCTCCAGCAGGTCCATGTCTTTCCTGTGCTGAGGACCCCAGAGCTGGACGCTGTACTCCAGGCGAGGTCTCACCAGAGCAGAGCAGAGGGGCAGAATCACCTCCTTCGACCTGCTGGCCACGATTCTTTTGATGCAGCCCAGGATATTAGTTCTCTGTTGAAATGCCAAAGCATACTGTCAAGAGTTAGATATTACTTTCAACTTACTCCTTCATTTTTCTATGCAGAGTACTGGGGAACAAGGCTGAGTAGATGAAGCCCAAGTTCAGACTGTGTGGCGGTTTCCCCATCAGTGAAATGGAGATGCTGCTTTGTTCTCCTGCCAGCATGCTGACATTCTTTATATTAAAATACTCAAAAAGGAGTTTGTGATCTCCAGAAAATGGCAAGGTAAAGGTACCATAATGATGCAAAATGTTGGTGTAATTTATTGTTGGAAGATTCCTGTTAGAAAGAGCCTGCCTGAGCCACTGGATCATCTTAACAGGTTGGTCTTACCTTTACCTTGTAAGGGTCCAGCAGCTTGATGGGCAGTAAGTGCCAGATGGGCACAACATTTATGTCACTTCAGAGAGCGTGGTGGCAGAGGTCAATCCACGTAAAATCTTATGCTGTGGCTGTGTGCGTGTGTTCCTGTGCTTGCATCCGCACATGTGAGCATCAGCATCTTCCATGCTTTCCCACTGACTTAGAGGGTATTGAATTCACAATATGTGGTGCTGCATTTACATTCCTTGGAAGATGCAAGTGAGTGGTACATTTACTTCCTCATGGGCTTTTCTTATTCAGGCATGTTGTGAGTTTTCTTGCTTCCAGCACAGCGAGGTGCTGCTGTGAAAAAAGGTGCTCTAAGATGACTTCAAACACCAGGAGCCAGCGCTTGGTTTTAGAAGAAGTGTTACACGATGCTCTTAGCAGGTTGCTGGTGACTGGGGTATAATGCTGTCTAGAGAGGCGCCTCGGCAAGGTTTGCCTCTGACGCACTACTTAAAACCCTCTCTGGCACACTTGTTGAATAAGCAATTATCTTTAACATCAGATGATGTTGGTGAGACTGCATTTGCTACTGTATAAGACTACTCGTTCTAGGTGGTATAACCGCCACAGTTGGATAGTATTTGGCAGTCCAAATGTTGTGTGTACTTTGCATGCACTGTATAGATTCACAGGGCATCTGTATAAATATTTAGACAAAAATCGTTAGAGCATTTTTATTTGTTAGCATATACATTGACTTTAATGGCTTGTGTATCCAAATGCTTCTGTGCATAATATTGAAGTGAACTGAATCCAACTGTGATGTCACTGAAGACTTTAAAGATGATTAAAATTTCAATGGTTACTGTCCATCTTAACTGTAACAAAGCTCCTTTAGCAGTACATTAAAGTGAAAACTCTGCTTCCCTGTTTTGCTTTGTTAATCCAACCTTCTGAACTAAAAGAAGATGCTGGCATGGAAAGGAGAAAACAGTTGTACCTTGACATTAGTTGTTGAATGTTGAATGTTTGCAGAGTTCTATATCCATTGCCAGGCCTAGAGGAATCATGCAGGATTTTCATTAATTTAGCAGCATTTTCAGAATGGGCACATGCTCATACCCATACTCAGCCATTACCTGTGTGCTGAAATCACTGTTCACACACGCTGCTGCTGTACTTACACCATAGCATCCCTTGGAGTTCTGCAGCCAGGGAAGCATGGTGGTGGCAGCTGCAGTAATGAACCAGGCTGAAAGAAATACTCCAATGGCTGCCTTTCAGCACTTGGCAAGAAAATCCTTTTTATGTTAGTTTCAAGGTCGTCAGATATCATTATAGCCAAGTATTAAAAATTTCAAAGAAAGGAGGCAGTGTGTTTGATTTATAGAATAATTATCTAGCTTTAGCTCTAACTTGGTTTTGGCAATGGTTTTGCAAGCACTCGAAAATTAAATCCATTTTTTATGGCACTACAAGGTATTATCTCACAGCAAATGATAATTAAACACCTGTGAAATCAATTAGCCCTTTAAGCAGGGGGAAAAAAAAAGTTTTCCAATTACGTTTTTGCACCTCCAAACTTTCTAATTCTAGAACCAGCCCTTGCGGAGAGGGAGATGAACTGCCAGCCAGTAGCCTGTTAACCGGCATTAAGATCACCCCAAAGCATTGCGCAGCCGTAAATCCAAAAGCAAGCAGTTCACCGTGACGGCACCCTTCCAAGTAGGATGCGTTAGCCTTTTGAGCTTAGTCTTGGGCAGCTATCTGTCTGACGCACAGCTGAGCTGTCAGCTTTTCTACAAAGACAGTTACTCACTTGGTATTTTCAATGCCAAGTTTTATTTGACCGTTTATTTAAAAGCCAACATACCCTAATGGAAACCAAGCAACAAGATGCTCTGTGTGACACAGTGGGTTTCTTTTCAGGCTCTCCAGCCGGTAGTTCAGAGCCATCAGCATTAAGCATTCGCACACAGAAAACTGGCCAGTTGGTTAACAGCTGAAACTGAATATACTGGAAAACTGGGAAACGCTCTGCCATTTAGCCTTGCGTTGTAGGTGTTTAATAATATGTCTTTGTTGTAGCACTTGAACTGATACAGGGACTTTTAGAAGATGCAGCATGCATTTGTGAGCTTGCAGGCTCAGGGAGGGAGCCCTGGACTTAGTTGGTTAAGTGCCATCTCAGTTTTTGGCTCGGGGAAGAAAAAAACCAGCTCTAGTCCCATCTGACATCTATGGTGATCTCCTGCCAAAGATGAGCTCCAGCATCTTCCAGAAGATGAATTATGTGTGGCACTGTTAAAATATGTACCATTGGGTTACACTCATTGTATTTGGTTTGGGTTCTGCTCCAGTATTTCCATATGAATTTTGATAGCCATAACATATGGCTGGTTTTCAGCTGTATCACCAGAGAGCAGGGAGGCAGGTGAGGATGGCAAGGTTAGCATTCCCAAGGTCTGTCTAGCTGCTGGAGAAACCACCAGTCATCTGTATCTCAGGTTTTCCATCTATGAAATGGGAATGGTGATGTATCCCCTATCAGTGTTCAGAGGATTAGATAAGAAAATGTGTACACTACTTTGTGATTCCTACATGACAGGTGACATATAACTGTGTAAAGTATGATAATCATTACATCTGGGTAGCTGGACATATCTGCTGGTCTAAACAGCCAATGTCTTTTTAGACCTCTCTTCAATCAGTGGTCATGATAATGTATATGGCTTTGGAAAAAAAATCATTTATATTAAAAGTGGTAGTGAAAATTTTTCCCAGGCTAGTTTATAATCTTTAAATGTAGTGGCATGGGGAAATGCTTAAGCTGTAAGAAGGAATGTATGGCATGGCTGATTAGTCACTGCAGAGCCTCTGCAGCCTGCCCAGGCTCCTTGGGATAATGGTGAACCAGGAATCCCAAGCAGCCCTCTAATCCACGTGCTGATTGACAAGGTCGGCACATCAGAAGAAAAAAAAAAGGGGGGATGGAGAAAGACAGAAGCAATGTGTTGGATCAAGAAGTTAAAATGGTAAAAGCATTTCGCTGAGCAGCGTTTTTTCTTCAGATAATTGCCCACACAGTGTTGCAGTGTTCACACCTGCATGATAGATGGGGCCGAACATGTTTTCTCAGCTATGGGTGGTAGCAGGGAGGGGATATTTCAATTAAAGTGTGAATAAATTAGAATTGATTACAAATAGAGCTATTTTTTTATGCTGCCTAAAAAGGTATTAGCTGTGAACAAGGTGCACTTAATCATTACAGAAGGAAGCCTGAAAGTTAATAAAACACACTGTTCCTTACAGAGGGATGCCAGCTTTGGGTTAAATCTGTAGCTATTTTAGTTTTAAAGCCCCAACTGTCATTTTAAAGGCATATGCATTTTGGATTTTAACATGTTTGAATGGTGCAGCTGAGGCCCAGGCCAAGCCGACCCTAAAATTGGCAGTAAAATATTACCTCCATGCAAGCATGCAGAATGAAGCAATACAGAAATATAAGCAATAAGCGTGTGCCCTGTCTCCCTAGCAGTCTTCTAAGGTGGGAACCAGGAGCTTTCTGGAAATAAATACCCTCTGAGCAAAGCAGAGAACTCCTCTCAAAGCTTTCCTGCGGTAAATGCTCGGGAAGATTAACTGCTAGCAGGAAAGGAAAGGAAAGTGCCAGAAGGAGTGCGACACCAAAGCAGCACAAGTAAGGAAGAAGTGCCTGACCAGCCACCCGCGTGGTGACGGTCTTTGCTCCGATTCCTCAGCTGCAAGTGGAGCCTGAAAAACCTCTGTAGCTTGGTAAAACCAGAGCGTCCGGATAGGCAGGTATCACAGAGCTGTCCCCACAAGCTTGCAGCTCCGGGTTTGCAGAAACCAACAGCGATGCAAGCTGGAAGACCATTACAAATCTCCCTGCCATCTTCAGACATTACCGGCTAATGGAAATAAGTAGTTCTGAAAACAGATACAACCCACATTGCCAGGGGAGAAGAAGAGGCGGCTCTGAAAGAACATCTTCTAAACTCTTGATTTTCTCTGTAACTTAAGGCCCCTCCTCCAGTTGTGAGCAGGGTTATAATACTTCATTGCCTACCTGAGGTCTTGTTGAGATTAGTCAGTGAAGATGGTAGCGAAATCAAGCCCATCATTGATGCTTTACTGGTATTTGCAATAGTTGCCAGGTTGGTACTTAATGTACAAGTGTCCTCTTGTAGCTGAGAGGGTGTTCCTGGATGTTTGCACCAGCTCTGATTTCTTTCCTGGACAAGTGAAAGAAATTTTAAGTCCAGCAAAGATTTAACTCAGATACCTACCTTTAATCATAGACATTATCTCACTGACTTCACTGAAAGCATTTCAAGTCAGAGTTAAGGGACATGCAGAGATGCTTTCAAGTGAGACGTGTATGCTTCCTTTGTGGAAAAACTGCCAATCGTTGATAAGAAATATTCCCTCCCCGCCAAAACACCAGCAAAGCTCAAACCTCCTGCTGCATGGGTGGTTCCTACAGGGCTGAATGGGAAGTAATCTGAAACTGAGTTTCCCTGAGACCTACTGTCCCACCCATGGCCTGTGGGTTAGAGCTTCATTGACCAGGTGACATGTTTGTGGCCAAGGTCTCCTCTGAATGCTGCCTGGCCGTATGAGAAAAACATGAAATGATCCCTGCTGCAGACTTGCCTCTGGACATGTAAACGATTTCCTCCAAAAGCGGTGCTTCAAATTACAAAGCTGTGCTTGCAGCTTGACAGAGATGTTTATGTATTTGTGGCTGGCTGCATGTGTTGTGTGAAAGGCGTTTCTGAATTCATACTTACACCTACTGGGCTATTTTCTGTCCTTCAGCTAAGGCAGGGTGTCCCCATTGCTTTGTCTGCTACCCATGAATTAGTAGGAGTAAAATTAACACATTAGTGTTTAAGAATTTCAAATAGATGCTTGATCCTGGAGTGGTTGCTGAGGGGGATTAAACTGGAAATCAGTCCCTTAGCACTGTGCTCAAAGATCATGTCAAGTCACCTTAAAACATTTGGGTTGAAATTGCAGAGAAATTTGTTCATGAGAAGAATCTCTGGTGCAGTTCATTCACTGCAGCAGCTCTCGATGGATATTGCTTTACTGTAAGTCTGCTTCTGTTGTATTTGCGCGTTCTCCCTGAAGTGAGTGGAAATTTCGTGCCCATACATCAAGGTTAGGATGAGGCTGTGTACGTGTGATGTAGATAAATTGCTTGATGACCATGAACCGTGCTATGCCAGAGCTCAGCAGTAAATCACACGTTAGGCTTTAAAACACACAAATGGGAGCAAGACGCTAACTGGTTTCCAGGTGGGAAATGGTCAACAATATCCTTTTATTTCCTTTGTAAATCTATACTAATATCAGCAAATTAGATATGAAAGAAAAGGTGCCCAATGTAAGACGTAGGTGGCATATGGAGGACTCACTTGTGCTGGCCTTGATCTCTGCTTTTCTTTGTGTTCTGGTTCTGTCATTGACATTTTGTGGATATTGTTGCATTCCAGGGTATTAACAGGATTTTACGTTTTTAGCTAGCTAATGATGGGGGACTTCTGACTGGCATATTCTAGCCCTACGGGGTATTCTATTTTTGGTATTTATTAACATTTTCTGTCATGCAGTATACAGTGAAAGCAATGAGCCTCAGACTTCTTAGTGTGTAAAAAAGGAATGCTTTAAAATGGCAACATTTTTATTAGTTTGGTATTCCAGTTTCCTAATATTTTCCGCTGTGTGCTGTGTCACTGCTGGCTGGTGAGCTGGGGTATGGCTGCCAATCAATATCCCACACAGAGAAAAAGGAATTGCTGCCACTTAGATGGAATGTGTGTATATGTATTTTAACCAAAGTTGATATATGATTTAAAAAAAAAAAAAGTACTTTGAAGTCTGTTTTGTAGTTTTAATTAATGCAATGAGGGTTTTTATTTTACTCTCAGTGCAGATAATCTTAATCCATTCACAGTGACCTTTTCTTGTGCAAATTAGCTATACACGCTTGTTTAAGCAAATGGGCCTTTGCAAGATGTCTCTTCCTAAAGAGGGAGCTTATAATTGAAAATTGGCTTACTCCCATCTGTCTGGCCTGTGTGAGAATACAAACACAGATCCGGAGTTTTTTATATATAAAATATAATCATGTACATATGTATATGCATACACATATACATGCGTACAAAAAAATGGCTCTGCCTGCAGGCTATGGTTAAATTAGATTATTAGTGTTAGAAAATTTCAGTGCCACAAGTTACTGTAAAAAAACATCTGTCTACAGAGTCCAGGACACTCTGGAGAATGGAGGGTGTTTAATCTGGATCCTTTTGTCTCAGACGAGGTGGATGCCATTCACAGTTCCATGGGTTTGCCAGAAGTACAATTAGCTAATAACAGGCTGGAAACTGTTAGAATTTGATGTGTGGTTTTGGTGAATGGTTTTGAGGTGATTGATGGAATCAGAAAAAAACCCAGGAATGTCTATAAGCACTTAAAATTTTAATTCAGAGGAGCAGGGGTCATTGCAGCTATGCGGTTAATTGCCAAAATTTGGCAGTTTATCCTTCTCACCACACTTGACAATAACCACCAAGTCATTGTAACCCCTCATCCTTTTTTAGTGCCTGCTTGATAAAGGAAGTTTTCTTTGGCATAGTTTGAATATTTTTTGCTTCGTACAAACCTCTTGTGCAGAAATGAACACATTTGTGCATGACTTTGACTAAATTTGAATAGAAATCAGGGTCACAGAACTGCTGCAACAATGTTTTTGGGTATCAAAATATTTAATGTAAGTTTGTTGTTAGAACTCATGCACACCTGTTTTTATAGAAATGGCTGATTATTGCAAAGGCAAAATTATTTCCTTCCTTCTCAGTTGCATTACCGCTCTCCCCAGCTCTCTCCTATGGTGGTTGCTCCTGAGGATGAACAAAAAGGAGCCAGGGAGATGGCTGACACATGCGTGCATGGAGGGAGCTAGTTAACCTGGTGGTGAGCAGTCTTGGTCGGGGATAATTTTGTCCAGATGTGTCTCAACAGCTGTTTGCATTTTCACGCCCAGTTACTCTAGCACTCACCACTAATTGAATTTTCTCTTTTCTCCCCTGTTCTTGTTAGGTATGATTACCGTGAAATGCTGCACAATGCCACTTTCTGTCTGGTTCCCCGTGGCCGCAGGCTTGGCTCTTTCAGGTTTCTGGAAGCCTTGCAGGTAAGAGCTGCAGCTTAAAGCATCAGCTACATTGGCTGCAAGTCAGTGTGCAATAGCAAGGAGGTGGGAAGGAGGGAAATGTGTTTCATTTCCCTAGTGGGCAGTAATCCACTTTGCAAAAGCCTCTATTCATACTTCTGGAGCAATTGGCAGCTTCTTCCCAGGAGGGTCTGAACACTGAGCTCATCTGAAGGTTGAATTGCGTTACCTCCAGGAAAAGGGTTTCCCTGGATGTGGTGAGGCTGAGAGGTTGAACCAGTTTAGAGCAGTATTTTATCAAGCTGTGAGACTTCCCGTGGGAGACACTGGCCTCTACAACTAAGCCCTGGGGCAGTAAAAACAGCTTGTTTTCACCTAGACCAGACCTGCTTATGCATTGCCTGTCTTGAGATGATGCTTCCTGAACATGTAAAAGGTGGCCTGGAGGTTGTAAAGCCCCAGATGGAACCTTCACATGAAGGTGTATATAGGCTGATCTCAGGAAGCTCACAGTGTGTCTTGGATACCACCCGAATCCCCTTCACTTTTAAAAACATTTTGGTTAATGGTCTCCCATTTTTTTTGCTGTTGGCCAACAGCAAAGGGCAATGCAAAGGGACTCGTGAGTCCCTGTGGCAGCAGGACTTGGCAACATAGTGATCAAGCCTGACACTGACCTACTCCAGCTGCAGCCAGCATGACCTTTTCTTTTGGCAAGCAGTGTCTCAGCCTTGAAGTCCTGGACCTTCATTCAGCCATACAGAGCATTTTGGAGGATGCTGCAGCTCCCTACTAGGACTGGCATCTGTATTTCTATAGGGGCTGGAGTGGAGGGAAGGGGAGGCTGAGGTGCTTCTTGGTGTCAGTGAGATGGCAAATGAGGACACCTTACAGGGTCCTGCCTCTGGGTGTCCTTTTGCCGTTTGGAAAGTGTCCCAGCATTGGCATTAAAGCTCTTGATGAATAGCATCACATCACTTTTCTTCATCAACCGCAAAATGACCCAGCCTCTGTTAAAGAGTATTGTTTAGTGCAGTGCAGAGCAGCGTTCAGGTACCTAAGTGTAGGTGTATAATGTCATTTTAGAAGCCCAGTGGTACCCTTCTGGCTTTCTGCTGCTTCTCCAGAAGGCTTCCAGTAGAACCAGTGTCATGTCTGCCAGCCTTTGATGGGTTTCATGGATACCCTAGAGCATCCCAAATGCGCTGGACACTTAGGTTTAACCACTGAATCCCACACCTACTGTCACATGTGAGATCCAAGTTCTGGACTGTCACTTACCTCTTTGCTCCTGCTCAGGAGCAGATTAATAGCCTGCAAAGTGCTGTTCCCTCTCCAGCCTCTTCAGAGAAAGAAGTGGGACTGGCTTATTTGGGATGAAGAGTCACTTTAGATCCTCCTGAAGAGCAGTGCTCAGCTCTTCTCTCATCTGGGCCACAAGTCATGCAGCTTCTGTTAGATACATCGTCTCAGGAGAAGAAAGCAGGGAGCGTACCTCACTGTATAGAACTTGGAGGCTTCTGGTCGATGATGATAAAATGCAGGCACCGAGGATTTTTCTAGCAGGCTAGCAGCAGTATTCGCTGATTATGACGAATTCCCAACTTTTGTCTGGCTCCAGGGCATGTTGAAACACGTAATCCACATTTTAAACATGAAAACACATTGCTAAGTGTTTTCTGGTTGGCTTTTTTTCATGCACTAATGTGATTTCCTTACAGAGGAACACAGTTCTTTACATATTATAAGCATTGCTGTAATGCAGAGACTTGACCAGTCTAAGATCCTATGTGTAGTACATGTTGCCAAGGAAGGTACAGCGATCTGAAAGGTTCCCCTTTATACCATCTTTTTGGAGGTATGGAGAGGTCTGAACCCCAGCCTGGACCAAATTCAGAGCACTTCAGCTTGGCTTGATCCAAAAGAAACTGAACCAGTGCACAGGCTCAATGCAGATCCTCTGGTAATAGGTTCTTTCATCACATCAGGAGGTTTTTGGTTTGGATCTTATGTTGTGATCCAGCTGACCAGAACATAGTGGCAATGGTCTGTTTACAGAAATACTGCCCTATTTACTAAATATTCACACACTTGCTGTCTGTGCAGAGGACCTTGCACAACTCGTAGAAGATGAAATAATTTAGACAGATCATGCTGGTATGAAATAGATACTAAATGTGTATGCTTTTTGTTTGTTTTAAGACAGAAAGCAATTCTTATTTTTGTAGACAGGTGGTGACAGATGAGTTGTGGTTGTGCAGTTGCCTCTGTTTGGAGAGTTGATATCAAACAGGATAGGGAATTCATTCCTCCTTTGTGGAAAAAGTGCTCTGGAATTAAATATGATCTATATTTTCCGTGGGGTTATCTTGCAACACATTATAAAAATTGAGGGAGTTAGCTCCCTGCTGAATGGCTCACAAAGCAGTAAGGGAGGCCATCATTTTTTATTAAATTCTCTGATGTTACATCTGCAGCATTTTAACAGTTCTGCCCTCAGCTGGCAGCGTAAGCACCAGATTTTAAATGCCACTCTCCATGCAAACCCCACCTTTCAGTGAATGTGAATAAGCACAAAATGGAGAACCATAAACATTTGAGCTGCCCTCCTGTGGCCTCTAGCTTCTGGTATTCTTTGCCATGTTGCCTCTCCTTCTGAGCTTGCGCAAAAAACAATGGTCATGGTGTTGGTGCAAACCTCAAAGCTTGCCCTAATCATGGGGTACCCGCTAACGACTGCAATGCCTCTGTGTGCGTACAGGCTGCCTGCGTCCCAGTTATGCTCAGCAATGGATGGGAGTTGCCATTCTCGGAAGTGATTGATTGGAACCAAGCTGCCGTCATAGGCGATGAGAGATTGTTATTACAGGTAAGAAAAAGACTGCGGCCTTCAGCAGATCAGTTGATTATTGCTGCTGTCATCTAAATGGACGGGGAAGATGAATCCAAAAGGTCAGGGCTGTAAAAGAATTTTTATCATGAAGGGATTGTCTGTGTCAAATTTGCTATGAACACATTTAATATGACATCATTCATTTTTTGACCTGAAGGTCATTGCAGCCACCAGGCCAGATTCTTAAATGCAGGAGACTCTTATTTTTCCTAAGAGCATGAAATTTCTTCTGGTGTGGAGCACCTGGATGCCTCTCTGAGGCAGAGCTGTCCTGGACCAGGTGCTGTGATGAGAGAGAAAATATTTGAAGGCAGGTTCTGCTCTAGTCCTTCGGAAATAGTTTACCCTCAAGGGTCCCATAAGCACTGTGTGTCTAGCTGGCAGGTACTGAACAGACTCCTCAGGAAAGCAGGTATTTTCTCAAGCAGGAGTTGCCACCTAACAGTTTTGTGGAAAGCAGAATCTGTCCCTTTTCTGGTGTCTGGACTATGTAACATTGCTTTCTGAAGCACTGTTCTTGTCACTAATTGTTAATCTCCTTGAGATCATAGAACAAAAAGCAGGCTGAGAAGTTAGAAATTCCCTGCTACCTTCAGCATCTACTTCGGTTTTAGATTCACTAGATTTTTTTTTTCTGTTTCCCTAGTGGGTTGTATGGTCTAAATACATTCTGTAAAGTATGTGGAGAACTTGATGTTATGAAAAGTTCTTGAAAAATTGGTTTCCCCAAACTAGTGCCATAAAATGCCATTGCCCAGCATGAAGCTGAGATCCACAAGATCTGGAATAGCTACTAAGTAGCCACTAAGAGGGGGGTTGTTTTATGGTTAAATTTAACTCATTGCCAAAGTGGCAAGCTATTGTGATCCATGGAGAGAAGCCTTCGAAGGAACAGGTGTCTTGGCACCCCAGAAATGAAGTACCTTTGAAAATCTTATTAGATGCCTCTTTACTTGTCTGAAGAAGTAAATTTTTGTGAAGAGCTGGCCTAGCAAGCCTTTCAAAGCGCTGCCTATTCTCCTTAATGTGATACAAGCTGTAAATATAAAAAGGCCATTTGATTTTTGCTTCTTTGGACAGCACATTTTTCTGAGCAAAATTATTTCTCGCTTTAAATAATAATAATTTGCTGATCTTCATGCTTTCCGGTAACATGCCATTCGTTCTCTTCACAGCTGCTTCCATATTGAACAGCTACTGCACCATTATTAACAGTGTTTTTAAAGAGCTGGCAGAGGGCCTGAATGTCTGCTCTGGGAAATGTTTTTGTTATGTTACAGTTTTTCATTTCCTGTTTGAGAGCAGCTCGGATGTTTTTATTTGCATATTCTCCTCATCATAGCACTGGGAGAGCTTGACCCAGCCTTTCTGCATTTATGTGTGCAGGGTAGTTTTTCCCTTCCACCTACTTATTACTGACATGACCTTTTATTAAGATGTCATCCTGTTCTAATAATTCCAGTGTAATCCTGCCAGATTAGTATTAATACATCATTTCTCCCACCTGTCTTTCTGGACAAGCAGATTAATAGCTAATAGGCAAATGCAGTTAAAATGGGAGCTCTGATTTTTCTTTCCAGCTGTTGTAACAGAGCAGGCACCAAGGCTTCTTTTTAACCTTGGCACTGTGTTTGCAGGTACTCACAAGCATAATGTGGTCTGTAAAATCATAACTTCTTGCAGTAACCTTCAGTCAGAGCAGCCTTCCCTTTCAAAAGGCGTAGCTGAGAATGTGTATTGATTTTATTTGTTGCTCACACACATACACATGCAAGGTTGCACATAATGCAATGTTTAAGTTTATAGAAAAAATGCCATATCACTACTGTGAAGTGACTTTGATTTTGTGTTTGGTGCTGATAGTGATCCCATGTGTGATTAATACGCATCTGTGTACAGCCAGTATAGGTAATGTTCGTTATCCCTCTACTTATTGGAACTTATTGGAAAAGTAATGAAAAGAAAGAATATTCACCCCAAAAGATGAAATTTGATGCAGTTATTTACTGCATCACGTCACAAATAGTGACATGATAAGTTAGAAAAATATGTGCTAATACATGTTTTTAGCTCCTATCTTTCAAACTATTTTTGCAGGCAGTATTGTACATAAAGACCTACATTTTACCTAAAGGGCCCGTAGTGAAGGAATGTAAAGTACCGTCTTTGACAGTCTGACCCTTTTCTTCCGTTCCAACTTGCTGTAGTGCTAAGTCTCTCATAAGCTCAAATTCTGTATGATACTTAGCAGTTTCTCTGGGATGAAGATCTTGAGAGATGAAAAGCTTAGAAAGTAGAGGTTGTCCCATCTGACAGTGCACCCTGTGGAGCCATGGTCCTTTTGGACCCAGTGTCCAGACCAGGATGCAAATTATGCAGTAAATAATTTACTGATTTTTGTGGAAATTTTTTATATATAAATTCTTAAAGTTTCAGATTTCCTTCAGGAAAATGTTTTGAATGAAATCATTTGATTTGGGAGGATCTGAAAGCAAATAATTATCACTGCCACCTCTCAGGATATTTTAGGAATAAGCAAAGTGTCTTCTGGTCAGGAAAGGGCAGGATGTGGTGGGATGCAGATAAACTTCAGAATATGCTGGGATGTGCAAAAAGAACACACAACCCAGGTATATGCTTTTACAACTAATGACTTAGGTGAAAGATTTATGAGAAATGAGTGTCTGAGAACGAGGTGGCTTAATTTGAAATCACAAAAAAGTAGGCACAAAAGCACAACTCTTCATTCCCAGAAAAAATGAACACAAATCAGCAGCGATTCGGAGATGCCTTTATGGTGCTGTGAGTAGCTCTTGTAATTGAAGCAAATTGCAGTTAAATTCCCTTGATAATGTCAGTTTACAGTGTCAAAATGGTGTACTGGAGGCCTTGGTCAATGTCCCAAGTTGAAGAATGACATGTACCCTTAGTTTCTCTCCAGTGTGGAAGAGGGTCATGGGGATGGGGCAAGATGTAGAAGTGAAGCTCTCCCCTTCTGATCCATGGAGCAGTTACATTTTTTAATCGCAAAGCATTGCAGCAGGACAATTTGGGTTTTATTTGTAAGGCAACTTAAACCAGAATTAATGTGTTGATTTAATGGAAAGGGGAAAAAAGAAGCAGTGGTTTCCCTTGTGAATAACAAGTGTTGTGGAAGACGTTATTCTTTCCACCCACAGTAATTAGTAAAATGCAATTTGATCCACAGGCTCCCAAAAAGTGGAGTCTTACTTAAGATGTTGCTATGTTTTCCTTAGGGCCCTTAGTGTTGCCGTGCTGTGGTAAATGCAATTCCAGATCCCTTTAATATACTTTGAGAGTGAGGTTTATTGTTGGACTCTCAAGACCTGCAGGTACTAGTTTGTTAAAATACTAGTCCATGAAAAGTTTTGTGCATGAGGGGTGTATGCTGCTTACTGTGCCATGCCACAGTGCTGGGGAGAGGGAGCTTTTGTTACCATAAACCAACCAAAACCAAAAAGAAAGCTGGTTAAAAAAAATTCATATATTCAGAACCAAAGGTTATAAAGGGTTGTGTCTCATTCGGTTTACATCAAGGCTTTAACTGTTGACACACACATCTCTGTTGGACAGGAGCACTGAAGCTGTGCAGGTTGCTAATAGAGGAGAGGGCTTGTCAGCAGCATATTAATTTAATGAGATTGCATTGTTTTCTGAAGCTTCTGACTATATTACATCTTGTATTACAGATTCCTTCTACAATCAGGTCTATCCATCAGGATAAAATCCTAGCACTTAGACAGCAGACACAGTTCTTGTGGGAGGCTTATTTTTCTTCAGTTGAGAAGATTGTATTGACTACACTAGAGGTGAGTAAAAATTGTCTGGGACCTTGCTGAGCAGTGAAGTTTCCGTTCCTGTCCAGCTGCTCCTGTCCTCAGCTGGTGGCGGACCTTGGTTTTCATGACATGCAATTGGTCACTGGAAAAAAAGCTAATCATCTTCTCTAAGGAAATACTTTCTTCATTATCGGAATCTACATTAGAAAACTGACACAGTGAAAAATGGGAGCTACCCAACACATGGGAGAGTTGCCATGTGTGATCTTGCCTTCGCAAGGCTTTATGGCTTATGAATCACTATTCTTGTCATTGGTAGTCAATGTGTTTCTTTAAGAAACCTTTCTGGAATTCATTTTGGAAAAATTATTACTGTAGAGCTCTTCCTTGACCATACCTTAACATTTTGATGCCTTGGGGCTATTGGTCTGGCTCAAGGAAAAGGCGGGGCTTGTAAATCACTGTGTATTATCTCCAAACACAGGATAAGGGGAAGGCCTGATCATTCTTATAAAATATTAATGAATAATCATAATTAGACTGCTATTAAACAAGGAGACAGATGATCTCAAATGTGGAGAGAATCCTTTCTGCATTCAGAGACAGAGGAGAGATGAAAGGCTCTTTAGAAGTAGAGCCCAGGGTACAATTTCAAAAGCAGGTTTCTCTTCTAATTGTTTTGAGATTTTGCACATACATTTTTGACAGTCTTTTACTGCTGAGAGTGGCTCACTTTGTAGGTGCAAATGCATTTGTCTTATGCTAATGCTTCTGCAATTGCATCCATCTTTGTGCACAGTTGTAAAACTCCATGTTTCTTGCTGTGCTTGCTTTCCCCTGAAAACTGCAAATGAGTGCTGCTGTCTGCAGTACAGGTTGCCTGTGGCTGATCTACCTCCAGCTGCTGCAAGACAGTCCCTTAGGTCTTTCTGTGTGATTGAAGAAAACCAGCCAGGGAACATTTTCAGAGCCCCTGGCATAGCTATGCTCTTCGCAATGCTCTTCTTGCCCTCGGTAGAGCATGTCTTCATCCGTGCTGCCTGTTGGGAACTGCTCTGCATCCTCAAACCCCCATAAGCACTGATGAGGTAGTGATAATTATCACAGCCAGGATAAGACTCACAAGGCTGGAAGACCATGTGCTAGTTTTTTGCAGTCTAATTTACCCTTACAGAATCATAGAATCATAGAATGGTTTGGGATGGAAGGGGCTTAAAGATCATCTCATTCCAAACCCCTACCATGGGCAGGGACACCTTCTACTAGATCAGGGTGCTTCAAAGCCCCATCCAGCCTGGCCTTGAGCACTTCCAGGGATGGGGCATCCACAATCTCTCTGGGCAACCTGTTCCAGTGCCTTACCACCCTCACAGTAAAGAATTCCTTCCTAATACCTAGCCTAAATCTACCTTCTAGGGACAAAGAGGGTGCCTGATGTATGATCTGCCCCTTCCTGCATGCAGCCTGTTAGAGTTAGGGACTGCTAAAAGAAGAGTGGCGATCAGCTCTCCTCACGGCCCCTCTCCTGCCTGTGAGCAGGCTAGTCTTGAGGGGACGTAACCTGCAGCCCCCACGGCCTTGGTGTCCATTGCATCAAGCTCCGACGCTCACAGATATGTCTTTAGCGCTGCCCTGGGACACGTTGGCCCCTGTGGCCGCAGGTGCTCAGGGGACAGCAAAAACTGTAATAAAGCTGAAGCAGCTGGGAAACCAGCAAGCTGGAGTTTCCACTCAGAGGGGAAAAACTAAAGTGAAAACAAAAATCTTCCTGGAAGGTTTAATTTAATGAAACTGAGTAATGTATGCCTGGTGTTGAAGTTATGTTCTGGGTTTTTTTATTTGCTTGCAAGGGTGGTTTTGGTTTGAGGGGTTTTTTGTTTATTTTTTAATTCAGGACTCTCAGAAACTTTTGAGACAGCTAAGAGGGATTCTGTTCTTATGAACAGATAGTTGTTTCACATTTCAACTTGCCTAGGTAAATTCCTGAGTTAACTTTTCTTAGGAAAGGACTAAAAAGGTTGAGGAGTGGTTTTGGTGTCTGAAATCTGCAAGCAGTATATCCTCTTCTTAAAATCTGATGCCTGGAAGTAAATTCCTAGCAGGATTATTTCTTTCTGGTGGATGTTATCCATCTTTAGTTGTAACACTGTTGTGTCAGAGTGCTGTGATGATGCTAGATAACATCAGAATAATCACTTGCCTGCTAACTGCAATGCTGGTACATGTCCATGTGTGAGGATATCAGTACAGAAAAAGTCTTCACCAATTCAGATGTCTTCAAGTACATCACAGCTCTCCACTGCCCTTTATCCTGTACACCTCTGAAAATTTTAAGTCACATTTTAAGGTCCTTGATCTTCTCACAGCATTTGGTGGCCTAAGCCAAAGAGTTTATAGCCCAAAATAAGAGGTTTGAATCATTTGACCAGCAACACTGCACAGAGGAACTGCCCACTGCTGTGGACAGTGTTAGTTAGGAAACAATGTTCATGAGTGTCTGCTGCAGGCTGGTGAGAGGGAGCACTGGCAACACAGCAGTGCACTGCTGCAAACAACATCAGGATGCATGCTCCAGTATCTGCACTTTTTTAGCTTGGTCTTCTCTGAAAACAACACCCAGACATCTCTAAAACCCTGTGTGGCATGCTCAGTCCTCCACTTGGGAAGAGGAGGGGAGAAGAACAGCACAAAGTAGAGAGAAGAAATGTTTGATGCTTGGCTGGGGCATGTTGAGAAGCAGCAATGATTAAGGCAGTATGTGAACTTTTTGAAGTGTGAGGATGAGGGAGACAAAAATATTGGACTATTAATGAATTCCAAAAAGAAAAGGGAGATCTTGCCAGAGATCCTAACCCCTTCCTTCTCTTATTAAACTTCCTGTCATGCCTCATCATTGGAGAGACCGTGTAGCTGCTCTCTGTCTCTGCAGTATGTGCAACGCTATACACTCTGCATTTTAATTGATTGGTCCTCCATGTTATCTTTTTTTTTTATACTTTTCTGTTCTCTTTCTGCCAAGTTGTCTTTCCTCCTCTCTATCATGACAGACAGCTAGGTTTCATATGTAGACCAGGCGTATGATAAATTAATCTTCCATTTGTTAACCGTGATAAATCACCAAGGCCAGCTTCCCAGCCTGGTGCGGAACCACGCTGGTGAGATTTCTGTGCCTGACATGCACCGAAGGCTGCGTGTGCTGCGTGGCACCAGGGACCTGCTCTGTGTTAGAGCTGCACTCGCTCTGGGTGCACTGAGGCAGCATTGAATGCGAGCCATGTGTTTCCCCTGCAGCCTTGTTGGCTGCCAGCGCAATGGAAAACTCCACCGTCTGTGAAAACCTCCTGACCATGTAAATTTGCAGACTTTTCCTTATCTGATTATGCCCCAGTTCTGAGAAAGCAGGAGGAAGGAGCTGTATATTTAGGCTTTGTGGTAAACACTCCAAAATATGTACTTTCTAGGTTCTCTCTTTGTTTAGTGGCATAACTTGCAGATGGAGAAACAGCAGTCATCGTCTTTTTTTTCCTCTCCCCACTACCATGCAGGAGATCTGACACTGATACACCTAACTTTCCAAACAGAAATATTCAGATATGCTCTTGTCAGTGATGGAAATACAGTCCTAACTTTGTTATTCCAAGACCCCCCCAAAAAAGTTAACTTACTCATGTGAGCGAATTACTGCGTATTAGCTATGGTAGATGGCTGTAGGCAAAATTCAGACAAGCATACAAAGACCTAACATTTGCCCAGTTTAGCAGTACCTATATCGCCACCAGCAGTGGATTGTCTAGCACAATGTTACTGATGGGTTTTGTCATGGCAATCAAAAATTCCAGGAAAAACACTGCTTGTGGCAACACTTATTCATGTGGTACAGGGGGAAGGGAGGCATCCAGAGGCACCTTGACAGACTTGAGAGGTGGGCCTCTATGAACCTCATGAAGTTCAACAAGGCCAAGTGCAAGGTCCTGCAAATGGGTCGCAGCAATCCCAAGTGCAAATATGGGCTGGGCAATGAGTGGATTGAAAGCGGCCCTGCGGAGAAGGACTTGGGAGTGTTGGTTGACAAGATGCTCAACATGACCCAGCACGGTGCACTTGCAGCCCAGAAAGCCAACCATATCCTGGGCTGCATCAAAAGAATCGTGGCCAGCAAGTTGAGGGAGGTGATTCTGCCCCTCTACTCTGCTCTCATGAGACCCCTCCTGGAGTACCGCATCCAGCTCTGAGGCTCCAAAATAAGAAGGACATGGACCTGTTGGAGCAAGTCCAGAGGGGGGCCGCAAAGATGGACTGGGGCACCTTTCCTATGAGGACAGGCTGAGAGAGTTGGGGTTGTTCAGCCTGGAGAAGAGAAGGCTCCAGGGAGACTTTAGCAGCCTTCCAGTACATAAAGGGGGCCTTCAAGAATGCTGGAGAGGGTCTTTTTACAAGGGCATGTAGTGATAGGACCAGAGGTAATGGCTTTAAACTGAAAGAGGGTAGATTTAGATTAGATGTAAGGAAGAAGTTCTTCACTGTGAGGGTGGTGAGGCACTGGAACAGGTTGCCCAGAGAGGTTGTGGATGCCCCATCCCTGGAAGTGTTCAAGGCCAGGTTGGATGGGGCTTTGATCACCCTGGTCTAGTGGAAGGTGTCCCTGCCTGGGGTGTCCCAGCCCTGGAGGCTGAATTTGTCCAGTTACAGCTTCCCACCACTGAATCTTGTTATGACTTTGTAGCAAGTTTGAAAAAGCTCCCATTGGTGTAAGAACCATGATGGTTCTTGCATACAGGCATCTGATGTGAAGTAGCTGTAATTAGTTTTATAAATAAATATTAATTGTACAGCCTTGTATCTTTTTTGTGGCTTGTTATATACTAGACAATAAAGTAGACGACCTAGCAATCTGTTCTGACCTTAAAAATCTAGGAATCTGTGTGGCCATCTACAGAGACAGACAGTAGTTGCCAGAAGATCTTTTTCTGTTTCATCCAACAAGGAACTGTTAGAGAACTGAGACATGGAATCTGTGATGAATCTGAATACTAATATCCCTTTATAATTAAGCAAAAAAGAATAATCAGTACAGCACGATTTGCTGAAAGTCTTTGTGGTTTTGAATGCTCTCATTATCTCAAAATAATACCTAGTTTTGTAATGCCATCCTCAAATAATTATCTTCTGTGAGTTCTGGATAGTAAAACTGACAATGAACTAATCGGGCTTACAACTGCTAAGATGCTCTAATAGACAAAATATTTGAATTGAAATACAAAATGCAATGAATTGCAAAGTCCCCATGTCCAGAGAGACTAATGAGGTGCTCTGAAACCTATTGCACAAAGCCTGAGCTGCTGAAGTGGTGTCAAAGTGTGCAGGTTCTGTGTCATTTTAAGAGATATTAAGCAGGAATGTCTACTAATTTGTGTGCCTCAGTTTTTTGCAAAATGGGTGATGATTCCAGTCAGCTGGAGTCCCTGAAGCTTCTTACCAGTGACTGTTACCGTCTATTTAAAAATCATCACCTCTCTTGTTTTCCAGATTATTCAGGACAGAATATTTAAGCACATATCACGTAACAGCTTAATATGGAACAAACATCCTGGAGGGTTATTTGTACTGCCACAGTATTCCTCATATCTGGGAGATTTTCCTTACTACTATGCTAATCTTGGTAAGTAAATCCTTGTGATAATCTAGTGGTATTTGGAATTTCTAGTGGAAATTTGGAATTCGATCTTTTGAGTAGCATGTGCCAAGTGACTTACCATTCATTTCTAGTTAATGATGCATTTTGTTTATCCTGTCTCAATCTTCCCTTCCCACTATAGACTGGAATGTCTCTGACTCATCAATATGCATCATGTGCCTCTCACTTGCAAAGATTGTTTTAAAAAAATATATGTCCCTTCATACTTCTCAGTTACCAGTAATTAATGCCTGAGTTGATGACCCATTCAGGGCCCAAGGGGACATAATAGGAATAGCTTTTTGTTTTCTTTGTTTATTTCTGCTTGGCAAATTGGAAAAGTGATAATTTACCCATGACACTTGTTATTGGAGTACATAGTTGGTATGGATTTATTTTCCATACTATGTGTCTTCATATGGATCCCACTAGAAGGAATGTATAGAGCTTAGGTTCATGGCTATTTCCTGAAGCAGGGCTTAAACAATGAGTTCTGCAGGGGAATGTGCCTGCAGGCTGAAGTGATCCTGCTTTCCAGACTGCTGCTACTTTTGGCTCAGCCTGTGCCATCCTACTTGTGTGGATCTGTACTGCTCACCTGCTAAAAATTCACAGTTACCATGTTAAAAAGGGAGAAGAAGGTTTCTGTGGGAATTCTGATGAAAAATGGCTATGACCTCACACAGATGAATTTAGATGAGATTGAGAGCAGTAATGAAGGGTAGACACCAGTAGGATCTGTTATTTCAGGCAGAGAAGTAAATCATAGCAAGACAAAAATATCAGAATGGAAGGCAAGGATGCAAGCAGAATTATCAGCTCAGGAGGTAACTGAAGATGCATGTGGATGGGGATTGACCCAGAAAGAGCAAAAATCTGACAAAGGCCGTAATGGAACTGAGGAAACTGAACAAGATTCTGGAAGTTGTGGAGATAATCTGTAGAAAACATCAAGCATCCAGAGCCAGGCAGCAAAGCAGAGCCCTTATCAAGAAGGACACTTGATTGAACAAACTAGATGTGAATATTATCTGTGGGACAAACTGGATGAAAGAAAGAGGTTGCAGGACATCTGTGGAAATAGTGAGTAAGAAAAGGCAGTAATTGTGTTGGAGTCAGGGATTTCAGAGGGTGTGGGAGTTAAAGGGAAGTGTGATCTCCTCTGAAGCATCTGGTATCCTACTATCTAAGACGAAAGGAGATGTCCTAAAAAAAACATGGCAAGGTTTGCATTAAGCACAGATTATTTTTCCATCTCCAGAGTCCTTTAATCTATACTAACCAGGGCAATTTTGTCTTTACTGAACACATATCTCTTCACTTTAGGTCTGAAGCCTCTTTCCACATTCACTGCCGTTATCCACGCAGTAACTCCCCTCGTTTCCCAGTCTCAGCCTGTGCTGAAACTCCTGGTTGCTGTAGCCAAGTCCCAGTACTGTGCACAGGTAAGCAGTGCTGTTTGACTCTCAGTCACAATGGAGACAAAACTACTATCCCAGGAGTGAAGAGCCTACTGACTTCAGATCTCAATCCTGTTTCAACCCCCTGTTTTAATTCTGATGTTTCTTTGTGATTTCTACTGTCTGTGATCTGCGTGCATGGGAAACAAAAATTCTGAATACAGTGGGAATGGAATAGAGACAGTAATTAAACCCCTTTGTTTCATGAGGCAGGTAAAATAATGACTTCACTTTATAAATCAGGATTGTGTGTGCTGCAAACTGCAAAAGCATGTATGTGCCTCAAGAGCCCTATGTGATCTTCCTTCCTCCTGCTGTGGCTCTTAGACTCAGCAGTGCCAGGATTTTGGCTTCTCTGAAAGAAACCCTGGGGAGTTCAGTAGGAGCACCCTCTTGCAGCGGAATGTCACAAGTGGTTTAGCCTTTAATGAGAGCCAAAGTAAATCAGTGACATCCGTATGACCTGGCTGAGGTAGAGACTTCCTGAGTTCCTGTCCAGCCTATATTTGCCTCAGAGGACGTATATTGTAAATAGTCAGGATGGGTGAAATTACCGTAGGAAGTGTTATTTTTATACAGATTTGCATCATTGTTGTTGATTTTGAAATTCCTAACTGAATTTAACATTTCTGTCTGGAGATTTGAGTCCTTAGGGTTTGGACTGTATTCCCACAAAGGTCTCTGATCATGGTCCAATATTCTCTTTCAGATTATCGTTTTATGGAATTGTGATAAACCCCTCCCAGCCAAACACCGCTGGCCTGCCACTTCTGTGCCTGTCATAGTCATTGAAGGAGAGAGCAAGGTAGGTAGAGAGAAGCATGGCAAAAGATTGCTTATATTCTTCAGTGAGACCAGAATTTATTTTCCAGCTGCTTTGGTGAAAGCTTTGTAGTTCCCAATGGTGTGACAGCTCCTTTCTATTCCTTGGCCTTTTGTACCAGCTTGGTCACAAATTCGTGTTTCATGCATGAGGCCCGTGCTCTCAGAAATCATCAGCATGGCAATTAATGCTATGAATCTGAAATTCACAGGTGGGACCTGGTTTTGAAATGTGGCCCTGAGAGCAGGTAGTGCTGACCCCATCTTTGGAGATATCTGTCTCTCTGCAGGTGCATGAAAGTAGTGATGCAGTGGGATTCATTGAGTCTGAGCAATCAGATGCAAGATTTTGGGGTCACCTATGGACTCAAAGGCAGAGGAAGAGATGAAAATGAATGGTGTTAACTCGCCTTTGAAAAGTACCTTCTCTTGTGGCCTTGTAGGGTACTGCTGCCAGTGATGTGATCCCACCAACAAAAAAAAAGGAAGGGACAAGGGACACTTGCGTGGGAACAAAACCACCATGTCATCTCTTGCTGTACGAAACACTTGTTTGTTCGCACTTCCACAAAGTCAAAACAGACACTGCCTAGATGAGAAAAGAGGAATCCACACTGATGTGGATGATTCCTTTCCAAATGCAGGCCTGAGAGAAGTAAGACTTCGTGCTTCTAGACTCGTGAGACAGATTTGGGCTGGTCCCCTTTGCAGTCTCTGTCAGCTGGCTCTTGAGCTCTGTGTTTGCAAAGGGAACTTGTAGTTGCTTTGGCTGTAGAATCCTGTTTTGAATTTATAGTCCTGTATTTGGTCTTTTCCCCCAGTCACCTTAACAAGGGGAAAGCAGGAGCCCTGCAAGGTTGGCAGCTAATGGCTCTTGCCTTAGCTAGCCATGTAAACAGTATCAGGAGAGTTGCTACAGGGCTGAGAAAGGCTGTAGTGATTTCTGAGCCTTTTGAAAGTTGTGGGGTTTTTTTTTTTCCTTTTGGAAAACTTGCAGAGGTGAGATAGAGGAGAAAATCTCTGACCAGTTCTACAGTGTTTGTAGAAATTGGCCCCAGGCACTGTTTAGATTACAAATGAGTCTCCTGAGTGCATAAAGGTATGTTTATAGTGGACAGTCTCTTCCTTCTAATATCCCAACGTATGCCAAATGGCTTCTTGAGTGGAAAAGCTGTTTGTTTGGACAAAGCTTGCAGAGCCAGAGCAGTGCAATTCAAAGGTTGCATAAAGGAACTGTTTTTAATCTTTAGACTTAACTGAAGCATACTGGCAGGCACAGTTACTCTGTACAGGTGATCGCAGAGGTCTGCCTTTACCTAACCTTCACTCTTCCCCACGAAATCAAGTTACATATATCATACCTATTTTACAAAAGGGAGCTTTAGCTACAAAAACAAATACATGAGTAGTCCTGACTGTTGTACTATTTGACAATTTTATATGGTCTGTAAAAGAGCTGGGATAAGAAGGCGGGTCTCCTGACGACCATTTGCCTTAGTGTAAGCAAAGCAAAACCACCAACCCCTGACAGATCACCTCTTCCTCACAGCCACTGCCTCCCTGGACTGAGGCCATCATAGCAATGAAGGGATGCTTTCCAGATAACACTGTGAACATCCTGATTATGGAGGCAGAGTTTTCTCTGGATCAAGGCATAGATTCCAAAGACTTGCTTCTAAACAGGTTGCAGGGAACGCAGAACTGACCATGTCCCTGTTTCCATACAGTGATATCCTCTTACTGGGCCTGATTTTTGTAGTGTTTTCTTAGCATAACAAATTGGAAGAGAAGTTTGTTAACTAGCCAGGCTATTTTTCCTAGCAAATGAGGGAAACAAATAGTGTGTCCTTGTTACTATTCAACACTTCTCTAAAGGTGCTAATTAGTCTGCTAAAGAAACCATAAGGATTCTCATTTCTTGCTGTTATCTCTTTGATCCTGCTTTCCCATCTATTTCCTATTACTTTGAGAACTGTCCTGCCATAGTTTTTAAAAGCTTATTCTGCATATAGATTTTATATATATAGTTACATCATGTAAGAATGTGACTTTTTAAAATGCCACAATACCAGTATAATTCTTGATGCAGGTGAAGCTTGACTGATAGGCATGTTCTTCATGATATTCTCCTTTTCTGATAGAAAATGTTGCACTATTTGGCAGCACCTGCCTGTGGATACAACAGCAATGCACAGAGATAGAGCTGTTCCAGTTTACAGGGGAACCATCCTGGTAGCATAACGTCCATCACACACAGCCTGGACTGCTTGGCTTCCCAGCTGCGTAACCTTATGAATGCTGCAAAGTCCTTCTCAGCTTTCATTATCTTTGATCCTCACACCCTGTAGGAGAGCAGAGGGACAGTCCTAGCTACCAGAGAAAATGTCCTCCCTAAAGAAGCTGTAGGTACATGTAATTCTCAGTACAGACCATTGCAGTTTGTAACAAAGGGAAAGCAGCTTGCTCCAAAGAGGGAGGTCTCTTCAGAAATTAGTCCTCAGGTAGAAGGTGTAGGTTGACTGCTAGGGTGACAAAAATTAGAGTCTTTCACTCTTGAGCTGAAGGGTCCTTTCCATCAGACAGAGATTTGTGATGTACCTCAGACAAGAGCAAATAAGAGTGAGGAATAAAGTGGAGCATTTCCCTTGGTAATGAGTCCTTCAAGTGATTTTTTTCCTCCCCTTCCTGCCTTGGATACCCACAGGTTATGAGCAGTCGCTTCCTACCCTATGACAACATAGTGACAGATGCAGTGCTAAGCCTGGATGAGGACACCGTGCTTTCAACCACTGAGGTAAGGATCTCTGTTGTCTTTGGAGTCTGCTTGGCTCCTCAGCTCAGCATGATTACAGCAGATAGGCTCTTCTCTTGGCTTTGCCAGTGAGCAAATGTTACAAGATTTCCTGCTACACTCCTCAGATTTAACGTGTTGCACTTGTTTCAGCAACCCTGCCACTGCCTGCCATCAGAGGAGCTTTTCGCCCTGGTTAATTGGCTCATCATTAGCATATGGTTCTTCCGTTCTTTATTATTTTAGTAACATAGCTGCAGGCGGGTGTAGGCAGCCAAGAGCAGTCAGTTTTAATACTCTGTTCTCACTTTTCTGATTGGGGTAGCTTTTTCTCCCCACACGTTATCAGCAGAGTGTAGGTGGAGAAAAAAGGGGTGTCAGGAGCAGGGGACTGCTGTCGCTCCAAAATACAGCATTGCCACCTTAATGCAGGATTTCACTGAGGAATACTCTCTCACCGTTGTGTCGCCCCATAAAATTGGAGATCTTTGCTAGTTTAGGTGTTGGAGTGTTTGTGCCAAGAGCAAGATAGCGCTAAGAAAAGAAAAATACTGTAGAAAACCAATTTTTACAACTGGGATGAGTATTGATTTCTGGAACCTCTTCCTGAGAACCACAGGGGAAACTGTTGACAGTTTATATAGAGTGCAATATTTGGGAAATACATTATTAATGATGGCCAGGGAATAGCTTGAAAAACTCGATTTTCTTTTGTTTCCCCCTTTTTTCCCCTATGTTCATGGCCATTCCCTTCTCCCCACTTCACCTTTATAGAAATGCTTTTTTGTCAGTGATGGGGAACTTTCACTGATGCTACCACTGCTTATATGTCAGTGAAGAAATGCCTAGCATTAGTCATCAGTCACTGCTATATTCCTTAAGATGTCGCTGAATTTGTTCTAAGTGGATGAGATTGCAACTGCTCTTCTCCCCAGTACAGATTTGTTGTGCTGTAGTTAGACTGCTCCAGAAGGAGCCATGGTAGCCCTCTTCTGGTGCACAGGTCGAAGAAGTAGTTGGCATTGAACTTATTTGATACCAAGATTACACCTTGGTAGTTTCTGCTATGTGAGGAAGGATATGGCTGCTGCCAAAGCAGTTGTGTGCAAAGTCCTGCACAGCCAAAAAAAACCCAAACCGATAAAAGGCTTTTATCTTAGGGCTGGAGTTCCTAAGCAGGTTGTTGCTCAGGATGAAGGGTCCTATCTCAGCTCCCCTGGGGGCATGGTGGGACCTCTTGGGGACTTCATTGCACTGAGGTGGTATTTACAGCAATCCAGCCTGTGGATTCTGTGAGGATTTGGGGTTTTGTTTTGTTTTGACTGGTATTTAATCATCATGCAAATTTTGGAGTCATTCAGGCTTCTGGAACGCATATGAAATGGTGTTTCTCATTCAGCTTGGCCATGTTTTACCCTAAACATTCTGAAACGCAAATATTTGTTGTTGTGTGAGACAACATACACATTTCTTTGTGGCTTTTTCCCTCCTGTGAGCAGCTGTAGCTGATATTGCGTGTTTGCATGGTGGGTATTGGCTCTACAAGCCATGTGGCCCCTGTGCTGCAGAGAGAACCAGCTGGCCAGCTCTTGCTAGTGCTGGCCTTGCAGCTTTGGTGTGTCTCTGCCAGGGTGCCAGGGTCAGCAGCTCTCTTTGGTGGCTCTCTGTGAAGAACTGGGGCCTTTCTGTTGCTTCACTTTCCCCATCATACAGCATATGCAATGAAACAGTGTGGTGTGAAACTTCCCTTGAAATTACATGCTCATGGGTGGTCATTGTGGCAAAGCTTCAGGGCCCAGAAAAGGCAATTTAGAAACGTGGTCAAACACAATCACATTCCTGTTGAGAGGAGCAGTCACCAGGCACTTCCTCTGCTCTGTCCGAGGTTTTCCATTTACAAAAGACTGGTGCATGATTGCTCTTGTGAGAGGAGCTGTTTCACATACGCAGAGGGATGTTTGCATGGGAAGTAATTAGAGATCAGCACAGGTCAGAAGTGATATAGGAGTTTAAGAGACTGGCAGCCTGGTTGGCTTTTCCTGCTGATCAGCTGAGTGGTAATGCAACTGGAAATTATATAGGATGAGAACTGTTGTTTTTTTAATAAATAGAGTTTTCTCTGAGGGTGGTTGCTTTAGTAGGTCTCCCTGGTACAAGGACAGATACTTGAAAGCACAAGTGAGGGCACTCAGTGCAGCTGCTTTATTATTTATTTAAGTTTGAGATTCTTAGACTTCTCTAAAGAAAACAGATGTCACGTTTTATGGGAAAGGCCTTTACAGAGAAAAAAACCCTTTAGTTCTTTCATGTGGTATTGATTTGGATGAGATCAGAACTATCACAACGGTAACTGGTTTGTGCACATTGTCTTTCTGGTTGGCCTCAGATTCCTTGAAACAACTTGAAAGAAAATAACCAGTCCCTAACTTTGTGTTCCAGTACATGTGTGACTCTTCTATTTCATGAAAACACTTGTAAACGAGAGAAGTCTGACAGTAATCATACAAAATGTGACTGTTCTCAGAGCAGCTATTCTTTATCTAACTAACCTCTACACCCTTGACTTTGGCTGGGTTCTTGGAAGGTTTTTCAAGCATTTTTGAACAAAGTTTCATGTCCCCATGGTACTGGAAGGAACTTGGTGTGCAGTGCAGAAACAAAGTCCTCATTTTATTGTGTTTGACTGGTACCATTAGAATTGTCATTAACTCTTTTTAAAATTTAGGTCTAGCTTGAGCTCCAAAATCTAAGTTGAAGTGGAGAGACTGCCAACCAACTTTACAGTGCTAAAAATCTTTCCATATGTATTTTGACCAAACTTTTCAAATATAGGGCTGACAAACCTTCTGCAAACTACTTCAATCATCCCTTTCCTAGTGTCACTAGGAATTGTTTGGTGGCATCCTGGGGTAGCAATATCCTGTCACCTTTTCAATTCTCAGAGATCTGAGTTATTAAAATAGTTAGAGCAAGACAATAAAATAAAAACCCACTATTGGCAGCATTTGACATCTTGTGGCTCATGCACTATCAAGAGTTTTTCTTAAAGTATAGGCTTATAAAACCATTTAACTACATGGGAATCTTTTCTTCTTCTTTATTAAGCTATATGTTTAACCCTCTTGGTCATATAGACAGTCTTAAAAGTATGACTTGCATGGTCCTCAAAGGCTGAAAATGGATGGAAAATATAAAAGGACTCTGCATTGATTGCCTGTTTTAATATCACTGAGCCACCCTTATAATTTAAGGTGTTTGAATTCTGATTTTCCAAGCTTTGTGTTAACAGTACTGAAATGGTAGGTGAGATGCACAAAGATGTGCAAAAGGTTCAGTTTACCACATAGCTATTACCACCCTATATTGCATCTAAGTACAAATACATGCACCTACACCCATTCTTTCTGTAACTTGAAAAGGTTTGATATGTAAAGGGCAAGCTTGAAAATGTTAATGTAATGCTGTGATGCTGTAGACTCCTTTTAACAGGAACCATTAAAATGTGCATAATTATAGGGCAAAATGTCAAGCAGTCAGTTTAATTTACTGATGAATACATAGAATTAATGTTTTGCAACAGTTCGAAGATTTTGAATTTTGAATTAGTGGCAAAGTAATATTTTGTTTTGTTGACATTTGTTGAAACAGTTTTGGTATTCATTTGGCCTGTGCCTTTGTCTGCAGGTGGATTTTGCCTTTACAGTTTGGCAGAGTTTTCCAGAGAGGATTGTAGGGTACCCTGCTCGCAGTCACTTCTGGGACAACACTAAGGAGAGGTGGGGGTATACCTCCAAATGGACTAATGACTATTCCATGGTATTGACAGGAGCTGCTATTTACCACAAGTAAGGACACTAAGCATCTGCTGTCCTCCTTTTGTATGAAACAAAATAGTAAGCGGGGGGGAAGGGGGAATGAAGAACATTCTTCCGGGGAGGGGAAAAACTGGAAAGATAATAAATGGGTCTGCTTTTTATGGGGTAATAATTCAAGTTCTTGGTTTAGCTCTGGGGATCTGGTAATCATTATTGCGCTTGTTGGGTCTCTTTGAAGTCACTTGTATTTTGAGGCAGTCGGACTGCTCTTTTTAACATCAGGAATTACACACTTCAAAGAGTTCCCGAATTCATTAAGCTGCTCGGCTGAATGGCCTGTAGCACAGCAGAAAGGAGGTTACTTCCAGACCAGCTCTGGGTATGTGTTAGCTGACAGCTGCAGACTGCAGAGTCTTCTGGCTACTCTAGAAATGTAGTACAGTGGACATGTCACAGATCAGCATATTGCAGCATGTTGAAGTAAACCTCTGTTGTTAGGACTTCAGCAGACCAAAGACCTCTCTCGATTTTAGGAGAAGGTCAGCAAATTCTGGAGTATCTAATCCACATCCCTGCAAAGGAGAAGACAGGCCATAGGGGATGATACAGGCCCAAAGGAGAGTAATTTCAACAATACAGACAGTAGTGGGCCCATTTAATAGAGTTCTCTCCAACTGAACAGTTTTGAAAGAGAAGGTAGAGGATGAATTCATCATTGTTGTCTATTATATCATAGCAATGTGGTGCTCTTTTTACTACTTCTCCATTATCTTAATACTTAGGTCTGCATTATTTCTTTCAACCCAGTTACAAAAAAGTCATATGTTTTGTTTCTCCATTAGCATTATTTACTGTCTTGATGAGATACTGATTTGTTCTCCGTTCTTGTTGGAGGGTGAGACCAAAGAAAGGAAGTGGTATATCTAGAGTTGAGTACAAAACCTGTGTCTCAACTGAGCTAGAAATTTCCTGGAGTTTGTAGTCCCTGAAAGCCTAGTGACTTGCATTAATAACGCTGCTGTTGGTTTCCAGATATTATCACTACCTGTACACTCATTACCTGCCTGCCAGCCTAAAGAATATGGTGGACCAACTGGCCAATTGTGAGGACATTCTAATGAATTTTTTGGTGTCAGCTGTGACAAAATTGCCTCCAATCAAAGTAACACAGAAAAAACAGTATAAAGAGACCATGATGGGACAGGTATGTATCCACAGCGTGTTTTAGCAGTTGGGATATATTGATAATGTAACAGGTTGACTTCTAGGTTAGGCTTACAGAGTGATGCAACTCTATTTATGTGTAGGTTTTAGTTACTGTAGATGACAGCATCTCTTCATAGTTTTCTGCTACAGTGTTATTCATGGTGATCCCAAACTCATGGAACTGATGATTGTGGTGACCAAATTTCAGTTAAACTCCAGTTTTCTAATTAAATATTCTAGATATAAGACCTAGTCATGGAATGCTAGAAGCAGAAGTAAATTCTAGAAGGGTTTTCTATTTTTAATTATTATTAATGAATATAATGTACCAGGCCACCCTCATGCTATTTGAAAGTATATAGTGTGGTTTGAACACTGACATCGGACTGTCACAGCAGAGGTAATTTGTGGCATTCAAGTGTTTTTTCCCATGAGGAACATTTCATCCCACAGTGACACCATCACTCACTAGCAGCCATGAAATGCTTGCTTTAGAGCCTCTTCCAGCTACTGGGTAAGCACTCTGTCATTGCAGAAATGGATATACCTTCTAGTAACAGGGGTACATGGTAACCCGGGGGCACTTCTTCCTCCTGCCCTGTGTGAGCAATGGGAGGAATAGCATGTCCTGCAAGACCTGCATGTCCTAAACAACCTCCCATCTGTGCTGTCACGGTGTCTGTAATCTGCACTACAAACAGTACCAGGATTACTAGGGAGCAGGAGAAAGAAGGGGCTCTCTATTTTACCCCCACATTTTTTTCCATGAACAAGAAGGTACCATCCGGAAAGTACCTTTTGCTTCCAGCTTGAGCTTCACCTCTCCACAGGGCTGTGCTCTGGCTGTTTGGCAAAGTCTGAACATTCATTTTTCTTCTTATAGCACAGGTGACTTGAGTCAGCCATGAACTATAACTCTGTCCTAGAGACAAGTTGTTCCTGCAGCTTTGGGAAATGTAATCGACCATGTTCATAATTCCTTGAAAGACAAATAAAAAATTAACATAACCTCAATGTTGTGACAGAGATAAATAGTCGTATGGAAATTCATTGTTAATGGCCAGAATGTCTGCTATAATCCTCTAGCAACAAGCTTTTGCTTGCTCTTTAGTGGCTGGGTAAAATCAAGAGTCTGTAATCAATGCACATTATAACCTACCACTTGAGCTAAACTGGACAGTCCTTGGACAAAGATCAAGTCTGATACCACATTCATTTGGCAAGTTCCTGACTTTATCACTTTCTTCATGTTTTAATTAACATACTTTGAGTTTATGAATTTGTATTTGGTTTTAAAGTATAGTGGAAACATAAGTGCTATAGAGAGATTCATGAGAAGTGGCACAAAAAACCCTTAGGTTTTCAGCATTCATACTTTATCTTAAATAATAGGTTTTTTATGTTTATACATGTAGTTTGGGTAAGGATAGAGAAAAATAACTGCTTCCAAGCTGTTAGGGCCTTATTTTTCCAGAGGTGCTGAGTTTCAATGGACTTTCATAGGAATTACAGCTGCCCTGAACTTTGGAAAATCAGGCCACAGTATTTTGCATGTATGCATGCAAAGACTGTGGTCTTTTCCTCGGATCAGAGTTTAATGTGATGCAATGTGGAACTTCAGTTAATTTTCTTGATCCTTAAGACAGTACTGTCTTATGCACTGGCCTTAGCCGCTGGGATTCCTGGAAGCACCCTGGTTTCTCTGCAGGATATCTACATGCATTAGTAATGCCAAGCACATAAGGACTTCTGCTGAGCTTGGTTACAAGCTGGTTGAAATTACTTGTGTATAAATTTCTGCAGATCTGGACTGCAAAAGTGCGTTTTTGACCCAAGAAACCGTAATAATTACAGCATGTTTTCCTCCTACAGCTGAATGCCATGGGCAGCAGCTAGCCTGTGCTTGGATGTGCACATCTAGTGGAAAGCAGTGGCCTTCTTGTCTTTCCTGGTAGTTTTTAAGGACTTGCTCTATATCTGAAATAGCTTGAGGGTTTCAAAGAAAAGACTGAGATGGGGTGAAGTACTGTGCTGGCAGGCTTTAGGAGGCCTGCTCACAGGTGTTGTGCTCTGGGTCAGGCTGGCTTATGGTCAAACTCACGTCACCACACTGCACTGCCCTCAGCGCTGTTTTGAAAGTCAGGGGTGGACGGCTCACCATCATTGGCTCCCACTGCAGGCAGGGTGTCCTTCCCCTTGTTTGAACCGCCCTGCCGAGCAGATTTCAGCTACCTCAGAGCCATGCACTCTCAAACCTTGGCCCTGCTCTGCAGTGTGGCTTTAGCCCAGCCGCGGCGGTGGCCGCCCTTTCCCGCCATTTTGTTGTGTCACGGCTGATGTCTGACTCGTGCTCTCCTCTCCACACAGACATCCCGGGCCTCGCGCTGGGCCGACCCCGACCACTTCGCCCAGCGGCAGAGCTGCATGAACACTTTTGCCAGCTGGTTTGGCTATATGCCGCTAATCCACTCTCAGATGAGGCTTGACCCCGTCCTCTTTAAAGACCAGGTCTCCATCCTGAGGAAGAAGTACCGAGACATTGAACGACTCTGAGGAGCGCTGCTGAGGGGGCCAAACGGCCCCTGCCGCGCAGCCGCCGGCGCATGGAGCCAGACTGTGCCACCAACAGCAAGCCCCCGGCCCCGGCGAGCAGCGTCCCGGTGCTGGGGTGCACTGCTCCAGACTGCGTCGAACCGCCCGGCAGGCTTCTGTTGCTCAAGACTAGGTCGTGTACAGTTTCATTATGGAACATTAAATAATTATTTTTGAAATGATTGCTATGCAGGTTTAAACTTTTTTAATGATCAAAAAAAAACCCTATTAAAAACAGAGTTCTTTCTTTAATCAAAATTGTGTTGGTTGTGAATATTTCAAAGCTGCCATTTCTTTCTTTCATGCATTTGATTGTCAATGCAATTTTCATTCATTTTCCCCTGCAAAGTTAAATGCTTGAATCTCACGGGGAGAAAATGCAGCAGTTTCAGAAACAAACTGAGCAGAAGCAAGACAGAGATGAAGTATTAACATTTCTCATTTACTGCTGACTTTTTAATTTTTTTTTTCTCAGTTTTCCCCGAGCCGCTAGTGGCCACTCCTTTGGGCAGATGGAAAACTGGAGAAGCCCCAACGAGCCAGACAAGAGCATAGATTTTTCTGGTTGGGGACCCCATTTTAAAAGCAATCAGCCTTGCCTTGAAGGGTGAGAGGAACATTACTGCTGAGGAGCAAACCGGTGACGTGGAGCACAGGGAAAGCTTCGCACACAGCAGAGGTGCAGTGCCCATTGTGTATTCTGGAAGGAGAGATGCATCCCAAACGGCCCAGCCCATGGGTGAGCACCTCAGGGGCAGTCAGCATAGCCAGTGTGGCACACGCAGCCTTCATGAGTCCCTGATGCCCAAGGGCAGTGGTGCCGCTTGGCCACGGCAGCTATATTCCTAGAAAGAGCTTTGTTCTGAGGGCAAAAAATGGTGTTGGTGCAAAAAAGAAAGCATGTTAGTGCTTGCAATGCAGGAATTTGGCCTGTAACAAATGGTTTATTTGAAATCAGAGTATAGGCTTCCCTTCCCTTCCCTTCCCTTCCCTTCCCTTCCCTTCCCTTCCCTTCCCTTCCCTTCCCTTCCCTTCCCAGAAGTGCAAATAGGTGGAGAAAGTCCCTCCTGGAGGCCTGACACCTGAAGTAAAGCATATGGTCAGACGCTGGGTACTGGCAGTGGTGGGTGCTCCCATGAATATTTGGGGCAGGGTAACTCAGACAAAAAAAACTGCCCCTGAAATACTGGTGTTGCTCACACTCCAAAATGGTTTTAGTATTTCAAATGGAAGCATTTTTAAATTGAAATATTCCAGTTGTTTATTTCTATGTAGTGCTTTGGTTATTTATATGTTTCTTTACGTTCAAGAATGAAAACAAAAGCAGTGATTTGGGTCAGAAAAATGCCATTCCAATTTGCTAAGAAAATAAGCACTTTTAAAACATTTTGAACTCTCAGTTTTTGATGAGCTGCTTTTGGGGTGCTCTGTAATAATCTCCACCCCCAAGATCTCTGTTAAAGTCACAGCGAGAGGGTTTAGTCCTGATGCCCAGAAGACCAGCAAGCCTTTCTATACCTCATTCCTTGTAAACAGGTGGTCCGGTAGCAGGGGTGAAGAGTAGCTGGAGTGCTAGGAAGGGTGAACCAGAATTATCACCAGTTTCATTCAGGCTCAGGCACTGATTCATTATGCAGCTTTAAGCAACTCCCATAACCGAGGCATGCCTCGGTTTCCTCATTTGTAAAAGTAATAATTACTGGTTGTAGAGGGAATGCAGTGAAGCCTGAATAATTTCTCTTGCTGGTAAGATCAGAATCCCTAAACGGAAAGTTGCTTTAGAAGTGCAAAGTGCATATTGCTAAATGTTTGTATGCAACCTGACATGTAAAGACTTGCAAAGAATGCTTTGCTTTGCATATCTATTACAATATTTGAACAGAGCACAGCGAGTTAGGGCAGGAACATCAGGGTCCTGACATTTTGTGTTAGAATCATAGAGTCATAGAATGGGTTGGGTTGGAAGGGACCTTAAATATCATCTAGTTTCAACCCCACTGCCATGGGCAGGGACACCTTCCTCTAGACCAGGGTGATCAAAGCCCCATCCAACCTGGTCTTGGACACTTCCGGGGATGCGGCATCCGCAGCCTCTCTGGGCAACCTGTTCCAGTGCCTCACCACCCTCACAGGGAAGAACTTCCTTACCTCTAATCTAAATCTACCCTCTTTCAGTTTAAAGCCATTACCCCTGGTCTTATCTCTACATGCCCTTGTAGATCTGAACCAAATCTTTAAAGGTATCTGCCAAAACATGTGTGAAACTACAGCTAGTGACTTACGCTGCTGAAGAGGTGCCATTTTTCCCCCCACTCCCATTGCTCTCCCAGCCTCTGGCCATGCAGTCTTCCCTGACACCTTCTGCCATGCTGGTGCCCACCAGATGCTTCTGTGAGCCCATTCAACTCTCTAAAATTGTGGAAAACTGTCCATTGAATTACTGGATTTTTTTAAGGCCATTCTAGAGAGTTAAATCAGTGTGTGGAGAGGTGTAAAGAGGCAAGAGTAGGTAGGCAGGGCCAGGGAGGGAAGGAGAGCAGGTTGTGCTCCTGTCTTTATAGGATGAGCTGCTAATTCAGCTCCCCACATCCCATAAAAAGCTGAACCTCACTTCCCTGTGCTCTCAGGTCTGTGCTTGCTGATCTATGGGGGAAGGTGAAGTCCAGTGGTTTGATTTTCCAGAGTGAATAGCTCAGCAGCTCCCATGCTACTTTTTGCTCTTGGAGATCAGGCAGCTTTTTCAGGGACTGGAATAGACCTTCTCCTTAGACTCAGTTTTTGGAGAATGTGTCAAACACTGGATCAGGATGGCAGGGCTCACGCTTTGCTCGTGTCCTGGTTTGCAGGCAGGCGTGCGGATCTGTCCATCTGCAGCCCTGGGACGCAGTTAATGGTCTGTAGCAAGCAAGAAGGGCCAGGGAGAGGGAGAGGGAAAGAGGAGAGGGACCATACAAAAACAAGAATTAAATTCTGCTTGGGTTTTAGTTAATGCCATTCTGGGGCACGTGGGTTGGGGTTTTGGTAAAAAAGGGAGTAGCTAACCATTTTTGGAGTGCAGCGAGTCAGGACAAGCTTTTAAGCTGTTTGACATTCTGTTACCATCACTTTTTGGGGTGGCTGAAAGAGACTGCTAAAGCTCACTCTCAATGTGATTTGAGGCCCTTTCTGTTTACAGATCGCTAATTAAACCAGTAACAATGAAAGGCTTAGCTCCAGAAGGGATGTGGATAGGTAGGAGCATTTCTCTTTGCAGCACGTTACCCGGGCATAGCCGTCTCTCTAGGAAAGAATGTGCCCCAAGGCCGGTCTCGAGAATGGCCGTCGGTCTGCGTGTCCACGGCCTGGGGACCCAGGGGAAGAGCTGGACACAGATCCAGCTTAGAGACTTGATGTGTTACGCTCAATGTGGACTTTATCGGCCAACGATCCTAAGAACAGTAGGCATGCTTCTGAGCCTCCCGTGTGTATCTATGTTGGATAGAGCTTTATTGTTTCCTTAGTGAATGAAATCACCCTTTTGTCATGTCTGACATGCAAGTTAATGGTTCTTTGTTCTTTTTTTTTCTCCCCCCCTTAATTCAGATGGTGCTGAAACAAGGTTCACTCCTTGTTGCTCCTTTTGTAGTTTTATTTTATTTTATTTTTCATTAACAGCAGGCTATGTTAGCCTTTACTTTACAGGTACTTGAATGCCTGATGACTTGACTGAGTGTTACGCATGTGGCCTTTTGTAAAGGTTACTGACCTTAATTTAATCAGGGGTGAGATGGATGAATGTGAATAGATCCATGCCGTTAAAACAGAATAAAAGTAGGGATTAGAGTTTGGGAGAACTGATAAATTTTTAATTGAATTTATTAAAGAAAAAAAAAAAGAGAAAGAAACCCTTTCCAGTTATAATTTGAATGAGATCTATTGCTGGAGAAGGGTTTCATGAGAAAAATAGGGGCAAACTTCCAAGGTAGAAAGTGCCTGGTTCTCCTTGCAGTCCCTTGGGTATGTACAAGATTTTATTTGCCCTCTTTCTATTTTGTGAAAAACTCTTATTGTTACCATAACTTTTTCTAGATGTGAATGTTTAAGCTTTGTAACAATTTCATAGTGAACACACTGGTGTGCTAATGCATGGCTATCGAGTGCTTTGATCTTTTCCATTGGAAAACATCATGGATTTGATCAATTTCTGATTCCAGTTTCTTTTTTAGAGCTAACTTTGACAAAGAAATTAATCTTTCACCAATGAGCGCCTTTTAAAATAGCTCATTTACCAAAAGATGTCATTTGAAGAGTGGAAGTCATCATCTGATGCTGAAGCAATGAAAGAAACAGCCAGACATAGACTAGGTATTTTTTAAATCTTTACATTCCCAGTGTAAAATGCAATGTCCTCCTCACTCCCCCCATACTGAAACTAAAAGATTACTCATGTTTGTCATGACATCTGTATTGATTGACAATTTTATTAATTCCTCCAGTTAAACATCCTCTTACAGCATGAGGTGAATTTGTGGTCTGCTCTTAGGCTGGCTCTGCTGTCTGTCACAAAAATGTGGCCTTCAGGGGCATCAGCCTGATAGACCCATTTCCATGGGCTTTAGTGGGATTTCACAGGGATGGGCCTGGGGTCTTCCAAGAAGGGACCTGCCCCACCCAGGGTCTTAGCCGATGTCTGCTGAAAATAAAACCACATCTTCCAAAATTTTGTACATCTCACCCTTGTTTAAAACTAAGTCAAGCTGGCCTTTATACCACTGTATTAACTGTCTTCACACAAGTTTTTTGAGTTGGAGTTAAATTAGGGGGAGTTAAATTAGAGGGGGTTGTGGGACTCATCAGATGCTTTGGGATGCTCCCTCCCACTCTTTCGTGATGTTTTTAGTGACTATTTCACAGTGGATTAGTGATGATCCAATAGGCCTTGCGACCTTGTATATAATCCTGTATATTTATTTTGAGAGAAAATATGTATAGTGTTTGGATGATGAGAATGAAAACCTGAAATGGGAATTCTTAGGTGGGCAAATGTAAAGCAAAAAAGCAAACAGAAAATACAGTCTTATTTTGTATAAAATGTACATTTTTGAGAAAAATTTTCTAATGCATTACCAATGTTTTCATAGTGCTGCCACATCTTTTTTAAAGTGTTTCTCCCTCTGTTTGACTATTGACAACATGGTGCAATTAAACCTAAAGCAAGTGTGTGAGTGAGAGAAAAAGAGAGAATGAGAAATTAAAAAGCCATATAATTTGGTTTACTTCATTAACCTGTATAACATCATAGGTTTACCATCTAAGATAGGTTGTTTTTATAGATAGTGTCACCAAAGACTTTTTTTCTTCAGATTTATTTTGAAAAGTTGTTAATAAAGGACGTACATTTCTGTTGCAGTGTGGTTTTATTTTTAAGGTAGAATAACATGTCTTGCTTGTGCTCTTGAGAATGGAAATTTGGGAGCATGATTGCCATGTGTCTCAAGTTCAGGGTAGTTGAATGGCTCTTTATCTGCTCCGTTCTCAACTTGAACTGAGCAATGGCTATATGTATATCCTGTGTCTCTGTTACATAGCTTATACACATGGTATAGCTTCTATACACAGTGGTAACTAGTCCAGCAACATTGACAGGTGTTTACTATCTTACTTGAGGGCAGAAAAACATTCAGTCTGTGTCACTTGTGCGTGGCAGGACAGTTTTCCTGTGTCATGACACAGTTATTGGTAGGTAACGGTGACTTTTAAAGGGAGTCACTGTAAATGTGTATGTGCTCCACCAGCTTAAAGGCCTTTGAAGGCTGATTCCTGAAGGATGAGAATATATTCATTGACCCATATTTATTTCTAGGGGGTTATCAGAAGCCTGTCACAGTCACGGGGAATCGCATTCATCCCACCTAATTCTAGATGCCTACAAAGCACTCCTCTCTGTCAGAGCTGGACCTCACTGTCTCCCTGTGTAGTCAGTGGACAGAACAAAGTATTGCTTGGGATTATCTTCCTCATCTGTTTCAAACATGGGCTTTAGCATGAGATAAATTGCATCTCATATGTGCTAGTTTCTCTCTGCTGACAGTACAAGCACACTGATTGCAGGTCCTACAGCATAGATGCCAACATCTGGTCTGATGAATCCCATGCTGGGAGTTCCTGGTAACACTAGCGGGCTCAGGATCATGCCCTGTAAATTCGAGGGATTAGTCACCGGTTTGTTCCCATCAGAGATGTCCAGGCTGGCCTCATCCCTTCTGGGGTTCAGACTACCAGAGAATGGAGAGGTCCTTACATGGTCATCTGCCAGTCATAGAAGACTGATGTATTTTGGGAAGAGGCTGAAAAATGTGATTGAGTCTGCTCTGCTCCTGGTGTTCTGAGTTACTATGGGTTCCTCCAAAACAGAGTATCCCAACAGCCATTGCCGTTTGATATTGGCTATGGGCTTTTCCCTGCCAGAAAAGGAGCAAAAAATGTTACCCTGAAAACGATCCGAGAACAGCGTTCCTACTCATAAAATCTTGAGTTCTTGGGTTGCTACCATGTTATTTGTACAAAAAAATTTAGGATGGAATTCATTTGATTAAATGCAGATAGCTACATCTGCAGGAGCTACCAGAAAGCTGTTGTCTACATTAGCAATTAGCGTGGGCTAACTGGTGTAGAGCTGTAGTCTGCAACCTGACTTTCATGCTATACACATCTTGGAGGGTGTGATGTAGATGCGAGGATGGAGTGCATCAGATCTACGTCTGCACCTTCCAGCTTAGTTTCATCTGAAAAGGATCCAGTTTGTGTGCTTCAACACTGCCCTATGATGTGAACGAAAATAAGGTAAGTGGGGAAAATTGGGATAGTCACCTCAGAAATGCAATGCTTAGCTGAACGGAACCTCTGCTATCATTGTGCACCCCTCGTGGCCTGTAGCCAGTGGAGATCAAATCCAAAATAAATCAGATGAATGAGGTGCTCGGAGACTTGGGCCTACTTCATCTCTGTTTTATAGAAAAGTGTCTGTAAAGGAAGAACAAGCTCTGTTGGAGATGTCTGTGTTGTACTTGTTAGGTGAGGGGAATACCATACTGAGTGTCAGTTGTGCTTGCTAACCTGCCACACTGGGACTAAAAACTGATTCTTAGCTGGAATAAACCAAAGCCAAGTCTGTGAAGTCCCTGGGACCTTGCTTGCTTACATGAACTGAGGATCCGGCCCAAAATACTTAACACATGATCAGTTAAAATTTAAATGCACTTTTGAGAGCTTTTTTGAACAGTCTCACTGAAACTCATTGTGCTATCACTTGAATGGAGATAGATAAGAGAGTTGGCACTGATCAACACCTTATTTTATTTTCTCTTTTAAATGATTACCAGAGAGAAAAGAAACAAGTCTCTGCTTTCGCTTTCTAAAGCTATTAGTTAATTGTATCCACAATGTTATCAGAGAGAAACAGATTTTGCTCAAGATTTTGAGCAGTGTGACAGTGACATTCTAGTAGCTGCATGATGTGCTTTATTCCACACTTTTGTTCCTCTACATGGCATTCAGGGCTCTATGCGGATTTTATGAGCTGCCTGCTCCAGGTACTGCTAGTGCCGGGGAGCTCATTTTGCACATTACCTGCATTTCTATTGCACATTAAGGATGAATGTGTTCTCCATGCTGCAGTGGCTCCTCTGTGCAGCTTGGGCTCCTCCCTGTTTCCTTTCTGTAATTAACTATTGTTTTGCTGGTGGTGGTGAAGTGTATTAAGGAACAGCTCTTTTTCTTTCCAGAAAACATAAAGCAATTTCTGGGATTTCACAAGAAGAAGGATGTAATGTTAACAACAACTGCTGAGCTAGTGACTGCAAAAAAACGCACACAAGACACTATTGAAGTGGCAGCAGAAATGAGAATTTTGAGGCTGTGAAGTATTTTCCCTCAAATTTCTCCCTTCCTCTCCACGTAGAAGCAGCTCCCGTTCACAATCACAAAACAACCACAAGGCAGACCACTTTCTGGCAACTGAGGGATACATTATGGGTTTTCCTTGTTTCTAAAAGGGATCCATATTCAGTTCCTCCTCGTATTAAGCATCCTGAGGTCTGTGGCAGCCCCAGTGTGGTTTGCATTTGGTAGCCCTGTAGAAGACTGAAAAGGTCCCAATTTTTTAGGAAGAATTTAGGACCTTTTATAGCATCTTGACTTGGAGATGGAGAAACAGAGGCATCTGCAGGAACTCTGCTCTTTCAAAAATACAAGTCTGAAATGGACTAGTCAGATATTAAAAAAATGTTTGTTTTTTAGTTCTACCATGATTTGCTATGTGGGTTCTAGGGTTTTTTTCTGAAAATCTGTCCCATTTTACTGTCCCATCACCTAAACCTGATGTGCAGCTGTACAATGTAGTAGACGATGTACCGGTGGCCTGATTGCCATACACACACTATTGCTACCACTGATGGAGCATCAGGGTGCTGGGAAGACAGTATGCAAATGGGTAAGTTAAGAGTACCTGAAACTGGGTTTGAAAACCAAGATTTTAAAACAATAATGAAGGGCAATACAGCAAGAGGAAATGGATTTTCCTCTTGCTTCAATTGGTATAAATCCCTCTTGTTTGTGTTGAAGACAATGGGTTGTTTTGAGCCTGAAAAAGGGTGGAATTAGACTTTCAAAGCATGAAGTTACAATACCTTTTTATTCAGTGATGTCTTGATCCTGCTAGGTAACAGAGCACAATTACGATGTGAGCAGCACCTTGTGAGACACTGCCGAGAAAACGCACAATCCTCTGCTTTCCCTGAAACAGGCAGAGTACTATGTTAATGCCAACCAGTGACTACATTAAGATTATTTTTAATATCCAGCAAATACTCAAGAGAAGCTGAAATAAAACATTTGTCACTTTATAACTTTTAAGGAAAATGTATACCGTTCATTGCAATTCCATTTCCCTCGCAGCAGTAATAGAATTGTTGCTATTAGGACTAAAACTGAGTCTAGCTCAGGAAGATCTAAAAATTGGGAATTGCTTGTGATACCAAGCAATAATGTTGTTTTCAAAATCCACAGATGATTTAAATGCAATCCCCTTAAGTACTGAAATCTGTCTAGTTCACTCCAAAGGCAAATAAATTCAATGTATATTTTTCTCTCCCTCTCTTAGAGCAGGGACAAATCCTGCTCTCAGCAACATTGGAGTAAATCCAAAATTATTGCAGCTTTCCTCATATTTCCCCTGACCCCCAAGCTGTGGTTGCACAGGAGATCAGAGAGCTTCCTTAGCTGTGTGGCATTGGAGTGAGCATGGCTTGAGGTCACCTTGGGACTGAATCTTCCCCTCAAAGTCAGTTGAGAGAGTCTGGTGACTTTGCTGTGCATGTTGTGCTGCTGTGCAATACAAGTCCAAAAGTGGGACATGATGAACAGGGTGGGGATGGGGCTTAGCCTCCCCGAATTGCCTTTCATGGCCTTAGTAACAGAAGTCAAGTCTGATACATCTGGAGGAATAAAGTCAGTACTAAGTAAAGTGCCAGTTTTCATGTAAAGACAGTTTTCATGTAATGAGACCGAGGACTGGTTGATAGGATTCTTGGTCCTGTTCCCAACTCTTCTAATGATATATTCTGAGGTAAAAACCCATTTAACCTCCCTGCACGTCACTGTTCCTAAACAAGTGGATATTCATAAATATCCTCATTTTGCAAGGGACAATGTGAGTTTTAGGGGTTCATGCCAGCTCTTTCTGGTCCTCAGGTGAAGCATTCAGTTTAAGAGTAAATGTTTATTACACCATGTGAAGGAAACTCTGGAACTGGTATGAGTAGGTGGGAGCGCTGGAGGTGGCTGCTTCTAATCCCCCATTTTGTTGCATATGTAATAGGTTGCAGTCTCCACTCATTTATTCTATTTAACGTCTAAATGAAGAGAAGGCTTGGAAAAACATAATGATTTATGGTGACGCACAACAATAACAAAAATGGTTCAAACTCAATATCCCTGTATAACAGAGGGGAAGACTTTTGAGGTTCAGTCTTGTAAAGCATGGCCATTCCAGCCTATTGAGTCATTACAGTTCATTACAATTATGGATATATACTGTCTGCAGGTCCAGCTGTTCTGGAGGTTACCTGTGTCCTCAGCATCCATTTAGGAGATGTGTGGGTTCAGTGTGGTATTTCTCCATCCACTTGCAGGCTCTCAGCATGCTGCCCCAAAGGAGAATCACTGTGGGGCTGGAAGAGGCACTGGGCAAGTCTATAGCAGGTGCCCGTCACGCACAGAGCTTGTGGATCCCTGCAGACCTCCTGACTAAAGCACCCATGGTGGTTCTTACCAGCCCAGCTCATTCACAGTAAGCCAGGTTAGAGAAGCTCACAACTTCAGCTTTTGGGCTGGGTGGAAAGTAGCAGAAATATCTCCCTGCTTCCTGGTTTGTGGGACAGGAATTTGCAGAGCTGGGAAGGGGAAGCTGTTGGAGTGCCCAACTGTTGTCTTTCAAGGAGTTTCAGAGGGTCTTTAAAGGGCCTTCAGCATCTTCCCTGACTAGGGCAGCAAGGGGCGGGGGG